>JALPQD010000065.1:6815622-7438122 GCA_023101885.1 Typhlomys cinereus | reverse complement strand
CACCAGTGAGGGTTTGTTAGCGTGCACCAGCTAAAGCTGTCAGGCCTCATTACTTCCAAGACAAAAATTACAGACTAATGTATTCAATGCTCCAACAGAAACAGGCCG
Organism: Typhlomys cinereus; assembly: GCA_023101885.1. Taxonomy (NCBI): domain Eukaryota; kingdom Metazoa; phylum Chordata; class Mammalia; order Rodentia; family Platacanthomyidae; genus Typhlomys; species Typhlomys cinereus. The sequence continues at coordinate 7,438,014 of JALPQD010000065.1, read as the reverse complement.
GGCACTCTCTCCATTGCGCGGTAATGGGATGACACCAGCTGCTGACAAGCTGAACTACAGCCTCCTCCCTTCCCCAGTCACATCTCCTTGCATAGGAGTGGCGAGATGATAAACATCCAAGTCAAAATCCAATTGCTGGATTTACTGCCTTCAGGATCGGGCCGAGCCGCGCTTGCTGCAAATGCGCGCATTCGCTTTACCAAACCCCATTTCAAGGGGACTGTCACGAAGCAAACACACTTCTTATCTGGCTGAATATTAGCATTGGAGCTCTCTGTCCCCATTTATCTCCTTTAAAAGAAGAGCCAGAAGTCAATTTCAGGGGTTTGTTCTGATTTTATAAAACAAACTGCTTTCTATGATTACATAATGATGCCATTCTGACCCGAGTGCATAGAATTTTTTAGTATCTTTTATTTTCTTGGCCGCTTTTCTTAAATTTTACTTTCTCTTTCTCTTCTCTCTCTCTCTCTCTCTCTCTCTCTCTCTCTCTCTCTCTCTCTCTCTGTCTCTCTCTCTCTCTCTCTTTCAGGTTTGTATTTCTAGATGTTAAAGATAAGTCCTTGAATATATTTGTATCCCTTGAATAGAGCTATGAAGTCATATTTTAAAATCCACTTCAGTGACACTGATGGTGGACTTTTTTCTATTGGTTGTTCATCTTCGGAGAATAACTGGTACAGACACACACCACACACCACACACACACACCACACACACCACACACACACACACACCACCACCACCACACACACACACACACTCACCACCAAAATCTCACCTCCTCCTGCCTAAGTTGGAAGATCCAGTCTTGTCCAATTTTGTCAAGTATTTATGGTGGACACCTGGAAAGGACAGACTGTCGGAAAGGAAGCAAAGATGCTCACCCAATGTTGCAGGCTGGTGAGTTGGGCTAGAAGTTGGACCAGGAGCCTTACCTTGAATCTAAAAGAACCATGCTGTGCTCCTGGCCAGACATGACTGAGCATGCTGCCCTGTTTCCAACCTGGACATTTCTAAAATTTCAAAAGACTGGGATTCTTATGGAGACTCCCAGATCACTGACGAGAGGATAAAATAAAGTAAAATCAAACTAGAGCTTTGGAGCAAGCCACACAGGTGTGATTCCCGCCTCTACCAGCTACCCCCTCAGTGAACTTACTCGGTTTCCTTTACTATCAGAAGAAGAAGCAAAACCCAAGTCATGAGGTTGTTAGGATTAAGATAGAATATGTCACATTGGAAAAATTCACTGGGTGTTAACTATTTTTATTTATTTTGAATAATGGTTTTAATTACTCTTTTGAATATTTCCACTTACTAAAAAGTTTAACTTTCTACATTTGAACTAAATATATAGTATATTATAAATTTAGCAATTTCTTCCTAAGTTGTCTCGCTCTTTCCATGTATCTTAAGCTACTATCCACAGCCTTCATGTTAAGAAATTTCAGGTTCAGGTTCATAAGTGGAGACTCCAGTTTTCTCTTCCTTGTGCACTTCTGTTCTCCCAGTTCCCTGATTTACTATGGTTGATTTTAAATCAGGCAAAAAGAAAACACTTTATTATCCACTCCTATTTTATGTCTTTATTTCACTTTCTGCGACCAGCATATTTACTATCAACTTCTATTTAATTGAACACTATGTATATAATTTTAAATTGGGAATCTCTGTAAGCAATATGTTGTTTTTATAATAGACCATTAGTTAAAACTAAGCTCCTTCCTTGTGGAGAGGCAACGTTCTCAGAAAAGTAAAATAAAATGATAGATAGCTGAAGAAATACAAGATGAAATGGTAAAGCAGCCACATAAGAAATAAGTGCAAAGAAAATGCTATAGATTATTGAATCAAGAATGTGTGACATAGCATTTGGTGTGAGCTCTGATGTATATATAAACACCCTTCAAACAACAAATATACTATGGCAGGTTTGGGAAAAACTCATAAAATGAAGTGGGTACAATTTAGGTAGAGAAAATATTTTTGTGTGCACAGAACGCTGAATATACTTCTTGCTGTACAGGCCTTTTGAATACTTGGAAATGATTTTGTCCCTAAATCACAATAGATAAACATCCAAGTCCTTGAGAAAGAAAATAATCCAATTTTTAAAATTGGAATGCCAATTTTAAGGGTCAGTCTAGCAGCAAGATGGTGTTGTTATGGTAATGAAGAAAAAGGAGCGACCAGGAGTCAATCAAATTCTATTTCATAGCATAGTAAAGGCCTGAGTCACATGCTTGGGTAGTTTAACACAGTTCTGGTAAAATATCTGTTACAAAGTCTTGCTCATTTAGGTACTTTTAATTCTGAAGGGGATAGACGACATTTGCATCAAACAGCTAAATGATCTCTTCTTTCCATTCATAGGAAATGTATGACCACGTTCTCTTCCCCACAAACTAGTGGGGCCACGGATATTGTCAGGGTTTGGCCTGCTTTCTCAGACAACATTGGGAAAGCCTCAGGCAGCCACAGCTTCTCTGCACTGCATGGGGAGCAGAGAGCAGGGAGTAGGCCAGTAACTGCCTTCATTCCCAGAGTGTTCTTTTCTAAGAAATTATCACAGGCTATCAAAGGCTCTGAGCAGCCTTTGAAATTGTCTCTTTCTTTCCATTCACTGCAGAGAATGAATCCCTATTACCAAGTAGGATTTTTCTCTTCTCGTTCAGTGGACTTCAAATGTTCCTTTCAGTAATTCTCTTAAGGCAGGCTTCATGCAAGAGTTTTCAGCTGGGCTTACAGATGGGGAAACTGAGGCAGGGAGATTAAATGACTTACTTGATGTCAGGCAGATTTTAGAACCAAGAAGAGCCCTCCAAGTCATCAGAGCCAAGGCACAACGCTGGATCTTAGTGTCTCTGCTCTGAGGGAATTGTGCGTATGGTTGTGAGTCTGAAAATGATTCTCTCACTGGGGCTGCTGCAATTTACCTTAACATTGTAATATCACACAACAGACTTAACATCTTGAAAGGAAGATCATATGGTTGTGCCTCCATCTTTTCCTCTTATTTATAATTTATTTTTAAACTTCTACCCCTAATTCACTTGTGTTATCTATTTCTTTACCAAAACAGATACATAGGATGCAAGATTCTGCCCAGTGGAATAGTTCTAAATCCCATAATACACTTTTTACATTTCTCAAAATAAGGGTTCAATAATATTTCATACGGGAGTTTTAAAAAGTCAGATAAGATACCTAAGAACTTCAGTGCTTAGAAATGTTTCAATCTGCAAGTAAACTCTACTGCTAGAAATAATTGTTCATTAAATAAGAAGTCTGGAGATGAAAGGTCTGAGGATTGATCTAGTAACTCAATGATGTCACCAAATGTCCAAGCTTCTATGTGACATTTCCATATTGCTCTGCTTACTTTCTAGGAGCAGAAGAATTAATATAGGTCATTGAAAGCATGTTACATAAGGAAAAATGTGGAAAGTACCTCACCAACAAATAATAATCATCTCCTTTATAGGAAATAGGAATCAAACCTAGAAGCTTGCTGCAAGAATTCTTTTTCTATGTATGGACCAGACCAAGTGTAAAACAAACTAGAAAGAGATTATTGTACTCTACTGGCAAGAGGAAGAAAGGAAGATGGAACAGGGAACAAGAATCAGTCACAATTCCTGTTACTCAATGGAAATTTCAATGTGTATGTTCTCTATTTAACTTACACAGTAAATAATTGGAAATAATGGGAAATAATAATTGGAAATAATGGGAAAATAATTGGAGAGAAATAAAAGAAAAAAAGGTTAAAAGGAAAAGTGATGGAGAGGAACACATATGAAAGAGAGGGAGAGAATTTTAATGTGATTGGCTCACTGCACTGTGTTCTATAGAAAACGCACCTACACATCTTAGAAATGTGCTGTGAACATCACCTTTTGGTAATGTGGGATACAGGAAGGTGGTGGGGAAAGAGGGGGGCAGAATCAACAAAGATGAAGTATATGTGAAACCTTATGAACCTATTGTTTTGTAAATTAACTAAAGATATCAATGATGATGATGTGGAAGCCAGGATTATTTCACAAAGATACTTTCATGGCCTTAAATGTAATCACATTGAAGTAATCTCTAACTTTCATCATCCAGTAAAACATTGAAAATGAATACTTTAATCAAGTGTGTTTGCTTTTCTTTCTTGCTTCCAATGCCTGCTCTAAGCATCCTGAAGAGATTCCCAATGTCTTCATGGAACTGGCACCACAACACATAATCAACTTATTTTCCTCTATATCCTATGAATCAGAAAATAGAAATCGGGAAACTTCCCCCATGTGCCCCAAAATGACTAATCCATCTGGACTCAACAGACCTCCAATTGGCAAATCTGCATTGCATAAAGCAAGACAGCATTTGAAATGGCTCTTCAAAGTGGATAGTGTGACAATTTCCCATCCCTGCGGCCACTTTGGCTTTTGAATTTTAATACAGGTGCTTTATTTTTCAGCCATGTCCTGAGGCAAGTCAATCAAGATTGGCACTGGGCTTAAACTTAATGGATACAATAAGTGTCATTGTCCACTGTGATATTTTAATGGCAGATACGTGAAAGGCTCCCTGTCTTCACCCCCTGAGCTGAGGACATGATGAATGATTTCTGCGGAAAAGAGAAGCTGGACTGACCGAGTTACCATTCCTCCACAATGATCACATGGACTCTCCTGATAAAGTCATCAACAGCATAAAAGCAAACCAATACTAAGTCATTATAAGAAGACCAGTCCTATGCTAAGCACTTTATACGTGTCTTCACAAGAGATTGGCAAAGTTGACAACATGATCTCATTTTGTAAGCTAAGAAGCAGTTAAACATATTGAGTAAGTTCTCTGAGATAATATGCACTAAGTTATTGTTTAGCTTTATAACTACTTATATATATGGTCCATCTCTTTCAAAGTCATTTTAATTTTATCAATTCTATATTAAACCAGCCCCTTTGTGTTTTGACACTATAAACATATTAGAAACCTCCTAACCCTGTAAACAAAAGGACTTTAGATTTGAACAATTATGGGCAATAGAAAGGGCAGATAGTCAATGGTTATTCTATTGAGACCTGCTCTTTATGTGTGCATTTCCCCTTTTCCCCACATAGCATCGCCTTATTAGAATAAAAATGAATGGAATGGAATGGGAGGGGCGGAAATCAAGCTATTGCCAACAAGGCTTAGCACATCAGCTGCCATGTGGAGTACTTTCTAACAAGGCAAATCCAGTGGTTACCCCGGCACCCAAATGGAGTCAAACAGTTCATAGCTTAATTGCCTTCTAAGTTTTTATGGCACCAAGAAAAGTCCTGACCCTACTGAGCAAGCTGGCAGAAAAATGTGTCTTCTTAAAACCCTCTGACCTTCAAGCACTCATCTCAAAAATATTTCTCCACACACAGGCTGATAGGTTTATCTGTCATCCTTCGTGTGAAGAAAATGAGTCTACTGAGACATGTTTCACTGAAAGAATTATAGATTTGAAAAAAAAAGAAAAAGAGTTGGGTGCAATTGCATTGTTTGTTACTTCTGAAGGAATCTGGTAGCAAAGCTGTGGAAAAAGCTGGTGGTTATATTTCCAGTGTCTGACTTCCTATCTATTGCATCTAAGAGAAATATCTGAGATCCAAAGAATAGTTAGAATGCATATTCAAAAAGCATGAAATCTCATAGCAAATATTAGCTCAGTTTTATACGAATAATACTAATCTAGTAAAGTATGTATTCATTATTTTTATTAGAATTTGAGATGTCATGTTCTTTAACTTCTAAGAGTGGAGTTTTAAAAAGGAACATGTTCATGAATGTCAACAAACACATACACAGACACAGATACACAAACACACACACGTACACACATCACTCACACAGAAAGGAATCTGTGAAAATTTAAAAAGCACCATTTTAGAAGCTTTAATTTTGCTACTTGGGGTAGGATGTCCTCTTGATACCCATTGTTAACCTTGATTTTTCATTGTGTAAAATGAAAATAACTATCAACTATCATCACTATTTTTTGTTTTCCTCAGTAGTCTATAAAGTCACTATAAAAGCTTCATTAGGCAACACTATTGTGTATTTAGAAAATACCTGTATTTAAGTTCATGGGTCAAATATTCAAATCTCTGGTCAAGTGTTCATCAACCAATAAATGTACATCCTTCAGCCACCTTGTTTAAAGTATACCGGTGATCTATTAACAGTGAACTCAAAGCCAATAACATACATCTAAATGAAATTTTTAGCACATGTTTTCAGCAAGATTCATCATAGATTTTCTTGTGTATTTAGGAACACTTAACATTCAATAACAATAAGCTAAGGTAATATTTAAGACACATCAAAACTATTAGCCAAAAGCACAAATATACAACAACTGGACATTAAATAGAACAGAGAGAAGGCACTTGTTCATTGTGAGAGTTGAGTCAGACTGCTCGCATCAGTCTTGTTTTGTCTCACCTAAGATGTGTGTATGTAAGATTCACTATTCTATTTGTGAACAATCTTGAAAATGCCAGGTGTTGCAAAGAACTTTTCATAAGTAGACAAATTTGTAGACTTTGAAACTGATGAACATCAAATGTACTTGGGAATGTTGAAGGTCAAATTTTGATTCCTTATGTAAAATTCTTCAATGTGAATAGAAATCTTGCGAATAATCCCTTCAGTGCACGAAGAATGGGGATCATGCTTGTCGGATTATAGGTGTGATTCTAGGCCTGAGGAGGGAAAAAGGAAGCCATGCTTCTACAGATAGAGGTGGAAATGCTGATTTATGAACATCTAAAAAGGAAATGTTAAATGCAGATTCCAAGTGATTTTCACTCATATATTCTGCAACTTAGCATTGCTGGAAGTTCACTTGGCACAGCAGATATGCAAATTTGAAAGTAACGTAGCTGCTTCTTTCTGCACCCATTCTCAGCATCTGCAGTTATAAACGGTCAAGATTTCTTGGGCTTCATCTTCCAGAGCCAATGGAAATATGAACTCGTGCTTGCATCCATTTGGTTCTCCTCAGAATAATCAGTTCTCCTTAACAGATCACAGCATTGGTAAATTGGGTTGAAATAAGGCAATATAATAAAAAGCTTCCACTTGCCTCAAGGTTAGTATAAGACTGAGATGCATGTGAGCGCAAGATGGAAATTGCAAGGGAAGATATTCAGACTAAATATATCATTCTTGCTGATGATCAGGACACAGCAATGCGTTTATCCCAAGTCATCAACTTCATCAGACAGTTGCTTGTTTTCCTGAAGAAGTGTTTCTTTTGAAGGCGCATCACAGACTGATTTCAAGAAGCTTGATATTTTCAAGACATGCTGGAAATGGTGGGTATAGGCTTTCCCTCACTGTTTAAGGATTTTAGACTATCAACACAACCAGGGAACAAAGCATTTATCATTGCTCTGCTAACAGGACATAATTTGAAATTCAATGCTGATATGAATAATTTGTGTTTCTGGAATTGAATTTTTAATGTATAGAATTAAGGAGCAACAACCTGAGTTCATTTGTAGATAATCAGAGTCTGAACCACTAGTGTTGAAAGCAATTCACCTCTTCTCAAGCCCTCGTTGTCAATCGTGGTAACATCATCCATCATCCAGTCAGGCCATGACAGAGAGAGTTTTAAATCATGCCTTACAGTCAGTTTTTCATCATTCCTTTCCTAACCTTAAGTTCTACAGTTCTACAGAGTGGGATATTGTGCATATTTATGTACTCTTTTACTGAGTAATATGTGCTCACTACATTATTTCATTAATTTCATCTTTATACTATTTAATTAAACAAAAATTTGTTTTTATTTAAACAAAGAAAATAATTATCCTACTCCCTCTCTCATTAATAAAACACTGATGTATGTGTAGATTACTTATACTGAAGGGCAAGGGATTAGCATTTCTTACATTTAAAAGATATTAAAACTTGATGTAAACATATTTGATATCAGGATTCAGCAATAAATTAATCATATAGATAACTGATGATGTATACAGGTCTTGCTGTTTAACTCACGCTAGTCTCAAGCATGACTATGAGCTTCCTGTCTTTGTACTTACACCTACCAAGTACTAGGATTTGAGTTCTATGCTATCCTGGGGATTGAACCAGGCAAGCAAGCACTCTATCAACTATTATATTCTCAGCACTGACACTTGTATTTTATGAATAAACACTATGTAATATTACAAGTTGACTCCACTAAACTTGTCAAACTAAATACTTTTGAAAACAACACTGACCTATCTCTTTTAAGGATCTTTTTTATATCTCATGGACTGTCATGATTATGAATAGGGTGTTACTCTTGACTTATCCTGAATATGAAGGGAAAGAAAGGCAACAAATGGAAGAAACTACTTAAATAATTATGATTCATAAATAGAACTGTGTTCCCGAGCATTAGATTAAGTCTGAGTACAGTTCTTCGTATGAAATAATGCAACAGTCTATCTCAAATTTCAGGAAACCATGAGATGTGTGGTCAGTGCCAAAGTTTAAATTATCATCTTGGGTGCTTTTAAAGAGAATAAAGTGACATGAATTCTTACCATGTCTTACTTAAAATATGATTAGCCTCTGTCTAAATCTGAGAGGTGATTCTGAGCACTGACTTTTAAAATTGACTTTTAAGAAATGTTTTACACACATACCCAAAGAACAACATTTGCACAAGACATGGTTATTGTCTTTAATAGATTGTTTGATGCTGTAATATATAGCCATGTGACTGTCACATGGATTTAGAAAACTAGAAAATTAAGCTGAACTTGCTTCATCTTGATATCTATTCTAAATTTTTTATTTTTATTATTGTTTATTCAATTGTGTGTGTGTGTGTGTGTGTGTGTGTGTGTGTGTGTGTGCGCGCGCGCGCGTGTGCGTAGAACCACAGGCGAATTCGGGAACCACCATGGACCAACTCTACCTCCTCGTCTGCCTGGCGATTCACAGGCTCCGCCCTAACAGGACCAGAAACGCAGGCCGCCCCCGCTTCCGCCTGGCATCTATAGGTGGGGTCTAGTATCCGAACTCAGGATATTCCCCCTACAAGGCAGAGGCTTAACCCCTGAGCCACCTCTCCAGCCCCTGATATCTATTCTAAAGGAATGAAGTAATCTTTATCACTTGAGACCTTAAGCACCTATGGGGGGTCTGCTGTTCTAGGTCCTATGTTATAAACAGGGTGATATTTATGAACCATTGGGCCACACTTTGCAATCTGAATGTCCAGTGATAATGTTGCCATACATTATCTCACCTTTAAGAATAAGAATGCAAGGTTACATGTTTTAAATACTCACTTCAGGGTGATGGGCACATTGGAGACCTTGGCAAGAGATCCTACTTCGTCCTCATCTCACCCTTACAAATAAGAAATTCGAGGCTCAAAGAAGAAACATGAGTTTAACAAATGACACACAGTATGAAAATAATAGCATTGGAAAAGAAATGTAATTAAACATAAACTCCAAACTACACAGCTCTTCTTTGGTCTTTTGTGTGGTGAAGGTTTTTCATCTTTTGGAATCCAATTTAGTAAAGCATAAAACCTTGAAGGTTTTACATACCTCATGTTCCTGTTGGGTTAAGGATGCCCTCATTCTCTGATAGTGCCTCCGGAAGAATCATTTTAGGCTACCTAGGTAGTAGATTAAAATCTAAGAACAGCACTGGAGCTGGAAAACAGATCAAGGACTTTGGGAAAAGGAGAAAGGGAGCTAAATTTAGACTGTTCTCTTATTTCCAGTTTTACCAAGAGTCTGCCTGATCTATGCAGTTTTTTCTCCCTTGATGTTTTGCTATAGTGCACCTTGGTTGCATACACCTGTGAAATCCCAAGAGGAAAGAAGGGACATCTTCTCTTGGGGATGTGGGGTGGAAGGGAACTTACTGATGAACATAACTCCCAAAGTCCCGAGGAATAAAATCCCTGGTGATACATCTCACATGCTTTTATTTTTTGTTTCATCGATTGCAAATGACTTTGAGTATAAACTTCTCAATGTGTTCCCCAAGTGTTTTTCTCCTGCATAAAAGATGAAATTGTCAAGCGTGGAGGACTACACAGTTCACTGCAGCCACCAGAAGTCATTGATTCCTGCATTTATTTCTTCCAGACTTCAAATCTATTTTTCATGCTGCTTGTCATATACGGTTGACATGTGTCACAAGATGCTGCTACACACTGAAGTGATACACAACCACCAGGCAAAAATTTTAAATAATAATGCATTTTAAATATTTTCCTATTTATTTTGATGTACACAGGCAAATGCTAAATCTCAATATTTATGGGAGCAATATAAATTAAGTGACTTCTCAATTAGACCCAGAGAGGCTAATAAAAAACAAAAATCAAAGACAGAGAGATTCTGAATTCATTTTTTTTCTGCTGACTTGAAATAGATTAAGCTACCATGTTCATTAAAGTGTCATTGAGAAGCTAGCAGACAAAAACCTTTCAACCCTTTGTTCCTTCTCACCCTGCCTTGGATTTCAGTCACTCAGAGTCCCATCTAATTGTGGTACTGATTTTCTCTGAGCTCTCTGAAGATCCCTTCGTTTACAAAGGCTCAATTTTTCTCATCTTTTAAATCTTGCCTCTTCTCTGGAAATTATGTTGAGCTAAATTAAATGAGAGCTAGAAGAGGAAAAAAGTGATTTCAATCCAATAATATAACATTTATTTAAGTACTCCTATAATACAATGGATATATATATATATATATGTATTTTACATAATCATCAGGCAAGTTTGTGTGTCCATATATATATACATATTTTATTTATTGATGAAATGGTATTATTTAGCTATGCCAATAGCTGGTACCTGGCAAGCAGCAGGGGTTGCTATACCCTGGTGATCTATGATGTAAAAAGGAAACCTAGATAGAGCACAGGTCAAGGGAGCTAGATAAACTCCTCTGCCTCACTTTGAGTTTAGGCGAATGCATTAAATATTAGTAATGGTCTGCAGGCCAACCTTATTAGTTCTAGTTATGCAGTAGTCAAAATAAAATGTCATCTTCCCATTCCAATGCAGATCTCCCTAACATACACACCCACTCTGAGGTCTGGCCTTATTCCCAGCCCAGAGATGAAAAGCTAATATTATCTTTTCATTGGACAAATTTTTTGTGACAAATAAACACAAAATAGAGGTGAGTGAAATATTACTAAAATAACAAAATTAAACATGATCCATGGCACCATATTACAAGCAATGCCCTCATTTTAGAGCACTCTTTCGTGACAAGTGATTTTCAGTCAGAAAAGTCACTCACTAAATCCATAGGGCTTACCTTTCAGTATTTAGTGCTTTCTAGTTCATTTTCAGTTGTTCATTTGTTCATTTGTTGAAACAGAGTCCATGTTGTCCAGCTGTCCTGAAACTTGCTCCATAGCTGAGGATGGTCTTGAACTCCTACCTCCATCTCCCTAATGTTGAGATTAGAGCCCCCACACTCCCACACTTAGCTTTTAGGTCTCTTTTGTCTCAACTCCCGATCTGCTCTGACTACTACTGCACAACTAGAACTAATAAGGTTGGCCTGCAGACCATTACTAATATTTAATGCATTCACCTTAAAAAAGCAACAGTTACATATGTTGCAACCTTCATTTCTCCCACATTATAAGTCTCCCCATATTAACTCTAGGTTTGTGATTTATTCAAGTTGCCCTCCATTGTTTCTCCAAACACAGTCTCTGTCTACCTAATCTTTGCTTCCTCAGACTCTTTTTAGGTCCCCACCTCAAAAAAATTGCTTATTGGGGAAAAAAAAATAAAGGAAATAAAAGCTCTGTGCACATCCTAAAGAGGAAAAAAAAAAAACACTAAGTTCCAGTTTTACTTTCTGCATGCAGTTAGTTATTCACAACAGAACCACTGTTTGAATGACAGTTCCACAGAATCCCTCCATTTAGAATTGTGCTTCTAACAATAGCACCACTGTAGAACAACTTGGACACATTGAGGATTTATTCCCTTTTTCCAGTAATTAAAGCTTATTTTGATAGCATTTGCTTTTCTCATGCAGATAAGAGATCACAACTCCTTGCCACAGACCTGGTACTCTCAGATTGGATAATGTTTCTAACTTCTGTTAAAAATTCTTTTTATACTGGAATAATAGCTTTGTGATGGTGAGGGGAAAGCGTCATTCTCATCTTATTAGCCACCAGTACAATGTTGGACATTGCCATTTTCCAATTGAACTCTTAGCAGTATGGTTTGAACACCTGTTTTTTCAGTGGGGCACATCAGAGAAAGAACCTGACATGTGCTGTTAGAGGTCAGATATTATCCTATTGCAGTCTAACTTGTAGTCCTCCAAGGGGGAGTAACTTTTGCAGCTCAGCAAAAATCTATTGGTGATTTTTCTCTTAATATCTCTGCTTTTTTTCCTTTTATTTTCTATTCTCTCTCTGTGCTTGTGTGTGTGTGTGCTTGTGTGTGCTTGTGTGTGTGTGTGTGTGTGTGTGTGTGTGTGTGTGTGTGTGTTCCTCAGGATGGGACACAGGACTTCACATTTGATAGCTATGGATGGTTAAACTGAGGATAATGATGTATTTCCATAATCCCAAAACATTCTAGAAACTGAGGGAAGAGAATTAACATTTCAATGCTGGCTCTGATGCAAAAACAAAAGGTCCTGAATTTGGAACCAAGGCCTCAAGTAAAAACACCAGGCAGAAATGGAGGCTGCCTTTATTTCCAGTCCTTTTAAGGCAGACCCTAAGAAATTCCAGACCAACTAGGAGGTAGAAGCAATGCAGGTGATTCTCAGTCACCCTTGGGCCTCCACAGCCACACATAGTGACCTCTGATACACATAGACACACACATGAAAAAACAAAAACTTAGACTACAGGAGACCCTGTAAAGAATCATTTCTAATGCACTCCCAATAGATCCACAGCATCACAGATAAGTTCACTGATATGCTAGTTTGTTCGTTTGCAATCACATTTCATAAAATCTGCTCTTGCCTCATGTAGCCTAGCATGGCCTTGAACTTCTGACCCTCCTACCTTGACTTCCGCAGTGTTGGAACTTTAGACACCACCAACATAACAGGCAATATTTTTTATTAATATTCTCTTTCCTTAGCAATAAAGATTACCATAAGAGTATGAAAAGAATGTCCTAAAAGGAGGACACAAAAAGTTTTGTAAGGGAAGATTTGTTGACATATTTCATAATCTAATAAGTATATTAGATTAGTAGCATTGTGTTATGAAGAGTAGCTTCAGGAAAATACAGAAATTTAGAAAATAAAACTATATGGACTAATGTAAGTGTTTGGGCTCAATTGTTTATCCTTTAAAGAAGTTAATATTTAGGGTTAAATAATAGGAGTTAGCATGCTCAAAAAAAAGTGACTCCACAAAGAATTCAAAAATTCAGATAACATTTCCTGAGATATGATCATATACACAATACACAAACACACAGAAATATGGATAGAAATGTATACAATGTATAGAAAAATATGTATAGAAATATGTGAAGAAATAAATTATATGACCATGTATATTGTACATCATACTCAATCAAATTAAACTAGGAAATATAATTCCTTTCTTTATTTCATTATTATTAGCAAGTACATATCAACATGGAAGTAAATGCAGTACAGAAGAGTAAATCGTTGTTTATCATGTGCCTACCAAGAGTCAGTTGTTAAATGATCTCCCTTTTAGTCTAGTAGGAAGCAAAAGTAAACAGGTTAAAATCAACAAAATGTATAATGTAACTAAGGCAGTTCCCCTAATCACCACACATGGGATCCTAGAGACCTCAAAAGATTCTGTTCAGTCACAGCCTTAAATAGAACTTCCACTATACCTTTTCTTTGTTTCCATAACCATTATAAGACCAAATTATCTCAGCAATACCTTTGGCAAGAGAGATTAGGATTTTATCAGCTATTGTTTGCTTTTTTGATTTTTCTGATCAACCAGCCCAGAGATGTCCTATGTTGGATCTGTGTTATGGAAATTTAAGCTAATAATCTTTTTCTCCGTGTTTCTACATTCTGAAAGTTCATGGAAATATCTTTTTTATCTAACCACAAATTCTTCTTCCTTCCCATTCAAAGAAGCTTAAAATTAAAGCACCATTCTCATGGAATTTAATATGGTCAAAAGGCAAAAAAAAGCAGTATTGGACAAAGTCAACAAACTGTCCAGAAGAAAATACGTCAGAGGGAATACTGTTCTAAAATATGATCATACAAAACAGCAGAGGAATGTGAATAGAGAATTTGGATAACACTTTAACCAAAGGAAGAATTGATTGACATCTCCCTACTCCCCAGAACTAAAGCTTCAGGAGAATAAATTCAATTCCACCACGTAAGAAATTCTGACCAAAAAAGAGATTTTGCAAGTCAGGAGGAGATAAGTCTCTGTCTGGGAGTCTTTGAACTTGCTGGGCCGAGCCATTCCATGGGGTTGGTTCCTTTGTCTCTTCAAACTAGGTATGAATCAATGTTCAATTCAAACTGAGGACTTCTTCAGCATCTACTAATTAATAACGACACTGTGCCCTGGGGCTGAAAAATTCCAAAGCTCATATATTTGAAAGCAACATATATTTTTGTTGTGTACTGTATATGTTAGGTATCTTTTTTATGTATTTTTAAGCATTTTTTTCTGAAAAATAAAAATTCATAGGAATGAAGTAAAAACCTTACAATAAATCCAAATTAAAATAAAATATTATGTACTGGATGTTCCTGGGGGATATGCTAACTCTCATATTACTGATATTAATGTTTAAATAATTTTAAAGTTCACAGCAGAATGTCCTCTTTTATCAATATAAAGTAACAGGAACCAAACTTACCTTATTGACTAAAGCAACTAAGCTACAAGCTCTCTCTCTCTCTCTTTCTCTCTTTCTATGTGTGTGTGTTCAACTAAACATTAGATAATAAAACATAATTTCTATTTTTAATTTTTTAATTAAAATTCTAATTTTTAATTAAAATTTTAATTTTTAATTTAACATTAAATTTTTCTGTTTTTATTTCTTTGAGAGGAAAGGAGAAAGAGAGAGAAAGAAAAATAGAAAGAACAGACACATGTGCCAAACGTGGAGATCAAAACATCTTTAAGAACTCAGTTCTCTCCTTCCACCATGTAGACATGAAGCAAAGACCACCAGGTTTCCATGCAGGCATTTTTACCTACAGAGGAATCTCTTCAGTCCCCAAATCACAACTTCTGAGAAAGAACAAGCAGAGGTGAGCCCTATTATTTGTTGCCTTGCAAGTTGCCAAACCTTAGACATAGGTGAGGTCAGAAAAAGTAAGGCTGTTCCATTGAAAAAACAGTTAGGAGTTCAGGGAAAAAGATGTACTACTCAACTAGAAAGGAATGAAAAGTCTCTACAGCTTATATGAGATGGGGAAAAGTTTGCAAACTAACCAGTAGAGAGTCAGAAACTCTTGAAAATCATAAGGTTTCAGGCAAAGTATTCAGGGTATTCATACTTCATAAGATACTAAAGACACACATCTAGTTCTGCTTTACAAGTCTGAGAAATAAGATACAGAAAGACCAAGAAATTTTTGACCTCAGATCAAAGTCCAAGAATATTCACATGAACAAAATATATTCAGTATCCACTATGTAAAATTCAGTTTCACTGATGCTCATTTGTATCCAATCCTTTACTAAAAATCGTGTTAAAAATAAGAAAATACAACTCATTACAGAAGAGAATCAAAACCTTAAACTAAAAGACACTGCTAGAAGAAAAACAGATGATAAACCATAGAAAGCCAGATAATTCTTAAATAGTTCTAAATATGCTGCATATATTCTAGAAAGCAGAAGGAAAACCAGACATGTCAAAGTATGTACCCAAATACAATTTCTGAGAGTGGAAACTGTAGTCTAAGATAAAAGGTACATTGCAGAGAGTCAGCAGCAGACTAAGTCCTGCTGAAGACAATATTGGATGACCTAAATTAGGTAAACAGACACTCAAAAGGTAAGGAAGACAAAATGCAACCAAAAAAGACTTTAGAAAATAGAAGGAACAGTGTGTTAGTTAACATTTGAGACTTAAAGTATATGATTTGAGTATTCCCTGAAGGAATAAGGAAAGGATAGACGGAAATATATCTGAAGGAATAAGCAACATTTTTTTCCTGAATTTCTGAAAGTCAAAATCCCACTAACCCAAAACTCAGAGAATCAGTTTCATATTTGCTGTGCTGGGATGAATGTATGACTCAAACAATTTAAGGAAACAAGGGATTTATTCATGCTCATAATTCCAAGTTACAGGTGATCATCATGGCAGGAAAGTGATATAAATCCCATAAACTGAGCAAATTGACCACACCATATCAGCAAGAAGTACTGAAAGACAGACTTAGACTAAAGTATACCTTCTGGCTTATAAATCTGGCAAAGGCAGACACTCTCCCTCTATCTTATCCATATTCCCAGGGAAAGGTCTCTGCTTTGGGCTGTGCTTTCCCATATCTGCAAGTTAATCTCTTCCGGAGTCTCACAGGCTTGCCATGCTTAAAAGCTGTTATATACTCTCAAGATGTCATTGTAGTTAATAGCCATACTCATTTTACCTCTACTACTTGAAAGGATAGTAATCAGATTGCTTAAAAAGCTGAAAAATCTTACAAGCATCCATTCTTAACTGTTTGAAGAAAAAATGATAGCAGACTGCTCTTTTAAAATAATGAAATCCCAAAATCAATGAAACGATATTTGCCCCTTATTGGGGGTAAAAAGAAAACAATTCACCATAGAAATTTATATCCATCAAATTAGTTTTCAAAAGTATAAAGAAATTATTATCTCTGCTAACAGGAGAATGTGAAAGAATTCACCACTAGGAGATCTGCACTGCAAGTAATGTTGGAGAACTTCCTTAAGACTCAAAAAAAAAAAAAATGACATCAATTGGAATGTGAGTTTTGTCATGGAATGAAGAGCTCTACAGGAAGGATAAGCCCTTAGGGATCAACAAAAAATTTAAACAATATAATCAGAGGTGACATTGAATTAGATGATTTCTCAAGCACAAGGCTTCTGATTGTATTAGTCGAGAATCAGATGCATGATTCTTACACCCTCAAAAAAGTAAGAAACATAACAAGGCAAGGAAGTGAAGAGGAGGATTTTTGTCTCCATAAATCTGAGGTAAGAGGAAGTACTCCCCACATAGAGATCCCTACCTTCTCTCTTCATCTCAAGTATCAGAGACAGGAACAATCAGAGAGCTTGCAATTGGAATCAGGCAGAAGCTCAACGAATCCCTCACTCACATCTGAGAAATTTGAACACAACTGGAGCTGAAGAATAGAAGCAAATGTACATTTATCATGAGTGTCCAAGTTACTAAGAGCAAGCAGTATGTGTCTGCTTCCTGTGTTAAGGTCTGACTGTGAGGAAAAGATTTGGCTCGTAGGTGTTGTCCAAGGGGATAAGCAAGAATAGTGAGACCTCATAACATGTATACAAAGACAGCAAGTTCCAAGAAAAGTTATTTATTGCAAATATCAATCTAGAGCATAGCTTTTTTATATATTTTTTTAATTTTCCTAGTTTTACAAACATTAAGCACTTATCCCTGTCTCCTTCCTTCCACTCTCCTTCCCATCTTTAGACCCTTCCTTGGACTACCCAACCAATAGGAGCATTCCCCTTCACCATCCAGCCCTAGTTCCCAAGGTTTCTACTGAATGTAATTATCTCTGTTGAGATCCTTATTAGTCTATGCTAGTCTCCTGGCATGTCGATATGTCAGTCATTATGCATATCTATTAAGGACAAATCTCACTCTAAGTCATGGACTCATAACAGAACATAAGGACTGTGAACATAATGTCAACAGTAAATGGTTTTTGAAGACATAAAAACCAAAACTCAGTTCAAAGTCAAATGATCAAATGTACTAGGAGCACAAGTTGTTTAGGGCAGCACTCATCCATGTGACATCATTTCAACCTTGGCTTCAAACACAAATGCATGCTTTGTATTGCACATGCCCTCAGTCCACATAATTCTTCCTATCACTCCTAGAAACACTTGCTATAGGAATCAAGACTCGGTGTTGAAGACTGCAGTGTTTCTATAGGACGTGCAAAATTTCTGCTGCTGTGCCTATAGAAACATAATGGTTTGATTATAGAACACAAAGATCTTTAAATATTTTCCAGTCATGGATATAGCTCAGTGGGTAAAGCAGGCAACCTGCAACCTGTAAATTTGCTTTTGTTTTTAATAAGCAATAAAATCATGATCCTGGAAGCTCACCTGGTAGAAGGTAGAATGGCTTCAAAAAGTGGCTTCTTCCTCCAACCTTTGTTAGTGCACTATGGCATGCATGAAGTCTCTCTCTCTCTCTCTCTCTCTCTCTCTCTCTCTCTCTCTCTCTCACTCTCCCCCTCTCTAGCTAAATAAAATATTCAAAAATATATTTTTCTGACCATTATTCATCAACATGTAAGTATAAGTTTAGTGTATCTCTTGATTATATTCTCTTAGAATGTTTAATTTTACAAATTGCTATTTGAGTTGCTGATTTGGTTCAATCAGAAATCAGTGAAGAATTTTGACTTAGGATTGTAATAAAATATCCAACAATCTCCAAAATAGTCCTAAACAGATGCTTGTGATTTCATAATACATACTTATGCAAATCAGCTATCTCAGGATTATTAGAAAATCAAAGTATTGACCAACTTACGAAAAATGTTAGAGATGTAAATGGCAATTTCAAATGCTCAGGCATGACTTCGTTATTTACGTAAACATAAACTATCATATGAACTGCACTAGTATGTAAATTTGCTTTTGTTTTTAATAAGCAGTAAAATCACGTACACTGAAGAATTTTGTGTTGTATGTGTGTGTGTGTTGGTGCACATATGTCATAGCGAAGATATGAAGTCAGAGGACAAATTTAGGAAGTCATTTTCCTCTTTCTATCATGTGGACTCTGGGGATTAAATACAGGTCAGTATGCTTGTGCAGAAAGTGTCTTTACCCACTGGCCCACCTTATCATCCCAAAAGAAGTGGTTTTCAAAGAATTTCTTATAATTTTTCATAGTATTACATATATAAACTATGGCATGTCATTTGCAACATTTACAAATATTTGATTTGTATACCAATTTTACCTGGGATCCTGTAAAAATTTCTAAGAGAAAAAGCAGTCACAAGTGGAAAATTGCAAGAAGCCCTGGAATAGACTATAAAGGTACCTGATGAGTCAAGAGGATACCAAAGAAGAAGCATCCATCAAATTCAAAACTCAAACTTACTGCTTTCTCTCTCATTGATCTTTTCCATCTTCTAACATTTTGCCAGGAGAGAAACCAATTCCGAGGTAAAATCCTGAGTCATTCCTGGAATCTTAGCCTTTTCAGAAACACCACCCGTACCCCCCCCCAATGCACCCCGCGACTCAAGTTTGTCTAAAAGCCCTAACATGAGTCTTGAGAAGTCTGAGCTCTACCCTTGAACATGCACCTTTAGTCTGGGACAAGCTCCTTCCTAATTTCTTATTTGTCTCCTCTCTGAACTCTTTCTTTGATGGAAGAATCTGGAAATACTAGCTAGAGGTTTTGTTTTTCTCTGTCTTTGGTCTTACCAGTATGAACCTTCTGGTGAGGCACGCGCCTTCATTCCCAGCATTCAGCTGGTATGGTACACGCCCTCAATCTCAGCATTGTGACAGTGAGGCAGGAAGACTATGAGCTCAAGTTCAACATTGGGCAGACATGTCTGGGAAAAAAAATTGGAAAGGAAATGGATCTTTGAATGGAGATTTTTTTGAATTTTCCACATAGGAGCTGATATCTTATTTAAAGAACAATGCTAATTCTGTTACAGGGAAAAGTCATATCTTACAATAATTTTGTGACACTTCTTAAATCAGCTTAACTCTGAAAAAAAAAACACATGTAAGTGCACACACACACGCGTACAAACATTTATTTGCAGGCATATGTTCAATTCTCAAGCGGCAAGTAGTTTCTCCTGAAGAAAAGTATCAAATATAAAGGAAATGAAAACTTTTCCTTGTGTATCTTAAATTGTTTGCAGCTTGTTTTCCCTTACTGCATGTGTTGATATGGTAAGGATCTCTCATGAAAAAAGCAAAGAATTTGGCAAGATCAGTGTTTATGTGCTCATGTGCAACCCTGTCCAGAATGCGTGTTACCATATAAAGGAGACAGAGACTAAAATGTAAAGGGAGAAAGTCAGACTGGATCAGCCTTTGGATGAGAATCATTTAACTGCAAACTGCTGATCAATAGCTATTCGTGATTCTTAGTTGGGAATCCCTGGTTTGGATTCCCACAGTAGCTTGTCCAATTTCAATAAAGATTCACATGCCATCTACACGAGTCATGAAAACTCAGTTTCATTGATGCATAGTTTAGGAGTCTAGGACATTCATTTGCTTTTGGGCTAAGTGCAGACACACACACACACACACACACACTCTTCTGGTAATATACTTGACAGGTACTCATCTCTGAATGCGGCTAATGACCCTCATCTTCCACCTGATTACACCTCTGTCTAAACAATGGAATAGTTTCCTTCTCCCTGGTAATCAGCAAACTTAGTTTCTATTCAAACCTATTTCCAGGAAAAAAGAATAGGGAAGGGAATGTGGTCTAAACTGGATTTAGGCTTATGCTCAAGATGGAAAATGGTGTCCTTCAAGTGAACGTCCATGGAAAATCCCCTATTTACTGTCTCATGCCTAACTGAATGTGCATCTGATTCCTATGATTAAAATCAGATGCATCGTAAGAAGGTACATGCTCAATAAGGGGAAAAAAATAGATGATCTAATCTTTCAATTGAAATATGGAACCATCCAAACTATCTCTTTTAAAGCAACCAGCCCCTCCTTCCTTTAGACTCCATAAAAAGACCCCAGGCTACATAGGAGTCTCTTCACTCCTGTGACCCTCTGCCTTCTTGCAGTGCTTCTTAATTATTCTACTATGCCAAAATCCCATTTTTATACATTTTTGAATTCCTACAAATGAATTCATTTCACATTGGAAGCATATATGTGCATATCACACTGTATACCTTTTATTCATTATAGTAAAATATTAATTGCCTGACATTTCTCTCAATCAAAGATTTCTCTGCTATATGTGCAAACCTATGTGGGTATTTGGGGTTTTGTCCCATTCTCAAATATTAGTACAAGTACCTGGCTGAGATTTTGACTACTGGTAGGACCCTGATTGCTTGCTCACCCTTTTCCTCAGACCAAAGAAAGCCTTCACCTCAGTATTCAAAACTAAAAGCCATCCAGAGAAAGATCAACTGGCCAAGCCCTTCTCTGACTTTGTTCTTCCTTCTGTTCATGCAAATTGGTGCCTGGAGTGAGACACATTGAGGAAAAAGCAAAGGAATCACAGAGATTTTGATGATGATATTATGGTGACAGTAAATCAAAGCCAGAACCTTGACCTCCTGCTATCTAAGATTTCAAGTGCACTTCAACAAACAGCAGCAAAAACAGATCCTAGACCTGGAATCAGGATATCGACAAGATCCCCTGGAGAGTCATATACACTGTGTCCTGTGAGAATCTCTGCTGTTCAGAAAATGACCCTTAAACGATTACCTTACTTGCAGGAATTTCATTAATGGAAGCTGAAATCAGTCATACCAAGAGATGATTTTTATTTGAACAAACACACAAGCAAAAAAAAGAAAGAAAAGAAAAGAAAAAGGAAAAAAACTGGTGGACCAAAAATAAAAAAGTATATGGTGTGATAATAAAAAATGTTTATATAAACTTCAAAAATAAAACTTTTAGGTATTACTTAATCACATTTAATGCATTACGAGAGAAGGAAATAGCTAATCATGCATGAAAAGACGTTTCTAGAAGATATCCCTCAGGGTACTAAAAATAATAGAAAATGATTTCCATATGTCAACTTTTTCTCTGTGATCCTGCCTGTGTAAAAACCATGACTTAATAATGAAAGACTCTAATAATGACCTATTATATCTGCAGTTATAAATATAGGTATGAAATTTATGCTAATCTGTCAATGTTTTAAAGTTTTGACAAATTGTTCTTTACTCTAAAACTGAATAATTGAAGATCTTGGCTTGGAAATAATTCTATCATTCAAAGCAAATACTTTCTTAATTTTATTATTATTGTGGCTATTATTATGGCTATTATTATTTTGTTGGTGTTTAAACAGTAGACATTGGCTAAAACCCACAAACCCAAATGACCTGTATTTGGGAAAACCAAGCCCCCTCTCTCCCCAACTCCACATGTGTCATTTCTGCTCACTGCTCAATTGAACTGCTCATGTGTCCTTCCTGTGCTGTAAAGAAATGTTGGGCTGGAATCCCAGAATTGATTTCCTCGCAATAGGATTGTCAGCTACAGAGTTCTATAAAATTTTCCTTCCATCAACATTCACTTCACTGGGAGGGTTTGAAGTCTTGGCTGTTAAGAGCTTTGCACTAACAACAATTTCACAGGATAAGTAAGAGAAGCAGAAAGAGGTAACTGAATCAATCGGTTTTGTAGTCATACTCTAAACATGTTTGCAGAGTAGGAAAATGTACCAATTGGATAAGTCAAAAAGCTGTATGGTATATTCTATAAATATATTTTGCTAAATGTGCCTGTTAGGGTGAGGGGGAAAGACTCAGGGAAATAACTTGCATGCCATCCTTCCTCCAAGCTGGGCACAACACTACTTCCCTGAGATTGCATACCATCAGTTTCTAGAAACACAGAAAGCCAAGCGTTTTAGGTTAACACTGAAAATACAAGCTTGCCTAGATGAAATATGAAAATATCATCAAAGGATTTGCATTCAAAAATTTGTTCTTCCTTCTTTTAAGACTACCTTGAAGACCCCAATATGGTAAGGACCTTCCCAGAATGAAGAGAAGGCTAAGCAACAGTGAAGGCAACCTGAATTTTGTCAGTGTCTATGTGTGTGCACTCAGATATGTGTCGAGAATTAGCAGTCATGGCCACTACACTTGGGCTCAGCCTTTGGATATGACCCCACCGGCTGGTACCAGCATGATTAAAAAGAAGACTTTCTGGTTAAAAGTCTCTGTGTCTGTCTGTGTGGACAAGCTGAACATCTTGTAACACCCTCTTCTGGTGCCTCTTTACCACATTATAAAGTCAACCACATACACTTCAGTTTGCAGTACTCTCTATTTTTAATTCTTCTTCTTTTTTTTTTTTTTTGGCATGTCCATAGCACTCTATTTCCATTCCCAAATCATGGTAGGCACTAAATATTTTATTTAGTAAAGGTTGGCCTTCCTCCACTTCTACTGCCTACAGGAATACAGTGGCTCTGCACTGCTAGTCTGTTCCGTTTTATCCATGGATGTGCAAAAACACTGTGTGCTTGCATCTGAGGCTGGTTTTAAAAGAGGGAACCAGGACTGACATAATAAATTTTGCCCTGAGGCTGAAGGGGATTAAAATATTTGACCTTGGATTCCTGTCTGCAAGTAATTAGCTGATGTTAGAGAAGTCCCTAGCTTCTCTGGGTGTCATATCCTCAGCCAAGGAAGTTTTGCTCCAGATTCCCTGCTTCCTGGGCCCCTCCCACTCATCTTTAACCTCAGGAGTTCTCTGCTGTCCATCTTCTTAACCCTCTCTCACCTCACGAAGAGGTGAGACAAGTCTAGGTTCTCAGAGAAGGTGTTTCGTAACACTGAAAATCCAATTGTACAGGCCTTTCGAACACAATTATTTTTAAAACTACAGGTAAGAGGCAGAAGCGCAAGCATAACTTTTAATGAGTAGACACCATATTGTCATACCTTTAAGCAATGTTCCAATTCAGAAACAGGCCTCTCCTGCAAGATTAATTACCACTGTCTGACACTATTACCCATTGAAATGTTTTATAAGCCCACAATACCAAGAGTTTCAAAACCTGTCACACACCAGCAATTCCTATTACTGAAAACATGAATATGACAACTGAATATAATGTTGACAGGGAAGCTGCCCCCCGGCGGTTCTACCTGGCCCACCTTCTGCTTCTACAGGGGCTGGAGGAAGTGGGCAGTGACCTTGGCAGATCTGCCGAGGACATCTCTCTCCATTAGGTTCAAGTTGCACTGGAAAATGGAAAATGAAGCGGGATTCTGTTGTCAGCAACTGAACCTGCTCCTCATTGGCATCTCTTCTATTTCCTGACATGCACATTTGCATAGCAATTGCCACAGAAAATCTCTCTTTTCCCTTATAATTGGATTGAATTGCTCCTAGATCTGTCTTCTAGTCCCCAAAAGCAATAATGAGGGGGTGGAATGCTTTAAACTAAAAGGTAGAATTATTTAAAATACTCACAAACTGATGTGAATGCCAAAGTAGGTGTCTCTCTCTCTCTCTCTCTCTCTCTCTCTCTCTCTCTCTCTCTCTTTCTTTCATTTTTTCCCTCTCTTTTCCTTTTCTTCACTCCCACCTTTTCTTTTGTGAATATTTCTTTGGAACTGTTTTCGCCTCTAGTTAGGTTTTTTTCACATTGACAGAGAATGTGTAATTGTGCGTTTGCAGCACTGAATGGGCTAAAGTCCAGGTCCTACGTTTGGAGACCTGTGTTGTAGCCTGCCCCCAGCTTCTGGGCTACTCAAGGGCTAGGTGTGAAGAAGAGAAGGAAGGAAACTGTCTTTAGATAGAGCTTGCTGCCAAGTTCGGAAGGGTGTCTCAAACAGGGTCATGTGGGGGTCAGCTGGGAGGTCAGCTAAGAGGACTCAAGGAGCCTTTCTCCTGCCTTTCCTGCATTTTTATCCAGGTCATGGCAGTGCACATCTGCAACCCCAGGCAAAGGCAGCAGGAACATTTCAAGTCTGAGGCAAGCCTACTCTATGTAGCATGTAGCAGATTTGCCAGGGCTATGCAGCAAAAAACAGGAAGGAAGGAAGGAAGGGAGGGAGGGAGGGAGGGAGGGAGGGAGGGAGGGAGGGAGGGAGAGAGGCAGAGATTCTTTTCCAACCCTGCATCCCTCCTTCCCTTTAGTCTTCCTCTTCCACTCCCCTCCCTTTCAGGATTTTCTTCATCCAATCTCGCCTGTAAGTGAGGAAAATTATGGTCAAATCCATGGTAAGAATCTGCCTTCTTCTTTTGAGGAATTTTCAATGTTTGAGCAATCATGAGAAGCAAAGATGCAGAAACACGCAGAATAAATGGGTGCACAGCGGATCCAGAGAGAGGAACAGCATGCCACTCAGTCAGGCGGAGTCTGCTGTATCAGCAGTGGAGACCAAACCAGGTTGAAGCCCCTGGGACAGTCAGGAGTTCCTTGTCTGTCTGTCCCTCCATCCTTGGCAAATGCCAGAAAAGGCTCTCATCACTGCAGAGCTTGGTGTTTACCTCTGCAAGGGTCCAGGTGAATGAGCTACACTATTTCCTTGGCCATATGTGCCTGGTAAGACCTTGTGTGTGGTGTTCCTAATATCATTTTAATGCTCCCATGTGCCATTACTGTCCCAGAGCACAATGGAAAAAACAAGGGTGGCATCGTTTCTACTCCCAATAATAAGTCAGTCGTCAGCATGCACCATACAGGGCACAGCAAAAAACGTTGCTTGTAAGTGCACTTGTGTAGCCAGATGTGCAGTCATCCTCCATCCTCAAAACTGACTCAAAAGCTTCTTCTAAAATGGAATCTCTCTGCACGAGGCAATCTGGGAAACTGTTGTTTAACATAACACAAAATATTAACTAATGATTGGGATATTTTAGATTCCGTTCTTTGAATGATTCTCTCCTTAGGATCTCTCATTCATCTCCCCTGGACTTCAAAATCCTTATGACTTCCCTTTGTGTGTAGCTGTTCGCTGTGAATTGAAACATTGGAGAAGCTAAGTAGGCTTACAAAACTGGAAACTCACGGAAGTTACAAGATTGACAAAGCCCCTCCCCAAGGTTATATGAGCAGTGAATATTTCTGGGGAAAGCAGATTTTCCCAGAGGAACTACTTGAAAACTGCAGGAAGCTGTGGGGTACTGCTTTTATGAGACCTCACCCATGCTACAGTGGGACTTTTCAGTACTGGGTACCTTTGAGCCTCCTATGTTCCTCTAATTTTCATTCATGCTGCTGTAAGTAAGCCAGTATCCCCATTGGATCACCACACTATACTTGACACAGGTCAAATAAGTTCTTTGCTCTGTGCTATTATCACCTATCTGGCTGGGTGAATAAAGATTTGCTCACATTTCTCCCAGGAAGAGTCACACAATATCTCCCTTGAATGAATTCAAATGAGATACGCAGAGCACAGTATAGAAAAGAAACAGGGCTTATTACAGAGTAAAGCCAAGTTCCCTTAAGGGATGAGAGTGGATAATGGACAAAGGGACCATTGTGGATGAAAACCCTATCACAGTGAAATTGGGCAAAGACCAGAGAGACCATCGTGCCCACCTCCATGTTGAAATAGACTGTGCCAATTTTTAAAGTTTCTAGAAAAGACAGTTTTCCTGAGAGGTAATTTCCTGTCCAGTTGATTGACAGGCCTATTGAAATTACTACTCATAGGTAATAGAGCTCATACAGTGTCTTGCTTCTTAACCAAGAAACCATGTCTCCACTCAGAGCCAAAGATATGATGGAGATCTCATTTCATTGACCAAAAATCATGCAAGAGAGTGGCCTAAAAAGAATTAAAGAAAGAAAAAATAAAATCTTTATAAATAGCCATTCTTTCTTATGTGGAAATGACCTCTCCTTAATGGGTCTCTACAAAGTCCTGTTTGCCTCCACCTTCTCCCTTTCATATGATATTTTCAATCTTATGGAGATGCAATTGTGGTATCCTTCCTTTTCCTTAAAATTAGTGATAGGACTTTAGAGGCGGCTCATCAGGTAAAAGTGCCTACAAGCAATGTTTAAAACTTGAGTTTGACACTAGATGCCCACATGGTAGAAGGAAAGAACAGATTTCTGACCTCCACTTATTCACCATACCATGAATGTGCATTCTCTCTCTCTCTCTTTTCTCTCTCTCACAGTTGCTTTCTTCAACTGCTGTGAGACAGTGCTCATGCACAACCAGTGTGGAATATAGTTCATTATGGTGGGTATCACATGGAAAAAGACATGACCTAAGGCAGGAGACTGGTTCAGATCACTTCATACATCATGAAGACTGAAAGAACAAGAGCAAATAGAGGAAACACAGCTAAGTTACAAAAACCTCAAAGTCAACCCAATGTGTCATGTTTTTCTCCATCAAGACTTCATATGCTAAAGGTGCCACAATCTTCCCAAATATCAGCACCAGGCAAAGATGCAAATGCATGAGCCTATGTGTATGTTTGGGGATGGGAGGGACTCACATTCAAAGCATGAAAAGCATGACACTTTCTCTCTCAATATGAGTAAATATTTTTAAGACATTAGCGTGATAATCTGGGTCACAGGAAATAGTGTCTAAAGTTGATAATGAAAGAGGGGTCCATGTTCAAACATCTTCAAGACTATTGCTATCAGACCAGCTACCAAATAATTCCTGGGATCAGGATGTCTCTCTATCCACCCTCTACTCTCTTTGGTTTTATTGGGCATCTTAGTCCATAAATTCACTGTCTCAGTTTCCTTATTCCTTCCAACTGGAAGCAGCAGTTGGTAAAGAAAATTTATTATTTATTATTTATTTATTTATTATTTATTATTATATTTATTATTATTTATTTATTAATTTATTATTATTATTTAATTTGGCAGAAAAAATAAAGTGCTCTAACTGCCTCCCCTCTGTTTCCATAGTCATCTTGCAATTTATAGCAAAAATGAGACAAAGACTGGAACTTATGACAGTTTCGCTGTGATATGGTGGTGACTGGTCTTTTCCAGGGCAAGAGAACCCGGCCCAGGTGGCCTTCATCAACTCCATTCTCCGTCAACAGAGACGAATAATTAATCAGGAAAAGGAAAACAAAAAGTTTCACTTTTATTTATTTATTTGAGAGCAGGAGAGAGGGAGAGGAAGCATACATATGCCGCGACACCTGGATGGAGACCAGAGGACAACTTTCAGACATCAGTCCATTCTCTCCTTTCATCACGTGAGGCTTCAAACTCCCATCACCGTGTTTGTGATATCAGGTTGCCAGATCTGCAAGCAAGCACTTTACCTACTAATCTATCTCACCTGTCCCCATAAGATTTATTTCTAAGGGCCACTGAGTTCTAGTCAGCTGAAATAGGAGCAGCAAACTAGCAGAATGAGAGATACTGTCCTTCAGTGAGGCCCGAGGCAACTTGAAGGTGAAGAGAAAAGAACTTCAAGATGAGTTAGAATAAAGCAGAATGAGGCCTCATTAGGAAAGATTATTAATATTTTATAATTAAGGAAGGATGTTAAGGGGAGAAGAGGAATGTAGAACAAAGACAGTATACTCCCAAATATGAATCTGGCATTTTCCCAAGTTACATGCATATGCATGTGAAGAGTACACATGTACTCTCATGGTAATGGGTACACGTTTGTGTGCCAGTGCATGTGGTCGTGTGTGCATGTATGTGCAGTCCCATTCTCAATTGGTCTTCCATCCATTCTTTAGAGAAAAGGTCTCTGATAAATTCCAGAACTCTCCCAGAGGGCCAGACTCTGGATAACATGTTCTGGTGATTCCCAATCTTTGCCTTTGTCATAGTTAGATTTAGGTATCAACTTGATGGTTGAGGGTCTGAGCTCTGGGCACATTTGTAGAGAATTTGCAGTTGAGTTAAGGCCAGAGAGAATCTGCAGGAGATTTTCTGCTTGGTGGGGAAGAATGAGTCCATAACGGGTGGCACTATTTCCCAAGCAGGTGAATAAAATGGAGGGAACAGTTTGAGAAGTGGTATCTTTATATTTGGCTAGATATGTTAATCTGGCAAGAAAGGATTGTCCCTTTCTCAGCTGTTAGGTGGATATAGTGTGGCCAGTTCCGTTGGCCCCTGCTGGTGTGCGGTCTCCTACCAAGCAGGACTAAGAACTGTAACTGGACTATCATAAGAAAAATTAAAATCCCTTGTTCCTTTAAGCAATTTGGTGGTAATTTATCAGCAACATGCGGAGTAATTGAAACGGCTTTCAAAGACTGGAATGAGAAGCAGGTACACCTCTCTGACATTTTATGTGGGATGGATGAATCCAAACTCTACTTCTTTTGCTTGTCCACCAACCATAAGCACTTTAACTGTTGTGCCGTCTCCTCAGTCCTAAGAATGGGAGTTTCTAAGAGAGCCTCCCTTAAGTATCTTAGCAATATGTATCATCTAGGTAGTCTTTGAACTTAGACTGAACAAAAAGTATAAGGCTTAAATGAACAAGGTTTGATATTTTTAAATGAAGGAATTTTTAAAAAGTTAAATTTAAGTTTCACTACTGTTATGTAGGAATACATGATATATGTGTGTGACATGCATGTCATAGCTTCTCTGCAGGTCACAGGATAATTTGTGGAGTCGATTCCTCCTGTAGGTACAAGGGATTGAACTCCATTGATCAGGCTTACCCAGCAAGCTCCTTTATCTGCAAACTACCACACAGACCCAAGACATTTTTTTTCTTTTAACTGAATAATCATAGGATAGTTTCTAAGGTGTGTAGAACAGGGTTTGCAGTGTGATAAGAATAAAAAAAGAATCTCAGCTATGAAGCTAAGAAAGGAATAGGTTATATTGACTTTAGATGTGGTTTATTGATAGTCTAACATTCTTAGCTGAAATATCTTTATTAAAAATGTGTCTATGCAGGCAACCTTAACAGCAATTTTGGTCATTTATGTTGAATTTCTTGAATTTTAGGCTAAGAAAAGACTGCAAGCAGACTATTTTTTTAACATTTTTTATTATTATTTCCACTCATACAAACTTAATAGGTACACCGGCTCCCTCCTCCTCCCCCCGAAACCACTGCTCCGCCTCCACTCACCCCTCCCTCTCCATCCCCCAGTGCCTCACGCACCAATTCCCAGAGAGTCCTTTAATGTGCATCACTGACTCTCCTCTAGGCCCTCCTCTCGAATGACGTACAAGGACCCAGTGGCATTTCCCTGAACCCTTTCCCGTGTTCCCCTTAAGCATGGGAACATTACTGTGGCTGCCAATTCCTTGCCTCCAAGGATCTTGGTGCCTTTAGCAGATGCTAGACTTTGTGAGGTCAATAGTGTGTTGGACATTGTGCAGGGCATGCAAAGTCCAATTATGATTGCTTCGGCCAGAACTTGTGTGAAGTATCTTGCAAATCATTGCTCCTCCCATCCTTGTGCTCTTACACTCTTACCGCCCGCTCTTCCACAAATGTCCCTGAGCTTCAGGATGGGGAGAGATTAGTCTGGCCTAGTTCTAGGTGGTTGATATAGAGTCTCTGAAGTTCTGGATTATGGTTTGTTCATTTTCTTTTGCAGTTTTGCTGCTCTTGCAATGCCCTTCACTCCATCCTGCTGGGCACTGTATGTCACCCCCTGGCCAGAGACAAAAAGCTGTTAAGCTGGAGTCTTATTATAATAGCACATTCAAGGGTAGATGTAATAAAAGTAGGAAACCTCAGTGAGGGAGGAGTCAATCACCCATTTGCAAAATGGTTACTTTTTATCTGCCAGACGATATGCCCTCCCCTTCTGGTGAGATCATACCCCCTTAGTTGTAAATGATCAGAAATGAACGTCTGTGAACTTAACCAGATGTCACATTGCTTACTTGCAGTCCTTGTGGAGGCCTATTTTCTCTACTGTAACATGGTCATTTCTCTCCTTGTGTCTGGTGTGGCCCTCCAACTCCATCCCTCCTGTTCATAATCCTTGCAATTACTGTACGTAATACATAGATTTACCTATGAGTATCTCAAGGTGGGCTGGGTGGTTTGGTACTAGGAGCCACCTATTAGGGAGTACATACGGCACCTAATTTTCTGGGTTTGGGATACTTCGCTTAATATAATTGTTTTTAATGACATCCATTTCCCAGCAAATTCCAGTAATTCATCTTTTTTGATGGCTGAGTAGTACTCCATTGTATAGATGTACAACTTTTCCTTATCCACTTGTCAACTGTTGGACATTTGGGTTGATTCCATGACTTTGCTATTGTAAACAGTGCTGCTATGAACATGGTCGTGCTTGTGCTGTCGAGGTGAACCTCTGCTGTATGGGGGGTTATTCCCAAAAGTGGGATAGCAGGGTCATATGGCATTTCAATCTTTAATTTCTTTAAGAATCTCCAGACGGCTCACCAGAGTGGCTGTATGAGCCTGCATTCCCACCAGCAATGTAGCAGAGTTCCCCTCTCAGCATTTGTTGTTGTTTGTATTGTGGATTTTTGCCATCCTGACCGGGGTGAGATGATATCTCAGGGAGGTTTTGATTTGCATTTCCCTGATGGCTAAAAAAGTGGAGCATTTTTGAAGATATTTGTTAGACATTTTAATTTCATCCCTGGTAAAATTTCTTTTAAGTTCCAGGGCCCATTTTTTAATTAGGCCATTGGTTTCCTTGATGTTTAGTTTTCTAAGTTCTTTGTGCACTCTGGACAGTAGAGCTCTATCAGATATGTGGTTAGTGAAGATTTTCTCCCATTCTGTGGGTTGCCTTTGAGCTCGTGTGACACTCTCTTCATCTGAACAGAAGCTCTTTAATTTCACAAGATCCCAACTGTTGAGAGTTGGTAGCAGTGACTGTGCCATTGGATGTCTGCTTAGGAAATGTTGGCCTAGCCCAATCAGCTCGAGGGAGTTCCCAATCCTTTCAACTATGGTTTTTATAGTCTCTGGCCTTATATCAAGGTCCTTGATCCATTTGGAATTAAGCCTTGTACATGGTGACAAGTACGGGTCCAGCTTTAATCTTCTGCATGTGGAGATCCAGTTTTGCCAGCACCATTTGTTGAAGATGCTGTTCTTTTTCCATTGGATTCTTTGGGCCCCTTTGTCAAACACCAAATGGCTGTAATTTTGTGGGCTCATATCTGGGTCTTCAATCCTTATCCATTGATCTGTGTGTCTATTTTGGAGCCAGTACCAGGCTGTTTTTACAGCTACAGATTTGTAGTATAGACTAAGGTTTGGTATGGTAATACCTCCAGCAGTGTTTTTGTTACTCAGGATTGTCTTTGCTATCCTGGGTCTTTTGTGCCTCCACATGAATTTTGAGATTGTTTGGTCAACTTCTTTGAAGAATTGCTTTGGAATTTTAATTGGTATAGCATTGAATTTGTATATTGCCTTTGATAGGATGGTCATTTTTACGATGTTGATTCTGCCAATCCAGGAACATGGGAGGTCTTTCCACATTCTGGTGTCTTCTGCTATTTCTTTCTTTAGGGTTTTAAAGTTTTCATTGTAAAGGTCTTTTACCTCCTTGGTTCGGTTTATACCAAGGTATTTCATTTTTTTAGGGGCTATAGTGAATGGGATGGTTTCTCTCAGGGCTTTTTCACTTCTTTCATTCTGGGCATATGGAAGGCCTCTGATTTTTGCACATTTATTTTGTATCCTGCCACCCTGCTGAACTTCTCAATTAGTTCCAGGAGCTTCCTGGTGGAGTTTTTGGGATCACTCAGGTATAAAATCATGTCATCTGAAAATAGGGATAGCTTGACTTCTTCCTTGCCGATTTGAATCCCTCTTATGTCCGTTTCCTGTCTTATGGCTTCGGCTAAGACTTCAAATACAATATTGAATAGAAATGGTGAGAGTGGACAGCCTTGTCTAGTTCCTGATCGAAGTGGGAATGCTTCCAATTGTTCCCCATTGAGCATAATCCTTGCTATGGGCTTGTTGTATACAGCTTTTATTATATTGATAAAGGTTCCTTCCATTCCTACTGTCTCTAGCGTTTTGATCATAAAAGGCTGTTGTACCTTATCAAAAGCTTTTTTTGCATCTATCAAGAGTATCATGTAGTCTTGGACTTTGGACTGGTTTACATGATGAATTACGTTTATTGATTTGCGTATGTTGAACCAACCTTGTGTGCCGGGGATGAAGCCTACTTGGTCCCCATGAATGATCTTTTTAATATGTTTTTGAATCCAATTTGCTAAGACTTTGTTGAGAATCTTTGCGTCTGTGTTCATCAGAGAGATCAGCCTATAGTTTCCTTTTTTAAATGAATCTTTATTAGGTTTTGGAATTAAAATGATATTCGCTTCATAGAAGGAATTTGGTAGTGTTCCTTCCTTTGCTCTTTGATGGAACAGTTTAAGGAGTATTGGTGTTATTAACTCCTTAAATGTCTGATAGAACTCTGTGCTGAATCCATCTGGTCCAGGACATTTTTTGGTGGGAAGATTTGAGATTACTTCCTCAATTTCCTTGTATGTTATAGGACTATTTAAATAATTCACAACTTCCTGATTCAATTTAGGTAAGTTGTGTTTACTTAGAAATTCATCCATCTCTTTTGTGTTGTCAAACTTCATGAGTATACGTTTTTGAAATATGATGTTATAATTCTCTGGATTTCTTGGGTATCAGTAGTGATAACTCCATGTTCATTTCTAATTTTGTTAATTTGGGTTTTCTCTCTCTTGCTAGGGGTGTGTCAATCTTATTGATTTTTTCAAAGAACCAGCTTTTTGACTGGTTGATTTTTTCTATCGTTTTCTTAAACTCGATTTCAGATATTTCTCCCCTTATTTTGCTAATCTCCTCTCTTCTACTACTTTTGGGATCAGATTGCTCTAGTTTCTCTAAAGCTTTAAGCTGCATTGTTAAGTTGTTTATTTCTGATGTTTCCATTTTTTTTGATGTATGCATTAAGAGCTGTGAACTTACCTCTTAGAACAGCTTTCATTGTGTCCCAGAGATTTTGGTAAGTTGTATTTTCGTTATCATTGGCTTTCAGGAAATCTTGAATTTCCTTTTTAATTTCTTCCTGAATCCAGTTCTCATTCAGCATCATATTGTTAAGTTTCCAGGAGTTAGTGTATTTTCTCTTGTTTGTTGTGTTGTGGATGTCCAGCTTTCGGCCGTGGTGGTCTGATAGGGCACAGGTAGAATTTCAACTTTTTTGTATATGTGTAGATTCGTTTTGTGGTCCAATATGTGATCTATTTTGGAGAAAGTTCTGTGTGCTGCTGAGAAAAATGAGTATTCTTTTGTGCATGAGTGAAAAGTTCGATAGAGATCTGTAAGGTCCATTTCTTTCAGGGTTTGATTAAGTTCCAAAGTGTCTCTGTTAAGCTTTTGACCTGTTGATCTATCCCATGTTGAGAGGGCGGTGTTGAAGTCCCCAAGAATTATCATTTGGGGGTTGATTTCTTGCTTTAAACGCTGTAGGGTTTTCTTAATGAATGTGGAGGGGCCAGAATTGGGTGCATAAATGTTCAGTATTGTGAAGTCTTCCTGGTGAATTGTACCTGTGACTAAAATGTAGTATCTATCCGTGTCTCTTATAATTTTCTTTGGTTTGAAGTCCACTTTGTCTGATATCATAATGGCTACCTCTGCCTCTTTTCTGCTTCCATTAGCTTGTAGAATTGTTGACCAGCCTTTTATTTTTAGGGCATGCCTATCTTTTGTGGTGAGATGGGTTTCCTGCAGGCAGCAGATTGATGGATTGTGATTTTTAATCCAAATTTGTAATCTGTGTCTCTTGATCGATGAGTTAATTCCATTAACATTTAGTGTTATAATGGAGAAACTATTTTTAATTCCAGAAATTTATTATGTTTAGTAGTCTTATAAGTATATTGCTTCGCTGTTAACGGTGTTATATTTGCCTTCTGTTCTCCTGGATATGCCTGTTTTTTTCTTCAAGCTTGAGTATCATTTCTAGCATTTTTGGAAGGCCTGGTTTGGTGGATATGTATCCCTTCAAATTGTCTTTGTGCTGGAAGATTTTTCTTTCTCCCTCGATCATGACTGATAGTTTTGCAGGGTAAATCAGCCTGGGTTGACATTTTTGCTCATTCGATACTTGAAGTATGTCTCTCCAAGCTTTTCTTGCTTTTACTGTTTTGACTGAGAAGTCATTTGTTATTTTAATAGGTTTACCTTTAAAAGTGACTTGTTTTTTCTCCCTTGAAGCTCTTAGCACCAGTTCTTTATCTTGAATGTGGAGTATTTTAACTATTATTTGCTGTGGCGAGCTTCTGTTTTTGTCATATCTGTTTGGGGTGCGGAATGGCTCTTGTAAATGTATGGGCCTCTCTTTTTTTATATGAGGAAAGTTTTCCTTGATGATCATTTGAAAAATTTCCTCAGGGGTGGTATTTTGAGATTCTTGCTCTGGTATTCCATGAATACGCATGTTAGGCTTCTTCAGGGTGTCCCATATCTCCTGGATATTTCTCTCAAGTATCTTTTTGGCTTTAACAACCTCTTCTATTGAGCTGGTCAATACTCCCACTTTATCTTCAAGGTCTGAAATTCTGTTTTCTGCTTCGTTAGTTCTGCTGATAAGACTCTGTGGAGTTCTGGGTTGAAGATAACTTGTCTTTTAGCTCAGTTTTAAACGCTGCTTGAGTCTGTTTTAACTGCTCTATGCCAGTTTTTGTTTTTTGCACTGTTTTTCTCAACTCCTCCAAGTGTCTGTTGTGTTCCTCTTCAAAGCGATTGATTCAATTATTTAATTCCTCCCGGATTTCCTCTTTCATAGTATTGAACATGGTAATGATCATATTTTGAAAGTCATTATCCTGGGTGAGGCTTTCTTGGCCATTTTCCATGGGTTTGTTCTGGTTGGAGTCTAACATTTTGGGATTAATTCCTTCAGTGGGAGATTTGTTTACTTGAGTGTTGTTTCTCATGGATTTGCACTTTGACTTTGGCATTGTCGTTTTAACTCTTAAGATCTTCTTTCAATTTCTGTGCGTTTTTCACTAAACTGAATTATTTGGCCTGGGGTTCTGGGGGTGGGCAGGGACTGAGCTTACCTAGGTCGTGATGAGGCCCAGCTGGACCGTGCACACTTCCGGGCGGCGGGGAGTGCAAGCAGACTATTGGTGAAAATCTCCTTTCTCTTTTCTTGTCCCCATAAGTCTCTGACTTTCTGCTTATTTATTGGTTTGATTTTTGTTTTGGTTTAGTTTGGTTTGGTTTGGTTCACGTGCAGCCCAGAACAGCCTCTAACTCACTATGTTGCCAAGGATGACCTTAAACGCCTCACCCTCTGTCTTTCACATCCTAGTGCTACAGGCCTGTACCACCATGCCGGACCTTTCCTTGTCTCTATTCTGCCTCATTCTGGGTTAAGAGTGCACATAAAGATGACTCATATAATCAGCACACCACTGTTTTTTCTTGGTGACCTTGAAGTCCTTTATAAGTGGCAAGAATACTAAATGGCTAAATCAGACCCATGATATGGGATTATTCAACAATAAAAACAATTCTAGGTTCTGTGTGCTTTAAAACCTATGTGCTGCACCACAACCCACAAAACATTCAGAAGAAAAAGCAGATACAGTGACCAAAATACTGAACTACCAGACAAAAATAAATCTATGGTGGAGCAAAAAGACTAAATTCTGAATTAGAACATAGAGGGTATTTTTTTTTTACATTTAACAGACATGAATTAGAGATAAAGTAATAAATTGATCAGAAAGTGTCTGTGCTCAGTAGTCTTGTAAGTGTACTGTGTTCAGTAATGAGACAGAAGAAAAAGCAATTACTATAATATGGAATGTGAAAGTTACAGTAGTCTGAAGAGTAATCAAAGAGGTGGGAAGAACATGTGAAAAGTGATCAGGACCCAGGGACCCTCCCCCAGGGAGATGGAAACAGAGAAGCTTGAACCAGTTAGGTCAAGAAACAGTCAGGGAGACCGGCTTTAGAACAATAACTTTGCTGTGTTAAACTGACCAAAAGGAAAAGTGATATTAGAAGATCTGAGAGAGGTGGGCAGCAACCAAGTCAGAAACCTTCTAGAATTAATTTTAGTCTTTAAAGAAAGACCAATTGAGGCTAGAGGGATGGCTCAGGAATTAAGACTATACCTCGTAAGCAGAAGGTCCTGAGCTCAGATCTCGGATCCCATGTAAAAACTCCAGGCAGAAACTGTGCTTGCCTATACTTCTAGCCCTGGTGGGCGAGCCTGGGAAATCCCAGAACAAAGCAAGAAGGAGGTAGAAACAATCCAGGATGATTCATGAAGTCACCTTTGGGCCTCCATAGGGATACACAGTGCTTTCTGAGACACACACACACACACACACACACACACACACACACACACACACAAGATGAATAAAGTTTTAAAAAATCAAGCCCAGTTTAAAGGAATGGAAAGACTTCATTCATTTGAGAGTAAAATGATCACACAATTTACGCAAGAAAGAATAAGTTCGAGGACAGAAAAACTCAAGATTTGAGAAAACTTAGTAGGCATAGTCCACAGGATTTTATAAAACAATTATAATCTGGACTAGAATATACTAGGTTACAGAAAAGTGAGACAACCTAGTGATATTTAGGATACAGGTATTTATGGTTTAATATAGATTAAAAACGGGCCACAAATACGGCCCGTTGGTACTGGATGACTTTACCAAGTCATTAATCTCTTCAACAGAAATGTTAAATTAGTTAACATGCTAGGTATAAAATGGATATAGATATATCCAGTAGACAATTTACTCTGCATTTTGGGATAAAAGGAGCTTGAAAATGACATTTTTGGCATGTAGATGAATTGAGTACTTCATAGAGTAAAAAAGAGAAGAGATAATTAAAAACAAGGATTGACAGAGGCTTCAAATAATAGAATATGAACATAAAGCAAAGGAGGAGAAGGTTCTTGAACAGGAAAAAGTTTTATCTGGAGACAGGTTTTTTTTAATTAATTCATTCATTTTTTCCACTCATACAAATTTGGAAGGTACCCCATTCCCCTCCCTCCCTCCACCCCTCTCTGGATACCCTTGCTACCTCCCTCTTTTCCCCTTCCTTTCCCTCCCTTTCCATTGCCCCCCCCCATCCATGGAGCATCCTTTAGTGTGCATGTCAAACTTCCTTCTGGGTCCTCCTCTCTGATGAGGTATGAGTCCTTACTCATAGCATTACCTAGAGCTCTTTTTTGTGTTCCCTTTTAGTATAGGAACACTATTGTGGCTGTTAATCCCTTGACTCTAAGGATCCTAGTGCCTGTGATCCATGCTAGACTTTGAGGGGCCAATGATATGTTTCATTGTGCAGGCCATGCAAAGTCCTATTATGATTACTTCGGTCCTAACTTGAGTGGAGTATCTTGCATATCATTGCTCCTCCCCATCTTTAGGCTCTTACAATCTTACCGTCCCCTCTTCTGCAAATTTCCTTGAGCTTTAGGATGGGGAGAGATTAGGCTGGCTTGGTTCCAGGTTGTTGATATAGAGTAGAGACAGGAAGTTATATGTGCAGGACACGTCCTACAAAGGCAGGAACACAGTCATTCTGAACAGATGCCAGAATTTTATTTATTTGTTTTTCCACCACTCATAAGAAATAATGACAGCATCTCCCAGAAAGCAAGAGATTTAAAAGTCAGAAAACAAAGCAAAAATTATAAAAATGAACAAAAATTCATTTAAACGAGAGTTTAAATAGGTTGAAAGGAAGTCATGCTTCACTGTAAATGGGTATCTCGTCCTCCATTTCAGTAAAGAAGCTTTAGGGGTGGTTTAGCTTACTGTACCCATTTACTCATTCATCTCTTCTTAAGATAGTGATCACTGCTTTTAACCCTTTGGGAAGATGCTGGAGAATCAATCAGACATGAGTGCCATCTCAAGGATACTGTTACTAATCTTATTACAGATCACATTAATAACATGAAGGCATAATCTTTCTTCAAATATAAGAAGAAATATATCTCCCTCAGTTCATTTTATTTCTCAATTACTCCTTTATCATAAAATACCAATAAATTAAATATGCTTAAATAAAACCAAATTAACATATCCCCCTCAGGTGAGTATTTTATTTTAATGTTTCACTAGGCAGCTATATTTTCCCTCAAGGTTGCTATTAGGGAAATATTTTCCTATGGCAAGTTTTTCCGCCCTCTAATTTATTCTTTATTGTATAGTCTGTGTAGTCATTTTCATCCTCAAATGGTGTAAACGTTTCCATTTCTTCCAATTGCTATTTCTTTCAAGACTAAAATTTATTTCAAATATAGTTGCTGCCCACCTCTCCCAGATTAATGTCCTCTAAAAAGAATTTGGACAGACTTTTCTTGAAAATAAGGCTGAACTATTATTTTTTTATAAAAAGGGAAAATGTGTTTCTTAACTTGTATTAAATATTCCATTCCTCCTTAAGAAAAAGTACTCTTTAGCTACACAATGCTGTGCACAATTCTAATTCAAATTCAAATTCAATATTGTTCATTTTAGAACAATGTTATTGTTGTTCTAAAGCCTAACAAAGGCACATGCACAAACACACATACTTACAAATATAGCTGTAGCAGTTCATCTGCATTGTGCTGATAAATTAAAAAACAAATGGTTTATAGGGGAACAAGGGATTTATTCTGGCTTACGATAGTCCAGTTACAGTTCTTAATCCAATTTGGTAGGAGAGTACACACCAATACCAGAGAACCAGAGAACTAGCCACTCCACATCCACAGGACTGCTGAGAGAGACAATCCTCACTTATCAGAACAGCATGTCTGATAAAGTATACCAAAGGATGCCTCTTTCTCAGCTACTTCCCTCCATCTCATTCACCTGTCCAGGGCCTAACCGTGCCTGCTATGGGCTGAGTCTTTCTCATCAATCAGGTAGTCAGATTTGCTCAGGGTTTAACTCAATTACTAATTTCTCACAACTGTGCCCAGAACTCAAAGCCTTCAGTTTCCAAGTTGACATCAGTATCTAACTATGAGAAATTCTTTATGTCCTGTCATCTGAATCATTGGCTCAGGCAAATTGCTACGACTGACCACATCAATAAGACAAATTGGAAAACTAAAAATTTTAGATATCAAAACTTCACTGTTTTTAGTTGACGAGTGGATAAGGAAAATGTGGTACATCTATACAATGGAGTACTACTCAGCCATCAAAAATGATGAATTAATGGAATTTGCCAGGAAATGGATGGAATTAGAAACAATTATATTGAGTGAAGTATCCCAGACACAGAAAATGAAGCGCCATATGTACTCCCTAATCGGTGGCTCCTAGTACCAACCTACCTAGAGACACTCAAAGATAAATCTCTGTAATAACTACAGTAATTGCTAAGATTATGAACAGGAGGGATGGGGAAGGAGGGCCACACCACTAACAAGGAGAGAGCAGAAAAAATAGGCCACCATCAAGGACTGCAAGTAAATTATAAGACATCTGGTTAAGTTCACAGACTTTCCTTCCTGATCACTTACAACTGATGGGGTATAATCTTACCAGAAGGGGAGGGCATATAGTCTGGCAGATAGAAAGTAACCATTTTGCAAATGGGTGATTGACCCCTCCCTCACCGCAGTTTCCTACTTTTATTACATCTACCTTTGAATATACTCTTATAACAAGACTCTAATTTAACAGGTTTTTATCTCTGGCTAGGGGGTGACATCCAGTACCCATCAGGGTGGAGTGAAGGGCATTGCAGGAGCAGCAAAACTGAAAAAAAAAAAAAAACCATAATCCAGAACATCAGAGACTCTATATCAATCATCTGGAACTAGGCCAGCCTAATCTCTCTCCATCCTGAAGCTCAGGGAAATTTGCAGAAGAGGGGGTGATAAGATTGTAAGAGCACAAGGATGGGAGGAGCAATGATATGCAAGATACTCCACACAAGTTAGGGCCGAAGCAATCATATTTGGACTTTACATGCCCTGAGCAATGTCCAACACACTATTGACCTCACAAAGTCTAGCATCTGATAAAGGCACCAAGATCCTTGGAGGCAAGGGATTGACAGCCACAGTGGTGTTCCTATGCTTAACGGGAACACAGGAAAGGGTTCTGGGAAATGCCACTGGGTCCTTGCACCTCATCAGAGAGGAGGTCCCAGAGGAGAGTTTGGCATGCACATTAAAGGATGCTCCAGGGATGGGAGGGGGAGGAACTGGGGGATGGGGAGGGAAGGGGGAGGGGAGGGGCACAGGGGGATAGGGGGTTGGAGGGGGGGACCGGTGTACCTGTTAAGTTTGTATGAGTGGAAATTAAAAAAAAAAACTTCACTGTTTATATCTGGAATTCTGAAGTCACTGGTTATATGTAAAACTAGATTCTGCTTCCTCCCCCTTGGGGTTGAAGAGATGGATGGCTAAGGAATTAAATTCCTTGCCTCACAAGCAAAAGGACCAGAACCAGAGTTCAGATCCCCAAATCACATGTAAAAATGCTAGGAAGAAATAGCAAAGGCCTGCATATCTGGCCCTGGAAGGCAAAGCCTTCAGAGCAAAGTAATAAGGAAGCAGACCAATCCAAGATGATTCCTGATGTCACCCTAGGGCTTCCACAGACACACATGTTCAACTGCTCTTTTTGATATACACACACATGTGCAAAGAGTGAGAGAAAGAGAAAGAGAGAGAGACAGGCAGACAGACACAAAGACAAAGACATGGAGAGAAGTACAAAACAATATATATTTTATCATATATATATATAAATAAAGATTTTATATCTTTATTTTCCACCATGTATTGGTTTCACTTCCTTCCTCTAGCCCAACCTGTTCCCTGGGAATATTTTGTGTCTTCTCTATTCCCTGAAGTACTCAGCAAAATACTCAGCTCCTGGTTGATCCTCAGTAAATAACTCATGGTGTGAGTATATGTATGCAACTCGGTGCTTAGTTAAAGACTATTATCACACACTCTAATTAGAACACAATAATGATGAAACCTACAAGTTCAAAAGTGTAAACTTAACGTTTTAACTAGAACGTGCCCTAAGAGCTTGAGTTATAAGTTTGATATCAAATTCACCAAAGACATTTCCTTGTGCAGACCACAGATGTAATTTTCTTTGAGAAATATTTTCAGAGAATGATGAAAATCGTAGAAACTCCCATTTGCTTTCTCTGAGAATCAATCATGGTATAAGATCCTCAGATGTCAACATCTGCTGACACCTTTAGCAAGAGATAATTGAGGTCTGAGCCACCTTTGCTTTGACTCCTCTATGTGTATTGGACCCTTACACAGCTCCCCAAGAATTGGGCACACTAGACTCAGTCTCTGTCTAGAGTAGGTTCAGACTAAATAAATACCATGGAATACACAATGATGGAAAAATGGAAGGTAATTTAAAAAATCATGTTTTACGTGAGAAATTCAGGTGGAATTATTTGAGTAAAGATTTTATTTTGGATTCTTGCTCATTTTATTGATTATAGTAGTTAGAAATAGTTTTAAGGAAAAAAAGCAGAGGATATACACAGCATAGGTGTTCTAAGAAAAAAAGAGATTTTTGTTTTAGTTTTTATTTGAGTGTTTGCTTTATTATTTGCTTTTTAAGGATAGCATGATTTTGCTTCTGAAAGTCAATATATCAACACAAAAAATGGTAGAAGATTGCACATCACAAAGGGTTTGTCTGGTATTCGTCCTATGCACCTTGAGAGAAGTTTCTAAAAGTTTGGAATTCATACTCATTCTTCCCCATCTACAGTATTTGGCTGGTCCTGAGTCCAGTGTAATAAAATTCTAATTGTAAGCATATATATTCTTTTCCTGAGTAAACACAATGGCATATCAGACTACAGGGAAACTTGTGAATTTGTAACCAGCTGATCAGAGATGCAGGTGGGGAGGGGCATCTGGAGAGAATGAGGCAGGCAGAGAGTCTCAATGGTGATGTCTGCAATAAATGTTTGCAGTGCCAGAATTACACTGCAAAGTAGCTAGCAAGAGAAAGCAAACTATAGGTGCCTAATTATCAATTCCCATTTATGAAGATTTAAATAAAGCACACACATGTGCGCATGCACACACACACACACACACACACACACAAGAAGAATGTGCAGCTGGAGCTCTTATTATATTCCAAAGCTCCTCTTGAGGTTGTGTTTGTCGCATAGCTTTGTCTTCTTGCCTTCTCCTTCTTTCTTCATGAAAATGGAATAAATAACTCAAACACTCTGAATTATAGTCATTTTGTGATAAGGTATGCTGATAACTGTGATTGGGAGCTTTGGCCATTTATAATAATAAAAAAATTGTCAGCCTGACCTAAGCCACATCAAAAGAAAGAATGACTTTCTTTACCTCATAATTCTTGTTTTTTACCCCCATTTTTCTACTGAAAAGGGAGCAATCTTCTATTTGCTTAGATAATCCTCTTCAATGTTCCTATGATTGCATTTAATTTGCCCAGCAAATTCAGCTTACATTATAAAGTTAACTGAAACTAAATTGCAAATAAGCAAGCTAATGTTGGCACTTGCATATCTGGTTTTAAGATTTTTCCATGCTCAAAATTTCATTTGCTTAAAATTGAAATATCAATTTATTTGACAAGGTTGTTTAAAACTGGAATATACAATATATATCAAAGTTCCCCACTGTTTAGTACAAAAGAAAAAATGTATACTTTTTTTATTAATCGATTAGTCTAAATAAATGTTAGCCTAATAGTCTAGCAAAAACTATAGTTTCATTCAGTTTTGTTTATATGTAAACCTTATGACAAACTTTTCATTTGAAAAAATAGGCCGATAATGACCAATATACAACTCATACAAAATTCCTCTAATAACATTTTGGGTAGCTTATTTAAATTATTAATTTTTTTCTTTCGGAAATACATCTTCACTGTGTAATCTTTCAAAGCATTTTGCATAGCATATGTGTGCATATAGCTTTATTCCTGCTCCCTGAAATAACCACACCCCTCTATCACCACAACGTACTTGGAGAAAGATGAACCAAATAAGTATTATTACCTAGGTACCAAAATCCCTTGCTCTTAACACCAGGTAGGTTCTTATAGCAAGACTTGAAAAAAGTACCAGTAAAGCAAAATAAACATTCTCCTTACTATCATAAAGAATGGGTTTTACAATGTTAACATCAGTAGTTCTGGATTCCTAATGACTGACATGTGCTTCCCTGTTTTACTCTGTCTGAGGCAACCAGCCTTTAACGGAGAGCTAACAGTTTAATAAAAGTCTCCTCCAATCATGCAAACATGTCTGAAGCAATGCCCTCTTCATCCAGTTACTCTTGCTCCGTGGTTCTCATGTGCCAGCCCCTTTCTTTACTATCTTAATGGCCACGAATCTGTTTTGATATTTGTTAGGCACATACTGCTATGAGAAGAGCAGAGCTGTGAATGCAGAGGTCTGAGATAAAGTACGTGTGATGTGAGGTGGGCTCTGCAGAGAAATGGGCTAGTTTTTTGAATAACCGATGGTGTGAAAGTTGTTTAATTAATTATCAGGATTGGAAAGCCATGAGGCTGGACACTAAGGTGAATATAACATTTTCCATTCGAAAAATCAATTTGATGTGCAAAGACTCAGCAGTATACATAAGAAATCGAAAAGATATTTTGACATTTCTCTTTTTCATATGCTGCAAAAACTGTTACACTGCCGCCATGAAATGATGCATGTCACCAGCTTCCTGCCCCAGCCCTCCTTCTTGTGAGGCTGATGCAGGCACTCTTAGGAGTAAAAACTGCTGCACCAAGTTCTGGAAAGTTTCAATTAACTTGAAAATTAACCATCAGACATCTATTTGTACTAATTTATGCTGATTAGTGGTAACATTAAAAAATTGTCTTTACCGGTAAATAAGTCATTTTGTATTTGAAATAGGAAAAATTCACAGTGCTGAGAAATTTCAGAGAT
Organism: Typhlomys cinereus; assembly: GCA_023101885.1. Lineage (NCBI taxonomy): Eukaryota > Metazoa > Chordata > Mammalia > Rodentia > Platacanthomyidae > Typhlomys > Typhlomys cinereus. The sequence continues at coordinate 7,393,210 of JALPQD010000065.1, read as the reverse complement.
TTGGACTAATTGCAAGTCATTTTGAGTTTCAGAATTTGATATTACAGTATTACAGTAGAGAACATACACTTGTGTGAATGTATGTGTGCAATTAGTTGTGTGTTGATCTTTTCTTTTTCGAGAGAGAGGTTATAACTATATACCTCAGGTTTGCCTTGGATCCTGCAATCCTTTTCCCTCAGCCTCCAAACTACAAAGAACACAAGCATGATTGACTGAGCTGTCATTTTAAAACCATATGGTTGCAGTGAATATTGGAAAAGAAGAATCTTTCATCTTTTCTGTCCCTGGTTGTCTCGTTCAAATAAATTCCTAGAACAAAGCTAGACAGAATTCCCTAGACCACTCTTACTTCTGATACCAACTGCAAATTTTAAGGGTCTATATGACCACCTTAAGGCACAATAATTTATCGGAAGGGCTCACAGATTCATCAGAAGTTCTGCTCAGGAGGATGGCTTGTTACTGTGAAAGCATGCAGGTTAAAGTCAGCCAGGAGAAACATGAGAAAGAATCCAGAAGTATTCCACCTACTTCCACTCAAGTTGTGTCCAGCACTAACATCTCCCCATGATGAAGGGTGGGGTATAGACCACCAAGGACACTGTCTCAAGTCTGTGTCCAGACTTGAGACATACATTTTTTTATTTTAATATTTTTGTATTTTAATAACACATATATTTTTGTATTTCTTGACATGTTGGTATGTGGATGAAGTGAATTTAACTCACATGAATCCTGTATTATCTGATCCTGTCCTCCCTGTCTTTTCTTCCCAATTAATCTCCCTTCCACTTTCATGACTTTTTGCATGTGTAGCCCACTGAATTTCATCCAAATTGCATGTACTGGCACTTGCAGAAGAGTTGTTGATAGATCAGTGAATATACACTGATAAAAGTAGCTCCTCTTCTGACAGAGGCATAAGGAACCTTTAACAGTGTCTCCGGTAAGTGTGGTGCCTCATGAAATCTTCCCTCTTCTATGACAAAATGTTGATAGATCATATGTGGAAGTAAACATTGTTGTAGTGAGTTCATAGCTCTTCTGACCCTCTAGCTCTTACACTCTTCCCCCTCCCCATTCTACTATATTCTCTGAGCCTTAGGATGGGGTATTTGAGTCATGATGTCCAACTTAGAGCTGAGCATCCCACAGTGACTTAGGCCAGCTGTGGATCATTGGATTAAATCTCTTTTATTGCACAAGGATGTTTCTTAGCTGAGGACTAAGAGTTTCTCTAATCTATGAGTGTAATGATCAGTGTTAGGCTGGCAGCTTGATGCCCACACAGGAAGACAATAGTAGTGTGTTCCTCAGTAAGGACTTTGACCTCTTGTTTCACAGATTCTTGTCCTAATTTATAGTACCAGATGAAAAGTAGTCCTTAAATCAGAAAGCAGTGGTTACTCCCATCATTCATGCTATTCTTGGACCAATGGGTACCTCTTGCCACGCTGGTTGTTTTGGTAACTTGCAGAAACCATAACTTCATAACTCTGTTGATGGATTTTCCTCCACAACCAACTCCAATAGTACCTACTGCTGCTGTGAAAGATAGCCAGCAAGAAGGAAATGCCTAGATCAGTTCCAGTTTGGTTTCTTCATTGACCTGTGATCAATGGGTGTGGTGTCTTCGGCAATAAGATCTTACCTTCAGCTTCTTGTAGGGAATGAAGGGCAATGGCAAAAGCCTATATGATTGTTTGTTTGTTTTGTGGGGCTTTGAGATCTCTCTGAATAATAGGTTATTAGAAGTATCACAAACCTGGTACTGGGAATTTTGTTTAATTGCCTGTGCTTCTGGGAGGAACAATCTGAAGATTCAGGACATAAACATGGTTGTCCATTTATGAGCATGAACCTCATTCTTCTGTTCACATAGATATCATGTGACCCGAAGTCCCTGCCTTCAAGTACATTATCAACTACATTATCAGACTGTATAGCATGGCCAAGAACACTGGGTAAATAAATAACGACACTAACTTACTTATGAGAGAGAGAGAAAGAGAGAGAAATCATACAAGTGTTGTGTACACAGGTAGAGATAAAAGAACAATTTTTTCCGTATCAGTTCTCTCCCTCCACCATGTGGACTCTTGGGAAGGAATTAAGGATGCCAGGTAGGCATATAGGCACTGTGTCCACTGAGCCATCTTGCTGACCTCAATCAAAATTTTTCTTATCCAGCAGGACAGTCTGAGGACTAGGAAACTGTCTGTCATGAGCCGAGAGCAAAAGCCAGACCTTTGTTTATTTGCTAAGGTTCATTCTTTACTGTACAGCTTGGAATATTTGAATGTGCTCCAGAATTAACCCTGCCATCAGAGTTCTGTGGGAAAAATAAATTTTATTTCCTTTTTTAAAATTATGGCTTTCAAAAAATAAATAAATAAATAAATAAATAAAATTATGGCTTTCAAGTATACATATCAACTATGAATGAAGAATTAATAAAATAAGTTACTTATATTTCTACCTGATAGTCATATACTGTAAATGTCAGATGGGTTTTCTTTCTATTTAAAGAAATACTGGCATATTTATAACTCTAGGTTTCATATTTTACATGAAAAAGGATAGATTGTGGATAAGGTAAGGTACTAATTTGGTTTCAAGTCAATAAGCGCTCTTGATTGAACTTGGAATATTAAAAAATCCTATAGGAATTCTGTCTATATTATTATGGTAAACCAAAACAATGGCAAATTCAACATTTTGGGATACACGAATTCCTTTCAAAGTGTGTCAGCATTCATTATGAAGAATTCTGAGAAAAGCCCATCTGAAACTATAACTGACTCACATAAAGACTCACACAAAAGAACTTACATAAATCTGCATATTCTCAGAGACCATTCATGAAGTTACTAATGCAAAATAAAGCAAAAGCAAGTCCAATCAAAAGTAACCAAAAGAATGAAAAAGAAACAGAAGGAAATCAAGAACCAGTAACCCTAATATATGAATTCCTTTAGCAGGATAATCCAAAGAGGAATTATCATTACCACTGCAATGCTGTGTTCTTCATGCATATTTTATAAACTAAGTTTTACACACACTTTAGAGGTTATCAGTGCATTGCATTTTTGTCTGCTGCCTGATTTAACAGAATGAAATGCCCTAAAGGCATTTATTAAAACCAGAGGAGAAAAAAATGAGATTACTGTTAACCTCTGCCTGTAACTTACAAAAGCTTTCATAGAATAAGTATCAAAGTGCACTCCAATTGCAAAATAAAATATGAGCTCTTCTGACAGTTAACACTCAGGCTTAGCATTTAAATACCAGCATTAAATAAGTCTGTGTCATCTAAAATGGTGACACTCACCCAATTTCCAATTCTATACATGTTCCAATTTCCAACAGCGTACAAAATATGCTGATAATTTTTGCTTTCTAAATTATTAAAGGTTTATCATTAAGCAATGCTGATTGATTTTACTTGTCAGTTGGCTTTATTTATTTTAATATTTATTTATTTTGTGTGCATGTGTATATGTGTTTGTATGTTTGAGTATAGGTATGCAGGAGCCATGTCATGTGTGTGGAGGTGTGAGGGCAACATGTTGTCTCTTTTTACCATGTGGATTCATAAACACCTTTATTGAGACATCTCTCCAGCCCTTCTTTAAATTTACTTTATGCCATTATATCTTATTATTTCCTTTTCTTTCATTTTTTTGAGACAGAGTCTTTGAAGGAAATGCAGGTTGACCTTGAAATCATCTAACATGTCTCCTGCTTCAGCCCTCTGTGTGTTGAGATTATAGGCACACACCATCACACTCAGCTGGCTTTGTTTGATGCCTAAGTTTATGGAGCAAAGGCCACGTGTGAAATGCTGTGGAGTGCCAGCTTTCTAAATAGCACCTGCCCAGGCTCATTGATCAGATGATTCTGCATTTTTCTCACTGGCGTAGAAGAAGACTGAACACTAATCAGAGAGAGAAAAAATTCGTTGATTGGGATGCTGAAATGGCAGGAATCAACAAAGCAATGACTTTAAGACCAAGAGTTCAGGAAATTTAGAGTTTTCCCACACAGTACTTCTTACTAAACAATTGATAGGTCTGTCTAGAAGTCTCTCGGAATAATAACAAAAGCACTGGGATAATAAAATCATGCTAAGTGGACAGCCGGCCAACTCTGGGTCAGAAGTTTTAGTTCTCAATATCTTACTGGGTCTGGAGGGAGGAACAAAAACTAGCCCACGAGGTCAAAGTTTGGAAGGCAGGTTTCTGCAAATGGAATTGTAGCATAATGATCACAGCCAAGTGTCAGCAGTTTTTGTTGAGCAACATGAAAACTGAGACTAGCATAGCAGATGCATTAGACAGGGACGTCTAAGATTCAAAATAACACCTACGAAATTAAAATGTTAATTAATATCATTTGTCCTGGTGCTCTTCAAACTAGGACCTGCTGATTTCACTCGGTGGCACACATATACAACATTCATCATCCAATGAGCGATTAAAATAATGTTTGAAATATCCTGCTGTAGAGGAGCAGGATGAGAAGGAAGGGAAAGCAGAAAGCACTGGCAGTGCTTCATGGGGAAAATAAATATTAAGGTGAACTTTGAAAGTAAGGAGGGGAACTCTGAAAGCACAGAGTAAATCACACACAATATATGTGTAAGCTGTCCTGCATGGAGGCAAGGGCAGCTGCCAACACAGAAGGGAAAAATAAATTTCTATGGAGGATCTAAAGATGGTTCTTCTGAAGCGTGTTTAAGAATCCTCACATCAATGATGATGTAATAACCAAGGGCTCTGGGAGACCTGATAAGGCAAATATATTGTGCGACAAAGACAAAAGCCTTGTCCTATCCCCCCTCCTCCCACCAGCTAATGACTCCTTCTAGGGACGACACAGTGCTTTGGGGATTCAGGAAAGTTAAGTAGAGAGATGGATTGGGGACATTGCCAAGTTTAAATGTACTTATATAACAGATGAAAATCTATACACAGGAGGAGGGAAAGATTGTGGTAGCAAGAACAACTATTGATAGAGAGAAAAGAAAGAGGAAAACATTCTTCTATTAGGTAATGTTGCTATACGACAAAGCGTCCCAAGGGAAGCAGCATATATATAAGTGACAGAAATTGATTTCTCACAGCCTTGAAGGCTGAATGGCTGAAGTCAAGCTACAAGCCTGGTTCACACATGGGTATCTTATGTTGTGTCTGTATAGGACAAACAGCAGAGATAGAGGGAAGGAGGAATAAAGGCACTTATCCTGTTCTGGAAGGTTCTGCCTAGATGATTTAATTTTCTCCTGGACACCATACATTGGTAATTAAGGTTTCAATGTAGGAATCTTGGGAACACACAAACATTCATTCTCTAGAAAGAAGTAGAGAAAAAGGGGGGCTGGAGAGATGGCTAAGGGATTAAAAAATCTGCCTTTCAAGCAAAAGGTCCTGATTTTTGATCCCAGGTCCCACATAAAAACACCAGGAAGAAATAGCTGCTGCCTGCACTTCTGGTCTTGGTGGGCAGAGCCTGCGAAATCTCAGAACAAAGCAAAAAGGAGCTCGAAGCAATCCAGGATGATTCCTGAAGTCACCTTTGGTCCTTCACAGGGACAGACAGTGCTTCTGATATATACATACATACACACACACACACACACACACACACACACACACACACTAAAATATTTTTTTAAAAAAAATAAAGAAAAAGGAAAAAATACGGAGGGAGAGACAGAAAATTGAAGCTCAAATTGTGTCAGTAGCTAAGTATTCCAGAAACATTGTTACCATGCCTCAGACAAAACTGTGATGAGGGGAGAGATGTGAGATGAGGACTCAGGCAGCTTAACTGTATAATATGTAATGCATTTTCATGCTCATAAGAACACTAGCCATACACAATGAATATACCATGAAATAAGGACAAGACCTAAAGAAAGAAAAATTTGCATGTGAAAATTAGGCAAGAAAAACCCCAATCTACTTTTATGGACATGCTAAACAAAGTGACTAGGTTTCCATTAAAGCAAAACACACTCTACTCCAAGACTTGTGACAAGACTTCTGTTCTATATACAATGAAGAAATCGGACCTTTAATGAAAAGCAAGATTCTGCAACCATGACTCTACTGGAGTTGATTCTCTACTCATAGAGAATATGTCTTTTATCAGGACAGAAAACATTGCTTCTTCTTTGGGTCTTAATTCACTTTATTCCACCAAGGAGAACCTGTCAACTGCCTGAGTTTTTCTGTTTCACCTCCAGACATCTTTCACAAAAAGGCCCCGTGTAGCTGATAAGAAGGAAGCATTCCATTGATCTTGGGAAATAAATCGTAGTTTTTCAGGAAAGAAATTATTTCCAGTTTCAGACTCCAAACTTTTTTCCAGTTTTGTCCACCTCTGCTTCGGCCTCAAAATAGCTATTGTAGCTTAAACTGGTAGACTCATTTGCAAGGCCGATATTCATCCAGAAAGCTGGTAACAATTCAAAGAGGAGCTCTCAAAGAAGAAACAAAGATGGACATCACATGTCACACAGAAGCTCAACTTAAAGAAAGACTGTGCTGAAAAGGAATTCTACAAAAGTAAATCCAAGTGGCCAGAAATCCAAGGGCATTAAAATAAGGCAGAAGGAGCACTCAGTTTTCACAACGCAGAGCAATTGCTGATAAAATGGATAAAATTGAGAGAATTATGTATATTATAAATACACTCAATTAGGAAAAAGAAAGTAAAGGTCCCACTTTATTAAATTTACTCATAGCCCAATTTGCTATTTCTGAAAGTAACATAAATATGGATACTAAATGAATGGCATTTGCTTTTTATTTGCAGGGATTATGAGTAATTTTTAAGTCACCTATATAGCATGGATTCATAGTGTTTTATATTCTCCAAAGCAACTGCATGCTAAAAAAAAAAAAAAGGAGGAAAAGTGACTTTCTCTTCATGTATAAGGAACATATAAGGCTCAAGTATGAGGAACAAACGAAAGGGTATTTTTAAGGATATGGAAAGAGATACTATTATGTGGGGTGTAAAGATCCATACCTTTATTGTAAGAGCAACAGAAGATGTTGTACATTTCTTATCAGAAGAGCAATAGTGTTAGATTTGGATTCAGAAACATTATGCTGGCTGCTGAATGAATAATGAATCAGAAAGAGGTAACATTCTGCTCTTGTGGGAAGCACTTGGGGACAACATAGAGTGCTGGAGAAAGGTGACATTGACTCCAACTACAGATGTGCCCGTGAAGGCAGAGAGAGAATGAGAATTGAAAGCACCTGGGGAGAAGCTGGGATTCCCTTCGGTGGTTTTGCAGATATGGGAATTAAGAAGAGCACTAAGAAAGGACTTAGCTCCAAGGACTATCATGGATGGGGCTCTGGCATGCTGAGTAAAGGATGGCAAACTGAATGCATTTGCACGTCATGCATATTCTGGTGAAAAGGAAGCAGATAGTGAGGTCTTATAGTAAATGGGAAGTAGAAGCTAGAGATAGAAACTCAGAAACCAAGCATCATAGAAACAGGAATTGGCCTTATGTAAATAGACAAGAATACTATAATGGTTACTGTTAACTATTGCTGTGAGAGTGAGCATTCAAGGGAGAAAGGGAGATTTATTTAGCTTATGGTTCCAGAAGGGAGAAACGGTCCTTCATGGAGGAGGCCACATGGCTGGTGATTGAAGCTGGAGACAGACTACTACGTCACTGCAAACATCCAGTAGGCTAGTAGGTGATGGCTGAAGTCTGGAGAATTCTTGGAGAGTCTCTCTTCTTTTTAGTCTCCTGTTCTATGGTTCCTTTTATCTGGCCCACTACTGGGAGGGTCTAATGAAATCTAGGGAGGTACCAATCAGATTGAAGGCTGGTCTTTGTGTTGTAAATGCATTGATCCAGACAATCTCTTCAGGTGGTCTCAGCTGATCTTACTTAATGCCAAGTGTGGTCAAATTGGCACCCAGGATTAACTATCACAAGTACCCAAGAAGCAAAAGATAGAATGAAAGGAGTAATATTCAACCTGGGTATATATAACACTCAGCCATGACATAGAATACTAGTGATGGTGAATATGAACTTGTTTCTAGGGACCCTGAAGGAAACTTTAGAAGCACCAAAACCACCATATAATACGTACTAGGTCCTTCCCAAGCTTTGTTCCTTCACTTCAGCTCTATAAGATTTAATGGAAAGATAAACTTGCAAGCATGTTCACATGGGAGAGGAACTAAGCCTTTGAAGACAGATTCACATTCAAGGCAGTTCATACTCTGCTCGGTTTTCCCTTCTCACAGTAGGCAAGATGAGGAAGTTTGCTGTCTGTCTTACAAGTTGAACATCATGAGCGAGGTCAGCAAACTCACTTGGTTTTATCTTACCAAGCTTGTTAAAAATTACAAGCCAGAGTGAACTCTGAGGTCCATAGAAGCAGTGAAAGACAATTTTCCTCTTCAGATTCAGAAACTGACAGAAGAGCATTATCAAGTGGCACAATGTGTGAATGAGGCATCTATTACAATTCAAAATATGAAAGAACCCACATTAACTTTGAAAGTGATACTTACTTCCCCTCTAATTAGGGATGAATTGGAGAAGAATGGAGAAAACATTGTGAGGAAAGACCCTCCAGACATACTGGACAGGCAGAAATGCCTGAATGCATTCGCTTCTCTTCAACGTGCCAAATGGTTTCAGGCAAGGACAAATGGTTTAAAATCATGTGTAATCATCTTTCACATTTTATGTGATCTATGCAACAGAGTCCTTACATGGGCATCTTGAAAGGATGCCACTAGGGCTTACATGTGAAAAATGTGTGTGTAGGCCTTGAGATTAGTAACAGAGTGTTTAGAATCTGGAGTACTCCTTCCTGGGGGTCCTGGCCTTCATGATCCTTGTAATGCTTTGAGCTACACCACACCACAAAAAGAAGTATTACCCACAATGCACAGCATGCACTTAGACTATCAGCCTTTGGTTAAATTATAAAGTTCTGGAGATAGACCCTTTTCCATCTAGTAAGCCTCTTCAGAAGTATTCCTGGTCTATTACTGACAAAGCAGGTTCTGGATCTTTAGCTCGGAAGAGACAAATTGAAGATGGATTAGGGAATGATAAAGATCCCAATAAGAAAATGAAGTGAAACTTAAGGAAAATCTTAGGTAGTAAAGCAATAGACCTTATGAATGCACTGATGAGGTTGAATGAGATTAGGCTTGGGCTTCAGCATATACTCTTGTCTCAGTCTGGTCCTGTCCATGCCCTGGTCTTCACCATGTCTGTAGATGTGGATGGTGCAACATGAACCTCAGGACCATCTAAGAAAACAGCAAAGTGTTGTGTAGCCGTGAAACTTTTACAGGCAATGGGATACTCAACAGGCTTTGATGCAAATATCAAATATATGAGCTCCAATGAAAAATCAGATAATGAAAGCAAAGGTGAAACAGTCTCTTCCAACTCAAGCAATAACACTGGGAATTCTGCAACAGAAACCTCCAGCACCATAAAGGTGAGAACTCAGGGCCCTATCCTCACAGAAAGTGGCAAAAATTTTGTAATGGAGCTTAATGCAAAAAAGAAGAGGTTTCAAGTATGAACTCATCTCAGAGACTGGGGGAAGCCATGACAAGCGCTTCGTAATGGAGGTCAAAGTAGATGGACAGAAGTTCAGAGGTGCAGGTCCTAATACAAAAGTGGCAAAGGCAAGTGCAGCTTTAGCTGCTCTGGATAAGCTGTTTTCTGGACCCAATGCAGTGAATAATAAGAAAAAGGAGATTATTTCTCAGGCAAAGGGGATTGTGCACATAGCCATGTCTACAGTGGTCCAGGCAGAGGAAGAGGAATTCTGATGAGGGGCGCGTTTGTAGGGGCTACAGCTGCTCCTGGCTATATAGCTGCAGGCTGTAGATCACCACATGGGTACAGTACAGCCTTATGGTTTGCCCAAGAGAATGGTTCTGTTGCCCCTTATGAAATTCCTAGCATTCCCTGTTTCCCACTACTCATTCTTTTAGCAAATGACCAAAGCTCTTTCCTATTGAACAAATACAGTACAATGCAGAATGTTGGAGAAAAGGTCTTTTTATCCTGCTTTCTTTGAATACATACTTCATCAAAATTATTTGTAAAGAATGTCTTTCTTTTTGATTTTTAAAATAATTAAAATTTACTTCTCTAAAACTTGAAAACAAACAAACAAATAAAAGAAGCCAGTTATGTGAAATAGCACCTCATTTCTGGAAAATAATTTATAGCAGCACTTTCATTCTAGGAAAATAAGTTGAACAGCTCAAAGTTTAAGTTTTAAGAGAGTATCAGATTATGTAAAAATAATTTGTGAAGGATATATACAGTTTCAAATATTGAACAGTTAAAAAATTAACTGTTTTGTCATAACACAGAGTACTGCCTGGTTCCTGATGCAGTCACTGATTTGTAGCTGATTGATATGTACTTGACCCTAGGGAACTTTAATTTGAGTTATAGTTATTTTTTAAATACAATAGATACTTTTCTTTTAAACCTTAACTTTGTAAATAATGAAGTGTAATTAAAGCCAATAAAATATGGGCTTGAATATTAAAAACATTATAACTCCCCATATCTGCTATATATTCATAACTAGATCTAAATGTACTAATGCTCCTACATTTTAGTAGATTGATATTCAATTGATGAAGTACTAAAATAATGATTAATCAATCTATTGCCAGAATAGGATCCATAAGTCCTGACACATTCTTGCAAGACTATGGCAACACTGCTGTGTGGGGACTTTAAACAAAATTTAATTTTATTTTAAAAAAACCTTTAAATCTTTAACTTTGTGGGCCAAATTCAAGCAAGTGAGAGTTCCATTGTGGTTGTGGAGTATGATAAGCATATTGATCTAGTTGAGGTTGTTCTAACCCTGTTCTACTCTAATTGGGCGTTGACAGTTTTATGATCCTCTTTGAAGTAGCACCTAAGGAACAGTGAATTTGATGAAAAATGGTGCAATGTCACCCACTTTCTAATAAAATTTCCCTTTCACTCTTACTTAAGCTGGCCACATATAAAGTCAAGAAATAAGAGATATCTATTGTACTATTTAGTAATGTGTTATAAGTTGAATTTGCTATAAAAATCATCTTATTGAGAGACAAGCCTATAGCTTATCAATTATTGGTTGTAAACAGCATTAAAAAATCTAAGTGACCTAAAAATAAAGTAAAAAATAAATGTGTTTTCAGAATGCATTTTTTGTGGGAAAAGTCTGTCACACACACACACACACACACACACACACACACACACATATGTGTGTGTGTATATATATGTGTGTATATGTATATTATATATATATTATATATATAACTATTTGGTCCATATGTCAAGATTTAGTCTGCTAAAGATTGAGATGATTCCCTCAGGCCAGCTCAGATGATACCACCACTTATGAAAAATATTCCAAATCATCATCTGGTCCTGATGCTGTGTCTTCCTGTTGGCTTTTAATTGTATTCAGCTTTCCTAAGGTAGATTTCCTGAAGAATAGTTCACAGGCAGTAAATATGCCAGGTTAGGAATATAGTTTTGTCTTTAAAACTAATTGCATAAATTGAATAATTAATGTGTGAATGGTATGATGCTGCCCAAAACATAAGGAATATCTCTCAAGGGCTAAAACAAATAAACAAACAAGGCTATTGTTAGTTTCCCACCACGGAGAAGTTTCACCCACAATGATCACTGTAAGAATCTTAAAAAATAGTTGAGAAAATTCTTTCATGATGAAATCCTTAGATTTCTGAAATCACACAATTACAATATAAAGGAGACACATGAAAGTTAGAAACAGCCTTGGACAAGCATATGATAATTCATTATGTCAGCTGGTAAAAGATACCCAGTTAATTTCATGGAAGAAATTATTTATTGGGGAAAAGTGCTTACATGAGTTTCCACTAACAATGTCAAAATATACTCAAGAACACAAGATGTCCAACCAGAATGGAGAGTCTTCAGTCAGAAGTGACATGAATGAGCACTGCTTGGCTCCTAAAACAGCAGATACTGGGCAGAATTTTTCATTTTCATTTTTATGTTTACTTTCATTTTAATTATTATTTATTTGTATTCTATTTTTGTGCAGTCATATGAATGTGTATGTGTGCGTGTGTGCATGCATGTGTGCGTGTGTGTGTGTGTGTGTGTGTGTGTGTGTGCCTGTGTGTTAAGTGTGTATGTTCCAAGCTCAGGTCTTTTTGTTTGTGAAGCTTATACAGAAAAAAGGACCAAAAACTCCTTCAGTCAGAAGAGACTGAGAGAGAGACATTGGCTCCCTCTCCCCTCTCAATCTTTGGGGTGAGAACATTCTCTGGGATGCCAAAATGTCTAAAGGACTCCCCACAGTGTGGGATAAAAGGGAGGCTAGATGTGGGAACCACAATAACCACACTGACCTTGTTGTAAATATTTAGAACTGTAAACCTGCTTGTAAACTGTTATCTTACCCAGCCCTTCCCCATCCTTGGTGTATAAAGTAAATTGCAACTTGAAAAACAACGCTAAACTCAAGGGAGATTTTCCTGAGTGAACCCATACGTACATTTTAATAAAGTTCTCCTCAGTCTCTGCAACCAAGAGGACTCTATCCATTTGGGGTGAAGAGATTCCTCCCTAAACTATCTTTCCAGCCTTTATTCATATTCCTTTAAGGCTTTACACAGGAATTCATGTCATTTTTTTTATCCCTAATTTCCCAATTCCAATCCTTTACTTTTTTTTCTCATTATGGAATTTCTTCTTCACTACCACCTTCACTTATGTCCTTTCTCTGTGCATGGCTTCTTAAGTCCCAACTGGGTTATTGCTAATGGCACATGTCTGGGTGCTTGTTGGAACAAGGACAGTACTGCAGTAGGCACGGCATTGGGTAGAGTGGCTCCTGTCTCTCTCTCTCCCAACATCCACTCAGAGAGAGATGTGATGTCTCTTGAGATTCCTCCTCTTTCATGATGTAATGTTGATATGCCAACTCTTGAGTAGGTTTCGTGTAAGTAGGCACAGCTGTAGTTGGTTCATGAAAAACTCACACTAATCTTCTAAGGATGTGAACACTTTGTAAGTTGCACCAATGAGTCATATTTCAAACCTAGCTGTGCATGATGTTTTGCAGTTAAACAGATATGCCACAATGTTTACTTTAGTAAACACATGGGAATATTTTTCTGGGAGCACATATGTGAATGTATGTCACGTGGATGCATGCTCATGTGTTTGTATGTGCATGTAGAGGGGCAGGATCAGTATCAATTGCCTTCCTCAATGATTTCTTGAGGCAGAGTTTCACTGAATCTGCTACTTCACTAAACTGACCATTGAGCTATAGGTATCTGCCTGTCTCTGTCCTACCTAGGATCAATTTATAGATGCATACTTTCACACCCAGCCTCTATCCTCACTGGTTCCAGGACTCAGGATTTTAAGTTTGTGAAACAAGTTCTTTACAAATTGAGCCACCTCCCCAGCCCAATAATAAGACCTGAAAGTAGATTTAGTGATGCATAATGGAAAACTGCTTTTTAGATAGAAAATAAAATCCCCCATTTCTTCATATAATATTTTAAAAGGATTGTCTGAGTTTATCAGACTAAACACTGACCTCATATACAGTTTCAAAATTATTTGCCATTTTGTGTCCTAATCTATTAATGTTATAATAATGTTAATATTTATGCTAATCTTGCTGAAATTCAATTAAGAATCCCAATCATAATTGAGAGGTTAGAATAATACCTTCTGGAAATCTTCATTGTCATAATCATTGAGCACATTTACTCAATATTTGCTCTAGGTATTCTCACATTTCCGGTTTTTTAAAAAAAATAATGTTCCCTACTAATCCCTCTATGCACCACACCATGATATATATTAAATAAATCTCCCCCCTTTGGAAGGAAAAATTACATGGTGTAAATGAAAATATTACTAATACTCTCTTCTCTTCAGAGTGTTTTAAAAATACAAAATCCAATGGCTTGTACCCAGCCATGGAGAAAATAGAAAATGTTTTCCTTGTGCTTTGTAGATGGTATCACTTATAGTTCCAATTGCTTCATATGCATCTTAGAAGCTAAAAAAAATCCTCTGCATTTTCAGATTTGCTCACACTCCAGAGATTTCAATAGGGGCTTATGACTGAAGAACTTTCCACAGGACAAGATTTCCCAAATATCTATACCTTATCTTCTTGTCACTTTTATTAATTCAACCAGTTTAATGTAGAAGTAAAGTGGTTTGTTATCTGGGTCAGGATGGTATATGGTGAGAGCTTCCTCTTCCCATATAAACTTAGAAATGATAAATAATAAAAAACTTAAAATATTTTTAAATTTGTATCTAAGCCTGAAAAGAAACAGAGAAATCTCTGTAGCTTAATTGTAGATATCTGCTTTAAAGGAGGGGAAGAGAAAGAGGGAGGGAGGAAAGAGGAAGGAGAGAGCAAGGGAGGATAAACATTAGGAAGAAGTAAAAGAGAAGAGAGCAAGAAAAATGGGAAATCAAGAGAGAAAAAGACAAAGGCAAAAGAAGAGAGCTGAACACTGCTACACACAGAATTTTTTCCAATCCAAGTTGATAGACAGAAATCTTTGTACTTTAAATACATAAAACATATGAATAAAGCTTATTTTCAATGTCAGCACCTTTGCAAACTGTTACTCAAAATCAAGAGATAAGAAGTTTCTCCCATCACCAAAAAAGAGATAAATTTAAAAAGCTGCTGAGAGATCTTTTAAGTACATGCCTTGCAAAAAAAAATCTTGCTAAATAAAGGCACCATAAAAAGTTCCATAAATAAAGACATCTATAAAATAAAATGGGAAATTCTTACCTAGGAAGAAACAGTTTTTTATGAAATCACATGTTTTAAAGGTTCAGTTTGAGACTTTAGGAAGAAAAAAACGTGCTTGTTGACCATGTTCAGCATCTTTACATTACTGCCACAAAATACCTGGTCCAACCGACTCAGGGGAGAAATGATTTCATCAGCTCACAATTCCAGGTTACATTCCATCCTTGTAAGAACCGTACAGAGGCAGCAGCTGGAAGCAGCTGGTCACATCCGTCTACAGCAAGAGTGGAGAGCAGTAATGACCATTTTGAACATTTGGGCTTACTTGCTGGTGTTTAGTTCCATCTCCATATTACACCTGTGTATCCTTGCCCACTGACTGGTCCCACCCCTTATGAGGCTACCTCTTACCACATCCAATAATGCAGTCCAGAAAAAACCCTCAGTACAATGTCCAGCAGCCAAACTTAATCAAGAAAATCCCTCTCAGATGTGTCCAGAGGCCTGATTCCTGGTGTCAGTGTGACAACTAATCCTAATCATCACATTGATTTTTTTTCTAACTTGAGCATTCTTTTTTTATTTTTCTACTTTTACAAGAATATCGAGTATCTATCTGTCCCAGCTTCCCTCTCTCCCACCTCCCTCCAATCCTCTCCTTTCCTTCACCATTCACTCCCACTCACCCTTCCACTTGTATGCTTTTATGGACCCCCAGGTTCATTCTACCTTGTCTACTCCTGTGGGGACAAGACCTGCTTGTCAGAATGGTATCACACTGATATTTTTAAAAGAAGCAAAAGATGAACTGAATAGTTGAAATTTCCAAGCCAAACAGGAACCTAACACGTAGGAAAATAAAACTAATGGAATCTAAAGAAGAAACTTAAGAATGAGAAGACAGTTTTTTTTTAAAAAAGAGAGATTACTCAGAAATAGAAAAATTATGCTCTATTCATCCAATATATCATCAAAGAATTTTAAAAAATGACTTTCTCTTAATACCAAGAATAATAATATGACTGTAACATACTCACTTGACAAAAGCTACTAAATAATATTCTTTATGAAAAGAAAATAAGAATCCAGGAAGGAATTGGAGGAAGCAAGAAGCACACGTAGAATTTCACTTTTACTCCTAAGCGATTAATATAAAATCTGATATTATTGCCAATGTGGGCAAAAATAGAAGGCCTATTTCAAACTTCATTGCTACAACATGTTGTGAAATTCAGGATGATTTTGCACTGGAAACCACCTCGTACTTCTGCCTGGTTTTCGTTTGTTTCATTTTATTTTTTGAGACAATTCATTTTATCCAAACTGACAATCTCCTGCCTGAGACATTATCTAGCTGCCAGTATTAGATGCCAAACACCTGTTTTCAACACAGCACCTAAACATCTCCTTACACATGTCTGGTATCCCAGAGTCCAGGGTACAATTGTTCCAAAAATTGCTGATTTTTTTGGAACGATAATAAGCTTTCAGCTTTGTTCTGTGGGAAAGAAAGACACATTCAGGATGCTAAGAGGCTCTTTCAGTCTTTCCAAGTATAAACTGCCCCCCCCACACACACACTTGCTAAATAATTGAATTTATGAGGTATTCTGAGGTTATAGGTAAGTCAGCTTAATTTGTTAGCACTCCTGTATATTTACATTTCAGCTTGTTCCATCGAAATTATACCCCACTTGGTTGTGACTTCCCTTCTTCAAAACCATGTGATACAGGGGCAGGAGAAATGGCTCAGGAGTTAAGCTTTTGCCGTGCAAGCAAAAGGACTAGAGTTTTGATCCCATTCCTGAACTCACCCTTGAGACTCCACAGGCACACAAAGTGCCCTCTTCTACACACCTACATCCAAAAAAGAGAAAAAAATGTGCTAAGGTCCTGCTCACATTGACTCAACTAAACACTCAATACTCTTTAATATTTCCACATCTACTTTATAATTACTGTTATTTTAGAGAGATTTACAAGTATAAATGTATGCTTTACCATGTCTAAATAAATATTAATAATTGTTGCCAAAATAATATGCATCTTTTATTTTTAACATTAAAGATCTTCATGTACTACCATCGGGTGCAAAATTAAAGGACTATTCTGAATTAATCCAATAAAAAGGGTATTCTAACCTCCAAACCATTTGACATCTCCAGATAAGATATGCAATCATTCAATACTTCAAAATTATGTAATTTAATCTGCTTTAAAAGAAGTAAAAGAACAGATAACACTGGGATCTTTTAGAATTTTTTTCCCACATTCTCTTATCCCATTCTTCTTGCACTTATTCAACTAACCCCTGTCTTGTGGACATTAACAGTTCTTTGGCTTGTGTATTTAAAATAGGAGCGAACATATATTTAGATGAGATTTGTGCTAGCGTATGCCTGTTTTCCTCAACTCTGTCCTTGATTTTCTCATTTAAGTTATTTCATTGCATATGAGTTATTTGGTTTTAGACCCGTGTGTGGAATTCTAGGGACCCAAAACTAGAACTTTTCAAATAAATCCAGTCCTCAATGAGGACAGAAAAACTGCTGGTATCTGCATCACAAAGAGATCATGAGTAATACTTCCTTTCACAGGCTGTAACAAATGATAATAAGAAAGATGCATGGTAAGTCATAAGGCAACCAGTTTTTATGAGTACCCTGGCCATTTGCAAAGGAACACAGATTTCCTTTGTTCTTGATCGACTTTGGTTGATGAATCAGCTTTAGATAGTGAGACATAAGGGGAAGTGCTTTATTTTGTTTGGGGAAAAAGTCTGAGTGCTTCAGTTAAAAATTAATGCCTTCACCTTGAAAAGCCTCCAGTCTTCACCGTGGGGAACTAGGCTCAGCCTTCAGAGATGCAGTCTGGCCAATGGGGCACAGCAAAGCGAACACCCTGCCGCAAGTTTTATGACCTCTTGATGGCTTGAGTAGCTGCTAGATGTTTTTTAATACCTGCTGTCAGGTCGGGAGTGTTTCTCACTTGGCAACTGGATAAGTACAATAAACTTGTCAAGCAGGCAACTAACTATTCAATCGATTATTAAAAACATAAAACTCTAAGAAGCAGGGAGCTGTTGAGATCTTACAGCTTCTTTTCACTGACATTTTTCCAGACATGTTATCTAAAAGTTCTCTTATTAACTGGATTATTGCAAAACAAATGACATGGGAATATTCTGCCATTCTTTCTAAATAATACAAAGCAATAAGAAAAGAATTTATATTATATGCTTTTAATAATAGGAGTCACAGACATTATTTTAACTAAAGAGATGCTTAGCACAAATCATTTATAAGTAACTGTAGCTACCCCTTTTCATTACAAGGGGTGAAACGATAGTGATATATCTAAATCTGTTCCTCAGGAAAGAATGTTCATTGAATGTGCAGTTTTCATACCCAAATTCAGTTTTTATTTGGAAACACCTTCCAGCACCTTCTCTGTGTGATGAAATATTTTCAGTAAAAACAATTGATATGTACAGTAACAAAACAGTGGCAGATAATATTGCAAGAAATATAATTGGCAGGGTCTCTCCATTATTATTCAGGTATAATACTAAGGTTTTTGAAAGATGTTAACTTCAACAACGCTAAAAGCCCTGTGAAGATTAAATAAAATCTAGGACTCCAAAATCAGTAAAAAGAAATCTGTAATCTCTACATTTTTCAAAGTCACTTTTACTGTTGTAGACTGTACCAATATAGACAGCATATATCTTCATGTTGACCAATAATCTATTGATTTTTAATTGGTCATAGCAGGCTTATAGATAGAAAACAGCAATTCTTACTTCAAACATTACAAGAACTAGTTTGACTATGGCCCAGGAACACAAATTTGGATTACCGCAGATTTCATGGCATGACAGCTTCGTGAGGTTTTTATATTCACAGAACAAAGAAAACTACACATAAAGACACTTTTCAAAGATACTGGTGGAAACATCAGTAGGCAGATTATAACAAAGCAAGAAAATGTCAGCTATAGGCCTTATCTTCTATCTGGTGACAGTTTTAGCTTCTTGGTTCATGGAAACCAGGGTCTGGTTGTGCATTCCAAAGGATTTACCTACCAGTCACAAGGATGTTAGGTCACATACAAAGATGAGCAATAAATGGCTACTGAGGGGACGAAAGATGTCCTAGAAAAGTTGACTCTGGGCATGTAACACACAAAGCTCCCTATTTCATCCAAGTCTTTAATCAGCCAATCAGTCTTGCAGGTGAGGTTATTTCATGGAACTGCATTCACAGGTTTGTTGAGTAGAAACAATTCAATAACTGTCAATATGAAATAAATGTATTTTTTCCATATCTACTGTGAGTTGCAAACTGATAGCTTATAGAACAAGACATGCATTTGTTTTGTCCACAGTTTTGAAAAACAAAGTGGAGTATAAATTTAGGTGAAGTACATACTGTTTTACCATACACAGGTACCATTCTTCTTGTAACAGGCAGAATTTTAACATGACCCCTCCCCCAACCAAGATTCTCACCCACTAGAGAATACTCCTGTAAGCACCTTGTTCTCTGGTATGGCTATGATAAAGGACTATGATAGTAGTCACCCCAGTGATTAGGCTACAGTGTATTTCAAAGGTCAGGGCTTTTTTCCAATTCAGACAGGGTTCTGATGAGTTGACTTGGAGCTATTCTATGAGTCTTTGTCCTGGACAGTTCTGACCTGAGCAGCCAGATACTTCCCATCTTTTTCTACTGACCTTGAAGAAACACAGAGTAGTATTGTGAACTGTCTAAAGTGAGGAGAACTCCTTGGGAGTTGCAGGCCTGATTGCTACAACTGTGTTCAGTTGAAGTCTGTGGACAACCTGACCATGTCATGCTTGATTTTATTTTTGTCAAGCGCTGATCACAGAGCCCAGCTAAGTCATGCCTAGAGACTTCTACATATAGAAACTCTGAAATCATTAAAAAATGTCATTTAGACTCTCAGATGTGTGGTACTTTGTAATTCAACAATAGAAAACTGATGTGCTCCCTACCCCCCTCAACACCTACTTTAGTTCATATCTCCTTTTCCTTTCTATAACATCCTAGAGATATTTTATAAGATTTTAACCCGATTTCAGTTAACAAAATAGCAAGGTAATAAAATATGATCATAAATTAATTCATTATATTATTTCCTTATAATAAACTAATATAAGAAAATATTCAGTTAAAATATAGCCTGTCCAGTTTACAGATTTAATATCATTTAGTTGGATAACTAAGTATACTTCTCATTCAATACAAGTTATAGTCAGTTGTCTGCTTAGACTACTTGAGGTAGAATTTTGCTTTGCTTCTTATTCAAGTGTTTTCTGTTAGGTGCTATAAACTGGAGTGAGGAGCCCAGAGATATTACAGTGTGTTAGTAAAGGCGGTTTTATTTTGTTTGCAGAAGTGACAGGCATACCTTATTAGGTTTCACCTCTGACCTTTTCTGTGACTGAGGATTATCCAGAGAGAGGGATGGTTGATATTCCAGGGTTTCCTGCCTATGGATTATGCCCCAATCTTCTTTAGATTAAGAGAATGATTTTTCCAGTGGGAAGGTATGGGAATCAAGAGGTCTCCTATCCATCTTCTATTCTCCACTCCCTCACCATTAGTAGTTCTTTTAGATTTATAGGTGTGTGGAAACAGGGAAGAGGACACAGTCGACCTCAGAGCCTAAAATATTATGATATAGTCTTTTCAAACTCTGCTAAGAAGTACCTTCCATTTTTCTGTCTTTTGAAATATATATGAAAGAAGAGCCTCTATATAAATCAATGTCCCTCACCTCAGGGATTCCACATGGATCTATCACAAAAAAATCAGTAGTAGGACTATGGAGATGGCTCAAGGGTTGTAGCCTTTGCTAGGTAAGCAAAAAGATCTAAGGTTGGACCACTGGATCCCTTGTAAAAATGTCATGCAGATATGGATATGGCCTGAAATTCCAGCCCTGGAAGGCAGAGGCTGGGAAACCTTAGATCAAAGCAGTAAAGAGATAGAACAATCCAGGTTGATTCTTGAAGTCACCCTTGGGACTCCAAAGACACACACACACACACTCAAGCACTCTTCTGCACACATCTACACACATTTATAGAAACATTCAAAAATAGGTAGTAGCATTTATATTTAGATTACATATCTTAGCCCAATAGTATTTTGTTCAGAGAATAAAAAACATTTTTCTCTTTCGTAAGTCTCATATATCTTCATTCAACTTTACTTGCCTTTTATGAATCCCTGTCCATTCTAACACACAAGATAATAATAGGATGACAGGAAAGGAATAACCTGTAACCTGCATGATTACACTCCTCTCAAACTGGCTTCTCCTTTTTCTACCATTTCTCATTTTCACTATATAGACAGATTGAAGGATGTATTTTTGGGGTGTGAGGAGCAGTGACTGTGTATATGTGCAGTGACTGATGACATAGATTTGAAAGTCATTTAAAAAGTTCATTGGGGAGGTCTCTGGGCTGAAATACTCAGCATTACTGATAATTTTCTCTAAAATTCATAGTATAAAATATGTTTCTTTCTCAATTCAAGCATCAGCTAACATTTCTGAGCTAGAAAAAGTGCCAGAAAAGAGCTCATTACATAATTACTTCTTTTCACGGCACTGAAATTATTTGAAAGAAATTGTAAAGTTGCAAATTTGTGAACATATATTAACACATCATTAGCACCCAAAGTCTATAGTTTCTATATACTTCATTTTTAGTAAGATGTAAATATGCACAACACAAATGTGCTTTACCATACATATCTATAACTTGTATCTATTTTAGAGGCTGCTTCAGTTCAGTTTCAGAGGGATATATCACTCACTGTTATAGGGAGAAGTAATCTACAAATGTCAACAACATCCAGCTTATAAATGAGGTAATAGAGCTCCTAATTTTCTGCCTTCTGAATATCTCTTTCTGATAGAAAGACGTAAAGATCTG
Source organism: Typhlomys cinereus (assembly GCA_023101885.1). Lineage (NCBI taxonomy): Eukaryota > Metazoa > Chordata > Mammalia > Rodentia > Platacanthomyidae > Typhlomys > Typhlomys cinereus. The sequence goes on along the minus strand of JALPQD010000065.1, from coordinate 7,371,400 downwards.
TAAGTAGAGAGTGACTTATTTACTTCTTCATGTCATTCTAATTACCTTCAAATGAAAACAATTTCTCATATTTTCACCCTGAAGATGAAAATTTTAACAATAATTTTCATGCACAGAAACATTCAATATATTACCTTATACTCATGTCTACCCAGAATCATGATTTTCTTGCACACAAAGTATATTTATTACATCTTTAAAAACGCACATCATTTTCATTTAATCTAGAATTATGCAAATTTGAGTGCAGCATCTCACCTATTATCTAAATTAGACACAAGTAAAACTCTAGGTCCAATTTATACTGAGATACAATCTTTCCCTAAACATAATCTTGTGAAACCAAATGTATATGACACCAAATTGCATGGTTTGCCAGAAAATCAGTAAAGAAACATCTGAATATATATATTTGCAAATAGTTCATGCAACAATTGAAAAGCACATGTTCATCTGAGGAGCACGCAAAACATTCTCCAGGATAGATAAGGTTAAGCAACAAATCAAGTCTCATTAACAATTTTGAAAAACTAAAAGAATATCATGTATCTTCTTTTTTTTTATCTGAACAGAATGTCTTTAATTTCTTTTTTTAACATTTTTATTATTATTTCCGCTCGTACAAACTTAATAGGTAGACCAGTTCTCTCCCCCCCTCCTCCCCTGACCCCCTGCTCCCCCTCCCTTCCTCCCCATCTCCCAGTGCCTCCCCCCCAATTCCCAGAGAGTCCTTTATTGTGTATGCCTAATTCTCCTCTTGGTCCTCCTTTCCGATGATGTACAAGGACCCAGTGGCATTTCCCTGAACCCTTTCTCGTGTTCCCCTTAAGCATAGGAACACTACTGTGGCCATCAATCCCTTGCCTCCAAGGATCTTGGTGCCTTTAGCTGATGCTAGACTTTGTGAGGTCAAATAGTGTGACATGGCGCAGGGCATGCAAAGTCCTATTATGATTGCTTCAGCCCTGACTAGTGTGAAGACTCTTCAAATCATTGCTCCCCCCATCCTTTTGCTCTTACAATCTTACCGCCCCCTCTTCCGCAGATGTCCCTGAGTTTCAGGATGGCGGGAGATGAGGCTGGCTTAGTTCTATGTGGATGATATAGAGTCTCTGAAGTTCTGGATTGTGGTTTGTTGATTTTCTTTTGCAGTTTTGCTGCTCCTGCTATGCCCTTCACTCCATCCTGCTGGGCACTGTATGTCACCCCCTGGCCAGAGACAAAAAGCTGTTAAGCTGGAGTCTTATTATAAGAGAACATTCAAGGGTAGATGTAATAAAAGCAGGAAACCTCGGTGAGGGAGGGATCAGTCACCCATTTGCAAAATGATCACTTTTCATCTGCCAGACTATATGCCCTCCCCTTCTGGTGAGATCATACCCCCTCAGTTGTACATGATCAGGAACGAACGTCTGTGAACTTAACTAGGTGTCATATTACTTCCTTGCATTCCTTGGAGGCCGATTTTCTCTGCTGTAACATGGTCCCCTCTCTCCTTGTGTCTGCTGTGGCCCTCCAACCCCATCCCTCCTGTTCACAATCCTTGCAATTACCGTATTACATAGGTTTACCGTTGAGTGTCTCAATGTGGGCTGGGTGAGTTTGGTACTAGGAGCCACCTATTAGGGAGTACATATGGCGCTTAACTTTCTGGGTTTGGGATACTTCACTTACTATAATTGTTTCTAATGACATCCATTTCCCAGCAAATTCCAGTAATTCATCTTTTTTGATGGCTGAGTAGTACTCCATTGTATAGATGTACCACTGTTTCCTTATCCACTCGTCAACTGTTGGACATTTGCATTGATTCCATGACTTTGCTATTGTAAACAGTGCTGCTATAAACATGGTCGTGCTTGTGCTATCGAGGCGAACCTCTGCTGCATGGGGGGTTATTCCCAAAAGTGGAATCACAGGGTCATATGGCATTTCAATCTTTAATTTCTTTAAGAATCTCCAGACAGCTCGCCAGAGTGGCTGTATGAGCCTGCATTCCCACCAGCAATGTAGGAGAGTTCCCCTCTCTCCACATCCTCTCCAGCACTTGTTGTTGTTTGTATTGTGGATTTTTGCCATCCTGATAGGGGTGAGATGATATCTCAGGGAGGTTTTGATTTGCATTTCCCTGATGGCTAAAGAAGTGGAGCATTTTTTAAGATATTTGTTAGACATTTTAATTTCATCTCTGGTAAAATTTCTTTTAAGTTCCAGGGCCCATTTTTTAATTGGGCCATTGGTTTCCTTGGTGTTTAATTTTCTAAGTTCTTTGTGCACTCTGGACAGTAGAGCTCTATCAGATATGTGGTTAGTGAAGATTTTCTCCCATTCTGTGGGTTGCCTTTGAGCTCATGTGACAATCTCTTTATCTGAACAGAAGCTCTTTAATTTCACAAGATCCCAACTGTTGAGAGTTGGTAGCAGTGACTGTGCCATTGGATGTCTGTTTAGGAAATGTTGGCCTAGCCCAATCAGCTCAAGGGAGTTTCCTATCCGTTCAGTTATGATTTTTATAGTCTCTGGCCTGATATCAAGGTCCTTGATCCATTTGGAATTAAGTCTTGTACATGGTGACAAGTACGGGTCCAGCTTTAATCTTCTGCATGTGGAGATCCAGTTTTGCCAGCACCATTTGTTGAAGATGCTGTTCTTTTTCCATTGGATTCCTTGGGCCCCTTTGTCAAAGACCAAATGGCTGTAATTTTGTGGGCTTATATCTGGGTCCTTATCCATTGATCTGTGTGTCTATTTTGGAGCCAGTACCAGGCTGTTTTTATAACTATGGATTTGTATTATAGACTAAGTTCGGTATGGTAATACCTCCAGCAGTGTTTTTGTTACTCAGGATTGTCTTTGCTATCCTGGGTCTTTTGTGCCTCCACATGAATTTTGAGACTAATTGGTCAACTTCTTTAAAGAATGGCTTTGGGATTTTAATTGGTATAGCATTGAATTTATATATAGCCTTTGGTAGGATGGTCATTTTTACGATGTTGATTCTGCCAATCCAGGAGCATGGGAGGTCTTTCCACCTTCTGATGTCTTCAGTAATTTCTTTCTTTAGGGTTTTAAAGTTTTCATTGTAAAGGTCTTTTACCTCTTTGGTTAGGTTTATACCAAGGTATTGCAATTTTTTAGGGGCTATAGTAAATGGGATTGTTTCTCTCAAGGCTTTTTCACTTCTTTCATTCTGGGCATATAGGAAGGCCTCTGATTTTTGCACATTTATTTTGTATCCTGCCACCCTGCTGAACTTCTCAATTAGTTCCAGGAGCTTCCTGGTGGAGTTTTTGGGATCCCTCAGGTATAAGATCATGTCATCTGCAAATAGGGATAGCTTGACTTCTTCCTTGCTGATTTGAATCCCTTTTATGTCCCTTTCTTGTCTTATGGCTTCAGCTAAGACTTCAAGTACAATATTGAATAGAAATGGTGAGAGTGGACAGCCTTGTCTAGTTCCTGATCGAAGTGGGAATGCTTCCAATTGTTCTCCATTGAGCATAATCCTTGCTGTGGACTTGTTGTATACAGCTTTTATTATATTGATAAAGATTCCTTTCATTCCTACTGTCTCTAGCATTTTGATCATAAAAGGCTGTTGGACCTTGTCAAAGGCTTTTTCTGCATCTATCGAGAGTATCATGTGGTCTTGGACTTTGGACTGGTTTACATGATGAATTACATTTATTGATTTGCGTATGTTGAACCAACCTTGCATGCCGGGGATGAAGCCTACTTGGTCCCTGTGAATGATCTTTTTGATATGTTTTTGAATCCGATTTGCTAAGACTTTGTTGAGAATCTTTGCGTCTATGTTCATCAGGGAGATTGGCCTATATTTTTCTTTTTTAAGTGAATCTTTATTAGGTTTTGGGATTAAGACGATATTAGCGTCATAGAAGGAATTTGGTAGTGTTCCTTCCTTTGCTATTTGATGGAACAGTTTAAGGAGTATTGGTGTTATTGACTCCTTAAATATCTGGTAGAATTCTGTGCTGAATCCATCTGGTCCAAGACATTTTTTGGTGGGAAGATTCGAGATTACTTCTTCAATTCCCTTATATGTTATAGGGCCATTTAAGTAATTCACAACTTCCTGATCCATTTAGGTAAGATGTGTTTACTTAGAAATTCATCCATCTCTTGTGTGTTGTCAAACTTCACTGAGTATAAGTTTTTGAAATATGATGTTATAATTCTCTGGATTTCTTGGGTATTAGTAGTGATTACTCCATGTTCATTTCTAATTTTATTAATTTGGGTTTTCTTTTTCTTGCTTTTGGTTAATTTAGCTAGGGGTGTATCTATCTTATTGATTTTTTCAAAGAACCAGCTTTTTGACTGGTTGATTTTTTTCTATCGTTTTCTTAGTCTCGATTTCAGATATTTCTCCCCTTATTTTGCTAATCTCCTCTCTTCTACTACTTTTGGGATCAGATTGCTCAAGTTTCTCTAAAGCCTTAAGCTGCATCGTTAAGTTGTTTATTTCTGATTTTTCCATTTTTTTGATGTAGGCATTACCTCTTAGGACAGCTTTCATTGTGTACCAGAGATTTTGGTAAGTTGTATTTTCGTTATCATTCACTTTCAGGAAATCTTGAATTTCCTTTTTAATTTCTTCCTGAATCCAGTTCTCATTCAGCAATATATTGTTAAGTTTCCAGGAGTTAGTGTATTTTCTCTTGTTTGTTGTGCTGTGGATGTCCAGCTTTAGGCCGTGGTGGTCTGATAGGGCACAGGTTAGAATTTCAACTTTTTTGTATATGTGTAGATTCGTTTTGTGGCCCAATATGTGATCTATTTTGGGAAAAGTTCCGTGTGCTGCTGACAAAAATGTGTATTCTTTGGTGCGTGGGTGAAAAGTTCGATAGAGACCTGTAAGGTCCATTTCTTTAAGGGTTTGATTAAGTTCCAAAGTGTCTCTGTTAAGCTTTTGACCTGTTGATCTATCCCATGTTGAGAGGGCGGTGTTGAAGTCCCCAAGAATTATCATTTGGGGGTTGATTTCTTGCTTTAGACGCTGTACGGTTTTCTTAATGAATGTGGAGGGGCCCGTATTGGGTGCATAAATGTTCAGGATTGTGAAGTCTTCCTGGTGAATTGTACCTGTGACTAAAATGTAGTATCCATCTGTGTCTCATGATTTTCTTTGGTTTGAAGTCCACTTTGTCTGAAAGCATAATTGCTACCCCTGCCTGTTTCCTGGTTCCATTAGCTTGCAAGATTTTGGACCAGCCTTTCATCTTAGGATGTGCCTATCTTTTGTAGTGAGATGAGTTTCCTGAAGGCAGCAGATTGTTGGATTGTGGTTTTTAATCCAAGTTTGTAATCTGTGTCTCTTAATCGGTGAGTTAATACCATTGACATTTAATGTTATAATGGAGAAATTATTTTTTAATTCTGGACATTTTTTATGTTTAGTAGATTTTGTAAGCATGTTGTTTGATATTTATGTTTTGGTGGTATTATACTTCCCTTCTGTCCTCCTAGATAAGCTTGTTCTTTTCTTCAAGCTTGAGTATCATTTCTAGGATTTTTTGAAGGCCTGGTTTGGTAGACATGTATCCCTTCAAGTATCCCTTCAAGTTGTCTTTGTGCTGGAAAACTTTTCTTTTTCCCTCAATCATGACAGATAGTTTTGCCGGGTATATCAGTCTGGGTTGGCATTTTTGCTCATTTAATACTTGAAATATGTCTCCCCAAGCTCTTCTTGCTTTTACTGTTTCCATTGAGTAGTCATTTGTTATTCTAATAGGTTTACCTTTAAAAGTGAGTTGCTTTTTTTTCTCTTGAAGCTCTCAGCACCTTTTCTTTGTCTTGAATGTGGAGTGTTTTGACTATTATTTGCCGTGGTGATTTTCTATTTTGGTCGTATCTGTTTGGAGTGTGAAATGCCTCTTGTATTTGGATAGGCCTCTCATTCTTTAGTTGTGGGAAGTTTTCATTTATGATGCATTGAAATATTTCCTCAGGTGTGGTATTTTGGGATTCTTGTTCTGGTATTCCATGAATGCGCATGTTAGGCGTCTTCAGGGTATCCCATATCTCTTGAATGTTCCTCTCCAGTATCTTTTTGGCTTTAACAATCTCTTGCATTGAGCTGGTTAATTCTCCCACTTTGTCTTCAAGATCTGAATTTCTATTTTCTGCCTCATTTGTTCTGCTGATAAGACTCTCTGTTGAGTTTTGGGTTGAAGATAACTTGTCTTTTAGTTCAATTTTAAACTCTGCCTGAGACTGTTTTAATTGCTCCATACCTATTTTTGTTTCTTGAACTGTTTTTCTCAACTCCTCCAAGTGCCTGTTGTGTTCCTGTTCAAAGTGGTTGATACGGTTGTTTAACTCTTCTCGGATTTCCTCTTTCATAGTATTAATCATGGTAAGGATCATACTCTGAAAGTTGTTATGTTGGGTCTGGCTTTCATGGCTATTTTCTGTGGATTTGTTCTGGTCGGAATCCCTCATTATGGGATTGATTCTTTCGGCAGGAGATTTGTCTTCCTGGGTTTTGTTTCTTGTGGATCTGCACTTTGACTTGTACATTGTTGTTTTGTTTTTTAGGACCTTTCAGTTTCTGTGTGTTTTTCACTGAATCAACGTAGTTGGTATTGTTACGCTTGCCAGTTATTACTAGTGCTTGCCTTGGATTGGGTATGTTTGTGTATTGTTATTATTATATCCTAGATGAGGCTACTAGGCTGTTAGTACATCAGTTAAGTGAGGTTATGTTACCAGGGGGTGAATATTAGTTTGGTAGTGCACTTTTACAATTTAGTATCTTGGTGAAATATGGGGGTGAGTGGTGTACTCCCTGGAGTTGTATGTTGTGGTGTGGCTGTATGAGAAAGTTAATCTACAGCATTGATACTTTAAAGGATCAGTAAAGTGAAAAGAAAAAGTATACTTATCTTTGGGCTGGATTAGAAGAAACTCGTCCACGTGATATAATGATTGTAGTGAAGTCCAGATGTATGGCCTGTGCTCCCTTTGTTCCTTAGAATTTTGCTTGAGTTTCCTTTGGGCTCTATTGAATTCTGAGTAGCAGTGTGTCTTCTGTGGACCACGTGCATAGGTCCCCGGTGGGCCAGAGAGGCAGAGAGTCTGAAGTTGATGGCAGAATTCTTCACCTGCGACCTGAGAAGGTGGGCGCGGAGGGGGGTGGGGCCCCGGGGGCAAAGCTGGGGGCCGCACGGCGTGGTGCTGCTGGCCGGGCGGCTCCCAGGTGGGGGACGGGGCTGGGCTGGGCTCTTTCGCTCCCTGGATCAATGGCAGAATTCTTCACCTGGGATCCAGGGGGGTAGCTAGGCGCACGGGGCGGGAGGATGCCAGGGGCTTGTGTCCAGGGCGAGGCCCAGGCCAAGCTGCAGTCGGCCTGGGTGCTCGCCGCCGGGACACGTGGAGCTCCGGGGTGGTTGGGCTGCCATGTATCTTCTTAAGCTACAGTAAACTAAAACTACAGATCAACACTCAGATGAATGAAAAGTATAAAATGCATGGATATTGAATTACATCTTTCTAAATGATTGAACATCACCAGAAGAAATTTAAAGGGAAATGAAAATTTCTGCAAACTATTGCGAACTACACAACATATCAAGACCTGTGCTATGCAAGAAAAGTACTGAGACGTTACATCAATAAATGTGCACAATAAATGTGAAATAACTCAATGGATAAGGTTCCTGCTTACTAACCTGGTATCTGAGTTTGATTCCAGGAAGTCCACATGGTGACCTCCACCATGAGTCATGACATACATGCCTGCTGTCTCTCTCTCTCTCTCTCTCTCTCTCTCTCTCTCTCTCACTCACTCTCTGTGTCTACCTCTTTTACAATGTTAGACAAGAAAGAAAAAATCAAACATGAAATTAGAAGAAACTAATGTATAAAAAGGTCAGAATATAAATAAAGTTGAAACAAAACATAAAGTTAAAATCAAAAGACCAACATAACAAACTTTTAATTAGTCTAGCGAATAAATAAATGTAAACCCAAATAATTAAAAGAAATAAAAAGAGACAGTATAACTGATAGCAGGGAAATACCAAGATCTTAAGAAACCATGAATAAATCCAGTAGAGATTAATATGGTCCTGAATGAACACCCCCCATCAAATATGAATCAAGAAGAAATAGGATAATCAAAACAAACCAATAATGCTGAGGAGAATGAAATGGTAATTAAATATCTCCCATACAAAAAAGTCCAGAATCTGATGGCTTTGCTGCTGAATGCTATTCAACATTTAAAGAAAGCTAATTATAATTCTTCTGAAACTACTCTGAAAAACTGAAATGAAAGGAACTCTCAAATTCTTTTTCTAAGGCCAGAAGTATTCTGATATTTATGCTATACGAAAATATAACTCAAAAAGAAAATGGCATATCTATATCCTAATGAGCACAGACACAAAAATTTTCAATAATGTATGAGCAAAGCAGATTCAATAGCAGATCAGAAATACCAGCAGGGCAGAGTGGGGCTCATAACTAATCTCAGCATTTGAGAGGTAGAGACAGGAGGATTTCAATAGCTATATATATATATAGAGAGAGAGAGAGAGAGCAAAGCCATTTTATAGGACTCAGCATCTCTTGATAATGAATCTTTCAATAAAACAGTACAGAAAAAAGATGCCTAAAAATGCTAAAGTCTGTCTGCAGAAACCTTAGAACCAGTAAGAGAAAGGGTAAGAGATTGGGACCATCACCATAATTTCCTGACCCATAATTTTTATCAAGCTAAGCACTTTATAAAATTCACTAGACAATAAAAAATAAAGAATATTCATATTGGAACAAAGAAACTTGAAATACATTTGCAGATGACAAGATGACATGATTTCGCATATACATAATATTAATGCTAAATAAAAACTATTAGAGCTATAAATAAATTCCACAATGTCACGAGGATACAAAATTAAGTTACAACTTTCACTCCAATAAGGAACTTTCAGAGAAAGAAATTTAGAAGTAATCCCAAATTGAAAATACCTAAGGATAAACTTCATCAAGAGGCAAGAAGGTAGGGGATCCCAAAAAGGCAAGTAAATGGAAGATTTTCTTCACATTGTGATAATGCAAAAGAACAAAATTTATCAATAAAGAAAAGCCAATAAAAGTTTAAAAATGCTGAAAAAAATCTGAGGCTAAGCATTAAGAGCACACACAGAAAAACTAATTTTACAAATTGGCTATAGGACTAAATAGACACTTCTAAAAGATGCAGAAAATGCTTCATTAGACTAATCATCAGAGAAACACAGATCAAAAACCACAACTAGATATAGTTTCACTCCAATTATATCAGCTGTCATCACAAATGATAAAATAGTTCATAGTCAAGATCTAGCAAAAAGAAAACTTGTGCATACTATTGTTAAGAGATTTGAAAAAAAAAAGAGATTTGGTAAAGCCATTAGAAAATGTTATGGATAATCTACAAAATATTAAAAATAGATTCACCATTATGACCCATAGTTCTACCATTATATATATATATGTGTGTGTTATACATATATATTCAAAGTAGATAAATCATAACTAAAAGATATTTGCACTATCAAGTTTATTTTATAGCACTATTCATAAATGCCAAAAGATAGAGTAAACACACATATACTGCAGTGGATGAAAGAAGAGGAAGATGTGATATATTTATATAACACAATAACACTAAAATATAAAAAATGAAAAGCTAGGGAAGAGGTGAAAGAAGGGATGTTCTCATTGTATAATACATATTTGTATGAAAATGTCCTGAAGTAGCATAGTACTATGTACAATGAATATTACAATGAAAATTAAAACAAAACCAAAAATGAATGAAATGCTGTTGTTCCCAGTAAAATGAAGGGAACCAGAGAACATTCCACGAAGAGAAAAAAAATCTGGCACAAAATGACAAATACCACCTCTTCTCACTCCTTTGAGATGAAGAATTAAATAGATCTTGCAGAATGGAATAGTAATCCCAGATCCTGGGAAGGACAGATAGACACTCAGCAAATGACACTACATTTCCAGTCCTTCTTTAATACAATATGATAACTGTGGATTAGAACAATACAGGTCAAAATTACCAGATGAGTATATAATAACCATATCTAAAAATGATTAATGATTAAAGAGACAGAAATGCTTGTGTGTTGACTTCATTATTTTTATGTCTCCTGAGTGCTGTAATTTCAGGCAATGGCCACATCTGCATAGTTAATACAAGGTTCTGGTCCTCTGGTCCGCTGGTCCCCAGGATAGGACAAAGGAGTCCTATCCTCTGAGTCATTGCCTCAATCGCTGGGTCTGTTTTTAAATTCTTCTAAGAGGCTAATAATTTCAAAGGAAACTCAGTGTCTCTTCATTTCCCATATTTCCAGGTTTAATGGAAGGTTCTCAGTACCCTCGATGTACACTGAGCACATTTCCCATGAGTTGTTACCCTGTACACTATCTAGCACAGGGCAGATACAAGCTCACAGCAAAGTAAAAAATATATGAAAGCAAATAAAAACTCAAAAAAGGCTCTATAAACAAAATCCTTCATCCCTGAGGTTTAATAATCCCAACATGTGATTAAACAAATATATACAAGCCTTGAAGAAAAATGAAGGGAAAATTGGTAGTCTTCAAATCAACTAAACTAAAGGCAACATCTACAAAACCAAGATACTCAACTACTAAGTAAGTATGTGTGTGTTGTTTAGAATTCTGAATGGTTATCGAATAATTCACTGTCATTACTAAAATTCTTCTGATTAATATATTGTTTGTTTCATAGAAGAAATAACCATCTTTCAAATTAACATATCAAAATTAGACTCAACAACATAAAATAATATCAATACTTTTGTCAAGTATGCATCCAATGTCATGTTGATAAAATTTATTTTGAATATAATTGAGTCTGATAATTGCAACAAAACTCCAAAATACCCACTTTTAAAAGATCATTATCTTTCAGATCTCTGATTATAAATTCTGAACTCATCACACAAGAAGAACAAGTTCAAACCATTTTAGAAACCAATTTTGAGCAACCTTAAAGCCACATAACCCAATCAGTCACATTCATTTCCTTCTCTTTAGCAAAATTAGCATGTATTAAATCATCCTTTGCTTTTTAAAAGAGCATTTGACTCTGAGATTTTTTTTCTCCTAACAGTTTTCTAAAATAAAATTTATCCTCCAATTTGACAGGCCCTTCTGACATGTCATAAAGTGTCTGCATGTGATACAATCACCAAAGGCCACTTCAGAAGAATAGTTCCAAATCTGCTTTATTCCACTGCTGGGAATAGACACTTTCAAAGACAACTGCATGTAAAATGGCCAGAACTAGATGATATTGTGTCAGGTGAAGTAAACTATGTGGAAGATGACAAACCAATCCTAATGTAGAATAGCAACACATCATAGTAAGTAAGGTGGGTCAGATGACTCAGATAAGGAAAATAGGTTATTCCAGTTACCCTTGCTTTGCTGTGGCAAAATATTCTGACCCAAGCAATTCAAGGGAGAAAGAACTTACTAATTTAGCTGACAGTTCCAAGAAGATAGAATTCATCATGGTGGGAAACACTTGAAGGTAAACAGAGCACATATGTTAGCAGAAACAGGAAGCTCGTTGTTACGTTTCAACCATAACCTGGAAGCAGAAAGAGAAAGAGCAGAAAATGAGGCCAGGTTATCGAAACTCAATGCCTATACCCTAGTGATATAAAAAATTTCATCTCCCAAAGGTTCTACAATGTCCCAAGAAGAGCCACCAGCTGGAAACAAAAGGGTTCACACATGAGCCTGTGCACATACTAGACCCAACCAGTACGTACATCCAAAAAAAGAGAACTGATTTAAACTTCTGCCAAGTGTCCTATTTGGTTCTGTTGAAATATTAGTGACAATAGCTTTCATGAGCCATGGTTCAGTCATGTTTAAGTAGTAGGAGGCATGTGTATGTGATAGAAGGCCCAGTATCATTGTCCTTTTGCTCACCGTGGAAAATCAAAAGTATAAAACAGGGCTAGAATATATTAATAGATTTGAATTCTATGCAAAAAGTAATAAGGAGGGAAAAATCACTAATCTGATGAAGTACTTCAATAGTTTACTAACACTGTACATTTTATATTCGTATTTGACATATGGAACTAGATAAAACTTGAAAAAAATCTGTGCATAGCCATGTAATAATAGGTTTATCTATTAGCTAATAGAAGCCACCAAAATCCCAATGCAATGATTATTGTCTAAAAAAATAATCCCTTTAAAGTGTCACCTCTAATATTATGGAAATACCATAAGATTTTTAAATGTGGAGCTGGGAGATTTTCATACAACTCATAAATATTTGAACAGAATGTTTGATCTAACCTTGCTTTTCCTATTCTCTAGTCAGAACTATCAGAAAGTGGTTCACAAAATTAGACCAGATTTGTAACCAACATAATGATAATATTTTATAGGAACATTTATCCATCAATGTTTTTAAAGTATTTTTCTTTTTTTTCTTTTTTTATTTTAATACATTTTATATTATTATTTCAGCTCATACAAACTTAATAGGTACACCAGTTCCCTCCCTCCCTCCTCCCCCCCCCCCCCGAACCCCCTGCTCTCCCTCCCCTCACCCCTCCCGCCCCATCCCCCCGTGCCTCCCGCCCCGATTCCCAGAGTCCTTTCTTGTGCATGCCTGACTCTCCTCTGGGCCCTCCTCTCTGATGACGTACAAGGACCCAGTGGCATTTCCCTGAACCCTTTCCTGTGTTCCCCTTAAGCATAGGAACACTACTGTGGCCATCAATCCCTTGCCTCCAAGGATCTTGGTGCCTTTAGCAGATGCTAGACTTTGTGAGGTCAATAGTGTGTTGGACATTGCGCCGGGCATGCAAAGTCCAATTATGATTGCTTCGGCCCTAACTTGTGTGGAGTATCTTGCAAATCATTGCTCCTCCCATCCTTTTGCTCTTACACTCTTACCGCCCCCTCTTCCGCAAATGTCCCTGAGCTTCAGGATGGGGAGAGATTAGTCTGGCCTACTTCTAGGTGGTTGATATAGAGGCTCTGAAGTTCTGGTTTTCTATGAAAATTTCATATAAGTATCTTACTTACCTTACTTATCCCTCTCACTTTTCCTAGTCCCTTTCTCCCAACACATCTCCTTCCCAACTTCATATTTCCTTTTTTTAAGTAATGAGCTGAGTCTAATTAGTACTTGTCATATACACATTGGTATGTGACATCCCACTGCTCAAAGGACATGACTTCCACACAACCTCCTAACTATCAATAGCTCTTCTGCCAGAAGTCGGGCTTTTAGGACTCTTCCCCCAGTCACGCTACACTTTAAGTAGCTGCTTCTTTTGCAGGTAACCACAGCTGCTGTGATCTCATGTGTGCATTGGCCATATCATGGGCAGAAGGCAGCACTCCTCCCTATCCTTTAACTCTTCTATTCTTTCCGCTCTTCTTCCATGCTATTCTAAATCTTTGCAACTAAATATATAAAGCTGTAATCAGGAATTACTACCACAGCAAAGGAAAGATGCCTAGCCCAGAGCCCAATTTCTAAAACTAATGGCCTGCAAAATAAACTCAGAAACAGAAAGCATTTCTACTGGTATAAACATTCAAAGTTTGCATTGCATTATTCAGTGATACCAACTAGGGGTTCTTTTCCTTCTTAGATTAAAGAATTAAAGGATAGGGCTCGAGAGTTGGCTCAAAGGTTAAACTTCTGTCTCCCAAGCACAAGGACCTGAGTCCTATCCCAGATAACAAGTAAAAATGCCAAGTAGAAATCATGGCAACTTACACTTCCCGCCCTGGAAGGTGGAGTCTGGGAAATCCTAGAGCAAAGCAAAAAGGAGGTAGAGCAATAAGGATTATTCCTAAGTCACTCTTGGGTCTTCACACACACACACACACACACACACACACACACACACACACACAAAGAGAGAATTAAAGGATATCTAGACAGTTCACAGCAAAGCGCATATGTTTGTATTTATTACAAAGCAAAATTAAGAATGAAAAAGGCTTTTCTAATGAGGATGGGTCCCAGTGATTAAAGTTTGGGCTTTTATTAGAAAGCAAGGACCTCACCATAAGGTTGCTAGATATTTGTGCTTTTCTATGTTATTAGAGTGACTCTCTACTCTGGGCCACATATAGATTTGTTGCTCCGACTGGCAGTTGCTCTGACCATGAAGTATGAAAGATGTGGTGACTGGTCCATCTGGTGACTAATCCTCCACTTTTCTCCTCTCATGAGCTACCAACAAACGCTACACCACCCATGACTGGCCAATTTGATAGTGTTTAGGGAAACCTGATTGGCTTGTGAATTAAGTGGCACTGTCATTCCAAGAAGCCTGCTGATTTTAGAATAATCTGAGAGAAAAATTTTAAAGGGAAGAAGTACCAGGGAGTATGAGGACAAAGAAGTCAGCTGACATTTTGGTGAGTCAGGGTTTTAACGTGCCGTCCCCGTAAAATACAGTGGGAATTTGTCTGGATATAAGAGATATTTAGACCATAACCATTACTGTGGATGAGGAAAAGTTGTATTGCCTTCCTCTTAATCCACTCAATATTGTATTGATTTTACCCTAAGTACTTCCTGTATCTTTATACAAATTCATGAACATTTCAAATGCCACTTCAGACATCTAGCTCTTTGCTGCTACCTGTAAATTTAGGCAGGTTTTGCCTCATGCTCTCTTTTGCCTCTATTTGGAGCAATTTTCTTCTGTATATTAGTTACATGCTTTTTCCTTTCACTCCAAAGAAGGGGTCACCTTCAAAATTGAATATGAATATTTCTGCATAGTTCTCACAATGTTAAAAGGTTCTCTCTTATTTATTGACTCGCTGGTTATTATTCATGCCCTCTACCTGCCTTAAACATTACACTGAATATTAAGCTTATACAGGCAGAATTTACTGATTTTTTTCTCTTTTCATTTGTTTAATTGGTACATAATAAAATGTTGTCCACTCTGATTCATTTGGTTGTTTTTGGTATTCATAAGTAACATAGTAATAAGGGTGACTGATACACTATCTAAATTTTTCTGTGTGTGTGTGTGCATGAGTACGCAGGTATGTATATGACACAGTCAGTTTGTGGAGATCAGGGGACAACTATAGATGTTGGTTCTTGCCCACCACTGTGTTTGTAGTACAATCTCCCCTTTACAAATGCCAGACTATGCTGCTATGAACTTCTAGGGATTCTTATGTCTCCACCTCCTCTCTCATCGTAGCATTGCACAGGTCCTAGTATTATAAATACATGTTACTGTGCTCACCTTAAAATTACCTCCTCATTGCCTGTGGTTATGTCAAGGAGTCTTACAAATGTTGGTATTTCCTGAGAGATGGGGATATTTTCATTTTAAGAATAAGGTGATTCCCTTGGGCCGCAGACGGCTTCAGTACAGGGACTGCCCCAGAGAGAGAAGGCATGTAATTAAATCAGAAGATTGGAACTTTCAGTTCTCCTTTGAAAAGGGGAGAGAGGCTGAAGAATGAGTTCACTCATGTGGTAATGGTTTAATCAATCATGCCAATGTAATGAATCCCCAGTATAAACTCCAGACATTGAAGTTCATTGTAACTTTGAGTGGAGTAGCACACAATATTGCAAAACCCTCCACAGGGAAAGTACTTGAGATTCTCCTGGTCTTTGCTCTGTCCTTATCATGTACAATCAAACTTTAGTCATAATTATAGAGTTGTCCTGACTTTTGAAAGGCAAGACGTTGTAGGGCATTATCAGATAAAGCTGTACTTAAAGAACTCTACCAGATGGCCAACTGGTCAGAAACATGGATGATTTGAAGACCCAAAGAACTCGTGTCTGGGATCTATAGTCAGAAAGGGCTGCCCTTCAGACTGAGGAGCTTGATATTAGTTCTGAATGGTTAGCATTTGAGCTGCACTCTTACACAGTATCCCAGTTAAGACTGAACTAGAACACTATAGATTAAATAACTAATTGCATGTCTTTATACATGTGCATTTTATCTATTCAGCATTTATACCCAAGACAAAACTTCCCAATTAATATATACTACAGTTCTTAAAATAACACTTTAACAAAATGATCGTCTAAACCCACATTGATTTTTTGCACATTGCTAAATATGTGCTCCCATTTTCTCTTAAACCACTGTTCTATGCATATATTATTTCTTCTGAGTAGTGTCATAAGGAACAATATATGAATATGTAAAGGGAATCAGGTCCAGAAACTAAAGGTTTGAAATGCATTATTTAAGGACAATCAATCCATCATTAACTGGCTGAACTACATTGTAGCTACAGGTATACACAAGGGGACTCATTAATTCTATGCATTCTATGAATAGTGTATGTGAATAGTTTCTAGGTTATCAAGGGTAAATAAATTAAGCAAAGCACCAGGCAGCTAGTAGCACAAGATGTTATTCTTACCTCACTGAGTTTTCATAAGCTACAATCCACAATAGAGAAAATCAATTCTTTCCAAAGAAATTCAAATTCAAAAATCAATAGCTGGTTTTCCTTACACAAGGGGAAGATCTAATAGTTGCAGTAAGCAAGGAGGACAACTTCTAACCTGATACATTTAGCCCGAACAATCTCAATTTCTCTGTCCAAGCACATTTAAGTCCTTCTTTTCTATCCTATTATTTTGAAAAACTTTCATTAGCAATTCCAGACTTGTCAAATGTGAAAGTCACCATTGAAATCACTCTGAGAGCGAACATCTGCCAGAGACATCTTACAAAGTGAAATTTGAATTGAGGCTTAAACGTGTAATAAGGGTGGTTGTTAAATTATGCCAAACCTTTAGCTTAATGAAAGCAAAGTGAATAAATATGGGCATTGGGTTTCATTTGTAAGGACTCTAAAATTTTATCATATTTTAGAAATGCTGGGCAGATTTTACACATAGATCATTATGACAGAG
This sequence comes from Typhlomys cinereus, assembly GCA_023101885.1. Lineage (NCBI taxonomy): Eukaryota > Metazoa > Chordata > Mammalia > Rodentia > Platacanthomyidae > Typhlomys > Typhlomys cinereus. The sequence goes on along the minus strand of JALPQD010000065.1, from coordinate 7,354,440 downwards.
AATGGATTTGTTAGCAAGACGATGGTATGAAGGAGAAAAGTGCTGCTTCTGTGAGAATAGAGACTGCTTCATTGCCCACTGTAGCAGCAGCATTTGTAGTCAAACAGTGCAATACTAATTACAAGTGATTGGTATGTATGTATAAAAATATCTTTCTGAAGACATACAATGTGTCTTTTCCTTCCTGAGATCCAGCAGCCAAATAGGGCTATGTCCTTGAACATAAAACTGAATTCTGATTTCTCAAAGTTCTGTAAATTCAATTCTCCTTCATGTCAGATTAGCATCTCATCCAGTATGAATTCAAAACAGGTTTTTTTTTTAATGCAGCAACTAGTTGGAAATTTAACCTCCACTGTTATTCATGTGATGGAAGAACAAGTTTGAAATTAGAGAAGACTTCATTTATATATCCAGAACTGAGCCCCAAAATTTCTAATCTGAATTCTAATATAAAGCTTCACATTTTTCTGCCTTTACATTGAAAGCAATTTAAATAAATTTTGCTAATGAACAAATAAATTAGTGAAATAACCAAGTAAATGTGCCAGAGAAGTAATAGGCCTTAGAATGGCAGATTGAGCTGTCCTGAGTATGGTAGGTTTCTCAGGCTCCTCATGATTGACATTTAGAAATACACACTTCTTTGTGCTGATGGGAGAAACTATACAAAATGTCTAACAACATTCCTGCCCTCTGTTCACACCATGCCAGTCATAACCACCTCCTGACATACAACCTGCTTACCATAGTCTCACATCCAAAAATGTCTGCTGACATCATCCAGCTAAGAATCACTGAACGTTCTGTTGAAAATACAGATCACTTAATCCAACCTCTGAAAACTCAGACCAGCATGTCTGAGGTGATAGAGTGGCATGTTTCACAGCCACTCCAGGGTTCTCTCGTGTAGATAATTCTTGAGTCACATATTTGAACACAGGGTGTTTTTGTTGTTGTCTGCATGCACGGTGAAGAAGAGAAGACATTCTTAAAAGGATCACTAACAGACTTATCAACTGCCAAAAACTATGGGAGAAGGAGATACACACACAGCCTCTCAGAAATCACAAAATCCTGCAAGGTTTTTAAAGGATTACTCTGTAGGTAATGTTGGTCATGAATTCTCCCAAAAGTTGAGAAACAGTGATGGGAAACATATTTACAAATAGGTTTCTGCAGCCATTTCAATGGAAAGCTCACTAGGATTGTATTTCCAGTTTCTGTGACCATAAGAAGCAGCCCAACAGCAAAGCAGGTCTTTCATCCCAAGAGGATCTAGACCAAGGCACTGTCTTATCCAGAATTAGGCAGAATCCAAAGCTTAGAAATGGTCACATTCAAGTAGTGGTTATCTGTGATTCGCAGACCACCTTTCACTGGGTAAAACCAGACTGTTAAGCTCACTACAGATTGGGTGTTAAGCCTTTCTAAACTCAACTACAAATATCACTGGAATCATGTGTAAAAATATCACATACACACACACACACACACACACGGATGTTCTAATGAATTTTGAATTTTTTTCATAAATAGCTTAATATTCATTTTAGTTAATATGCATCCCTTCCAGGTTAAAGTATATTTATTGTTGCTATTGTTATTTTTCAGGAGTCATACTGTTCCTTATCTATTTTACAGTCAAATAAATTCTCCTTTTCCATGGTCTATTGTCAAGCCTATCCCGACTGTGCAACTGACTTTTATGAACTAAATACAGAACGATACATTTATTGCTGTCAAATTTATCTTCTCGGTCAAGCCCAAATATCCATTCTATATATAAACCAAATAACCAAATTGGCGACAAGGTTAGATGTAAATTCCCTTCCAAGCTTGATATAACCTCTATCTTTCCTTTTCATCTTTTCCCCAAGTGTTATGAAGAGTTATTTATACTTCTGAGATCCTCTGAGCAAGATGGAATCATAAGGACATGTCAGGCAAATGGAGCAACTCCATAAATAATGGACCAAATCAGTTCAGAGGATACTGGCTTTCAACAGCCCACTAAATAATGGTTGAGGAAATGGTCTTCACATGCCTCACTACCAGCTTTCTGCCTCTCAGATTTTGCTCACATCAAGATTTACCCCATACTCTGTACAGACCACAGGGGATATTTCCACTTATTTAATTTAATAGGCTGTTGTTACCTTAAATCTTCTGTTTATTCCTTTGATCTATATATCTTTTCTCCAGCATGACCTGCCCTTGCCAGACTAAAGTCTGGTAACCTTTCAATAACAAACACAACTATGTTTCCCACCATCACTACCTTCTTGTGGCTCGTCCTTTCTGGAAATAGATCTCTCTTAGTAAGAAGTTCTTGCAGTAATAGATGAATATGTAAACCTAAAAGTGTCCAATGTTTCTGATGATTCCTTCTTAAAATTACACTGCTATCAAATATGTGGTATACTAATCAGATATAGGGATGAGCTTGACAATTGAAGACTTAGTTCTCTGCACATGTGTGATGAATTAGTAGTTAATACGAGTGCTGGAGCCAAACTGCAGGAGATTATCTGATTGATGTGGGAAGATCCTGCCCTCAGTGGATAGACTTTCTTCAATAGGAGAATAAGATGAAGAGAACTGGTTTAATAGGTTAGCATACTTTGGCAGACTTGAGTCCAGCATGTAAGGAGGTTTGCCCCTCTCTCAGCAAACCCTGCGGATATGGTATGGCCAGTTCTCTAGGTTCCTGATGTTGGTATGGACTCTCTTGCCAAGTTGGACTATGAGCTATAATGGAAAATCACAAGCAAGAATAAAACTTCCTGTTTCTCTAAGTTCTATGGCCATGTATTGATCAGCAGCATGCACACCAACTGCAAGACCTACTGTAATATTTCCTGTTTAGAGAAATTTTTGTTGGGTTAAATAATTATTTAAAGTTATACCTACAGCACAAAATCGAAATATAAAACCTTAGAAAAGGTGACATTTACAGGTAGCACAAATTAAACTGTAAACCTCACAGTGAAATCACGGGAAAAAGCACACTACATAAGTAGTGTATCATTGGTAAAGAAAATAAATGAAATCACGTCTCACCTAAAGCAAGCTTTAAAATGAGAGCCACAGCTCAAGGTGTGGAAACCAGTTCTGGAGTCTTGGGATTTACATTTCCAGTTTCAATGTGGGTATGAGCAGAATAAGTGGAGCATTTAGACAGAGTACTGCAGACATGATGTAAAAAGTCTGTAGAGCTTGGAGGTGGAAAAGAAGATTTGAGAAGATTCAAATTGCTGAACCAGTCCTCAGCAGGTCACTAATGCATTTCAAAACCATGTGACCTGGAATAAGTCTGGTGAGTCTAACTCCACCTACACAGAGACAAAAACCATTTAGAGGGACTAGGCAATTGATTACCCCAAAGGACTCCCATTAAAAAACAATCACTTAAGCTAGATAAAAGGTAAAAAGAAACTCAGCCCTTGAGCCACAAATTATCTACTCTCTTATCATGATTGTTCAAAAAATAAGATTTAGCTTGGGAAAGCTTCCAGGGAAAACTGAGAGTTTTCAAAGAGCCAATATGGCAAATTTATTTGAATTCATCAAACTCTAGCTAATAAAATATACTGAACAAATAAATTTCAGCAAATGCTATTACTGCAAATATACCTATGTGATAATATTTTTAAATAAACCAAATATATGCTTTTTATATCACATAAGCAAAAAAGTGATTGATGTTTTAATAAAAATTTGAAAAAGCATCCACATTTGTTAAAATTGAATCTATTCTATCAATATCAACTAACATGATTCTGAGTTACAAATTAATATTAAATATAAGTGTGTTAAATAATACTTAATATTCTGTATCTGAGTATACACATATATAAATGTATAGCTCATAGGTGTCTATCAGTGTACCGCCGATTGCATGTATGTATGTGTATTTATGTGCATGCACATAGATTTACATACACATTCTCAAATGTCACTGTGATGAGATACTAGTACCAAGTGCTTAGACGTCCACTGATCTCAATTTTTAATCTATTTTCTCTAACTGCAATTTATTTGATGCTTGGAGATCACTTGAATTTCTTTAGAATTCAGTTGCAGAAGCAGAAATAAAAGATGGCTGAATTACATGAACTTTGGACTATACAGGTTTCTGCTATTAATAATCTAAGACTTTATGAGCATCTCTAATAAAGATGTACAAAGAAGAAAGAACCTAGACTGACCTTAATGACAAAAATTCTTAATTTGTCCTCCTAAAATCTAGTACTTTAATAAATTTAAAAAAACTGTCCAAATAATATATATTTTAGACAACTCCCAAACAACAAAAAATTGCCTGGGTCATTTTAATTCCACTTTCTAATTCTATTCCCTACACTCAAAATTAACATTGGTTCATCCATTGAAAAATTTCACACTGAGAGGTAGAGGAGAGGCCAAGTCTCATGTAACCCAGCTTGGCCTTGATTGGCTATATAGCCTAGGATGCCCTTGAGCTATCAATCCCACTCCTGAGTTCTGTGATTATAGGCACATACCACCACAGTCAGCTACAAGCATATTATTTTTCATCATTGGTCTTGTTCAGGGACTATTCTGGGGCAATAAACAATACAGACAAGGCTTCATAAATATCATAGATCTTATAACTTGTGAGGAAGACAGATAATAAATAACAAGGCAAGATAGATACAGAGTGTTGTAAGAGCTAGCTGGTGGCTGAGAAGGAGCAGGGATCACAGGAGACTTCTTTAAAGACATGTTTGTAACTTTAAGATGAGACCTGAGCACAGGGCATGAGCCAACAATGGAAAATGTTAGTGGAAAGGACTGGCCTACAGAGGCACCACAGAAACAGAGGTCCTAGGAACAGAAAGAGACACCTGTCTATCTATGTTGGTTAGCATCCCTGTGTTGAACATGGACATGAAGCAATATATTCAAACAACTGTTATAGAAACATGCCTGCGTACAATAGTAACAATGCAAACTTGGAATAGTTCTTGACTTCTATGTCATTTACACTGGCCCCAACCAGTTGATTAGTAAATCCTACTATTTTCAGTCACCAAAGCAAACAGATACTAGGTCCTTACAAAGTAATAGTTAATATTCTAAGAATATCATAACTCATGAAATCCCCACAACATTCTTACTAAACTTACTATTCTAAATATTTTATCTTATATTTAATGAAAAATATGGATTGAGTGGTATGTAGGGAAACAAAGCTAGAGGGCTAAAGAATTCCATGCAGATCCTAAGGCCCAAGGACTACATTACTCTCTAAACATTTGTCATTTTCATCTCTTACTATCCCTACCTTTCTGGCATATGTTTTAATTTCTTGTACTTTCATTGTGGTAAAATACTCGGATTAAATCAACTTAAGGGAAAAAGGGTTTAGTTTGCCTCATAGTCCAAGGGTACAGTCTACCATGGTGGGGAAATCAAGGTGTCAGGAACTCGAAGCAGTTGGTCACATGGCACCTTCTCAGGAAACAGTGAGTAATGAATGTTCAACTCACTTTCTCTTTTCTCATTTAGTCGATGGCAAGATCCCATGAAGTGGTTCCATCCATACTGAGCAAGTCTTCCCATCTTGGTTAGCCTGATCAAGATAATTTCCCGTGTGTGTGTGTGTGTGTGTGTGTGTGTGTGTGTGTGTGTGTGTAAACACCCTGAAGTCCACCTCCCAGGTGATTCTGGATTTCACCATTTTGGCAGCTAAGAATAACATCATTATATTATTTAGTCTAAGGGCTCATCTTTTCTTCACTAGATTGCAATGACTCTCTCCATTTTAACCTGCCTCCATAATCTCCCTGTTCTAAAATAATGATTCCATCATTACCTTTCTAAATCCCTGTTATGGACACTGACCATCAGCTATGTATGATTATAGAACATTTGAAATGCACTTCTCCAGACTGAGTGTGCTTCAAATACAAAACAGACATGCCATATTTAGATCTAACATGGTGAGCAGAACCTGGGAAGTCTTAGAGCGAACCAAAAAGGAGATAGAAGCTCTCCAGGATGATTCCTAAAGGAAAGAGAGAGAGAGAGAGAGAGAGAGAGAAACACACAAAATAAATAATTCAAAAACAACAGTTGACAAGTAGATAAGGAAACTGTGGTACATATAAACAATGGAGTACTACTCAGCCATCAAAAATGATGAATTACTGGAATTTGCTGGGAAATGGATGTCATTAGAAACAATTATATTAAGTGAAGTATCCCAGACCCAGAAAATTAAGTGCCGTATGTACTCCCTAATAGGTGGCTCCTAATACCAAACCCACCCAGCCCATCTTGAGATACTCATAGGTAAATCTATGTATTACCTACAGTAATTGCAAGGATTATGAACAGGAGGGATGGGGTTGGAGAGCCACACCAGAAACAAGGAGAAAAGTGACCATGTTACAGTAGAGAAAATAGGCCTCCATCAAGGACTGCAAGAAAGTAATGTGACACCTAGTTAAGTTCACAATTCGTTCCTGATCATTTACAACTAAGGGGGTATGAACTCACCAGAAGGGGAGGGCATATAGTCCGGCAGATTAAAAAGTAACCATTTTGCAAATGGGTGATTGACCCTTCCCATTGCCTAATGCCATATGACCCTGCGATTCCACTTTTGGGTATAAGTATTACATCTACCCTTGAATGTGCTCTTATAATAAGACTCCAGTTTAACAGCTTTCTGTCTCTGGCCAGGGGGTGACATACAGTGCCCATTACGATGGAGTGAAGGGCATTACAGGAGCAACAAAACTGCAAAAGAAAATCAACGAACCACTATCCAGAACTTCAGAGACTCTATATCAACCACCTAGAAGTAGGCCAGACTAATCTCTCCCCATCCTGAAGCTCAGGGACATTTGCGGAAGAGGGGGCGGTAAGAGTGTAAGAGCAAAAGGATGGGAGGAGCAATGATTTGCAAGATACTCCACACAAGTTAGGGCCCAAGCAATCATAATTGGACATTGCATGCCCGGCGCAATGTCCAACACACTATTGACCTCACAAAGTCTAGCATCTGCTAAAGGCACCAAGATCCTTGGAGGCAAGGGATTGACAGCCACAGTAGTGTTCCTATGCTTAAGGGGAACACAGGAAAGGGTTCAGGGAAATGCCACTGGGTCCTTGTACCCAGGAGGAGGGCCCAGAGGAGAGTCAGGCATGCACAAGAAAGGACTCTGGGAATCGGGGCGGGAGGCACAGGGGGATGGGGCGGGAGGGGTGAAGGGAGGGGGAGCAGGGGATTGGGGGGGAGGAGAAGAGAGGGAGGGAACTGGTGTACCTGTTAAGTTTGTATGAGCTGAAATAATAATAAAAATGTATTATATTAAAAAAAGTCAGGTGTGGCACACTATGAAGATTAATCTCAATTGTCAACTTGACACAATGTAGAATAATGCCTATGAGGGGTTATCATAACTGCCTTAATTGATACAGAGGACCATTTTAATTGTTCAAGTGACCATTCTGTATGGCATTTTTTCCCTCTGGCCATAAGATGACTCCCTTTTGGACTTTGTACCCAGTGTGAACTAAGAGGGGTAGTTAGGTCCTTTCTCTGTAGAAATATGAAATAATCTACCTAAGAGGGCCCTAATAGGAGGTTTTTGAAACTAACCAGATTCAGGAAAATGCTTCCTCAAGATAAACAGTGAATAACTGCTAGGGAAAGAGATTCTTCCGTCAGACCAGCAGTCTGATACTCTGAGCATCACTACCATCTGGAAGAGAATTTCCTGACAAGCAAATCACACAGCAAAGAGTTCCAAGGGTATTAGTTTCCATAAGTCTCACCCTTGTTGAAGGTGGAACGTTCTAGGAACTTAGGTTATTTTTGAGTCATTCCTGCACCTGAAAGTAATCCTCACTCCCACTCCTGTAAGGAACCCCAATAATCTCCTTTTACACCAAGTTGCATTTGAATTTAATCAACCTGGTGTAGGAGGAACATGACCAGACAGGCCTTTATTGGCTGTATGGGCCACGCATGCGCAAATACAACTTCCTCAAACTAAAACCTACCACTGTGCCTTGTGTTGATATCAAACTGCCTGACTGAGAGGACCAACCCAGACAGGACAACACAGCAAAAGCTCCTACTGGAACTTATGGGATGTTAGGTGGGGGTACATAGGCAAGCCAAATATTTGCAATAAATAAGCCTGCGAGCCTACAAGCCTGCTTTGCCACTTGTCCTGACTCCCGGGTGCCTCTTACCCCGGCCCCCGAGGGTCTCCGTGGGTGCCCGAGACCGCAACACCTTGGTACCTCATCAAATTCTTGTCTGAGGTACATAGATGTGTGCATACCATCTCACCAGAAAAAGTCTCACACAGCTGTTTGAAGTGGCAAAAGAGAGCCGAGTAGTGGAAATTATCCATGCATTAGCTCATTGCTCCTGGCTCTTGACTATGGATGTGATGGGACCAGTTCTCTCTAGATCCTGTTGCTGTTACTTTCTTGCCATGATCAACTGAAACCTTGAACTGTGGGTCAAATAAATCCTTTCCTCTTAAACTGTTTTTGTGAGGACATTGTATTATAGAAAAAGAAAACAAACTGAAGCATACATAATTGGGACCCCAGCACTGGGAGGCAGAAATATTCTGACTTCCAGGATAGAGACAGTCACTGTCTCATACAAGATGGATGTACCTAAAGGAACGACATTCAAGGTTGACTCTCAGCCTCCATGTGCAAACACACAATAGGTAGGCATGCTCCTATCTCAAAACAGGTGCACCTGAAAATATACATATGAACATGTACACTCACACACACACACACACACACACACACACACACACACACACACAAAGCTAGTTGTATATAACTTCAAAATATCACAATGTTCTTTCAGGATACACAGTTTACCATATCTATTCACCTTCAAATCTTAACAAATATTTATATAAAATTTTGGTATTTGAGTGAAGTGTGCCCATAAGTATATCATATGTCCACTTCTATTTTGGCAGGATTCACCTTTATGTAGTTGTCAAATCCTGATCTGATCCTGCAAAATGTTCACTAAGGGCTGGGCAGCATGAATGCAAAGGATCAGCTGTCTCTTTCACACAGCCCAACAGATGTATGAAGCAGTTTGAGCAGATTGTCATACACGGTGCACACAGTTTGAGTATTGCCCCATTGATTTAAGATTGATTTTTATATTAATTTGGCAGAAAAGTTCTATAACAGGAACTACACAATTCTCAGTCATACATGCTGCCCACTGGCATGTGCAACTACTCAGTCTGCATCTACAGACTGGGCTGTCCTCTGGCACTTAGGATACACAAAGGTTCCTACCAAATCACTTCCCTGGCTTTTGGCTGTTTCTGGTTGTGCCTTCACTTTAACAATCTACTGCCTCATCAATCTGTTCTCCTGAGCTCTTTGGTCTCTTGCTTCTTGTTCAGCTTTTCCTTGACACGAATCCTCAGGATGTCAGACCCCTTGTTCTTCATTCCTCTGGTCAACGTTTTGCAAACCATGATAATAAACCCCTGCATCAGAACTTCTCAGCTTCTGGGCCAGCACAGTTTCAAAGCATTGAGGGAGGGGATTGTGTTCTGAGGTGAAATATCAGACTCCAAATTTTATATATTTCCACCAAAGCAGTTTTTAAACTTCCTAGGATTCCAGATTCTCTAGGGTTTTGAACTTCCTTTCTTCTTTCTCTGTCTTGCCTGCTGCTTCTCTCTCAACCACCAACCAATAAATCAGTCCTTAGAATATCTTCTATTTTCCTGCACCTCACTTTCCTACAGTCGGGCAGCTTTCAATATCTGATCTCGGGAATGGCAACTCCTGACCCAATTACTGAATTCTCCCTGTCTTACTCTCTATATTATTTTCTGTTTTATTCTGCTTATAGTCCTTAGCATATATAACACACTGTAGATTTTTATTCTGCCCATAGACTTTATCATATAGCATACTATATTCTTTGTTTTGATAACTACTCTTCAATTATAGCCCCACTAGAATAATTATTATCTAACTCTTTTCTCAGTACTCAATCTGTATTCTTAAAATACCAGTGGGTAACTAATAGATAGCAAAGAGCCAGTGGATAAGTAAATGCACCAGTGCCTAACACAGAGCGGGTGTTTATAAATACATGACTGGATGATGCTTACTCCACTGGATTTGAAATCACCTACATACCACTGGGCATGTCTTAGTAGGAGCTTGCAGGGTTGTAACTGAAAAGGGAAGAGTCATCTGAAATTTAGGTGGCACCCCTAGGAACTGGCATCCTGGACTGAAATAAAAGGGGAAAAGAAGGAAGCAGAATGAGTGTCAGTAGCATTATTCTCTGCTTCCTGAGTATAAATACAAATAGCACTCCTGCCTCCATGCCTTCACCATCATCTTGCATATTCCTCTGACCTGTGAGCCAAAAATAGATGCTTCCTCCATGCATGCTGCTTTATGTCATGTGCTCGGTCACAATAATGAGAAAAATAATACAGCATGGGAAAGGAATTTTTGCCACATCTTCCCTAAAATGATAGATTCTTCAGCAATTCTCCCATCCCCAGATCTCTGAGCAATGTCCCCAGGGTTTTTGCTTCTATCCCAATCTTGTTCCTGTTTCTTCCAGGCCCGAGTGGTGTTCCCATGTAGAAATCTATCAATGAGCAAATGTAACCACGACTTCAGAGAATACCAGTCAAACAACATGAGAAAAACAGACATCATCGACAGCATCGTCACACTCATTAGTCAATTACCGATAATGTGAAATCTAGGTGGAAAATTCTTGCTGTAACAAATCATTTGTATACATCCCATGGGAAAAAATATCTTATTGACTCTGAAAGGAGTTCTGATTGATTCAGGCAATAAGTTCTAAACTGTCATACCTTCAGCTACGCTTATATGTACTTGGCCCACACAGTCTTTTCATTTAAAAAATAAAATACAATGCCAGGTTTGAACAATAGGAGAAAACATGTAAAAGTTCAGATTTCTAGTTTATTCTGAAAGTTTGATTTACTTGGCAGGGCTAGACCTGCATTTCTTTACTGCTTTCATGAGTAGATCTATTAGCTGCTCCCCTTCGACATAAAAATTCTCTTTCCAGGTTACCACAATTGCTTTCCTGCCACATTCACTAATTTACAATATCTTCTAGGTCCATATGGGTGCATATATTGCAAAATCTGACTTGAGAGCTTGGATTCTTCCAAGGAATACCAGTATTTAAGACCCAGACTGCTTAGTGCTATAAAATAAAGAAGAAAATGTACAGGCTAAGACATTATCATTCTAGGGGAAGTCTATGGACTAAATGTTCTCTCATGGGGCTGACATTTTTAGAAACCAAACTAAGCCAAGGTGCTATTCAGCCTTCTAGTGTATTCTCAGTGGCGTTATTCTACAAGCAAAGAAACAAGGTATTATCCAATTCAATGATAAGTAAGGATACAAAAGGTACAGGGAGAGCATTCCATTACTTTCAACGAAGTTTGCATTGAAAATCTGTTTCTCTTATATCAAGCACACAGCATGCATTTGGTGACAGATGGTCATTCCAAGTGCTGTGGTCTGCCACTATATATAATGAAAAATATATAAACCTTCTGTTGCACAGCAGAGACATGAAGCTTCAGCACCTGTTTTGAATTACTCTGATACCATAAACATTCTTGAAAATTGAAAAGCTGTCTTTTAAGGAAATGAGAGAAGCCATGGTCAACTACAATAACTTCAGTAGGCTTGGGCTTAGTGCACAGTAAAGAGAAAAAGAGGGATAGAGATAGAGAGATAGAAGGAGAGAGAGAGAGAGATGACACAAATGGCTATTGGCAGGCAGTTAGTGCTAATAATATAATACTGACTAGGACTACAGCTATAATCTATTACTGAAAAGTCCTGTATATTATCAAAAATGTACTTAAAATAATGATGTATTTTTATTATTTCAAGTTTTCTATTGAACAAGTTGCTTCTACAAAGTGCTGTTGGGGAAAAAATTAAAGTGTGATGTTCTAATTACAGGAAAGAGTCACTCTCCAATATTATTCCTTCCTGTATCCATCAGATGATTGATGATCAATATTTCACTCAAGAGCAGAAGACTGGCATTTGAGTTCATCCTCCAAGCCCATCACAAGAAGAGGTGTGAGTTCTTGTCATTGTGCAGTGAAGTTGTCACTGCTCATCTCTGATTCCTTCAGGGAAACATCTGCCTTCTTAAGGCTCACATAATGAAAAACTGTCAAATTACCAAAGAGCTGCACATCACCCAATAATTAATCTGCAAAGATCACTTGCCAATGGCATCGTGCCCTGGATCACAGATGCTGTTCTTGCTTTCTATCTGAAAAGAGGTTGAATTTTCCAAAGCACAGCCTGTCTTCCACTTGTAGATATACATTAGTCACTTAATAAACTTTTCATTTCGCACTGTATGAAAGTCACAAGTACTTTGCAGTTTATGGAGTGACTTAGATCATCCTAAAGGTAGGCTGAGTGATTATGTGATTGAGTCTGACTTCAAGATTGGAAGGCTGCAAATAGCTTGTCGAAATCATGTCAATTCATGTTGCCTTTTACATTCATGGTGATTAGAGTTATATGAGCACTATAATAAGAAACCTTCAAAAACATAAGAATAAAACCAATATGGGCAGATGAACTTTTGAAATTTACCTTCTTTGCTATGTAGATCACTATGATAGGTCAGTCTGTATAAATTCTTAAAATCTTGGGTACTTGTTTGGTCAGCAGAAATTTCAAGAAAATAAAATAGTATTGATTAAAATCTAGAGGATTAAAATACTTCATGTCATTCCTAATATAGTAAAAAACACAATTTTGTGCCCCTGTAGATAATATGGCATTGTATTCAGGAGTCAAACATTGTTAGGTGTTTAGCTGTGGAAACTTGAGCAACAAATAACATTCTATTTCAATATTAAATTTTATTAAGGCTTCATTCAGATTTCCTATAAAAATAATTGTGTGTATATTTAAAAGTTAAAAATTACAAAATGAATTATCAGCAGTTCTTTTGTCCCTATAGGTTTACTGTCAAAAGTAAAGCAGTGAACATCTCATGAAAATCTCCATATTTTCATATTCATATTACTTTTGTTCTGCACCTTGGTAATTTTGCTTTATGAAATATCCTGGACAACGTTTGCTGTTATCATACAAAGATGGATCTACTTCATTTTACTTATCAGATGTATGCTATACTACATGGGAATGCATATCCCACAGTTCATTTAAATATTCTGTTATGTGATGAATCTCCAAGTTTCAATAAAACAACCACCATGGCATGTAATAGTGGCATGAATATCAAGGAGGCAACCAACAACTTATTTATCAGATTTAAGGCCCACTTCTTAGAAGGGATCAGATTCTTATAAACTATAATAAGAACCTATGAAAAGGGAGGATGTAAGTCCAAGGGGAAGAGCATCCTATGAATGTTTGGCTATGAAGACACTACACCATACTTCCTTTTAAATATCTATTATTATACCTATATATTAGAGGAGTTCTTAGCCTCAAAGTTGAAGCCTCCCTCCACAAAAGAAGGTATTTATTACAGAAAAACACAGCTGGCCAAATTGAAGAAGATAAGTTACTGTGGACTGCATGGCCCTAATCAGTACATCTAAATCACATCCGTCCCCACTGCTGGGATTAGGGAGCATCACAGAAGAAGGGTTGGTAAGATTTTAAGAGCATAAAGTGGGACAATGTTGCACCAAACACTGTCTCCTAGATGTGACAAGAACTGCATGGGAACTGTCCTATCAACATCTCACCAAGTAAAAGGCAAAGAGCTCAAGAAGCTCCACATCTCCCTAAGAGATATATGAGAACTAATACTTATAGGGATGAAACGCTATCCACAGTAGTATATCCATGACTCTATGACACTTGCTGGAGCATGAATCATGCCAGACATACAACATCAAAGACAAACTAAATGAAGCATGGTGGGTCACACAAGTGAAAAATTTAAAAATAGAAGGGAGTATGACAGGGATATGAAGGTTTTTCAGGGAAAAAGGAGGGGAAATGAGAATGGAAATTAAGGAGAGATAATAAAAAGAAATATTCTGTTACAGTAGCCATTTTGTTGACTTCTAATTTTTAGTGACTAACATAATACTTTAATGAACACAGTAATAACATCCTGGTAGTGTTACTTCAAGCAAATTTCATTCACAAATTGTGGGACTTCAGTTTAAGCTTCCACAAGTTAGATAAGAGTCAAAAAAGACTATCTCAGGAAGGCTGGAAAATAAATTCTACCTCCGCGATGGCTTTAATTAAACACACCTTTATCATCAACCCAGACACACACAGAAAAACTACTCCAATATTTATTATTCCCTATCATAGTTGCTTCCATTAGCTAGGAAATCCCACATCTATTTAAAGCAAATTTATATGGAAGTTTCAAAAGTCTGTGTGGGGGGGTGTGTGTGGATGTGTGTTTCTACATAATTGTTTTTCCTTTAAGAATAGGATGTGTGATGTATCTTGCTTAGTAGAACACTTGTCTAGTATACAAGAAGCCCTGGTTTTTACCCAAAGCAATAAATTTATACATATATAGTATATATTATATATACATATATTGCAATATATGTACATATATTGTATGTATATATAATAGATATTACTATTATAATCTTATCAGTATTTTTGTCCTCTATTCCTCTTTTATGTACTTCTAATGTTGGAATAAAATTAAACAAAATCTTATTCACAGACTCTTAGGAGATAGCTAAAGCATCACAATGTCATTGAAATGAGTGCATAGGGCTAAAGAGATGGCTCAGGGGTTAAGACTCTGCCTTGAAAGCAGAAGGTTCTTGTTTGGATTCAAGGTCCCATGTAAAAACACCAGCAGAAATGACCCTGGTGGGAAGAACCTGGGAAATTCCTGGGATGAAACAAAAATGAGGTAGAAGCAATCCAGGATAATTCCTGAAGTCACCCTTAATCCTCCACAGGGTCACACAGTACCCTCTGACACACACACACACACACACACACACACACACACAATAAAATAATAAAGAAATGAGTGCATGAATGCACTCACCAACTGCCAAAACAAACATGCTTGAAAAAAATCACAAAAATACCTTTCTCCATTTTCACAATACTCCTCTGATTTATAGACCAAGTTTTTCTGATGTTACAGAGGAAACATAAGTGAGTGTTAGGATAAAGTAGCTGATCAGGATAACATTGATTGTAATTCATTGACATTTATTCCAGAAAGTTCTTTCAGTCTTTTCTTATAATCTTCAAGTATCATCTGTCTAGTCATATTCAACTTTACCTTCTCTCAGTAGCTAATATGAGCCAATTAGACGATTTTGGAGAAATAAGGCACTAGCAGTCCCTCCTTCAATCAATCAAGAGGTAAGTACTCTCCTAGCTTGTAGAAAGTGCTGTATGGAGTACATTGGTTTCTATGAGACCCAAAAATTGAGTTGCTTATAAATCAGTATAGCAGTGAATTTCCTTTGCAAATTCAATACCTTTCAAATGTATTTAGCTAAAGAAAATCCACAAAACTTTTCATATGCCTCTTAGTAATCAATGACCCTTTGACTATTTAAGGTATATTTTACTTGCTTGCAAATGTGTATATTTTTAATGGATGTATATATCTGAAGATAAAATGTACATATTCTTTTCTTACTGAATATTTTCTTTTTTTGATAATTTATTCTTTTTTTTAATTTCCCCTCATACAAGCTTAACAGGTACACCGGTCCACCCCTACTTTCCCCTCCCCTCCCCTCTCTCTCCCCATCCCCCAATGCCTCCCCCATCCCCAGAGCATCCTTTAATGTCTCACTGAATATTTTCTTCGCGTGAATATAATTCTTATATATTTCTAGTAATTGTTAAAACTAACTTCCATTTGTTTTGCGTGTTCCTCCTGAATAGTCTTGCTTCAATGTCTCAATAAGTTCTAACAAGTTGGTATTTAAAGCAACTGATTCTCATTTATTTTGTCTGACCTATGACTTGTTGCCTATCCTAAGCACAAATCATAGTTTAATTCTTAGGACCCTGACCACTTCTCATAACAAAGTACATACCAATCATCTCATTCTGTGACCTTTGGTTAAAACTATCTAAGTAGGACTTGAATTAAAAAGAGAAATATCATTCCATGATCCATTCAGTGCACCATTTCTATAGGAGGAATAAACATGTATTGATAAGCATGATTCTTCTTATTACCATCTTTCATTCACTAACCTGCATAATATATTAAGATCCTATGTCAGGGTTTTGAATTTCTAGAACTTTGGGGATATCTCCAATCAAATCTAAGGTAAGATTTCTAAAACATCATTTCTAAAACATCAGCAGTTTCTAAAATTGCCCAAATGACTCCAATACATAGTTACATTGATAACTGGTGTTCTGGAGTATGGACAATGTGAGTTAAAAATAAAATTAAGACTTTGGGGAGGACTCTCCTCATTGTCAATTAAGCATGATTTTTTTTTAGTTGTACTGTACAATTTCATTAGGATTGATTAGATGTCTGTGATAGGAGACTTCAAATATGCATCTTTTCTCTGTATGCTGTGTGATTTTGTATATGAGATCTATTGCATCTGCTTTATGACACAGAGGTCTTTAAGACCCTTGTAAATAGGAGCGTTAAGAGACTGTTTTGTTCTAATATTTGGTCTTAGATGCTAGTTTCTCACATGGAGCTCTTAAGACCTCTGCAATTTCCTGAGTGGCAGAAGCTCCTGGCACAGAGCCTCTAAATCCCTGGGAATTTCCTGGGTGATAGCAGATTTTCTTTTCTAACCATGTGATTGGTGTTGAGCTTCTAGGCAGCCTTAGGATTGGAGCCAGTTGCCAAGGCAGGCAACTATGCAATTAGAGGGCTGGAACTAGGAGGTTTTTCCCCCTAACATCAAAAGAAGGGAGAAGGACCAATGGGTGGCTCAATCACTACAGCCAATAATCTAATCAATCATGTCAACCCCACCTCACCATCACTCTCCTCCCCCCAACAAAATAAAAAACCCTGTATGTCTCTTCTATCAGGCATTCATCAATATCCTTCATAATCTATATGGATTTTTTTCAGATTTTGCTGAGTTCTGTGGGCTATTGTAGCCAATTAACTCAACATGAGGAAAGGAGTTGCAGAGCACTCCTGTCAACATGCAAATCACAACCTGGGGCCTGCCAGAGGCATCTGAAGAGTGGGGCAGTTTGATGTGACTAAATCCTTCCCTTGAGGGATTTGACACTGTCTCTGGGTAATCAGTATCCACACTGCAATGAATTATATAATATGCAATTGGCATCCCCTGGATATATAGGAATAATCCTTCACACCCTTAATTTGTCATGTCCATGCATCATTTGTCAGAAGTTGCCTTCGCATCATTTGTCAGAAGTATGTTGAGTGAAATGTGAAGATAGGCTAAATAGGTTTTGTTTTTAGTAAGATCCTCTATTAAAAATATTTCACTTGAGAGAGAGAAAGAGGGAGGGAGAGAGAGAACAAGCACATCCATGCCACTGTGCACATGTGGAGATCACAGGAGAACTATATACTTTCGGAAGTCAGCTATTTCATCTCCAGCATGTGGGCTTCAGGGTTCAAATGCAAGTCACCAGATTTGCACTGAGTTGCGTTTAACCATCGAGCCATCTTGCCAGCCTGGTAGGACATTCCTGAGAGAGACAATCGATATCCCTGTCATAGCTGAAACCACTGAAGCATAGATAATGTGTTTGCCCAAAGCTGATGGATTTAAGATTCAACCTGGGGACTGTACTCTATGTTCTTTTGTGTGGCTTCATGCTCCCGGCGGACACAGAGCAGAGCACGCGTGCCTATCACTAGCTGCAAATCCTCTCATTTCAAGTTTCCTAAGGGTCCTTGCTATTAGATTTCATGTGCGTCTCCTGGAAATTTTCTCAGAAAGGAAAAAAAGAGCAGGGATTCTACACACCCATTGGATTCTATTTTATTCAGGACAGCCATTCAATCTCCCAGGCTCTGTGTCTTCCACATTCTGATAACAGAAAAGAGTCCTTTCACTGACTCCCCAGCACATATCTCTACTAAGTTTCTCACCATCACGTCCACTTCAATTTCACCTCTGTATGGTCAGTTCAGCAGCATATCAAATGATGTGAAATTTAACAGCCTTTTAAAAGACAGCTGGATGAAAAGAATTCCTAAATACTTTTCAGTGCATCTGTGAATCATCTGCTTTCAATGAAGTGATATTTCAGAATTGCCCACTCTAGTTGACACCAACTCTGAATGGCGAGTTCTCACCCTTCCTATGAAGATAAGTTCCAATGCCATTAGTCTCTAATATAGGCAGCATACTGATTAAAACTCTTTCTCTTTCTGCCTGTCATGGACCATAGAAGCATGTTTTCCTTGGAAAAATCAGAAAGATCTGGTTTAAGCTTTAAGTCCACAGAGTACTAAAGCCCAGGAAGCTGTACCTATTAACCGTATCACTCTGGCTCCTCACAAAACTCAAAGATCTGAGACTTAATTTTACTCTTTAATATTTAATAAAGACCAGCAAGCTTTACCTAGAAATCACAACCATTTCAGCATCAATATGATAGGAGGAGTGTTGATACTTGTTCATATATTTATAGAGAAGATTAAAAGGGAATAAGAGAAATTAAAAGTACAAGGGGAAAATAATGTAACCCTTAGGAAAATTAATAGATTTCAAGGATTTTCCTCAATTCTTTATAATTTACTGAAGCTTCATTAGAGACCCTAAAAAATCTCTTAGGGAAAGGATTCAAGTAAAATGTCCTCTCTTCATAAATAAGAAATTTGCTTCTGATAAATAATGGAGACAATGTGCTGCTGTCTTCTCTTTACTATAACTTTCTAGGGTCTCAGCGCTGTCAATGCTAAATTGCTCTACCTTGATTCAACTCTTATTTGTTTCATTGACTTAAGCATGCCTATCTTTGTAACCCTCTGCAAAGCATAACTTTAATGGAGCAAAAAATTGCAAGTCAAAGAAAATGTCATTTATTAGCAAAGAAGCATTCTCGTCTTTTAGACTCTGATAGAAAGAGAACTATCAGGTTGTTAATATAAAATAAACAGAATAAATCTTGAACAGTCTGTCGTATATAAGATGGATGGATTTCATATGTGTTATATAAAACTAGATAACAGATAAATTGATTAATATATGATATATACAAGAAAAATGACTGGTAGATAAATAGATAGGTAGATGAAAGCCAGACAGGTATTAAGTTGGTGCCAAATATTCAATAGACAGAGAGGTGATAGGTAGATAGATATAGATGATAGAAAAAAATGTATTGATAGGATATTGACATAATAGATTGATAGATGAGAGATACAAATAGATAGGTACTAGGTAGATGACAGTAGATAATAGATGATAATAAGATAGTAAGGGGAGATAGATAGATGATGGACATTAGACAAAAGAAGTTTCTGATTTCTTCACTTTAACCATTTGACTTTTATCTCTCATTTAGAATTAAGGAAAACTGATTTTTAAGGCCAATTTTAGTGTAAATTACCTCAATCCCTTTGAAGAGTGAAATATTAATAAGTGCAGAGATACATGTACAGACATATTCTGTTTTATTCTCCAGTTTTGCTTCTACATCAAAGAATGAGAATACAAATACATGTTCAATAAATATTGTTTGCATAAATATTGTATGTTTTGTTCCAGCACTAAGATACGGCAGTGAAGAGGATAGGTAAGGTCCACCAGAGCAAGCATCCCTAAAATGATCTTTTCCACGGGGCTAAAACAGAAAGCTAAGTTTCACCAAGAGATCAATCTTCTCGTTCTTTTGAGTGGCTGAGAGTAGGCCTAGGATCTAGAGCATTGAAGTATCGAGTCATATATACAGTGACATGCTACACAAGATATCTAAACCTGTAGTTTAGCAGTCATGCTGTTCATTAATCCATATTATAGCCAATCTTTATTCTTCAATAGTTCCATATTTGAAAGTTGGCTTACTGGTTAAAATTGATTTGTTACCTTTTAACCATATTAAATAGAAGTATTTCTGATGAAAAAAATTTAAATGATGAAACAAATTGTAAGGAATATAACCCAATAGGAAGAGTTTTTATGGTAATAGACTAGAAGTTTTAATAGTGTTCAATATTCATATGACCCAAAGTGATCTATGGACACTTACCAAAAATTCTAGTTGTATTATTTGTAAAAAAAAAAAAAAAGAAAAAGAAAAAATTTTAAACTTTATTATTTTTAATTTGAATTGGTGTACATGAGTGTGTGTGTGTCTGTGTGTGTGTGTGTGTGTTGTGTGTGTGTTTGCACAGGTGTGGTCCATGCTCATGTCAGAGTGATATATGTACAGAGGTCAATGCAGCATCTCTTGCTCTATCACTTGCCACATTAAGTTGACTTCTCAGTCATCTCCAAGAATTCCCCTGTCTCTGTAGCCTAGATGTACACTGCTGTGCTTGGCTTTTACTTGGGATCCAAACTCAAATCCCTATGTTTATGCAGCTGGCAATTTACTAACTCACCTCTCTAGACTCTAATATTTATCATGTTCACCTTGTCAAAGATGGTGTAAGGAGGGTAAAGTATGACTATATAACCACAGACAACAGCAACAGTGGATAACTGGGTCTATATCTAAATAAAAAGCTCTTACGCTGTGAAGAAAATAACAGCTAAAGAAACAACTAACTAAATTAGAGAAAACATACATAAAAGGGCTAAGACCAAGAATTTATCAAGAATGTAAACAACTCAAAAGCAAAAAGAAAACTTCAAAGTAAAATTCACTACCAACCTGAATAAACACTTCTCAAAAGCAAGCATACAAATAGCCACAATGTGTTTGAAAAACTGTTTACCATCATTAACCATCAGGTACAAATAGTTTACAATGAGATACTGTTTTACCTCAAATAGATTGACTACTATGAAAAAAATACAGAAATTAAAAATGTTGTCAATGAAATAGAAAAGGAAGAACATGGTGTTTTGAGAGAATGTAAATTAGAGCAGTTTTTTTTTATGGAAACAGGGTAGAAATTCTTAAACACACCAAAAGCCTTGAACAACCAACCACATGGTACAGATATTCCACTGTTGACTTCACAGTCAGAGAAAATGAGAAAAAAAATCAGTACATTAAAGACACATTTATAGTTTACTTTAGTATTGAAAACTGTAACCAGGATATGTAATCTGCCTAAATGTCCATCAACTTACAAATAGATAAAGGAAAAGAGTCTGATTGTATATACAATGAAATAATATGGAGGCATACAAAATATGAAATCATGTCATTTACAGCAACATTTATTCTGATTTCATTTTTACCTATTGTCTATAAGAATCAGGGTAATGGGATGGGAAGGGATGGAGGCGAGGGGAGAGAAATGGAAGCTGGGATGAATACCCAATGTGTTTGTAAAAGTAGAAAGTATGACTGTATAAAAAAAGAATCAGAACAATGAAATGTAACTCCTGCATATGTATAACTATTTTAACAATGAAAACAATCATAAAGAAAGTATACATGACCCCCCTCAAGTCAAAAGTATTTCCACAATGTTTCAGAGACAACACCTAATACACTGTTCAGTAGGATTGAAGAATGTGAGTATTTGCTTTTCCATTTCATGTTCTCCTTTACTCATCCAGTGATTAGTGTGCTTTCAATATTCTATGCCACATTTTCTTCAAAGTGTTTGCTTTTTCTTGGTGATTGTGTTCCTGTCAAAATCCTGTGACAAAGAAAAATTCTGTCTGATATTCCTAATTGCAAGAAGGCTTTAGCGTACCTAAAAGAGAAAATAAATACAACAATAAAGAAAAACCAGATTATTTTAGAAAAACTTTGTTCGGACTTGAGTTATAGTGCAATTGGCCATGGGTTTGGTATTACTGAATCACCACTATATATTAAATATGACATCTTCAAGCAGGCACACCATAAAATAAAGTTATACTGACGGGTCATGCAGAACATTGGAGTGGGGTTTTTTGTTCTGCCTGGTAGAAATTGGGGACAGGCAAGGAGCCGTCCCTTAATGCTTCTGACCCTCACTTCCAGAGACTCACAGGCTGAGCCTCCCAAGGAGAGACTTACAGCCATAGCCTTGAGGACTCGAAGCTCATGCTGGAAGCTTTCAAAGACAAAGACTTATTGCTCAAAGTGTTCAAGACAGAAGCTTATTTTTCTGGTTTTAAGATGCCAAAGCAGAATAGCTGTAGTCAAAGCTCCTGCACCTGGGTGTTGGAGCTCTCAGATCTTTAACCTTACAGTGACCGAGGCCTGCATTTTGGGCTCCTGCATAGGGGCTTATTTTAGCCAGGCCTCTTTGATGGACTGAGCATCTTGCAATTTCTTCTCTGAGTCAGTCTCTCCGGAGCTTTTCTGTTGCATCTTAACACGACAGCTCAGAGCTTCCACAATCACCACTTAGGTTACTGCTCCGGATTCTTCCATCTCTCCTGACTACCAGTGTTACTTTATACAAGCAGCCCCACTTACTCTGCCTGTGAAAGTCATTCAGGAGAAACCTTCATTGAGCCTGATATTTCAGCACTGGGATGGAAGAGCAGTTCACTGGAGGGAAATCTCATGCCAACAAAGAGTGGCAAACGATTTGTCTGTGAGGGAGATGCAGTCCACTTGTGCTCAACTTGCAACTGCATCAATAGCAAGCCCTTCATGTGGACCAGTCACAAGCTTTGGATAACCACAAGCTTTTGGCTGAGTCACTGAGACGCTGTTTCCCTCTTCTCCTTTCCCATCAGCCCTGAGTGACAATCTGGAAATCACCAAGGTTTTCCTTGTCCCAGAGCAGAACATTCTTAAACCCATGCAAAGGTACCTGGAACTCTTGTAGCTAGAACAAGGCCACCTAAAGCATGACACACAGATTCAGCAAAATTCTGTTGGCTGTGTGTGTCCCCTGCATGTGGAGTCGTGTTTCAGCAAAGTGACTTTAGCATGTTCACAACAGTTGATGCCAAAGAAAGGGGCTGCTCAGCTGACAGTTCTCTGTTCAATGCACTCCTGCATAGGACATGTCTGTCAGATGTAATGCAGGGGTCAGCTTGGGCCAGACCCTCCCAAAGATTAAAATGATTTGAAGAAAAAGTAAACATTTAAAAGTTACTTAAAGCCAAGACATATCATTGCTAACATTATTAACATTTTTTAACATTGCTACATAACTCTTAGTTGAATATTCTTAGGAAAGAACACTTTCTACAGGAGCAAGAGTCAGCATTGGCTGATTGAGTGTTCACAGTGACTTTTATAGAACATAAACACTGCAAATAATCAGATTAAGATGAATAAAGAGAACAGCCTTTTCCTAGATGGCTATTATTCAAAATAGTTTGGGAAGAATTGTTTCGTATAAGAAAATAGGCCATGAATGAATAAATGTAGTAATAGAAATGTATCCAAATATTGAATCATTCGAAGAGAATTAAACAAAACAGTGAAAAGTGGCTTAGAAGAATGGGAATCCTTGACATGAGATGGTCAGAAAAATCCTTGTAGACAGAAGAGCACTTGTGCTGAGATCTAAATTCACCTGGACTAAGCCAGCTACCAAAACGCACAGGAAAGGAACAGAGAATTTCAATCAGCAGTAGCAAGCGTGAGAACCTTCAAGCAATAGCAACTTGGCATATTACAAGAAAGGAACAATGGCTAGAGCGCTAGAACATAGTTAGATGGGTGCCTGGAACTTCAGAAAGCAAGAGCCAGATCATAAAAGGATTTTGGAGCCCCAGTGGATGGAGGTGCTTATACATTAAATGTAAGCGAAGCCATTTGTGAGCATCTGTTTGTCAACGATGCAATTGATTCCACATTTTCTCATGCTCTCTTTTTCAATTGTGGACAATACTGGAGAGGCCAGACAGAAACAGGAAGATGCCACAGAGGAGCCACCTGAAAAACAGCAGTCAAATGACCAGAATAGTAGCAATGAAGATGGTGGGAAGTGGACAGAATCAGGATGCCAGCAGCACTTAAGAAGGACAAATGAAAGAGGAAGCCATAGCATCTTGTAGGTGTCCTACAACATTAGTTGGATGAATGCATAAGAGAAATATAGCTGTGTATAAAAGGAAAATAAATCTCAGGCCGGAGAGATGGCTAAGGGGTTAAGCATCTGCCTTGCAAGCAGAAACTCCTGAGTTCAGATCCCGGATCCCATGTAAAAATGCCAGGCAGAAATGGCAGCGGCCTATACTTCCATCCTAGAAGATGGAATCTGGGAAACTTCAGAGCAAAAAGCAAATGGGAAGTAGAAGCAATCCAGGGTGATTCTAGAAGTCACCCTTGGGCCTCCACAGACCTTTGGCACCTTAATACTCACACACACACACACGTGCGCGCGCGCACACACGCACACACACAAATTAAAAATGTAAATCTGTTTATTGCTGCTAGATGAAATTCATTTTTTAAAATATTTAAAGAGATGTAAATCTGGATATTGCTGCTAGATGAAATTCATTTTTTACAATATTTAGAGAGAAAGAGACAGACAGACGCATATATTCACTCTCTCTTTCTCTCCCTCTCTCACACACACACACACACACAAACACGCACACACATATGAAGGTCAGAGTACCACTAATTTTTAAAAGCTAAATCTCTCTTTTATCATGTGGATTTCAACTTGAAGTCAATTGCCAGGTGTGTGCACAGGTACCTGTGCCAGCTGAGGCACCTCACCAGCCCATAGATGGCATCTAAAGCCTAGGAACTGACTGTGATTACCTTGCAAGGAAAGCTGGAATTGAACAATGACGTTGAGTGGAACAACATTAAAATTGAATATAGGCTATAAAAAGGCAATCAAGACATTCCCAGTTCCACTGGGACAGCAGCTATGGCTTGTAAATATCTAAATTCCCCGTTAGGTGTTAGAAAAATGTTACAAATTTAGTTGTCTGTATCCTGAGGATTTATCATGAAATAGAATGACAGTAATACCAGGCTTGTAATTTGTTTAACCAATCACTACTTACACTAGATTCTGTCCTCTGCAGGCATGAAAAGTTCATTCTTGGAGTTTTATATTGGAATGATTTTCATAATTCTGTGAGGTCGAAAAATATACAAAATTAATTGATGCTTTTTGACTCTAGGTAAATTATCCTCTGCCATACGTTTTTGAAAGACCTTTAATTCTCAGGCATTTTAAGGGAGCAAAGCAACTATGGTGATCTCCAGGATCAACAGCTACAGCCCATATGCTATGCTTAGTCCCCTTATACTTGACAGTCTCAATTGTCTCTGGCAGCTGAGGTTACCTATCTCTAAATTAAGCAATAAACCGCTGAAATATGGCCACATTTGCAGATGGGCAAGTACAACAAACCTAAGGATAATTGTGCTTGTTTTTCACTCCTCTTATTATTATCACTGTACAACAGAACTTGGGGGCTTTTTGTTCATTTCAAATCATTTGTTGTAATAAACAATGAAAAACTAGGCTCGCTGCCATTCACTGCAGTCACAGCTCGGAGCTTGATAAAGACAAATGCAGCAACTCTCTCGCAGCATCATCTTCCTGCAAGTTGAAACCAAGTGAAACTAGGCCTGATACCTTTCGGAAGAAAAATATCTGCTCCCTCCCAGAATGCTCACGTGACCTTGCTCTGTCACGTGTCTGCACCCACCCATGTGGTGGGTTTAGAAACCTTTCTCCTTCATTTTCTTCCTTTGTTTCATTTCACTGATTGAGTCTGATTTATGTGTCTATTCTCAGCACTCAACATAGTGGCCAGTAAATTGTAGGTGGCAAACAAACTATGAAATAAAATGGAAACTTTAATTACAGGTCCTGTGATGTCCAAACTCTTCTGTGTTTTCATGAAAAAGCTCTTATTCTTTCCATATAATTAATTCATTATGGGGTTTTTAATATTATTTTTCAATTCAGCCTTTTTTTTTTTGTAAAACCTCTTACACACAGGAACCCTAAATTTGAAATATCACAGATACATTGCCCATGAGGAATGGAAAGGTTAAAGAGTGAGTGAATGAGTAATATAATTTAAAAACACCTATGTAAGAATTTATAAGTGGTAAACAAAGAAGACATGTAAATTGCCTAGCAGTTCAAAGCAAAGAAAGATTAGCATGTCCTACAGTCAAGGTTTCTTATAAGAGAGAATTTAAACTGAATCTCACAGGTAAAACAAGACAAGCAAGATCTTTCTGGAATAACAAATTGAACTAAGGTCCAGAACTAAGAACTTCAGCAACTTTCACGGACTAATGATTGCAACAGTTTTCTTTTTTTTAAGTCAAAAGTCAATTCCAGGATAGTGGGGTTAAAAAGAAGTTACAAAGTCAAAGTAAGCCAGTTCTGGAAAATTAAAGTTACAGTCACATCAAAGTTGAGAGTTTTTTTTAAAACCAATAGAAAATGACTAATGATTTTATAATCATAGTCTTATTCAAATGACTGTATGGTATTTACAATTTCATTGTGAAAAAAATATCTAGCAGAAATTAACTTAAGGGAAGCAAGTTTTCCTTTGGCTCACATTTCAAGGAGGGGCAATCCATTACTGAGGGAAGTCATGTGGCCTCACATGGTCAGGTTCAATCTTCAGTCAGGAAGCAGAGGAGAGGGCAACAAAAGTTATTACTCACTTTATTTTCACCTTTTTTCTGGACCTCAGCTCATGTAATGGTGCTGACTTCATTTAGGGTGAGTCGTCCCATCTCAACTTACCCAGTATTCAGACATGCCCAGAGGTATCTTTCTCTTATGTGATTCTAGATCCTGTCAAAAGGGAAGCATTAACCATAACAACTTGTCTCCTAGACATATTATTAAAGGCAATGAGTCTAGTAAGAATATCATTAGCAAAATAGAGAAATTATAAATTGTTGTGAAAGTTAGAACCCATTGGTTGGAGAGAGAAAAGATCAAATGGATGCTGTTAGAGAAGGAGAAAGAATGTTTCAGACTGAGGCACTGCAGATGCATCCATGTATTTGATACAGAGAAAGTAATGGTTTAGGACTACCTGATCGGAAAACAAACATTTCTAGCCCTCTTGGAAAATACAGGCAATAAACCTTGGTCTAATATTCCAGGTGACCAAGAGAAAATGTGGCTGAGATGTCTCACGTCCTGGCAAATCAAAAGCAGAGCAAGTAGGCAAGCACCACAGAGCGGCTTCTGAGGAACACATGCAAGGTACTGATGTTACCCTTTCCTCTAGTAAACTTCCCAACTTTGTAGGTGGTTAAACCTTTAGACGCATTTTTGCAATGAATGCGTCTAATTTTAGCAATTCAAACTGTGGGTTAGGACAACTTCTAAGAAAACCTTTATCTATTCCAGGATGCTAAGCTGGAGCAAGGGAGAATTGACGGGCCAAGATTTATAAATCTAAACACAAGAACATCTGTTGGTCTACTTCCAAGATAAACTCTGACTCAAACAGCTTCCCTTAACGTTGTGCCCCTCCCCCTTTCCCAAGTGATATAAATGTGATGTTGAAGAATGCTGGGTGTCCTGGTGAGGCACTTATGTCTTGTCTGGTCAACTCCAGATGCAGGATCCAACCACAGCATTAGACAGCGTTGCAGTTTGTCTGCATTGCTGCTGATAAATTCACCATCAAAAAACTTAAGGGAATTTAAGTTCCCTTTAAGGATAAACTTAAGGGGTTTATCCTCTTACAATAGTTCAGTTATAGTTTTCAATCCATTTTGGCAGGAGAGCTTACACTAACACCAACACTGAGGGAACTGGACACATAATATCCACATCACAGCTGAGAGAAGATGATCCTTACTTGCCAGATCACATGTCTGGCCATGTAATACCCAAGGATGCCAACTTCCTCAGCTAGCTCTCTGTATTTTATTCACTTGTCCAGGGCCTAGTTCTACCCACCATGGGCTGGGTCTGTTCCATCAACTAGACAATCTCCTGCAGGTTTGCTCTGGGCTTTACTCAACTACCAATTATCTACAAATGTGCTCAGAGCGCGAACCTTCAACCATCAAGTTGACATTTGTGCCTAACAATGACATGTAATATGAGGTGATACCTTTTGCTGAATCCATTCCATTCTCACTCACAGCAGCTATCTTGGTATTTGTGCTCCCAAAGGATAAAAATTCATACTAGGGAAAACAGAGTTTATTCTCAGCAGATTAGAGAAGAGTGGATGGGACAGTGTGACAATGGGTGACCCTCTCCTCTGGTATAGTGTTATAGTCTTGATCCATCCCCTCTCCTTCTTTGATGTATTCCCATTTGGTCACTTTCCTGCAATAGGAAAGTTGTCTCAGAAGAAAACCTTATCTCTTTCATCAGTTTGTTATAATCCGATGCATGAAATTTGAAAATGTGTCCAAAGTTGTAACTACCCCATAACATTGAGAAGTTTTCAAGGGGACAGGGCAAAAGTTGTTTGCATGAACTTCTCAGGAGGATGTCCAAGGAAGCTGGCTAAAGTTTGCTAATACCAGTTTTATTGTTCATCCTAGTTCTTTCTCTTATCTGGTCTTTCTCTTATCTCTTACCTCACCATCATAACCCAAGTACATGTGTAATCTCTAAGGCCATCCCCAGTGATCAGCTTCTACTAGCCATCACACTCTATGAAGTAGTGTGCCACTGACTATCAAGCATTTAAAACATAAATCTGTGGGAGACATTGCAGGTTCAACACATAGCATCAAAGCACCATTATTTTGATGCATAATTACCTTTTGGGAGAAGTTACAATAGCTATGTATATAAAAGAAAATACCTCAAAGACAACATTGTGATATAGAAAAAAAATAGAACGTTAACTGACTGCTAATCACCTATCCATTGTTGAGCAGCTCAGAAAATTCTGGGTCTGTTTATTCATGTATTAGATGAAAACTTGAGGTCAGCTAAAACTTTCCTCCTAACTCTAATTATTTCATCTCAGTCCATTGTATTGAAGCAATAGTGTCATGACTTATAAAGAAAGCTGAGCACAAAAGCGCAAGGGCACAGAGAACAGAAGCTGAGAGGCTCTTCGCTTCGAGAGCCACTTGTCCATCAGGGCAAGCTGCCTCCCCACCACCTCTTCAGACTCGTTCATGAAGCATTTTCTGAGGTCATGGTAGTAGTCTAGGGGAGCTGGAGGGCTGCTTCAACAGACAACTTCCGTAGACAGAGAAATCTAATGGAACTGTGTAATGATATCACATTTGAACATGTGTGCATTGAATGATTTTTTTTGTAAAGTAACTAATTCGTTCACAAATAAAGGTATTTAGAGTCTTACTACACTTATCAGAGTGACCATAGGCAGGGAAGCAATAATCATTGCTGTCTTTCCTCTAGGTATTTCTCATAAATAATGTATGGAATCTCACTATATTCTCCAAAGAACCCTCTAAGTATGACTTTTTTAATAAATGAAGAAGCTGAGAGCTAAAATGTTAAATAACCTACTCAATTGTCCTTCTGTGAGTACATGCTTGAAGCAATATTTGGATGAAAATTTTATTTTTTAAAATTCTTTTCTTCTGCTAGTATATAGGTTTAAGAAAAGACCTTACAGTGATTAAAAAAAAAATTGTTTTCTAGCACATAGTTCCAAAATCTCTGGAGCTTTCTGGAATATCAAGAGTGTCTTGTGTATATCAGTAACTAGTCTGATGGCTGGGCATCTGTTCACAGCTTAAGTATAGAGGTCTGGCTGCCAGAAAGATCAAAGCATGGTTATTGGACTGGAACTTACAGATGTATGTTCTGACCCCAGGGAACATTGAGACTGCTAGCAACCATGCTAATAATCTTCAATAGACAGTTATTTACTTAATCATGTCTGTTTAATAATACTCCCATAAGAAGATTTAAGTAGCAAAGTACTCAGAGCTTCCAGGGAACACACATAGGGACACATCGATAAAGAAAAGTTTCTCACTCCTTTAATGAGCCCTGTGCATCTCTTTTACGTGGCTATTTCTGAGTTTCTTCCTTTGTAGTAATCCAGTGACTATTGAGTATAGTGTTGTCCTGACATGGGTGAGCTATTTGAATAAGTTAGCAATAACGAGGGAGCCATGGAGTTTACAGCCATTTTGTCAAAACTGCACATAAACACTGAGCCTGAAGAGCATTGCAGTAGCACATTGGTTTTGAAAGAGAACGTACTTGACCTGTAAATCTTTGCTAATTCTAGATAGTGGATATTAGAATTTTATTGATGTCAGAAGAATTGGTTGGTATTACAAACCAACCAAGTGGAGACTTGCTGTTGCCCATTTATTGTAAGCAAAAATGAGTGGATTATTTAATTCTAAGATTTTCCTTACTAGGAAGCAATTTCATAGTTAACATTGCCACTAGACTTTTTTGGTTCAAATACTGAGATACTATCTACAACAATTCCCTGTTTTATGGTGACTCAATTAAAAAAGGAATGATAATGATAATGCCAGCAATATAAAAACAGTTTGAGTGTCAAATAAGTTAAGAGAAATAAATTACTCCCCATAGGTGGTCCATAAAGACGTTGCTTGTGTTTCCAAAGACATAAAAAAATAATAACTTTGTGTATATTGTTTCATCTGCTTACAGTAGCCTCCATATATAGCTAAATAAGTACCCCCCCATTACTCATAAAGACACTGCAATTCAGACATACCAAAGAACAAACCCAAGGCCTGGCTTGGGAAGTTATGGAGTCTTCAGGAGATGGATTCGCACCCTGTCCACATTCCCTCCTCAGTGCAGATAGAATGTGAAGAAATTCCTCACATCCTTGCTTCTATGCCTGAGTTATGCTCAAAGTGGGAGTCAAAATAAATCCTTCCTTTCTTAAGTTGGCTTTGTTGGGCATTTAGTCACAACTATCAGAAAATGTATTTAATGTTTAGAGATCAGCTCAAAATCAACTTAGCATGCATTTGTTGTGTTTGGTCAGTACCTGGTACTTATTGGTAACCCTGCCTGGGACCTATTTACATCTTTCTTCAATTTCTTCATTTGGACTATTCAACAAGCCCCCTTTTGCCTCTCAGTTTGAATTAGATTTCTCTTATTTCTACTTAAAAATAGTGAATCAACCCATGGGTTCATTCAACAAATATTTACTGAGCGCTAATGGTGAATAATACAATTTGCTACCTTCTGAGACAAGAGCAGTACCCAAAATAGAAGAACTGCTGCTGCTGTGGAAAAGCAATTCTGCTTTTCAGAGAGGCAAAATATTTATGAAGAAAAATTGAAACATACCAGTTTACATTATGTGCAATAATGTTAACCTAACCCTCAGAGTTTGAAACCCTGTAGTAGGAATCTAGTGTCACAAAACTGGGGGAATTATGTGCATATTCTGTAACTCTCACTAGATAATGAACCTTAAGGAACACAAATTTGGTATGGCTGATAAAAATAGAGCTATGATTGGCTGTCACATAAAATCATGAACACACACACATACATATATTTTTCCAATAAAAATAAACTGTAATATTCCAAAGTTTTCAGGAACATTCAAATAACATATTTATTTACTTTTACTGAGTAACATTTCAAACAATTACTACTCCTAGAACCATTTAAACTTACCAAGGTGTGAATGATTCCAAAAGATTATCAATCATAGTCTACTCTTTCCCACCAAATTTTTTCAAATCTTTTTTTTTTAAATTAGCTTTAGTGTGTATGTATTGTGACATGTGTGGGCATGCATGAGTTGGTGTACATGTGGAGGTCAGAGTGAAATTTGCAGGATTCTGATCTCACCTTCCTCCATGTGATTTCTGGAGATAAAACTCAGATCATCAGCCTTGAAGGCAAGCATCTTTATCCATAGTGCCATCTTATCAGCCCCCAACTACATTTTTAAAATTATATAGCATTGATTCTCTAAGTTTTGACAATATGTGCTGAGTGTGATGCTGCTTTACCACATTGCTTATTTTAAGGGCACATATTAGAATATGAATCAAGATTATTTAGCTTTTATGTATGGATGGAAATATAAAATGATAATAAAATGTAAAATAAAAATAAATTATCTACTATTGAACTTCATTCATGAAGAAACTCATGAAACATAATTTAAGTACTTTCAAAAATAACATCTTTCTTTGTCCTTAAATAGCTATGTAATAATCACCTTGTATAAATGGGAATATAAAGAAAGTCCCTGGAGAAGTGGAGATACAAAAACTTTTAATGAATGACTAGGGACACATGAATTCAATTAAAGATGAAAGAATATTTTGCCACATACAAAAATGTACGTAAATACCATCTTTAAAATGTTAATAATGTCATTCATTTGTTATAGAAAACTCCCAGATCCTCTGGTTTATAAAATTATAAAGCTTCAGAGGACTGAAAAATAAAAGTATCTCAAGGGCCTCAAAGCATTTGATGAAAAAAATATACTTAAATTATATAGACCTTAATGAGTAAGAAAGATGTGCAATCTTCACAAATTATATGTTGCTTCAAAAGTGTACAGGGGTAGTGCTAGATAAACATTTCTAAAAATAAACCCCCCAAGTCTCAGAGAATCTTAAATTGATAGATCATCTGTAGGATTAATGGCAGAACAGGATTTTCACTTCTCTGTCTGTCATAGTTAAGCACAGGTGTCAACTTGACTGTTGAGGGTTTGAGCTCTGAGCACAGTTGTAGAGAGTAGATGATTGAATTAAGCCCAAAACAAACCTGAAGGAGATTGTCTAGCTGCTGGGGAAGATCCAGCCCATGGTGGGTGGGATTAGGCCCTGGATAAATCACAGAGAGCTGGTTGAGAGAGTGGACATCCTTCTATTCACTTAGCCAGACATGCTGGTCTGACAAGTAAGGATTGTCCATCTCTCAGCCGTTATGCAGTGATAGTGTGGCCAGTTCCCTTGGCCCTGGCGTTGGTGTGTACTCTCCTATCAAGCTGGACTAAGAACTGTAACTGGACTAGCATAAGGAAATAAACCCCTTGTTCCCTTAAGCCATTTGATGGCCATTTATCAACAATGTTGCAGGCTGACTGCAACACTCTCAGACATCCAGACTGTGTTTATAAGATTGTAGTTTCATGCCAAGGGGCTCGCATGTTAAGCATTTATTTTTCCTATGTTGGAGCATCTGGCTTTAAACTGTTATTGTTTGTAATGCCTTATCATCAACATCTGACCATATTCTAGGCCCATGATGGCCCCAAAAGGCTAAGAATTTCATCATAATTATGGGACTTCTTTCTCTTGAGTAGACTTTCCAAAAGTGCCATATTGCACTTCTACCATCAACTCATTGTCCAGGATATTTTTCTATTTTTTAAATTCTTTTAGCATTTCATATATGAATACAGAGAATTTATAGTATTTTTGCATCTTAATTTCTAATCCCATCTCACTCTGCCCTGTCAGAGTCCCTTCCGTTTTTAAGTATTTTCATATGTGTGGCCTACTAAGTTTTATCTGGTCTGCTTTTGATGACATGTGCCTAAGTATTTTCTGGAGCACGAATCATATATTAGTGATACATCACGGAGGAAAACATCTTCCATTTCCTCCCCCTAAGCATTAGCCCTAATCACTTCTCTCAGAGAAGCATAGAGCATCTTGAGATCTTCCCCCTCTTGGTGACATACTGATGAGACAATTCCTGTACAGGTCTTATGGTAATATACAAAACTACAGTGAAGTCATAGCCCTGTCCTGTCCAGGAGATAATGTCTGACTGTACCCAGTTCTACTTCATGACCTGATGATCTTAACACTCCATCTTCTATAACATTCTCTGAACCTAGAAGAGGAGGCAGAAGTAGCTTATATGTCCTGTTTAGGGCCAAATAGTCTGTATTCACTTGTTTTCTGCACTTTGGGACAATATTTTTCCATGTGCCTGAGCCGTGATAGCAAAAAGCGGGACTATGTAGACATTTATTTCACTTGACAATATATCCATCTAAACACTGAAGCTGTTTTTAAGGAGAAAAAGAGTAGAAATTGTGGGCAGCTAGAACTTCTGATAAATATATGCATAAAAGAACAAAAATGTCATCTCATGTGAATAAAAAAGGCAGATGCTTCCTTACATTTATTTCATTTTAATTGAACCATAGGGAAAAATACTCAGAACCTGTTTAGAAACTAGTAGTTTCATGTATTGTGGATTATTTATTTGTGTCTCATAAATTTGCAAGTTGGAGCACTTGCTCCAAGTTTTTAAGATCACCATTAAGTGAGGCACTTGAGAAGCGATGTTGTCAGGAAGAGGACTAGAGACTACTAGTATTATAACACAGGCTGCCTGCAACCTACCACAGGAAGATGCCCACACCAAGCAGTTAGCCTACAACACAGAAACAAACACGTACACGCACTTAGCAATTTCACACTATGGTCTCAGAATTTCTGCTTTTGATTTTACTTATTCATTTATTTCAGAGAGAGAGATTGAAAGAGAGAGAGAGAAAGAGAGAGAGAGAGAGAGAGAGAGAGATGCCATTTGGGTTTCCAGTAATGCACTCAGTTCTCCAGGTTTACAAGCAATTTCCTTATCCACAGAGCTACCTCACTAGGCCTCCCTAACTTTATTTTTAAGGAATAAATCCATGTCGTTTGTAAACACTCTATTTAGAGCAACACAAAGCTACTAAATCAACCCTATATAGAAAAAGTTGATCAGTATGAAATAGAAAGTAAAAGAAGCATTAATGACAATATTCTGTTAGCAATCCAAAGGACCCTGAGCATAACAAAACATCAGAAATACGGAAATAGGGCTAAAGAAAACTTTTTAAAAAATAATAACTGCTCAGGTACTTTGTGAATATTTTTATGACTTTTGTCCACTGTTTAACCACATGGGTAGAAAGACAGCAAAGCTATAGAACAGGGCAGATGCCATCTCTATGGCAGCAATGAAACCGACTTCTAAACTGTGTCCATATCAACATAGTTAGAACTCCCACGCCCCCATACCCACACAGATATGCACACCACTTTCCATCAAGCACTTTGTCCGATGAAGAGCACAAATGTTTAGTTAGGCTTGTGGTAGAGTGCCAAACTGCCCACTCAAATGACTTTTCTCTCGTTCTCTCTTAGGAAGTCTGGAGAGCTAAACCTTTAATTTGGTTTTCACTCCAGATTGTGACAGATAGTCCCAGAGAGTTCTGTGGAAGAAGGTCTCTACAGAGGACTTGGCCATCTGGATAAAAAGAGAAGCCCTCAAGAGGAAGCAATGTTGGATTATCTATAGTTTATATTCTTAGAACCTTAATATGAGAGTTACAGCCTTCATTGCAAAACCATAAAGAAAAAAAAAATACTGCTAAGAATGTCCAGTTGGAAAAAAAAAATTGACCTTCATAATGACATCCTAAACAATTGGGAATAACGAACAAAAAATAAGTATCCGGAGCTAGGAAAATAGCTCAGGATTAAAACCTTTGCCTCACAAGCAAATGAACCTGAGTTCTGATCCCCAGATCCTGCATAAAATTGTTGGGTAGAAATGGCAGCTGCCTGCCATTTCTATCCTAGAAGGAGGAGTCTGGGAAACCCCAGAACGAAACAATAAAGCAGGAAAGCAATCCAGTCTTATTCCCAATATCACCCTTTGGGATTCCATAGGCACATACACTCAAGTCCTCTCTGGTATATATGCACCAAAAAAAGCTGAAAGAAAGAAAAAAATCATCATTTAAGCTTCTCTTAGTCATGGTTTCCATTGTTTACAACAAATTCTTAGTAGGTGGCTTGAAAACTTTCTCTGGACACTATCTTAATTCTAGGATCTGCTAAAACCACCGTTTTCTATCCCAGTGTCTGCTTCTGTAGACCACATTCCCGATCCCAGCTTTCCTCAGTTTCTTCTGCTTCCCCATTAGGATGCCTACACTGTGAACACATCAGCGTGGCTCCCAACGTGTGAGCTGCTGAGCGGGAGTCCACAGCTTCTAGCCTGGGAAGGCTGCTGCTTGAGCAGTTGTCTAAGCAGGTACAAAGGCACATCCTCCCTTCTCCTGAAAATGTGCCACTCATCACTTCATCCTTTCTCTGTCTGGATCAGGTATCATGGCAACCAAATGAAAGAGCCACCCTTTCCTGCTTAACATTCCTAAGTGGCCACTGCTTCACTTAAAGTTGTACACATACACAAAGACATGCACACACACACACACACACACACACACACACGACGTACATTTATTGCTGTCTTGATGGGTTTCCTCTCCATCTTTACAACTTTTTACTTGATCTTTCATTGCACTTGTAGGATTTGTGTTTCCATGCTCACTTTGCAAAAATAAAATAAAATAACTTGCCTAAAACCAAGCAGATGGCAATGACAGAAGACAGAATTAAATACCATATATGACCTTCTTTTATTTTCTGCTTTATTGCATTTCCTTCACTGGCCAGTGTATCAATTCTGTTTCTAACTGAATTATAATTGAGAAGGGAAAAAGCATAGATTAATTAAATAATTTAACAAATAATAAATATCTGCCAGGTGGTGGTATAGACAAGGAAGCTGAGGAACTGATGTCATTGTTCAGCAGGAGAAGTGTCTACTAATATAGCTGGTGACCTGAGTTTGAACTCCAGAAGTCCACATGGTAGAAAGAGGGAGCTGAGTTCTGAGAGCTGTACTCTGACCTCTGTCCATGAGTTGTGGCATGCATGCATGCATTTCCACTAGGAACTTGGAGGAAGAACAAATGTCGAAGAAAGAAGATTGTTAATACTACCAATCATTAATGAGCTGCAACTAGTTTCTAACATAAGAGATTCCAACTGTTATAAGGGCTCATGTTATTCTTTGCACAATTCTGTAGAAAGTGCTACTTTCTTGTTCATGGAACAAATCTTTCACTCTGCCCTAGGTAATTTAAGATTAAATTGTAAGAAAGAGAAGACAAGTTGAACCAGGGAGAGCAGGGAAGGTTCTTGGATGACAGAACTGAATTCATTCTTAGTAATGAATTCTGGAATTTGTGGTAGCTTACCTCATGCAGGAGGAGATACCACCATCAAATGTACATAATGAGGAATCAAGGTTTCTCATAACACCATATCTTCTATTATACAGGGTGGTAGACATGGACTGGATTTAATCTTTTCCCTCATTCAGTAAACATTAAGTATTTTTTATGTGGAATATTGTACTAAGATTCAGATGTCCAGATGTAATTGGTACTGTTTCTTCTTATAAAAAAGCAGAATGAAATAGGAGAGATGAGAAAAGAAAAAAGAAAGAAGAATGAAAGACAGAAAGAAGGAAATAAGAGAGGGGGATAGGAAGGCAGAAGAGAAGAAGGGAGAAAAATAGAAAGAATAGAAGAAAACATTTTATTTGAAGCAAGTATAAATGCATGGTCATTTCTATTCAGACTTGCATTATGATTCATGGAAAATTGATTTAGTTTTTTATTTAACTGACTATTGAAAAGTAAGGGCTGGTGGTACTGTCTTGGGAGAGATTCTGTTCTGAAGGGCACGTGATTTGGAGAAATAAGAAAGAGTCAAGAATGCTCTCATAGGCTGTGTGATTCACATCCTGATTTTGCTTTGCTATCTTAGGCAGATTTCATGACTGAACTTTAGTTTCTCAATATATGCCTATTCTAATTTGCTAGCTTATTGAAAATATTAAGTGTTTCTTATTCTCTTTTGAATGGTTGATTTTGGTTTATAATCCATTCTGCAAGTGCAAACAGACTTTTTCCCTATCATCCATACTGAAATTTAGCATTAAAAAATTTTTATGTTAGCAAGTGTGAGTACACTACTCTAAAATATACTTATCAACTCTATAAAAAACGAAGGGAACTACCATGAAAAGCAAGTGTTAGCTGACATCAGTTTGTCTTGAAAGCCTTTTCTGTTGCATGTCATATTCAAAACTCCCCTTTTGACATCCATATAGCTGAGAATGTCCCAGGTGTAACTACATTAAAGTTGACCCTTGAAGTTCCAAATGGCTCCCTTTGACTTGAATGCCAGTGCTGTACCAATGTACACAGCAAACATGGTTAACACAGACTTCCTGAAATATTTACCACCCACCACACTGAAGATCCCTAATCTTCAGATAAAACCAAATTTGCTTCCTCCAAAATCACTGTTTTGGAAAAATTTTGGCAAAGTCATTCTTTTTATGTAAGTGACATAAATAATTTCCCTGTAGAAAGTCATCTGAACTCTGCCAGTGTGGTACATCCCTGGGACACTGCCAGAACATTATGTGGACATTACGACTGCAAAGTACTTCTGTGTTCCTTTCCTAGACGCCACTCTGTTGTCTTAGCCAGAGGTTGTCAGATGCTCATGGAAGAATTTGAAAAACTCAGCCTTAGTTAACATCCCTTAAGAAATGTTTATTGTACATGTATTCATATGAGAGTGTGTACATGTGCATGTGTGCATGTGTGCACATGCCCATGGTACACATGTAGAGGTTGGAGGACAACTCAGTGGTATAATCTCTCTCCATCTACTTTTACGTGGGTTCTAAAGATTGGACTTGAGTCATCAGATTTGCACGGATAGCACATTTAACTACTGGTCCATCTTTCTGATGCTTCATTAACATTTTCGAGATTTCCGAATTCAAATAATTCCCTATTGAAAATAAGAATATAATCTCCGTTTTGCCTGCATGTTGTTGATAAATTCAAAGCAAAATAGCTTAAGGTGAAACAAGCAGTTTTTCATGGCTTGTAATTCCTCTGTTCCTCAGTCCAACTTGAGAGAAGAGTTTACACAAACACCTGGGGCTGAGAGAACTGGCCAGGCCATTCCACAGGACTGCTGAGTGGTAAACCTCACTTGCCAGACAGCATGACTGTCCAAGTATGCCAAACTATCCAACTTCCTAAATCAGCTTTTCCACCTTATCTACTTACCTAAGGAAAATTTCCACCATCATGGGATGGGCCTTCCCCACCAATCAGACAATCTCCTACAGATATGCTTAGGCCTTAACTCAACTACTAGTTTTTTGTTTTTGTTTGCTTGTTTGTTTGCTTGTTTGTTTGTTTGTTTGTTTGTTTGTTTGCTTGTTTTGCAAATGTGTTCAGAGCTTGAACCTTCAGTTGCCAAACTGACATTTTTAGCTAACCACCACAATTTTTTATACATTTTTATTATTATTTCCGCTCATACAAACTTAATAGGTACACCAGTTCCCTCCCTCCCTCCTCCTCCTCCTGAACCCCCTCCTCCCCCTCCCCTCACCCCTCCTTCCCCATCTCCCAGTGCCTCCCCCCCAATTCCCAGAGAGTCCTTTATTGCCACCACAATTTTTTAAAGTCTTCTCTCCCTAATTAAAAAAAGTATAAAAAGCTCTGGTCATGGCTTTGCCATTTCAGTGCCAGTAACCAAGTCTCCAAGTCTCTGAGCCTCCCTGTTGTCACCTATAAAACTCAATTCAGAATTTGATTCCTTCTTCTGACTGTCTACTCTCACCTCTTCTCACCTTTGCTCAGGGGTCACCTTTGTTCATTCTGAAAAAAAGAAGAAGACAGACACAGCACTGCCTGAGAGTCAATGACTGTCTGGGCAAGAGAGAGGTAAAATATGATATGTCCATTACACTGAAAAGGAATAACAAGTATCAAAAAAGCAAGAAGTCAAGAATGCCAATACTCTAGATGCCTTGATGTAGGATACTAGGGTGTAGAACACCTCTGCGGATCCCAAAACTCAGACACTATTTGCCTTTGACCTCCTTCTTTATATGTGTTGACTAAGATGAGAATGTCAGGTCAAGTGAATGCAGAGCAAGAAATGGTAAAAACCTGCCAATATTAGGCATAATGCCTAATATTCAGTGTGCTCTTATTATTTGATTTGATTGATTTGATTTGATTATATGTTTGGAGGATCCCTTTTGACTACTAATGGCTTTTAAATCAACAGCTCTCTTCTTGTAGTCTTTACCACTCATTCAAAAATAAATATTAAATGAAGATTATGTTTACAGAGCTTCAATAGGACCTGTTCCAAAACATGAAATACATCGTCCTGCTGTGTGGACAGCAACTGCAATGTAAAAGGCAAAAACCACATCATAATATAGATACTGGGCCAGCAAAGCTGCAGCAGGGTAGCTGTGGCTTGGCAAAACCATCCTGCTCTAAAGCTGAGATAAAAGAGTTGCAACCTTGGCAAAACCAGCTTATAATAGGGTTGTTACAGGGAAGTTGTGGCTTAATAGAACTGACCTTTCCCAAAAAATCTGTACTGAAATATGACCTTGGCATGGTTGGCCTGGTTCAAACCTGGAGCAAGGCATGACTTGGTCAAAGTCTTGTCTGCCTGGTTCTTCCAGATGAGCTTGCTTATGGTAGGTTTTGACTTCTCTTCAGAGTACACTGTGGGATTCCTAGACATCTACAGCCTCTTCATTTTCCTGTCCTCTTTAGAACCTGTTGATGCAGTGTCTATTTAGTTTGTCTGTAAGTCATAAACTGTCTATAAGTAATACACAGCCAGAGCTTCTAGTTTTCATTAAGACTATGCAGACCACCCAATTCCAGCCTTCTCCATTGTCTTTGGCTTTTTCTTCATTATGGAGTCACCTAAATAGAACAATGCCAAGTTGCTCATGACATGGCCCAAAAAAGTCTCTTAGATTTTGTTGCAGTCTGCCTGCATGGTTGCTGATAAATAACCATCAAACTGCTTAAGGGAACAAGGGGTTTATTTTCTTACTGATAGTCCAGTCACAGTCCAGCTTGATGGGAGAGCATGCACCAATACCAGGGCCAAAAGAACTGGCTATAACATCTCTGCGTAATGGCTGAGAGAGGGATGATACTTACTTGCCAGACTAGAATGTCTGGCTAAATGTACAGAAGAATGCCAACTTTCTCAATCAGCTCTCAGTATTTTATTCCAAGATCTAGTTCCATCTACCATGGGCTAGACCTTCCCCATCAGCTAGACAAGCTCTTGCAAGTTTGCTCTGGGCTTAATTCAATCATTAATTCTCTACAAATGTTCCCAGACCTCAAACCCTCAACTGTCAAACTGACACATGTGCCTGAACTATGACAGACTCTAATAAGGGGACTAGCATGCATATTCAAATAGATTCAAATTAAGTTCCCATAGAAAAAAATGAATACTGTGTGGATTCAGGGGAAACAAAGTTTATATTCCAGTTAAGACACGAGAAACCTCAGTGAGGCAGTCTCCCAGATCAACCAGAAGGGTTGGGTGAGAGTTATTAGGTAAAGGTGGAGAAATAATTAATGAAATAGAAAATCCAGAAAGGACAGAAGCCCCCCAAATCTCAATAAAGGTGCTTTCTTAGCAGGAGGACTAGAACAAGTAAAACTCCATAAATGGGAAATTTAGAGGTAAGACTGAAAACTAAGGGGAATTAATAAACCTGGTGAAGATAAAAGGTCTGATTCCAAGTAAGAAAATGAAGAGCTTAGCCTAGATCTAAATATGAGCCAGCGCAGCTCAAATCCTTAATTCCACTATGATTAGAACATCTTTGTAGAGTTTAATAAATGCAAAGCCTGGAACAGACATTGCACCAGATATTTAGAGAAACTAAGTATTTTGAGCACAGGAAAACCTCATGGCTTCCATGAAATAGTCTTACAAAAAGCAGTTTCTCCCAGCTCCCAACAGTAATGCTGCAATGTTCCCTAAAGTATATTATGAATACATCCACCCTAATTAAGAAAGCCATAGGATCTGATTTTGTAGCATATAGGTGACAATAAGTTACATACTTTTGGTGTTTATATACCAAAATTTAAGTAACTTGAATATTTGCCATGAAAATTTTGATACCTCACTTTCCATGATGCAACAAATCAGTGTTAAGGAATTGCTCTTAAAAAATGAATTGATGTGGGACTGGGAGGTAGCTAAGGGGGTTAAGCTTCTGCTTTTCAAGCAGAAGGACCTGAGTTTGAATCCCAAATCTTACATAAAAATACAGGACATGGTGTTGAACTGCACTTTTGGTCCTAGAAGGTAGAGCCTAAGAAACCCTTGAGCAAAACTTTAAAAAGATAGAGCAATCCATGATGATTCTTGTTTTTTTTTATTTCCACTCATACAAACTTAACAGGTACACCGGTACCCCCTCCCTCCAACCCCCTATTTCCCTGTGCCCCCCTCCTTCCCCCTCCCTCCCCATTCCCCAGTGTCTCCCCCTCCCACCCCGGAGCAATCTTTAATGTCCATGCCAAACTCTCCTCTGGGTCCTCCTCTCCGATGAGGTGCAAGGACCCAGTGGCATTTCCCAGAACCCTTTCCTGTGTTCCCATTAAGCATAGGAACACTACTGTGGCTGTCAATCCCTTGCCACCAAGGATCCTAGTGTCTTTAGCAAATGCTAGACTTTGTGAGGTCAATAGTGTGTTGGACATTGCGCAGGGCATGTGAAGTCCAAATATGATTGGTTCAGCCCTAACTTGTGTGGAGTATCTTGCATATCATTGCTCCTCCCATCCTTGTGCTCTTACAATCTTACCGCCCCCTCTTCCGCAAATTTCCCTGAGCTTCAGGATGGAAGAGATTAGGCTGGCCTAGTTCCAGGTGGTTGATATAGAGTCTCTGATGTTCTGGATTATGGTTTGTTGATTTTTTTTTTCAGTTTTGCTGCTCCTGCAATGCCTTTGGCTCCACCCTGATGGGTATTGGATGTCACCCCCTGGCCAGAGATTAAAACCTGTTAAATTAGAGTCTGTTATAAGAGTATATTCAAAGGTAGATATAATAAAAGTAGGAAACCGCGGTGAGGGAGGGGTCAATCACCCATTTGCAAAATGGTTACTTCTTATCTACCAGACTATACGCCCTTCCCTTCTGGTAAGATCATACCCCATCCGT
The DNA here is from genome assembly GCA_023101885.1 of Typhlomys cinereus. Lineage (NCBI taxonomy): Eukaryota > Metazoa > Chordata > Mammalia > Rodentia > Platacanthomyidae > Typhlomys > Typhlomys cinereus. The sequence goes on along the minus strand of JALPQD010000065.1, from coordinate 7,311,525 downwards.
TGTAAATGATCAGGAAGGAAAGTTTGTGAACTTAACCAGATGTCTCATTACTTACTTGAAGTCCTTGATAATGGCCTATTTTTTCTGCTGTAACATGGTCCCCTCTCTCCTTGTTAGTGGTGTGGCCCTCCTTCCCCATCCCTCCTCTTCATTATCTTAGCAATTACTGTAGTTATTACAGAGATTTATCTTTGAGTGTCTCTAAGTGGGTTTCGTACTAGGAGCCACCTATTAAGGAGTACATATAGCACTTAATTTTCTGTGTCTGGGATACTTCACTCAATATAATTGTTTCTAATTCCATCCATTTCCCGGCAAATTCCATTAATTCATCATTTTTGATAGCTGAGTAGTACTCCATTGTATAGATATACCACATTTTCCTTATCTACTCATCAACTGTTGGACATTTGGGTTGATTCCATGACTTTGCTATTGTAAACAGAAACTTTACCAGGGATGAAATTAAAATGTCTAACAAATATCTGAAAAAATGCTCCACATCCTTAGCCATCAGGGAAATGCAAATCAAAACTTTCCTGAGATAGCATCTCACCCCGGTCAGGATGGCAAAAATCCACAGTACAAACAACAACAAATGCTGGAGAGGATGTGGAGAGAGGGGAACTCTTCTACATTGCTGGTGGGAATGCAGGCTCATACAGCCACTCTGGTGAGCCGTCTGGAGATTCTTAAAGAAATTAAAGATTGAAATGCCATATGATCCTGTGATTCCACTTTTGGGAATAACCCCCCATATAGCAAAAATTCACCTCGATAGCATAAGCACAACCATGTTCATAGCAGCACTGTTTACAATAGCAAAGTCATGGAATCAACCATGATGATTCTTGAAGTCACCCTTGAGCTTCACAGGAGCACACACACACACACACACACACACATATACAGACATACACACACACTATGTATATATGTATGTATGTATGTATGCATGCATGTATATGTGTCCAGGCCTATGGAACCAGCATAAACCCAGACTTATGTGCAGGAAACAGAAGTGGGAGCAGTAGGAATTGATCAGGTCAGAGGGAGCCTAGGATGTCCATCATCCAAGCCGACTTTATTGTAACATACATGAGTATTCATAGGAAAACAATCAAAGAGCAGGTCCAAATTCAGGAAAACATCAGAGAAGAGCAGGACCAAATTCTTTACAGGATTATGTAAAACATATACATTTCGGTTGATAAAGAAAAGTCAAGAATGATGTCTACTTGCTTTGGGATCAGACATAATGTCACCAGATAGAGTAAAACAGGCATGGCACATTGTAGCTAGAAGGGAATAGACAATGTATGCCTCAAAACAGAGTTACTTGGTCCATCCATTAGCATATCTCAGATAAGCAGGAAACAACTGTTGGGTGAGGAACAGCCCAGCCAGTTTCTTTTTTTTTTATTTCCACTCATACAAACTTAACAGGTACATGGGTCCCTTCCCTCACTCCACCCCCACCCCCCTGTACCCCCTCCCCTCCCCCTCCTTCCCCATTCCCCAGTGCCTCCCTCTCCCATCCCTGGAGCATCCTTTAATGAGCATGCCAAACTCTCCTCTGGGTCCTCCTCTCCGATGAGGTGCAAGGACCCAGGGGCATTTCCCAGAACCCTTTCCTGTGTTCACTTTAAGCATAGGAACACTATTGTGGCTGTCAATCCCTTGCTGCCAAGGATCCTAGTGCCTTTAGCAAATGCTAGACTTTGTGGGGTCAATAGTGTGTTGGACATTGCGCAGGGCATGTAAAGTCCTATTATGATTGCGTCGGCCCTTGTGTGGAGTATCTTGCATATCATTGCTCCTCCCATCCTTGTGCTCTTACAATCTTACCACCCCCTCTTCCGCAAATTTCCCTGAGCTTCAGGATGGAAGAGATTAGGCTGGCCTAGTTCCAGGTGGTTGATATAGAGCCTCTGATGTTCTGGATTTTTTTTCAGTTTTGCTGCTCCTGCAATGCCCTTGGCTCCATCCTGATGGGTATTGGATATTGCCCCCTGGCTAGAGATAAAAACCTGTTAAATTAGAGTCTTGTTATAAGAGTATATTCAATGTAATAAAAGTAGGAAACCGTGGTGAGAGAGGGGTCAATCGCCCATTTGAGAAATGGTTACTTTCTATCTGCCAGACTATACACCCTCCCCTTCTGGTAAGATCATACTCCATCCGTTGTAAATGATCAGGAAGGAAAGTCTGTGAACTTAACCAGCCAGTTTCTAAGAGAAACAAAAGTGATCCAAGGAGGGACTAGAGATAAACTCTACCTCCAAGGGAAGGAGTTAGGCCTGCCATTGTCCTGCAGACAAGAGGCAAACTCAACCTCCCAGGGAAGGAGTACCTGGTGCCAGCCCTTTTCAGATGCTAATGTATCATCCAGAGAGCAGGATTTGGGCCAGACAACCCCCACAATATGTATATATATATGACACAATGGTACATACTTATGATCCCAGTACCTTGGAGGCCAAGATAAGAAAATGATAAATGTAAAACCAAACTGAGTGCCCTCTTATCTCAAGAAAATTAAAAAGGAAGGGGTGAGAAGGAGAAAACAGAAGAGGGGAAAGTTTTGTGCAAACACTGAGCTCCTAAGAACTGAGTTGAATACAGCAGGAAAGTGAGATGGCTTTGAAGACAAGCTCTAGAATGATACAGAACTCTAGTGCATGCTCAATCCTTCACCAAGTGAAGGGACATACAGATCATGAGGGGTCTGCTCTGCCTTTTTACTATGAAATTATGAAGAACAGAGCTAAAAATCAAACAAGTCTGTGCTGGAAGAGGACAATAAGAGTTTCTCTTGGGAAATCTGTAAAGTCTCTCTAATAAGGATAAGTACTATCAAATTGCCCATAAATTTAAGATGATTTCATTTTTTCCCCTTCCAACACCCAAAGCATTGAAATGCTCTAATTTTCTGAGACAATGATACGACCCAGCAGCATAAGTCAATAAAACAAAGTTGTAATTATCCCTTGTCACTTTGCTCAAAACAAGACCATGAGCCAGCTAAATGCAGCAAACCCATGCAATAGTCATGCAGTAATCAGAAAGAAGTGAAACATAAGTTTCCTCATGTAGAATGTTTTTCTAGCAGGAGCAGAGTATGATTTTTATGTCCTGAAGGCATTATTCATTTATATTATCTGTAAAATGAAACTGGTATGTATCTATGTCATAACTATACCAGAACCTCACAATCTTGTTCTCTTTATCATAACAGCTCTGTATGTGGCTGTCCCCCTTACCCCCGCCCCAGAACACCTTGTCTGTCTTCTTTCTTGTTTTCTAATCTCTACAGAGTGCAAAAGGGAGATTAGGATGTACATAGGAGAAAGAAAGTTTGTCTTTCTAAGCTGAATACTCCATGCAGTATATTTTTTTCCCAGTTTCACCTATTTTCATGAAAGTTCCATAATTTAACTTTTCTTTATAGTGTAATAAAATTTCATTGTGTATTTGTAGTATATTTTTATCATCCACTCATCAACTTTTGGATACCTAGGCTGATTCCATTTCCTCCCTAGCCTAGGGTCACTGTCATAGTTAGGCACGGGTGTCAATTTGACAGTTAAGAGTTTGACCTATGGGCACATTTTTAGAGAATTAACAGTTGAGGGGACTGGAGAGGTGGCTCATGGGTTAAACCTCTGCCTTGTAGGCAAAAGGTCCTGAGTTCAGATCCTAGACCCCATGTGTAGATGCCAGGCTGAAGCGGGGGTGGCCTACGTTTCTGGTCATGGTAGGATGGAGCCTGTGAATCCTAGGGCAGAGTAAACAAGGAGGAGGTGGAGGATGATCCATGGTGGTTCCCAAATTCGTCCGTGGTTCTACACATACACACACATATACACACATACACACACATGCACAATTGAATAAAAATGAATAAAAAATATTGAGAATTAACGGTTGAGTTAAACCCAGAGCTTAACTAGGTGGGACTAGGCCCTGGAATAAAACACAGAGAGCTAGTTGAGAGAATTGGCATCCTTGTATACACTGGCCAGACATGCTGGTGTGGCAAGTAAGGATTATCCCTCTCTCAGCTGTTATGAAGAGATGATGTGGCCAGTTCCCTCAGCCCTGGTGTGGTGTGAGCTCTCCTGTCAAGATGGACTGAGAACTGTAACTGGACAATCGTAAAAGAAAATTAAACCCCTTGTTCCCTTAAGCCATTTGATGATGATTTATCAGCAACCATGCAGGCTAAGTGTGACAGTCACTTAAAGAACCTTGGTTAAATCCAGTGGGATAGAAGATAAGTACATGAATAATGAGAGGGGGATTGTAGTGAAGGAGGGAGACTGATAGGGATAGGAGGAAATAACAGAGAACATAACCAGAATGTGTGTTATGTGTGAAATTGTCAAATAACCAAAATTTTTTAAAAACAGAAAAGATATAGCAAAATAAAGATTTCCTGAATCATACAATTATGAAAAACTACACTGGAAGAATTTTTATTGCTATTATTTGATTTTAAGTCACTATGTATTTTTCCTTACCTTTTCTCTTAAGATATTAAATGGATCTCAAATGTGAAGTTGTCTTAGGATCACTATCCATCCTTTCATTTCTGAGATTGTGGATTACTGAAAGCAATTATATCGAATTATCCCCCAACCACATAAAGCTAGAGATGTGTCAGACTTTAGTCCCCATCTGAAGAAACGAAAGTTTTTTTTTGGATTTGGACCTATTGTTATTAAAGCCCTACGATTCTGCACTGAAAATAAACATATCTCTGGGAGGGGTGTCCATTCAGTGCTCTTATTCTCAGGCAAAAGTGTGTCCATGTGACTCAGCGACTCATAATTTAGCATCTCCAAACCCAGCTTAAATGTAGAGATTCATCCTGCATCAGGTACTCTCAACTCTCACAAGATCTGAGGTTAAGAGAAGTGGGTAGGAGATGGATTTTACCCATCTACGGAAATCCATCTGGCTAAGCCAAGCTCTGTAGCTGGCATTGACATCTCCATGGATTCCTTGACTCTGGTGGTACAGAGCATTCTGCTGAGTTCATTTCTGTAGCACTCAGCCTCCCTCTGCCTAAAAGTCTTGTCATTTCTGTCAGAGTCAGCTGCTCCTTCTCTCTTAGCTTAAGCTGAAACAAAGAGCAAACCTTGACAACTCACCCATTATGATAGTATCTCTTTTATTTTTTATTTAACAGAAAATAGCCTGTCTCCTTAGCAGTAAAGAATAAAGTGACAGAAAATAAATGACTTTCTAAATTTAAACCAGGCATTTTGTTGCTAAAGCAACCGGAATCTACAATTATATAATGCCGATAATCTCCTATCATAAGAACACCACCAAACACACGGGAAATGAACTGAGTTTGGAAATTGCAATTGTGGGGAAAAATGGAGAAATGACAATTTACATTTCACTGAAGAGTACAATATGTCATTTTAAAGTAATAATCTATTATTACTATTTTTATCTTCATGAAACTTGTCTTTTTCTACAAGATATCTTTAGATATACGGTTGAATATAAAAACATAGGGGATTCCAAAAAGAATCACAGATGATTATTTGAAATCTTCCACATTTATCAAATGGCAGAAGTTGCTATGGTAACATCAACTTCTACAGTCAATAGACTTGACCCTGGTCTTCATTTTATTTAAAATTTTAGATATGTGAAACACAATAACCATGTTCGAGTTACATACAGTCTTGAATGCACAAATTAATATTTAATTTAGGAAAAAGCTAATAATTAGCAATATTTTCAAGACTACTACCTATAATTTGTTATTAAAACTCTTTGATGTAGGTGTTGGTTTTATTGTTGGTTGCTGGTTTGGTTTTATTTCAGTTTTTTTCCCAATATCTTTAAACATTTTATTTGAACCCATCTCATTTCTTTTCACTGTTGTAATATTAAATTCTATGAACAAATTCAAGTTCCAGATTATCAAGAAACTGATCAACTATTATAACTTCTAGATCTCTCACAGTAATACCAAATTGTCAGGATTGAAGGGACAATAAGCTATTCATATCTGCTACTTGAAATAATTTATTCTCCAAATTTCCTTATAGGTGGGGATATTTGGCTTGGCATTAGAGTAATTTTGAAATTGTTTAAGATGTAAAAGATTCATGGCTTAGAAGACAGGTCAGTAGGTAAAGTCTTGCCATCAAACAAAAGTACGAGTTCAGATCTTTAGAAGCAACATAAAGCTAAGCACAGTAGCATGGATCTGTAGTCTTCTGTGTTCCTACAGTGAGATGAAAGACAGACCCAAGAGAATTCTTAGAAGTCTGTGGACCAGCAGCAAACAAGAAACCTGACTAAAACAAAAGACTGAAACCTAAGATTGTCTTCTGACAGCCTGCATGATATTTCATGCACATGCTCATGTGCACAGGAGCATGCACATATGCATTCAATACACACACACACACACACACACACACACACACACACACACAAACAGACACACACACACATACATGCACACACAAGGTCCAAGCCAAATATCAACATTTCCTCAATATCAGCTACACAGTATTTACACATCTGGCACAAATCGATTGAAACTGTGAGAGAGAGTATTGTGATTTATTTAGTCTCGTTTCTTTCCAAATGACTTGCTATGTTAAAGCAAGCATTGACTCTTACATAGTGAAAGGTTCTGCTGTATGACTTCTTTTTAATATTCTGAAGTTTTTGCTGGGAAGGGAAACATACTAGACAAGTGTAAAAAAAAAGTATAAAAGCAACAGATTCTCTTCTTTCTTCTCTCCTTTGCTGTTCCTGAACAATTTAAGATCAAAACCAATACATTGGGCTAAGCAGAGCTGCTGCTCATGCCCACGCCAGGTAAGAGAGGAAGACAGAGTGGCTAGGCATAGGCATTCAAGATTAAGGTGTGAGCAGGGAAGATTAGAGAATGGGAAGGGTGGGCAGCCCCAGATTTCAGATTCAATGCTTGATGAGGAGGGTGTCCAAACTTGACAACTTGACTCAACCTCAAATGTTAAAGCCTACTCTCTCATATGAGAAAGGCAGAGACACAAAGATATATTGAGTGTCACACCACGTTGACTGAGAAGGCTCCTCGCAAAGCATCTCAGAATGGAGGTTCAGAGATGACAAAAGGATGTGGTAGGGAGAAACTGGAAGGTACCATAGCAGAAAAGAGTGATGGGTTGACAAAAGGTTGATCTACCAAGTCAGTATGTTACACAGAGTGGAAACAAGTTTCTCAGTTTTAGGAAAGCTTGTGTGTGTGTGTGTGTGTGTGTGTGTGTGTGTGTGTGTGTGTGTGCACGCGCACGCACGTGTGTACTGGAGCTTGTATATATTTTTCTGTTTTTCCTTATCCCTCAGAGGGATGTTTGGCATTCACACAAAAGGATGCTCCAGGGGATGGAAGGGAGGAAGGGGAAAGCACTAGGAGAATGGGAGACAGGGGTAAAAGGAAGGGGAAAAGAGAGGAGAGTGCAAGGGAGGACTGGGGAGAGGAGGAGGGAGGGAGAAGATGAGGGTACCTACTGAGCTTGTATGATTGGGAAAAAATAAAATGTGGGAGAAAAAAAAAAGAAATAAGGCCTCTAAGAAGGTCTTGAGCTCTTGAAGGCAGACCCTCAATGGGATTGTGACACCCTGGTTCCTTCTCTTCTCTTTCTTCCCTTTCTCAGGCATGATGTGAGCTTCACGCAATCCCCATGATATACTACTGCCTTACTATAAGCCCAAAAGTAATAGGGCCAATTGTTTTTTTTTATTTCCGCTCATAAAAACTTAATAGGTACACCGGTTCCCATCCTCCCTCCTCGTCCCCCTAACCCCCTGCTCCCCCTCCCCTCACCTGTCCCTCCCCATCCCGCAGTGCCTCCCCCCCTCAATCCCCGGAGAATCCTTTAATGTGCATGCCAAACTCTCCTCTGGGCCCTCCTCTTCGATGACTTACAAGGACCCAGTTGCATTTCCCTGAACCCTTTCCTGTGTTCCTCTTAAGCATAGGAACACTACTGTGACTGTCAATCCCTTGCCTTCAAGGATCTTGGTGCCTTTAGCAAATGCTAGACTTCATGAGGTCAATAGTGTGTTGGAAATTGCGCAGGGCATGTGAAGTCCAAATATGATTGGGTCAGCCCTAACTTGTGTGGAGTATCTTGCATATCATTGCTCCTCCCATCCTTGTGCTCTTACAATCTTACCGCCGCCCCCTCTTCTGCAAATTTCTCTGAGCTTCAGGATGGGGAGAGATTAGGCTGGCCTAGTTCTAGGTGGTTGATATAGAGTCTCTGATGTTCTGGATTATGGTTTGTTGATTTTCTTTTGCAGTTTTGCTGTTCTTGTAATGCCCTTCACTCCATCCTGATGGGTATTGGATGTCACCCCTTACAGTCCTTGATGGAGGCCTATTTTCTCTGCTGTAACATGGTCCCCTCTCTCCTCGGGGCCAATTGTTCATGGGCAGAAATCTCCAACATTGTGTACCAAAATAAACTTTCTTGATTTGTAAGTTATCTCAGATATTTATTGCAGTAATGGAACTAACACAAAGCAGTTATAAAAAAAAAAAACAGAATGTCTAAAAAATGCTCACTTCCTCGCATCAGGAAATGAAAAACTTCCCTGAGATATATCTCACCCGGTCAGGATGGCAAAAATCCAATAAAAAACGACAAATGCTGGAGGAGTGAGAGAGGGGAACTTCCTACATGTTGGTGGGAATGCAGCTCTAGCCACTCTGGCGAAGCGTCTGGAGTTCTAACGAAATTAAGATGAAATGCCACCTGCTTCCACTTTTGGAATAACCCCCATGCAGCAGAGGTTCGCTCGATAGCACAAGCTGAATGTTCATGCAGCACTGTTTACAATAGCAAAGTCATGGAATCAATGCAAATGTCCAACAGTTGACGAGTGGATAAGGAAACTGTGGTACATCTATACAATGGAGTACGACTCAGCCATCAAAAATGATGAATTACTGGAATTTGCTGGGAAATGGATGTCATTAGAAAGAATTATATTAAGTGAAGTATCCCAAACCCAGAAAATTAAGCGCCGTATGTACTCCCTAATAGGTGGCTCCTAGTACCAAACTCACCCAGCCCACATTGAGACACTCAAAAGTAAACCTATGTAACACAGTAATTGCAAGGATTATGAACAAGAGAGATGGGTTAGGAGGGTCACACCAGAAACAAGGAGAGAGGAGACCATGTTACAGCAGAGAAAATAGGCCTCCATCAAGGTCTGCAAGTAAGTAATGAGAAACCTGGTTAAGTTCACAGACGTCTTTCCTGATCTCACCAGAAGGGGAGGGCATATAGTCTAGCAGATAAAAAGTAATCATTTTGCAAATGGGTGATGGACCCCTCCCTCAGTGAGGTTTCCTACTCTTATTACATCTACCCTTGAATGTGCTATTACAACAAGACTCCAGTTTAACAGCTTTTTGTCTCTGGCCAGGGGGTGACATACAGTGCCCAGCAGAATGGAGTGAAGGGAATTGCAGGAGCAGCAAAACTGCAAAAGAAAATCAACAAACCACAATCCAGAACTTCAGAGACTCTATATCAATCACATAGAACTAGGACAGCCTAATCTCTCCCCATCCTGGAGCTCAGGGACATTTGCGGAAGAGGGGGCGGTAAGATTGTAAGAGCAAAAGGATGGGAGGAGCAACGATTTGCAAGATTCTCAACAATAGTTGGGGCCAAAGCAATCATAATGGGACTTTGCATGCCCTGCGCAATGTCCAGCGCACTGTTGCCCTCATAAAGTCTAGCATCTGTTAAGGGCACCGAGACCCCTGGACGCAAGGGATTGACAGCCATAGTAGTGATCTTATGCTTAAGGGGAACAAGAGAAAGGGCTTATGGACATGCCACTGGGTCCCTTTATATGTCATCGGAGAGGGAGACCCAGAGGAGAGTAGGCGTTACACAATAAGGACTCTCTGGGAATTGGGGAGAGGCACTGGGGGAAGGGGAGGGGGAGGAGGGGGAGGGAGGGAACTGGTAAAAACTTTTAAAATGTATATTTAAATTTTTAATAAAAAAAAAAACAGAATGAACTTGGTAACAATGAATTGTATTGAAATTAATCAGAAGTTATATCACTCGATATGAGGTATTGAAAAGAAATGCATATGTGTGTATATATATATATACATGCATATATATTATGTAAAGTAAGTGCCTCTCCTATGACTATGTTCAAATCAATAGGAGAAAAGTCTTGTCATATAAGTTCTATGTCACAGGGAAATCTTCAGAATTAAACACATGAACAAGGAAACTTGCATGTTTTTTACAGCTTGCTTTGACAGACAGTGGACAGAAACAGGGAGCTTTGGATGATAAAGCAATAAGTGGGAGGTGAATTCAGCAAGCTTTATCAGATCCTTTTTCCTATGCCTGTTTTTTTAGGAATAAGGCTGGTTCTTCCTGATGAGACTCAGTAGGATGTTTTGAAATGAGGTTTTATAGTCTGCTTAAGAAAAAAGGATATGAATGACATTTGTTGCTTCAGCTGTTTTTCCAATGCAGTTGACCTTCTGCAGCAGAAATTCACATTCCTGAAGAGACTCTCCATTCATAAGAGTGTCCCCCTTGTACCAGTGACCAAAAGATGATTCCAAACCACTAGGCTAATGAATGGACCTCAGTCAGCAGAGGCACCTTGCCTTGTTTACCATGCTTTTCCTGGGCACTCCTCTATGTCTACCTTTCTCCGGTTCTTCATTTTTTGTTGTGATAAGCAGTGGTATTGAAGACTGGATTTAAAGTCCAGTCTTTGAGACTTTGTCATTTATCTGGGCTCTTCCCATGTATGTATGAGATACTTATCTTTCTAAATTTTTGTGTCTCTCCCATCATTCTGTGTTTTGTTCTAAAGAACCAAGTAAGGTACAGAAGAAGTGCACCCTATACAAGCATAAGTGTGTGTGTGTGCCGCAAGTATATCCGTGCACTCGTGTGCACATGTACACACATCAATTTTTGCTTCTTTTCATCAGTAAGCAATGGCATTCAAAAGCAATAAACCTTTTGGTATTTAAACATCACTTCTTGCTATGAGAACTCAAGGCTCCTGGGATGGGGAAGGCTCAAGACAATGGTAAAGAAAACATGGGAGAACAAATATGCTATTATCTAGTGTCAGAACAGAGAAAAGCATTCCAAAAATCATGCAGGTATGTCAATAGGAGAAGAGAGAGAGAAGGAGAGGAAGGAAGGAAGGAAGGAAGGAAGGAAGGAAGGAAGGAAGGAAGGAAGGAAGGAAGGAAGGAAGGAAGGAAGGAAGGAAGGAAGGAAGGAAGGAAGGAAGGAAGGAAATGTAAAATATCTTCCACTGATCATCAATTTAGGATAATTAAAACTCCAAAATGTGGGAGCACGGGACTTGCCTGATGTGCAGACTCTGGCTGGGTCATTCGGAGACAAGTGTGAGAGTGTGCACCTGGGAAAGCCCTGTGCAGCTGAAAGAAAACTTTCAGCATAAACAACATTCTCGGTACTTGGTCTCTTGAGAATTGACTTTAGACAAGGAAGTAGCCATTGGGACAAGTACATTGTGCTTATTGATTAATTATATGAAGGAAGTTTAATTGCCTGGCTACATTGTGCCCTGTGCTTTAGGGAAGTATTTGCTGTTTCTATACACAAATATAGCTCATGATAGAGACATCATCTCACTTGTGTACTTAAGGTTCTTAGGAGATTTTTGTTTTAAAATCCTGTTCTATTGCTGGTTACTATTGCTGGTTACTATTACTGGTTTCTGTTGCTGGTTGCTATTGCTGATTACTATATTAAGAGTTGGAAAAATAAACTCAGCATGCAGTTGCAATTGCATTTGCTGTTCCTCTGCATCCCCTGTGTCCTGATTTCTGCGCGACCATTACCCAGGGTCCCTGACGCACTAGACGTCGACACCAAAATAAATATGGTAATACAGGTAATAAATCACTGGAAATTATAGAATGCATACAAATAAATGAGTAAGTGGAGTGCTTAGTGAGAACCAGAATATTTCTGTAGTTTGTAGAGTACCCTCCCAGAAAAATACCTTATCTATTACAAATATTTAATCATTGCCCACTATCTTCCATCATTTTGCAGAAGGAAATCCTGGCAGACAGTGCTGTAATCTGATGACCAATGTCTTGTTTCTCCACCAACAGGAAACAATTGAATCATGTACCCAAGGGGGCATAAGAAAAAGAACACGTGAACATCACTCCATACCATGCCTATATCAGTAAACTGCATCTAATCATAAGGGAGAAACGCAGCCCCAAGCTTCAGGCTGCTCTACACAATAACTGTGTGTACATAGCAATGTGTTATGGCCCTAGAAGTCAAAGAAAGAGTAATAACATCTTGTTAGCATTCTTATTTGCCAAAATTGGTAGGAAAAACTTTTACATACTTTCTTATTATACTACTTGGATAGTTACAAAATTTGGATTTGTTTTAAATTATCAGATATTAGTTTTACAGGTGTAGGGTACACACACACACTAGTGATCAGAGGGAAAGATACTTTTTTCAAATAGAATATTTCAGTAATTATTTGTGTGGGTAAAAATCCATGGCTGTTTTACCCAGTATATTGATATTTAATCATAGGACATTGACTTTTGTTTGTTATGTTAAAAAGTATCAAGATAAGCACTTGAAAATCAAGGGAAAACACAGAAATCAAGAGTCAGCAGGTACTATAAAGCTCTTCACAGAGGTAGTTACTCTCTCACTAAGTTGCAGTGAACACAAACATAAAAGAATCGCCTCTTGCCAGCTTTATTGGAGAGTCTAGTCATCCATGTGTGTGAAATAAATTTAAGAGTCCAGATGATGCACAAGGTACTTGTAAAGATAGGCTAAAGCATTCAGTTAGATTTCAAATTTATTTCCTCACACATGGATGACCATTCCATTCAAAAGAAAGTAGTGGCACACACCTCATCTACAAATATGTCCAAGAAATGTTTGGTTTGGTTTCAGAAAATAATCGAGTTTCCTTTTTTTTTTTTTCTCCTTTCCTTTTCCCTGGAAAGCTTGCAAAGAAGTGCCTAGTTGTCCTAATTTATAACAGCAAAAAGAGACCAGATTGTCAAACAGTAGATTCACATGGAACACTATAAAGTAGGAGTCTTAATTTTTCAAAAGCAAATATTAAAGCAGAATACATATCAAGAGATAGTAAACAAAACTACATGTAAAAGCTTCTCACTTGGGAATTGAACTCAGAATCTCATGCACTCCAGGCAAGTATTCTACCACTGAGCTACATTCTAGGCTTGGGAAAGAATTCTTGAAAAGAATCACCTAGATAAGAGGAATGCAAATTAAGTCTATAGAAGGATGTTTTCTAAAAAGCATTCTTTTGTAAAATCTAATCTTAATGCTGTGAAAATATGCCACACCTTAAGGAAATCACAATAAAGAATGTCTCTCCTTCAGACAACATGTTTGTTTAAAGGCTTCAGCATAACAAAAAATAAAAGCAAGTGAGAAAGAATTTTCTTTTTTTTTTATTTTTCTACTCATACAAATATAATAGGAACCCCTGTCCCCTCCCTCCCTCCACCCCTCCCTGGACCTCCCTGTTCCCTCCCTGCTTTGTCTCTTCCTTTCCCCCCTCCCTCCCTTTCCCCCAGTACCCTCTCCCCCATCTCTGAAGCATCCTTTAATGAGTATTTCAAACTTTCCTCTGGGTCCTCCTCTCTGATGAAGTGTAAGGACTCAGTGGCAATTCCTAGAACTCTGAGAAAGAATTTTCATTTTTTGCTTCTTTATTTGACACAGATAACTGTGCCTCGAAAGAATGTGGCATTGGGCTGAAGAGATGGCTCAGGGGTTGAGATTCTGCCTCACAAGAAGAAGGACCTGAGTTTTTCTGATCCTGGATCCCACACAGAAATGTGGGACAGAAATAGCAGCAGCGTGCAATTCCTTAAAGCAAAGCCCCTCAAAAAATCCACAAAGATTCCCAAATCACCCTTGGGTCACCACAAGCACAGTGTTCTCTGATAAACACAGACACAGACATAGACACATATACAAACACACACACACACACACACACACACACACACACACACACACACACAAAAGATAGAATTCTTTTAAAGTATGCAACATTGATCAGATATTAATCAAGAAATGACTTTGGAATAGAAATTATTCTATGTGTTAAAATGAATTTTAAAATTTCATTAAGAATAAAGCAAATAGGAAAAAACATTTTTTTAAAGTTCTGCTTAGTTTGATTGGTTGATTTTTACATTTCAAAATTTCCTCTCCATTAATTAAAAAAATGGTTCTTTACTATACCATGTGTTGCAGTTACTCTGCATGATTGCCGATAAAGTCACAACAAAGTAGTTTAAGGGAACAAGGGATTTATTTCCTCTTATGATTTCTGGCTACAGTCATTTGTCCAGCTTGGCAGGAAAGTTCCCTGTGATACCAAAGGCCAAGGGAACAGGCCACTTAACAACTGAGAAAGGGATGATCCTTACTTGTGAGACCAGCACATCTGACCAAGTATATACAAGGATGCCCATTTTCTCAAACATTTCCTTCCATTTTATTCACCTGCCTGGGGGCCAGTTCCACCCACCAAGGGCTGATCCTTTCTCATCAACCAGACAATCTTCAGCAGGTTCATTATCAGCTTAACTAAAGTACTAATTCTCTATAAATGTACCCAGAGCTCAAACCCATAACTGACAAGTTGACAACTGTATCTAACTATGACACCATTATTAAAAGAGAACAGTGTGATAAAATAAATCAAAATTGTATTACAGCTTTAAAAAGAATCTTGATAAGCACTAATGTCACCTCTCCCAATAAAAGACAGTGTAAAATTAAGAAAAGCATCAGTCTTTTGCCACAAACTCCTCAGAGATGTGTTCCACTAAAACTGTTTCCTATGTGTGTGTTTTTCAAATAGTTGCAGATACTGGAAAAAATACATTTATATCTCCAATTTTAGATAAATGTTTATGTTTCTAATCACCACTATGTTTAATAAACTATTGTTTCATTTATGGTTCTCCAGAAAGGTAAAACCAATAGAGTAATCCGTGATAAATGATAATTAAAACACAGAAGTAATTAGATAAATAAATTATTGCAAACTGTTATAGATAAATAATGGATAGTAGATAAAAAAGATGAGAGATAGAAGATAAATTGATGATAGGTAGCTAATAGATGATTGATAAACAGATTTTAGAGAGTATATAAATACTGGGAAGCAAAGACGCATAGTTATATAGATAAAATTTACTAGGAAAATTGATTTGTGGTTATGGATGCTGAGAAGTTTCATTATGGGCCATGAGTGAACTAAAGAAATTTGAAAACTAATAATATCCCAACACAGTTGAAGGTTTTAGCACCCACAGAATTAATGGTTTGCCTCTCAGTTCAAGGCTGAGAATCTGGTGCTCAAAAACAGAAAGGTAGAAGAATGGTATCCCAGGAGAGACAGAAGGAGAGAAAATAAGAGAGACATAGACACAGATTGACGAATTTCACCTTTCATGTGCCTTTTTTGTTCTGTGTCCTCAGTGGATGGATGGTATCAGCCATCACCGGGTGAAACACAATCTTCCTTCATCAATCAACTGATTCAGGTGCCAATCTCTCCTGCAGACATTGCCAGAAACAAGCTCCAAAAGAGTGTTTTTAACCTCAATTTGGGTAACAAGTTCAGTTAGATTGGCATCTAAAATTGACCATCATGAACATTAAAATTCAAGAGACTTATATTAAATTGACCACACTTCTATCAGTGACCACTCAAAACACATAAATCCTAAAAGACCAGGTGTTTGGTATACATGACAGCAGTGAAAAGTTCCGGACAGTAAAACCAATGTAGAAAATTGCAATTTAAACATGCAACAAGTTAATGTGAAATTGACTTGTTTTAACATTAGGTTATTTTATAACATTTCATTCAGTCAAAAAATCCTTCTAATCTCCTATATATCCAGGTGTTTTTCTAGATATATTCTTAGAGTTGAATAGAGAATAAAATAACATGACTACTTTAGGCGTAGGCAAACACAGCTCTGATGGCTATTAACTCGTGTCCATTACTGGGTCTTGAGTTCATTATGAGTAAGGTTCCTCACATCTCAGACCATGGAGACAGAAGGTCGAAAATTAGATGAAGGATCAAGAAAGCTGGGTCTGGAGAGGTGGCTCAGGGGTTAAGCCTCTGCCTTGCAGGCGGAAGGTCCTGAGTTCGGATCCTAGACCCCACGGTATAGACACCGGTCGGAAGCGGGGACAGCCTGAGTTTCTGGTCCTGGTAGGGTGGAGCCTGTGAATCCTGGGGCAGAGTAAACAAGGAGGAGGTGGAGGCGTCCATGGTGGTTCCCGAATTCGCCCGTGGTTCTACACACACACACACACACACACACACACACATACACACACATACATACACACACGCATACATGCACAATTGAATAAATAATAATAAGATAAAAAAAGAAAGTTCATATCCACCACCAATTTTCAACTTTCTGACGTTATTCTGAAAAAATCACTCTTACTCCCAGATCCACAGCTTTTCCATCTCTGAAAGGAGAAACATAAATAGACACAAACAGAGCAAGAAACAAAGCCCAAAGAATGTGTGTTCCTCGCCCATACGGTATCCACAAGGAGAGCTGAGGCGGTCTGCCAAATGACTGAACCAACTCTCCCCATCTTATTCACCTGCCCAAGAAATCATCCCACCCACTGTGGATTGGGTCCTCCTGCATCAATGAGCCAGTTTCCTACAGGCATGCTCAGGGTTTGTTTTAGCAAAAATAATTACAGCAACATAGGTATGCCTAAAAATACAAGCATAGCAAGCAGCAAACTCAATACTGTCTCAGTGTATAGTAATTTGTGTCTCACAGCCAAGCAATGAGGATTGAAAGACAAAGTGCTGTGTATAAACCAATGCAAAATTACTGATACAATGCCCTGGTTACCATGTGGGGCCTCTGTGTGACAATCTATACAGGATCAAATTTTGAAAATTGTTTATTACTAATCTTGATTTGAAATATTCGGATTTCCCTTTCAGTTCTAAGTTTTCTACTAAGTGAGGAAATTGTAATAGCTATTAATTATTCTTATCAGTCACTGCTTTTAAAATCATTCACGTTTAATTTCATCATGAAACTTTTACCTTTAGAAAGTAAGATGTTTTTTAAACTACATCTACCCACAAATCTCTTCTTTCTATGCCAAACATACATAATTATGTTTTATTTATCAAAACACTTGAAAGTCCAAGGAAATTCTGAATTGCAAAAATGAGTATCTTTCTCTCAGTAGAGAGAATTTCACCTACAAGTAGATGAATAAAAAAGCAGGTAAGCAGAACTGGCCACCAACACTTATCATCGATTGTTCTCTCCTCAAAATATTAGCATCCTAGCAAATAACATTGTCCTACTCATGCTTAATTCTGGCACGAGTTTAAGAGGCTGCTATCCTTTTAAACTCTCACAAATCATTATTAACTTTTAAAAATTATTTTCCTTATTTACTGAAATTCTTCAGTAGAATAGAATCAAAAATAAAAGTAAAAATACTATCATAAATAGTATTTCTTACATAAATAGGTCTTACAGTGAACATGTTGCAGTTACTCTACAATGTCATCAAAAATTCATGAGCAAATGGCTTAGAGAGGAACAAGGGATTTTATTTTCTCTTATAATCGTGCAGTTGTAGTTCTTACTTCAGCTTGACTGGAAAATTCACATCAATACCAGAGGCTGAGAGAACAGCCCATTCCATATCTATAGAGTCACAGGACTGCTGAGAGAGGAACAAACCTCACTTACCAGACCAGCTTATCTGGCCAAATATACCAAAGAACGCCAACTTCCTTAACCAACTCCCTGCATCTTATTTACCTGCTTAGGGATTAGTCTCACCTATGTGCGCTGGGCCTCCCCCATCAACTAGACAATCTCCTGCATGCTTACTTGGGATCTTTTCAAATTTGCTAAAAGTTTGAACTTTCTCCCATCAAGTTGACACCTATATCTAACAATAACAGAGCATAACATAGAAAATTATGGGCACACCATGTGTCTATGCCCTTGAGAGTGTGAATGCTGAAGGGCATGTGCACATGTGGGCTTTGTTCAACCTGGACCCTAGATGTCAGAGATGATGCTTTGACTTACCAAATGATTCTGGATGTTCACAAGAAGATGGCAAAACTGCTTTTCCCAAACCCTCTCTCAAAGTAAATATGACTGAGGATGCAACGGAAGTCTGGGTAATGCAATGTAACCATAAGGAGGAAAGTTACAGTCAGGTGGAACCCCTGTGTTGTTCCTATCTGTATAAAATGTGAGTGCACAATGCTAAGGAATGCTGACTTTCCTTCTCTTGTCAATATCACATAACTTTTCTCTTCAATCCATCATTTTCCATACATTTTTGCTGCATGTGTTTGTTTTAATAGTTGATGGGACAAGGCCATACAATGCATCCTAGACTTGCCTTTCACTCACTGCATAGTTCAAGGTGGTGTAGAGCTCATGGTCTTCTTGCCTGCACTTGGATTAAACACTTGGATTTTGGCTGATTTTCACCACATCCTGCCTTTCCTCTTTTCACTTGTTCTCCATCTTCTCTTCTGTTTTGTTCTAATTTCTCTATCTATTTATTTGGTTTCTTAACATTTCCTCTTTCACTTTGTCAACATGTACATCTTTTCTCCTTTCTCATCATCACCTAATCTTTTCTATTGCTGAAATAACTTCCTCCCATACTATGTTTTTCAAATCGTGAGAAAAAGCATTTATTAATCTTTGTATGCCCCATAGCAATGACATTTTTTTCTAGGAAGCAATCTGTACTTTCATCTATTAAATTTTACTGCTAATTATTTTCTCATTTTCTTCGAGTCTATGAATGCATCTAATGGCAATTCCGTTTTGATTACTTAACATTTTAAGAGGTAATTTTCTCCTATGAGTATACTTGCATATGATACATGAAGTAGAAGAGATCACTTTGGTTTAAATTCCCATTATAACCCAGCTTTGTCTTCTTTCCACTTTTATTTCTTCCTAGACTATAGAATATACTGTCTTTCCTTTCCATGACCAAATCATCATTGCTGCCTCTTTAGTGACAAGTTAGATCCAAAAAACAACTCAAGTTAGCCTCTATGCCCAGAGTCCACTGTTAAAAAGACAATTTTTAGATACTATGTCTTATTATAGGCTTCTCAATTGTTCTTTATGGATTAATTTTGAAAACACAAGTTTTGCTTTCTGATTTCTTCCTTGATAGTTGCCATTTTTTTCTAATTTTTTATTCTGACACTTTCATACATAAATACAATGAGTTTATAAATTTCGCCTCTTAGTACCAAATCCCATCCTTCTTTCTTGTCCCACTTCACAATATCTCCTTTCCAAGTCATCTCCATCCTACTATCACATGCTGGTTTTTGTGTGTGGCCCACTGAGTTTTCTCTGGGTTGCCTGTGTGGGGCATTTGGGGTTCCTGAGTACTTACCCAGCATGACTACATAGTCTTTATTCTTTAACACCATTTTCATCTTTATTTTGGGCTGTGCTTCAACTTTTGTCTTAAATTCATTGCATGAAATATAAAAAGTGTTTCCATTTATTACCCCACATGTTTCTGAATAGATAAAATAAAATAAAAGACCTTATGTCTCACTTATGAAACCAAAACATCTGGAAATGGCCTTCTTAAGCAAGCCACCTGATATTTAAATGAAATACTACTCTTTAGAGTAATGAGAAGGGAGCTGTCATAAGTCATGCAAACAGATGTGAAATTAGGATACAGAATGGAGATGGTCTGCAACTTACTGTGATTTAATGGCATTTCACCTTAGTGATGGCATGGAAGTGGTAAACAAACAATATAGACAGTCTTCTAATTCTGATCACTTCCCAGGCCAGCAGTATGTAGTATAATGATCATTAATGCTAGTAGCTAGCAACAGTGAGCCTAACATTATAATGTGTATAAAAAACCATGTTTTACAATGTAGGGCTGACAGAACCTATCAGATACTGTGTCTTGTATCTGGATATGTATCTTATGTTTTAAGATCTCATCATATCTATGAAGTATCTGTATTACATGAGATATTCACAATTCTATAATCAGATATATTTTCACAACTGCCAGTTAATTTAAGCATTCTGAGCATGTTAAAAGCAGACAAAGCTAATTACAATAGCTCAGAAGGCTAGACAAATTAAATACGCTTTTGACCTAAAATATTTTCAATTCATGATAGGTTTATTGAAAGGTAACTAATAAGATTAAGAACAGCAGTATACAAATATGTGCAAGTCATTAGAAAAAGACAAGAGCTCAATAGAAAAATGAGTAAATTTTGTGAAATTTAATTAATAAAATACAAAAACAAGTGATCAAATAAACATAATATAATCTGCTTAACTCACTACTAATTAAGAAATCTTAAGATTTTTTAAAATCTAACTTCAAAGTATGTCATAGGAAAAAGAAATAATCTCACACAGTAATGGAAGCATGACATGACCACTTTGTTAAAACCTTTTTTTATTCCTTTATACCTAGGGTTTCATGAATCTGGTCATGAACTCTATATATGCCCCATAATGACCTTAAATTCCTAATTTTCTGGCCTCCAAACTCCCAATTGTTAGGTTTACATGTATACCTACCATGCATGGATGGTACAAGCAGTGTGAAAAACAATTTGACAAATGTCTCATTGAAGACCCAGCAATGCCATTATTACTTATGAACTTGCTCAGAACATAAGCTTATAAGATCAGTTTTGTAACATCCAGAATCTGAAAGTGATTTAAGTACATAACAGTAGAGAAAGTGGTTCACATCGTCCATTTGTGGAATCCTCAGATAATATGTAAATATAAGGAAATTATTTAAATGCGTGTCTTTTTCTCAAATCAGTACGGACAATAAGATTAAACATATGATAACATTTAAAATTTGTGGCATATCATATAAGACATAATAGAAATAAAACTTCATAGTCATAAAATGAAAATTAATCTGAAATAATGTATACCAAGAATTTGTGTTTTGATATAATGAAAATCTGATTATAAAATGGATTCATTTATCTACAGTGGAAATACACTGAGTCCATCCTGTTATGTCTGTCATAATGAGTCTTTCATCTATCAGATTGAAGCTAACTGATGAAAACTAATACATATTAGTTCTTCTAGTGAAGCATTTATTATGTCAGAGGAACAAAGAAAATAGTAAGATAAGCAAATATTAGCATTTACCCAGATGTCCCAATAAATGCTTAGGTATAATACATGAAGTACAATTCGAGAATTTAGGTTATCAAGGATTTGTCTCACAATCGTATGAACATTGAGAAGGAAGTGTTGGACTCAACCTTGACACTCAACCTTCTGCAACATGTATTTACTATAGAAAAGCACAACTGGCCAAAGTGCAGAAAATAGGTTCTGTGTTCTGCTAGGCTCTAAACAGGACATGAGTCATTCCCACGCCAAGGATTCAGGGAATATTAAGAAGAGGGAGTAGTTAGAGTGCCAAGAACCAGAAGTGGGGCAGTGAATATGACAGGGGTGTGGTATCCATGATCTCACAATTCGCCTTTCTGTCTATATTTTGTGCCCATTGTATTACATTCCAGAAAAATCATTAATAAAAATTTAAGCTTAATTGGCTTACTCAAATAGATGCAGACAGGCATACAGAATATGTGAATAAGTAAGAGACATCCAAGACACAGCTGGGCTTTTACTCTCTGCAAAGCTACCAGGGCAACGTGGTTATTGAGATCTAAGGTGCCACAGCCACATTCAGGTTTCTTGAAGCGTCCATTAAATAGTTGATGACAAAACTTTTCTCTCTCCTGCAAAATTGAGGCCAGACCATGCTGAATACAAACCAAAGAAACTTACTGTGTAAAAATCTTCCATGTATTTTTCTTGTAATTGTACTTTACTTGGTAAAGATCCTAAATTAGCATATCAACTCTAGGGTCTTAAAATAACTAACAAAACTTTTTTTTTAAAAAAAGCAATTCTAGCCCTCTATTGACAATTGAAATTGTATGTGATAATGTACTAAAAATTCAAGTATAGCATGGGCTTATTTATATGCAGTAGAAATGTATCAAACCCATTCTGTTGTCTCTGTCATAATCAGCCTCACCAACCAGCTGATGAATCAAAGGCAATTAATCAGAAATCATATATATTAGACCTTTATAGGACAGTATATATCACATCAGATGAACAAAGACAATAGAAGGAGAACCATTCTGCACTCTCTTCACACGCCAGTATAGCTCACAATGATTTACCAAGTACATGCATTAAGCATCTTGGTCCTTGCGCCATGGGCATTTTTTTGTACTGTTAAGAGAACCAATCCATCCGCTGGTGTAATGAAGGGTGCAAGCCTTGTGGACACAGCATTCTTCAGGCCTCTTGACTTGGCTCACCACCTCCGCCCTGCACCAAGGATGATTACCTCAAGCAATGAGCTGTAGCCAGGTTCCACGGAGCAATGTTTAGTTCCTAAATCATTCTGCTGGGAAGGAGGTAAATTCTCCTGCAGATCAGCCTGCAGGAGGGCAGTCCGAGACAATTAATTGCTACTTTCTCACTACCAAAGTAGAGGCTAGAGCTCCTTTCCTCCGTACCTGCTCAGAGAGAACACTGGCATGTCACATGCTAGGGAAATCGGGACTCTTCGCAGAAAATTTCAGTTTGGAGATGAAAGACATGGGGTAACACCACAATAGGTAATCCATTCGCCAAGAATAGTGAGAGAGAAACCAGCTCTGGGAAGCAGCTTGAACACGCTTGCTGCTGCCTAAGATGAAGCATCTACACATGGCAACAACAGCCATGTAACTACTGGAGTGGTACTTGCAGTACTATTGAGAAATTGTCCTCGGCAATGTAGCTCCCAAACCACATTTGTAGCAATTATGATCTATCTAATTTTAACAAAATCCTTTTCTGTCTGCTTGCATCCTGTTGCAAGCTGATGGTTGTCGCTGCTGTTGCTGTTGCTAGTGATGTGTGTCTATGGTCTTTTTTGTGGTTTCTGAGGCAGGGTCTCACTCTGTAACTCAAGCTGACCTGGAAATCATTATGTAGCCCAAATTGGCCTTGAATTTATGGCCATCATCCTTACTCATTCTCCCTAGTTCTGAAATTGCAAGATAGTGTCACCATCCCAAACTCTTTTTCTATTTAAGCAAGATAAGCAAATTCTCCTGTTTGAAACTAGTTCTGACAAATACTGAACTTCATACCCCTATGAAAACTGAAACTGGTTGCAAAGGTAAGTTGAGTTTGGAAGAAATCAGGATCTACCTCTTGTAAACCATGGGAGCATCAATTGAACACTTAATTAAAAACATTATCACCTAGTTAATAAGCATGAAGATTTAATAGTAGACAGAAAACTGAGAAGTCCTACCATATAAGTGTCAATGATGTAAAGAAAATAAATCCTAAAAGAATCACAAGAAAGGATGGTATAGTCTCAAAATTCTAAATTTAACTCAAAGTGTAGTGAGAAACATTTTTGACCAAGCTGAAAGGTTTTTAAACTCCTGACGTGGTAGGGCCAGTGTAATGAATTAGTTAAATTCATCAAGTGAGATCATTGAGGTAGATTTCCTTGTCAGGTCTCTTACGTGAAGTTCAGATCACTAACTAGACAGATGTCATAGATAGATATAGGTGTCAACTTGATGTTTGAGATTTCACGATCTAGGCAGGCATATTTGCAGAGAATTAGCAGTTGAGTTAAATGCATGGCAAACCTGAAGGAGATTGTTTAGTTGATGGGAAAGGTCCAACCCATGGTGGACAGGACTAGTTCATGAGTAGGTGAATAAAGTGGAGGGAACTGGTTAAAAAAGTTGAAATTCTCCTGTATACTTCACCAGACATGCTGTACTGGTGAGAACTTTCCCTCTCTCAGCCATTAACTGGATGTGGTGTGGCCAGTTCTTTCAGCCCTTGGTGTTGGTGCGTGCTCTCCTGCCAAGCTGGATAAGAATCTGTAAAGGGATTATCATGAGAAAATAAAACCCCTTGTTCCCTTCAACTGTGTTGTCATGATTTTATCACTCACCATGCAGGCAAACTACAACAACTAGAGTAGAGCCCTGAAAACTGAGATGAGCCCACCTAAGAGTATTCAAATCAACTAAGAACTGTAAACTTCAAGTCCTTGCTGAGCCTCTCTCACTACTGTCCTTCTTGGGTTTTTTTTTTTTCCTGTACAGTCTTCATCTGTAGAGACACCCATCCAGTCCTGGACCAGGACCCAGCTTCACAAAAGTCAACTCTCATGTTACCATTGCCCATCAAGGATTGCAGATCGAGGGTGAGAACCAGATCCTGTTGACACTGTTAGACCTGTGCAGAGGTACAATAAGTGGCTCTCTTAACTCCATGGAAAGACACTTAAACTTGCCAGAAAATTGCGGAACCTTAGAGAATTAAGTGTGAGCACAGATTTCAACACTAAAAAGGAAAAGAAGTTAGCGTAACAGACATGTTCTACATTCACTGAAGCAGCTGAGAGGACAGTTAAATGTCAACCAAGTTGGTTGATTAAAATCTGGAAAATAAGAGTAAGCTTTCCCTTCCTGGTCACCTGCGACTGACAAGGTTTGATCTCAACAATCAGGGAGGGTATAGGGACTGGCAGATTGATGGTAACCATCCTACAAAGGGACACTGACACCCCCCCATCCCCACTGCTTTGCCTTATTCCTATTCCATCTACCTTTGAGTGTCCTCTTATATTAAGATCTTCATTTAAACAGTCTTTTACCTTTGCTTAGGAGGTGACCTTTGATACCAATCAGGATTGAGCCAAGGGTGGTGCAGGAAAAGCAAAACTGAAAACAACAACAAACCATAATTCAAAACACCAAAGACCCTACATTAATCACCTGGAACCAGACCAGCCAAATCTCTCCCCATCCTAAAGCTCAAGGGACCTTGCAGAAGAGGGGACAGCAAGATTGTAAGAGCTAAAGATGGGGAGGACCAACGATATGCAAGATACTCCACACAAGTTTGGGCCTCAGTAGCCATAATCAGACTTTGCATGACCTGCACAATAACTGACATGTCAAAGACCCCCCAAAATCTAGCATGGATCACAGGGGAGAAGGCTCTAGGCAACAGGATCCTTAAAGGCAAGGGACTAACCGACGTAATAGAGTTCCCACACTCATAGGGAGTCCAAGAAAGGGGTCTGGGTTATGCTACTGAGTCCTTACTCCTCACTAGGGTGGAGGACTCAGAGGGAGATTTGGCATTCACACAAAAGGATGCTCCAAAGAATGGAAGGGAGGAAGGGGAAAAGGGAGAGATAATGCAAGGGGGGGGACTGGAGAGGGGAGGAGGAGGGAGAGGACGGGGGTACCTATTAAGCTTGTATGATTAGGAAAAAGATAAAATGTGGGAGAATATATGTGTGTGTGTGTGTGTATGTGTGTGTGTGTGTGTGTGTGTCATAGTTGGGCACAGGTGTCAACTTGATGGTTGTGGGTTTGAGTTCTGAGCACATTTGTGGAGAATTAATAGTTAAGTTGAGCCCAGAAAGAACCTGAATGAGATTGTCTAGCTGATGGGGAAGGTCCAGTCTACAGTGGGTGGGATTAGGCCCTGGAATAAATCATGGAGCTGGTTGAAAGAGTCAGCATCCTTTTGTACACTTGGCCAAACATGCTGGTCTGGCAAGTAAGGATCAGCTATTATGTGGTGATGGTGTGGCCAGTTCCCTCAGCCCTGGTGTTGGTACATGCTCTCCTGTCAAGCCAGACTGACTGTTACCAGTAATCATAAGAAAATAAATTCCTTGTTCCCTTAAGCCATTTGATGGTCATTTATCATCAGCAACCATGCAGGTGAACTGCAACAGAATACATATTACAAAAATTTTTTGAACATTTTCTATTATTATTATTTCTGCTCATACAAACTTAATAGGTACATTGGTTCCCTCCTTCCCTCCTCCTCCCACCCACCCTCCTGCTCCCCCTTCCCTCCCTCCCCATCTACCAGTGCCTCCCCTCCCAAACCCCAGAGAATCCTTTAATGTGCATGCCAGACTCTCCTTTGGGCCCTCCTCTCCGATGATATACAAGGACCCAGTGGCATTTCCCTGAACCCTTTACTGTGTTCCCATTAAGCATAGGAACACTACTATGGCTGTCAATTCCTTGCCTCCAAGGATCTTGGTGACTTTAGCAAATGCTAGACTTTGTGGGTCCAATAGTCTGTGGGACATTGCGCAGGGCATGCAAATTCCAATTATGTTTGCTTCGGTCCTAACTTGTGTGGAGTATCTTGCATATCATTGCTCCTCCCATCCTTGTGCTCTTACAATCTTACCACCCCCTCTTCCGCAAATTTCCCTGAGCTTCAGGATGGGGAGAGCTTAGGCTGGCCTAGTTCTAGGTGGTTGATATAGAGTCCCTGAAGTTCTGGATTGTGATTCATTGATTTTCTTTTGCAGTTTTGCTGCTCCTGTAATGCCCTTCACTCCATTCTGATGGGTATCGTATGTCACCCCCTGGCCAGAGGCTGTTAAACTAGAATCTTGTTATAAGAGTATATTCAAAGGTAGATGTAATAAAAGTAGAAAACCACAGTGAGGGAGGGGTCAATCACCCATTTGCAAAATGGTTATTTCTTATCTACCAGACTATATGCCCTCCCTTCTGGTGAGATCATACCCCCTCAGTTGTAAATGATCAGGAACGAAAGTGTGAACTTAACTAGATGTCTCATTACCTACTTGCAGTCCTTGATGGAGGCCTATTTTCTCTACTGTAACATGGTCACTTCTCTCCTTGTTTCTGGTGTGGCCCTCCTACCCCATCTCTCCTGTTCATAATCCTAGCAATTACTGTAGGTATTACAGAGATTTATCTTTGAGTGTTTCTAGGTGGGCTGGGTGGGTTTGGTACTAGGAGCCACCTATTAAGGAGTACATATGGCGCTTAATTTTCTGGGTCTGGGATACTTCACTTAATATAATTGTTTCTAATGACATCCATTTCCTGGCAAATTCCAGTAATTCATCATTTTTGATGGCCGAGTAGTACTCCATTGTATAAATGTACCACTTTTCCTTGTCCACTCATCAACTGTTGGACATTTGGGTTGATTCCATGACTTTGCTATTGTAAACAGTGCTGCTATGAACATGGCTGTGCTTCTGCTATCGAGGTGAATTTTTGCTGTATGTGGGGTTATTCCCAAAAGTGGAATAGCAGGGTCAAATGGCATTCAATCTTTAATTTCTTTAAGAATCTCCAGATGGCTCGCCAGAGTGGTTGTATAAGCCTGCATTCCCACCAGCAATGTAGGAGAGTTCCCCTCTCTCCACATCCTCTCCAGCATTTGTTGTTGTTTGTATTGTGGATTTTTGCCATCCTGACTGGGGTGAGATGATATCTCAGGGAAGTTTTGATTTGCATTTCCCTACTGGCTAAGATATTTGTTAGACTTTTTTTTTATTTTTTTTATTTATTCAATTGTGCGTGGGTGCGTATGTATGTGTGTGTGTGTGCGCACGCGTGTGTGTGTAGAATCACTGACGAATTCGGGAACCACCATGGACGCCTCCACCTCCTCCGCCCCCGGGATTCACAGGCTCCGCCCTACCAGGACCAGAAACACAGGCCACCCCGCTTCTGCCTGGCGTCTATACGTGGGATCTGGGATCCGAACTCAGGACCTTCCACCTGCAAGGCGGAGGCTTAACCCCTGAGCCACCTCTCCAGCCCTTGTTAGACATTTTAATTTCATCCCTGGTAAAGTTTCTTTTAAGTTCCAGGGCCCATTTTTTAATTGGGCCATTAGTTTCCTTAGTGTTTAGTTTTCTAAGTTCTTTGTGCACTCTGGATAATAGAGCTCTATCAGATATGTGGTTAGTGAAGATTTTCTCCCATTCTGTGAGTTGCTCATGTTACAATCTCTTTATCTGAACAGAAGCTCTTTAATTACACAAGATCCCAACCTTTGAGAGTTGGTAGTAGTGACTGTGCCATTGGATGTCTGTTTAGGAACTGTTGGACTAGCCCAATCAGCTCGAGGGAGTTCCCTACCCTTTCAACTATGATTTTTATAGTCTCTGGTCTTATATCAAGGTCCTTGATCCATTTGGAATTAAGTCTTGTACATGGTGACAAGTACGGGTCCAGCTTTAATCTTCTGCATGTGGAGATCTAGTTTTGCCAGCACCATTTGTTGAAGATACTGTTCTTTTTCCATTGGATTTTTTGGGCCCCTTTGTCAAAGACCAAATGGCTGTAATTTTGTGGGCTTATATCTGAGTCTTCAACCCTTATCCATTGATCTGTGTGTCTATTTTGGGGCCAGTACCAGGCTGTTTTTATAACTATGGATTTGTAGTATAGACTAAGGTTTGGTATGGTGATACCTCCAGCCGTGTTTTGTTACTCAGGATTGTCCTTGCTATCCTGGATCGTTTGTGCCTCCATATGAATTTTGAGATTGTTTAGTCAACTTCTTTAAAGAATTGCTTTGGGATTTTAATTGGTATAGCATTGAATTTGTATATTGCCTTTGGTAAGATGGTCATTTTTACGATGTTGATTCTGCCAATCCAGGAGCATGGGAGGTCTTTCCAACTTCTGGTGTCTTCAGCAATTTCTTTCTTTAGGGTTTTAAAGTTTTCATTGTAAAGGTCTTTTACCTCTTTGGTTAGGTTTATACCAAGGTATTTCATTTTTTTAGGGGCTATAGTAAATGGGATTGTTTCTCTCAAGGCTTTTTCACTTCTTTCATTTTGGGCATATAGGAAGGCCACTGATTTTTGTACATTTTCAATTAGTTCCAGGAGCTTCCTGGTGGAGTTTTTGGGATCATTCAGGTACAAGATCATTTCATCTGCAAATAGGGGTAGCTTGACTTCTTCCTTGCCGATTTGAATCCCTTTTATGTCCCTTTCTTGTCTTATGGCTTCAGCTAAGACTTCAAGTACAATATTGAATAGAAGTGGTGAGAGTGGAGAGCCTTGTCTAATTCCTGATCAAAGTGGGAATGCTTCCAATTGTTCCCCATTGAGCATAATCCTTGCTGTGGACTTGTATACAGCTTTTATTATGTTGATAAACGTTCCTTTCATTCCTACTGTCTCTAGCGTTTTGATCATGAAAGGCTGTTGGATGGTATGGCTAGTTCCCTCAGCCCTGGTATTGGTACATGCTCTCCTGTCAAGCCAGACTATGACTGTAACCAGTAATCATAAGAAAATAAATTCCTTTTTCCCTTAAGCCATTTGATGGTCCTTTATCATCAGCAACCATGCAGGTGAACTGCAACAAATACATATTACAAAATTTTTTAAAAATCTGGAAAATAAAGTGAACATGTAAAGAACTTAATGTAATGCAGAAGTAGTCAAAGTAATAAAGAACAAGAAAAATTAGAATGAATTTTCAGCAATAGCCTGGTCATCAAGCTTGTAGTATCTTCAAAGAATCCAAAGCACATTGTATCAGAAGAAAACACCCTTCATGAAGGCATCCAAAGTGACATTTATGTGGAAAACACCAATGTACTTTAAAACTGCTGAGATGGCTATTTTTGTTTATTACCAAAGTGGTCATGTAGACCCCTTGCAGAAAAGACAAAACAGTGGTTTGTGAACAGAAAAGAAATTGAAGGAAAGTCATGTTAACAAGAGCTGCTGGGCTAGAGAGATAACTTGGGGGTTAAGACTCTGCCTCACAAGCAGAAGGACCTTAGTTCATATCTTGGATCCCACATTAAAAAAAAATCCAGGTAGAAATGGTGGCAGCATGCACTTTTGGCCATGGTAGGAAGAACTTGTGAAATCCCATAGTGAAGCTTAAAGGAGGTGGAAGCAATCCAGGATGACTCCTGAAGTTACCTATGGTCCTATACAGGGATATACAGTGCCCTTTAATATATATACACATACACAAAAAAAAATAGTAACAAAAAAAGAACTGTATTACCATGTTTACCAGAATGAGCGAGCTTATATGCAGAGTTCTTTGATGGTGGTAACTGGGGGTAACATGGTGGGTAACTGACCACTGGGTGAACAGGTTTCATGAGGCCATTCACACACCAGTGCATCTTTCATAAAGCAAGAACATGGAAGATAGAGAAGTGTGTTATAATAACATGGACATTACTAATGTACATTTTTCTTTGCCTCCCAAAGGAATATGGAATCAATAATCAGTAATCAAATATTACTCAATGGGGAAAGAAAGAGACATGGCCAAATATTTGAAAGATTACTTGACAATACCTTTAAACTTAGTCCTCCAAAGCACAGAATACTGTCCTCTTTTGGTGAGCATTGTGAGTGTGTTTATGAGCAAGAAAGCACTTCACTGTGTGTGTTTATAGAGGTCAAAAGGTAGCATGTGGAATCATCCTGAATTGCTCTATCTCCTCATTGGGGTTTCCTAGACAATGACTTCCAAGGCAAGAAATGCAGACTGCTGCCATATCCATTCAGCATTTTTAGGTGGGATCTGGGGATCCCAACTCAAATGTTTTTGCTTACTTAAGAGACAAAGGTTTTAATCCCTGAGCCATCTCACCAGCCCCAAGGGTGAACATGTTTTCTTAATAATGGTTGCTCAGAGACTACTTCAAGTATCTATGGAGCTCTTATCTCATTTCTTTTAGTGACAAAGCTTCTTGGAACACAGTGGCTCACCACAAGGACATTTGTTGTACTTATTATTTTGGTACTTACTCAGACCATCTGTGAGAGTTAATCTTGGGTGTGAACCTGATACAGCTAGTATTAACTAAGATCAGCTGAGACCACACCTGGCAAGATCACCTGAGACCACCTGAAGAAATTATCTGGATAATGCAAAGATCAGCCTTAAATCCAATCAGAACCTCCCTAGATCTCATTGGAACCTCCCAGTAATGGACCAGGTAAAAGGAGCCACAGAACAGAAAGAAAGAGATTTGCCAGGGATCCTTCAGCCATCACCCACCAGCCTGTCTCCAGTTTTGACTAGCCATGCTGCTTCCACCATGAAAGACTATATCTTCCCTCTGGAGCCCTGAGGTGAATAAATTTCCTTTTCTCCCTTATGTTATTTGATTTTGAATGCTCTCTTACAGCAATAGTTAAGAGTAACTTTACATCCTCAAAGGGAATCTCTATTCTACTTAGCATTCAAAGCCTCAGGCTAGAGTTTTCCCAAAATTCACTCTCTTGTTCAACTGGCAGTTGATATGCACTGTTGGCAGGAATCATAGCTGGAACTCTTGACTACAATATCTACATGTGACTCTTGAGTATAGCCCGGGCTTCCTTACACCATGATGAGGGTAGTCCAGCTACCATGAGCACTCCAAAGAAAAGGGGAAAGACAGGCTTGTATGAGATAGATTTGGAAGTCAATAGCACTATTCTTGGAACAGTATAGTTTTCAAAGAAGTTGGAAAGCTCCAACTGTGCTCAGGAGGCATGGTATGCATCTTACAGGTTAGTCACAGGTTCTAGAAAAGCTTGTGGGACAAGAAATACCATTACGTTCATATGAGTATAACAGTTTTTCATGCTTATTTTGGCTTTTAATCCAGCTCCAACATGAACACTTGGAAGGAATATACTCTGGAAGTGAAAAACAGCCCCACATTGTCCCTGGTGAACGAATCTTTAAAAATGACAATGATTATCACATACTTAATCAAGCATCTGCTCCCACTGCAGCAGTTACCCAAGACATACTCTCATTTGAGGAAGAATAAACACTACCCCTATTTGCCCGCTTTTCTATAACTATTGAGTGACAAGTGTTTGATTCTTGTTCACTGGTAGGTAGAGAACAGAAGAGCATTCTGCGAATCTGGAGTAAGCTAACAATATACCTTCACTGTTATAGCTTGGGGCCAAATTGGCTCACTCTGTCATCATTTCCTATACAAGTCATTCGCTCCAGAGACTCTCACAGGACATCATGTCACCCTCTCTGCTGGCAATATTACATATCTAGGTACTGATGATAAGGGAATTCAGTATCATGAATACTGTGGAAACAAACACCTATGAATGCCATGGAAACAAATGGATATTATTGGCTTGATATAACCAAGAATCTGGGTGGGGGTATAAGAGAAAAACCACAACTCAAGTATTAAAATGAATCACATTCCCTTTGGCTGTAAAACAATTTTAATTGGCTTTCTATTAGTCTCTGCAAGAGAGGCAGCCTCCGACCTTAATGCTCCAGGGCATTAGTCTGAGATGTTATGCACTAACTATTAATGTCATTAAGCTGGGGACACCCATCAACCTTCCATCAGCAAGCAGTGTTCCCTGAGGATAGAGCAACTGGTTTACCCAGCTGGAGGGTTGATTATTTCCTGTTGATTATTCCTACTTTAGTCTCATTGTTCAAATCATGCCTGTGATCACATGGAAAGAATTTTTTTTTTTTGCCAGCATTGGATCACAGAGGAAACTTTTCAAACCTGGTTCACTAGGAACTCTGCCCAACAGACTGGCACCAGTTTAAAGTGCACTGCTGTGGCCCTACAACCTCCCTTGGAATGGAGCTGAGGGATGGTAGAAAAGATAATTCTCCCAGTGGGCAGAAGTAGCAGGGTATATATTGTGGTCTACTTTTTCCTGGAAGGAATGATCTCATGAGGAACAGTGAAAGGGCAGTGCCTAATGGTTTGACCAGATGGTCTGAGACAAAGAGGTTTGGATAAATCTCCCAGAATAAACTAAGAATTCAAGGGTGTTTTTTCCCATGCAAATGTTCAGCAGAAAAGTCCTACTAAAGAGGGGTTCTTACTAATTTAGGGGACAAGTTGTTCTAACACATAGATGCCAATCAGTCTTTCCCCTCCACTACCCAGAATCCCAGTACTGTTTACCCAACATGCTCATTTCAATAACAGCTATGGCAATATAAAGGGTTTTTGAACAGGCTCAGCGAATGGACTTTTTACCAATGCAAACTTGGCTATCATTTCAACTGAGTGTCCAATTTTATAGCAACAGCCGTTATCCCTGAACTCCAGATAGGCTCCCATACCCAGAGGAGAACAGATAGTCTGTTGGCAGTGAGAAGATTATTTTGGACCATTCCCCATAATGGGTTTTTCTTTATTAGAATAAAGACTTATTTTGGATGTGGGGTTTGTACTCTCTGCTTGCCACACTTTGCCAGCAATACCATCTGTTGACTTGCTGGATGTCTAGTCATTACCAAGTTAACCCAAGCAATATTCTCACAAGAAACCTCGATTTATGAAAGAAATAAGGCAATAGAATGATGTTTGTGGGATTTGCTACAGTTGAGCTCACAAACACCTGGCCTTGTGGAATGTTAAAATGTATGAAAGACTCAGTGTTTTAATTTCATTACTTACTGCTACAATGAATACCTTAAACAACTTAGGGGAACAAGGGATTTTATTCACTCACAATTCTAGGTTACAGTCCATCATGAAAGGAAAGTTATACCAGCAGTAGCTTAGGAAACTGGCCATACCAAATCCAAAGTTTAGAACAGAGGTGAAAAATTAAGGGCAACATCTTTATTTATACCACTTACCTAAGGAAACATCACTACCCAAACTGAGCAGATCTTGCAGTTTAGTTAAAGTAATCAAGACCATCTCCTACATGTATGGTCAGAGGCCTGTCTTATCTAGATAATTACTCATAAGTATGACCACAGGCCCACTTACTAAGCATCAAGTTGACAGTTAAGACTAAGCATCATGTTCCGTAATAATGTTAAATGGAAAGCAATGCTCTGGGAAATAAGTTCTCTGATAAGACATGACTTAATTTTTGATGATATAATTTCAATCAGAATTTAAAAAGAAAACAAAATACAGGAGATAAGAATGAAATCCATTTGCTTGATCCAAGAATTTGATTGAGTCAGTGTTTGTTTACATTGGAGAGTTTCATGATGAAGCATTATTCCATTTAATTCCATCCAATTCATTCAATTCGTTATTCATGTTCTCTGATTACAAACAGTTTTATCATAATCATTGTATGCACATAGAATTTATTTAAGTCATTCACATGTATAGTCTATCTTACTAAACTCAGTGATGTGAACAAAGGGGCTGGGAAGAGGGCTCAGGGGTTAAAGTTTTTGCCTCACAAACAAAAGGACCTAAGTTCATATCCATAGGTTCCACATAAAAGTGCTTAGCAGGTTAGCATAGGCTGTAATTCTGACCTGGAAAGGGAGACTGGGAAGCCCCAGAACAAAGCAATGAGGAGGTAGAGCAATCTGGGATGATGTCTTATGTTACCCTTGGATCTCCACAGGCATACACTCAAATGCCCTCTTTTACACATGCAGAGCATAAAGATGTAGAAAATTAACCCCATTTATATTACCAAAGGATCAGTATATGCACTCATGTGATGCCTGTTCCCATAAGCTTTTAAATATTTTATCTGGGCATGAGAACACATAGACAAAGAGGGAAAGATAATGATACTGGGCACGTGCTTATCACAGACTGCATCTGTAGGTCAGAGGACAGCTTTCAGAGCTTGTTTCCTTCTTCCACCATATGTGCTGTGGAGTTCAAACTCAGTTCACTATGCGTACATGCAGGCACTTTTACCCATTTCACTGACCCTCAAACACATTTAAAGTATGGAATTAAATATGAAATCCAATGATTTTTTCAATACATTTATTAAATAATAATTAAATTTACACATGACTTATTAATACCATGTATAACATACATTAACATGTTCCTACTGAGCAGCTCTTACTTTCTTCCCTGTGTCGTTGGTGATGTTTTAATCTATGTCTCTGGTCACAACAAAAAGTTATACTGCTTATTAGGCTACTTTGACCATAGTCATTCTGTAAACTCTGGTTTATATTTGTTATATCTATTCCAAAGAAATACAGTATTTCTTTGGAACAAAAGTAAATGCTATTCTAAGGGAATAAGTACAGTTTTGGTTGTCTTCATGGAGAATAATTTAAATGTATTATCCCTCCTATGAACTAAGAAAACAATCATACTCAACGCTTGTTCCTGAGTCATATTTTTAAAGGTTTGTGAATTAAAAGTGGCTGTTTCCTTTTGTCACAGATTTTTTTTTAGGACAAAAGGGTTTTATTTTGGCTTATGATCTGTCCCTACAGTTCTTAGTACAGCTAGTTAGGAGAGCTCATACCAACACTAGAAACTGCAGGAACTGGCCACATCATGTCCACAGAGATTGTTGAGAGAGGGGCAAATGTCACTCGCCTAAAGTTCAAGATTACCAAAATATTAAGAAGAATGGCAATGTACTGAACCAGCTTCCCCCATCTTACCCTCCTTCCCAAGGAATGACCTCACCCACTATGGGCTGGGGTTTCCCCACATCAATCAGATAATCTCCTCAATCTCCTTCATGCTTGCTGTAATGGTTACTCTTAACTATTACTGTAAGAGAGCACCCAAAGTCAAGCAAGGGAGCAAGCTATGTCACTGCAGACATCTTGGAGAGCTGAGAGCTGCAAGACTGCTTGTTTCAAAGGCAGACTTCTCCTACAAGTATGGTGGGACTAATGCACCTCAAGCCCACCCTTTGTAACTGCCTTCCTCCAGCAAGGCTCCACCTCTCAAGGTGCCATGACCTTGCCAAACACATGATACTGTGAGGGACACATTTCAAACCATGACACTCTAGCCCTGGCCCCCACAGGCTCATTGCCATCTCATTATGCAAACCGTACTCAGTCCAAGTTTAAAAATCTTCATAGACTACATCAATAGTCTCAAACAACCCAAAAGTCCACATTCCAGAGCCTCCTATAAAATCAAAGCACAAGTTACATACTTCCACCATACAATGACACAGAATAAACATTCCCATTCCAAAAGTAAGGAATGGAGGCATATCTAGGAAAAATTGGTCCATAACAAGACCAAACACCAGCAGAACAAACTCCAAATCCTGTAGCTCCAAGTCCAACAGGCGAGCCTCTTCTTGAAATCATCTCAGTTCCAAAGGGCTCCTCCCAGGGTATACAGCTCTCCTTGACAGATGTCCTACGTTGTCTCTGGCATCTCTAATATCTTTATTTCTCAGTAGCAAACCAGGATTTAACTCCACAGCACAAACTGCCCTTCTTGGGCCTCTAAACTGAAGACTTTCTGCCCCATGCTGCCTGGCTTCCATTATTTTTTGAAATCTTGGAGGAGGACTCCACCATCTCCTCCCTCTTGCATCCTTGATGCCTCTAAGACCAGAACCACATGGAGGACTTTTGCCCCCTTGGATCACAGCTGATTCCACTTTTCTATGCTGACCATCTCTTTCACTCCTGGGCAGTCGCTTTACAGGAGAATCCAAATCTTTCTTTGGAACCCACTCTTTAGCTCAAGGCTTCTGAAAGGATTTGCATTCTTATGGGTGGGAGCCTTCTCTGGGATATTACCCTCAAGATAGAGCCCCTCCTATTATCCAAATTGAGAGCAGGCTTTGATTTACTAATGGAGCTAATCTCTTTAACAGCCATTTTGTTCTCTGCTTTTTCCAGGTTCAACTCTTTAAATTTGATATTGTATTTTTCATCATTAGATCTTACAGTTTTTGTTTCTTCCTGACTCTTTGCTCTTTTTCATAACTCTGAAGACAACTAAAAAATAGCCATATCACATTATCAAGATACATTGCTTTGAAATTTCCTCCACCAAGCACTCCAGTTTAAGTTCAGGCAAGCTTTCAGGATCAGGGTGAAACTTCACTAAACTCTCAGCCAACACCTGGCTCCATGTGTCACTCATCCACTTGCAAATACAGTCTCTGTTCCCCTCTGGACCATCACGAGCTGGGCTTCTACTGCTTCTCTCTCACACAGCATTAGTCTTTTTGGAGCTCTCATGAGAAAGGCCCATTTGGCCCCATTGCCAAGACACAAAGACTTTCCTACAAAGTCGCAAAGTTCTCGTATTTCTCCCAACAAGCAGTTCCAAAGGCACATTAGCCACATCACATCATTGGCCATACTGCTGGGTACCACTTCTCTCAGCTTCACGTTGTGATACTGGATGCTTTTAATCTCACAGCAATACCCCACTACTTGGTACCAATTTCTGTAATGGTTAACTCTTAACTATTGCTGTGAGAGAGCACCCAAAGTCAAGCAACTTAGGGAGAAGGGGAGATTTATTCAGCTTACAGTTCCAGAGGGGAGAAACATCTCTCCAAGTGGAGGAGGCATGGCTGGTTGGCCAAAGCTGGAGGAGATTTCATCACTGCAGTCATCTTGGAGAGCTGAGAGCCTCCAGACTGCTTGCTGCAAAGGCAGACTTCTCATGTCACAGATATTTTTAACCCAATTCCTTTAACGGTGAAACTGTGGGTATCTCAAACACACTCAGCCATATATGTTTTAAGGGAAGTTGATCTGCTGAGATGAGATTTTTTGATTTCCCAGTTGGCTACCAAAGAGAAAGAAGAAAGAAAAAATAAGTGGAACATGTAAATTTACATCAACTCTTAGGAGATCTGCCCATTTCATATAACAAAAATATGTGAATGAAACGAGTTCTTACCCAAAGGGAAATACATATTAAAATATTTGTCTTGACATTTCAATACCTATTTTTGAGAGAGTTCAGAAAGATTCTAAATCACTGAAACTTTTCTGTAGAAATAGCTAAGTCAAAAGTCATGTAAAAGTTGCTTTATGTAGGAATAAAATATTTTCTAACTTTATGTATTATACCAAAAATGAGTATGAACTGAAGAATGAAAATGAGGCCATCATTATGTTACTAATGATATATTTAAATTATAACCCATTTTCAAGTGCTAGGGACCCAATCCTGAGCTAATCTATAAACATTGTCAAATTCTCATTATGTTTCTATGAAAATATTAAAAATAAAATTCAAACCAGTAAGAAAGAGTTTGTCATAAAAATTACCCTGTTGTAAAGTTGCCATTGATTTCTGACCTATTCTATTATCTTCAAAATTAAAACATCTGTAAAACTTTAAAAATATAATGTAATTATGAACATGATGATGCAACTCTGTTTTATCTCTGTGAATAAATAAGGATCACCTTGTGAAGTCACTGTATCTACATGGCAAAATAGACATATAAGAAGCATTATTATGAAAGAAAGAAAGAAAGAAAGAAAGAAAGAAAGAAAGAAAGAAAGAAAGAAAGAAAGAAAGAAAGAAAGAAAGAAAGAAAGACCATCAAGAAGAAGAAAACAGGAGGGGAGAAGGAAAAGGAGGAGGGTAAAAAGATGGGGAGAAGTAAAAGAAACAGGAGGAAAAAAGAAAAAAAGAAGGAAGAGAGAGGGAGGAAGAAAGGAAGAATAGAGGGAAAGAGGAAAGGGGAAGTGGGAGGAATGAGAAGATGAATATATCATCTATAAGAGAATGGTGTTTAAATTTTTAAGGATACTAAAATACATCAAGCTTTGTTGTGGTAATTAAAATTCTATGGGAATATTCTAATTTGAGTATTCTTATATTTTTTGTCTAAAATGTCTCTCACCCATCACAGATTCCAGGTATATAAATGAAAATTCATTTGAAAGAACTCCTGAACAAAGACTATTGCTGCAATA
Source organism: Typhlomys cinereus (assembly GCA_023101885.1). NCBI lineage: Eukaryota > Metazoa > Chordata > Mammalia > Rodentia > Platacanthomyidae > Typhlomys > Typhlomys cinereus. Next base: position 7,272,834 of record JALPQD010000065.1, on the reverse strand, counting down.
TTTCTCAGTTCAGAAACAACCTCCTAGGGAAAGATTTTCTCAGGTTTGGCTGTCCAGGAATCAAGAAGCCCTTCCAGGCCACACCTGGATCTAGCAACATTTCTTAACACTCATCATAGCTTTTGCTTTGTAAACAAAACGCAGGAGATTCCAGATCATGGAAGGTCACACACTGGTTTCAGGGGGAAAAAAAAAAAGCTGAAGAGATCAGTGTGTGGTACAGTCAGATACCCTGCAGGGAAGCCCTGAGAAACAACTGTGTGAGACTAAGATGATGTCTCCAGAGCCTTAGCATGGGAGAGATTCCAGGAACATACTGAATCGGTGGAGGAAAGCTGTTGCAGGCACAATGCAGAGCAGACCATAGAGACTAGATGCATCTTTTAAAGGCAATACAGATGCAGAGGCAGGTCCATCCAAGTCCACTTGGAGTCCAGATGATACCAACCCAAACCCAGGATCTCAACAAGGAACTGCAGGATTTAGTATGTGTCTGGCTGGGTTCGAGTCTGACTTTGTTCCAATCCTGACTATGCCCTCTATTAACTCCTTTTCAGAATCTATAATAGTGTATATTAAAAGTGTATCTTTGGACTTTTGAACAGTGTTTGGACTAACAAAAACTATGGAGACTTTTGTGTATTGAATATATTTGACGTGGTAAATGACCATGAACTTCGGAATGAGAGGTGAAATGTTAGGATGGTAGGCAATGATAGTAGACAATGACTCCTTCGGGCTCCTATGTTTGAATTCTGGTGGTTGATTGCTCATATCATTTTGATACCATAAGGATCCTTTTGGAGCTGAGACCTAGCAGCATGAAATGGTTAGCCTTCAGCTGGTATTGAGAATTATAGCCTAGCCCTTTATCTAAACCCTAAACTGCTGACCTATTGTAGCAAGTAGTCTCATGCTCCTGCTGCCACGGCCATAATCCCATCCCACTTCCCTGTCTACCCCACCATGATAGACTATGTCAGTGCCATCAATCGATAAATCAAAATTTATACATTGTCTTTTAAGTTGTTTCTGACCAGGTATTTGTCCCTAGCCATGTAAAAAGTATTCCAAAGATGTGTCATTTTTCATTTTCCAATGAAAGTGTCATTTTTCATATCTTGTATATTTTAATATATCTGAAACAGTTCCTTACATATGATAGCTATCCAACAAATAACAATTGATGGTATTTTGAAAACAAAATTCTTTTGGTCTCAGACCTATATTATGTAGAACACATATAAAAGTTCTGTATATCTAATATTTCTTATAATAAGATAGGTTATGTTTTCCCAAATTATTTTGAATAGTCTCTTCTTGTTTTTTAGGCCAAAATAAGATTTATGCCAATTTTGTTTGTTACCTTTATTGTACTTACTAATCTTCACATGTATTCAGCTACTTTTCTTCCTGCCTGATTGTTTAAAGCAAATGTGTGAATGCTCAAAGTGTCACCTTATTATGAAAATGTTATGCAAAAATTTAGATCCACCCTGAAAGGAAATATAAACTGGCCTACACTGCCCTATCTGTCTGTCCATCACTCCAGAAAAAACAACATTCATCCTGATACCATGAAAATAGAACAAGCTGCTTCTTAATTTTGTCAGTCAGATTACTGTGTGGACCACAAAAACTTATCATCATGGTATAAAAGAAAAAAGTCTGTTTAGGCCCACAGTTTTAGAGATCCCTGCTTGTGCTTTATTAGCTTATGATGAGAGCATATATTGGAGTAAATCTGCTTACCTTATGATCACGAAGCAAAAATAAAGGCATGTGTCATGGTTAGGCACAGGTGTCAACTTGACTGTCGAGGGTTTAAGCTCTGCACATAGTTGTAAAGAGTTGTTGGTTGAGTTAAGCCCAGAGCAAAGGAGATTGTCTAGCTGCTGGGGAAGACCCAGCCCATGGTGGGTGAGATTAGGCCCTGGATAAATCACAGACAGCTGGTTGAGAGAGTTGGCATCCTTCTGTATATTTGGCCAGACATGCTGGTCTGACAAGTAAAGATTGTCCATCTCTCAGCCATTATGGTGGCCAGTTCCCTCGGCCCTGGTGTTGATTCATGCTCTCCTGTCAAGGTGGACTATGAACTGTAACTGGACTGTCATAAGAAAGTAAACTCCTAATTCCCTTAAGCTGTGTAATGGTCATTTATCAGCAACCATGCAGGCTTACTGAAACAGAATTTGGTACCCAGGAAGTGGGGTGTTGCTGATAAATACGATTATGTGGATATTGTGGCTTTTGAACGGTTCTGCTGGACAAAGTTGGAAATGCTTGAGAATTTTCACTTTGTGGATTTACAAATACTGTTCTTCAGAGTTTAGTGGGCCAATTGCTGAGAGACATTGTTTGGGCCGAATTTGTGAGGAGGGGAACAAGGACTTTGGTAAAGCTGATTTTAAAGACAATGGACTGGTTTGCTTGACAGAGGAGAGCTATGTTGGCAGCCTTGAAGGTTTGGTTGTGCAAAGGGCAGGCAGCAGAATATTGGTGCTGTTGGACAAATGAGTATCAGTGAAGAAAAACCTAGTGACTTGCACTGAGATGGTGGAAGACGTGAAAACCACCGTATGGCAAGTTCATGATTTGGAAATTCAAATTCCTTCAGGGGCCAAAAGCCCAAGTTAAAGCCGTTTCTTGCCCTTTGGAAGTTTGGTTGCCAAGAAAAGAGGCTTTTCCAGCGTCAGTGCGTTAAAGTTGGTGCAACTGTAGCTCCAGTGGACTAAGCTATGTTTTAACCTCGCTTTGGAATCTGGTAGCGTCCCTCAGGTGATAATGGTTTTCATGTATTACTGAAGGGTTCATGGAGAGCAGCAAAAGCTTCGCATCAAGTGGCAGGCATAGAGTTCCTGCAAGAGATGGTGAAGCTTAAAGCTGCAGAGGAGAACCCAGAGTTGTGTGTGAGATGCCAGAACTGTGGGACTGCTGCTGAGGACAACTGCGAGTGGAGATTCAGCCTGGTTCAGAGGAACTCTGCTTTTACAACTTTAAGCTGCAAACAGGGATTGGGAATGCCTCGAATCTTTGAGCCACCTTGACTATGTGATGAGCAACAGAAGATGGACATTGAAGTACAGGATACGGTAATTTGCTGGACTTTGATCTTAATTTAAATGTTTCTTACTGTATCAAGATCCTTCTGTTTTAATGTTTTATTTGTTTTAAAGTATTTAACTTATTCTGATTTAATACCCTTTTAAAGTTTGTTGGAACTGAAGTTTTAATGAGAACATTTTAAATTTGTCCATGGAATGAATGTGTTTATATTTTAACATCTGTACGGACAAGGAAAAGTTACGTTTTAAAAGTGCTATTGTTTTTGTGTCAAGTTGACAAGGGGTGGAGTGTCATGATTAGGCATAGGTGTCAACTTGACTGTTGAGGGTTTGAGCTCTGGGCACAGTTGTAGAGAGTTGATGGTTGAGTTAAGCCCAGAGCAAACCTGAAGGAGATTGTCTGGCTCACGGGGAAGACCCAGTCCATGGTGGGTGGGATTAGGCCCTGGATAAATCACAGACAGCTGGTTGAGAGAGTTGGCATCCTTCTATATATTTGGCCAGACATGCTGGTCTGACAAGTAAGGATTGTCCATCTCTCAGCCATTATGGTGGCCAGTTCCCTCGGCCCTGGTGTTGATGCATGCTCTCCTATCAAGCTGGACTATGAACTGTAACTGGACTGTCGTAAAAAAGTAAACTCCTTGTTCCCTTAAACTGTGTAATGGTCATTTATCAGCAACCATGCAGGCGGACTGCAACAGCATGAGAATACCTAGGTCTCATAAAACTCTTCAGACACACCTCATTGTGACCTAGACACCTCCACTAGCTCTCATTTCTTCAAACCTCCACCACCTGTCGACAGTATCCCCCAGGGACACAACCCCTATAATATATGGGCCTTCGTGAGAGGCTGAAGATCCAAACTCTGCCACCAGTTTCATCAATTGGAAATCTTCATTGAATACATTAATATTTGATCTTTACACCAGGAAATATTTTAATATTCAAAAAAAATCTTAGGTATAAAGACTTTAGTAAGGTTATCCTCAAAACACCAGAGCAATAGAGTAAGAAGTATGATCACAGGCCACCTTATTGTAAGAAACTTTTGTCTTTAAAGTAATATTTCTATAAATATGACTTAAGAAAAACGGTATGGACAGAGACTAATGAATAGAGTTGATAAAAAATATCTGTGCTTTCAACAGCTAAATGTTCTTTACAAAGTATATATTTTATCACCCCAAGTTGTCAAAGTCTCCTCATTTGACCTTTTAAAATTCCAGAAATGTGAAGGGACAAAGCTATCCCTAATAATCTACCAATCTCACCGCATCTGCTGAAACATCTTGGTATCCACCATTAGGGAGATGGATGATAGAAGGTGAAAATCAGCAGCTCATCTGGAAGGGTCATGCTCACTCCTGCAGTGATGGATGAAAGCTATTTCTTTGTTAGCAGCAATCCTCCTTTATTGTCATGCAAGTCTCGCTGTGAGGACTAAACATATTTTTTTTCCAGTTTGCTCAAGTAAAATGACACATCCATTCCCCCCAGGATAGATTGCTGCAAGAACTACTCTTTGTCCCAAAAATTGTATTTCTATGTGTGTTGTGGAATCTCCCACATGCCACCTCTGGCTGAGTTTAAAGATTGACTCTCTTTGGAAATCTAGAAAGCAGTTTGCATTCCTAAACCATGAGATGACAGAACTAGATTCCAATTGTGTGAGTTTTTGAACAATTAGATGATATCATAAAGATAATGTAACAAGTGCGTAACTGCTCCCTAGATATCTGCTTTAAAAGCATTCTGAAAAAAATAAATTCAAAAATGAGTATCACATGCAAAAGCCTGAGAAGTACAATAAATAGCTACAACTTACAAGTTGACATAAATCCACTTTCAGGTTTTAAGGAAAGAAGAATGTTCAAAACAATCTTGGGAAACAGTCATCTGTATCTAATCTAATGCTCTGGAAATCAACATCTTCAAAAGAGAGACAGGGTCCCGCTGAAGCCTAAATCACTTTTCAGTTGAGGTTTTAGATCTGTACCCTGCCTTATATAATCTCTTATTGACGTTATCTCATCTTAGTATATTTTGCCATAGCACTTACTCCTTCGCATAGTAAAGAAACCTTAAACATGCAGTAAGTCAGTCTACAATCTAAATGCTATCTGTTCCCTTTATGTGTCCTCATTACCTTAAGATTGATTTGGCTGAATCTCCCCAGAAAAACTGATTTGTACCTACAATTTCACAAGAAAACCAGTTTTTCCTCGCCTACCGATAAAGTCTAAAGCAAGGCATACTTCACTACTCATAACATAGGAGATTACACTGCATCCCAGAGTCCCCTCTTACTGTAATTGGTTAGGCCACAGAGGAAATGAACATAAGATAATACATACATGATAAACACAAATGTCTCAAAGATAACACAAAATACCATCCAAAAGTAAACAGTAAAAAAATCATCCTGCCATAGGAACCTTAGGACTGAATATGGAAATCAGGACCAATTAAGATTTGATTATATGAAAAAAAATGTTAACTCTTTTTTTCTTGATAGCTGAAAAACATTCCATGTGTATATATACCACATTCTCATAATGTTGGGCATTAAGGCTGATTCTATGACTTTTTGTTTTTGTGAATACAGTTTCAATAAATATGGATGTACACCTGTCTCTTTAAGATGAAGAATTCTTTGGGAATATTCCCAGTAGTGATATAGGTGGGTCTTATAGTATTTCAATTTTAAACTTTTTTAGGAACTGCAATACTGATCTCCAGAACAATTACACAAGTTTGCATTCCTACCAGCAATGTACGAAGCTTCCCTTCACTCCCCATCCTCTCCAGCATTTGCTGTTGTGTGTGTTTTTTGGATTTTAGACATTCTGACAGGGGGCAGATGTTATTTCAGGATAGACTTGATTTGTATTTATCTAATAGCTAGGGAGGTGGAACATTTTTAAGGTATTCATTCTTTGAACTATTTCGTTTCATCCTGTAGAAAGTTTCTTCTAAGTTTTAAGTTGGACTGTTTCTAGTTGGACTGATTACCTCTTTGGTGTTTAATTTTTTGAGTTCTTTGTGCACTCTGGATGTTAGTCCACTATCAGATGTGTGTTTAGTGAAGATTTTCTCCCATTCTGTATGTTGTCCTTTTGCTCTGTTAACAATTTCTTTTGTTGAACAGAAGCTCTTTAATTTCATGAAATCTCACTTATTGAGTGTTGTTCTATTTTCTGTGCAATTGGAAGTCAGAAGAAGTTATACTAAGCAAAGTATCCCAAACACAGTAAAACAAATATTCCATTTTCTCCTTTATAAGTGGAACCTAGTACTAAGATTCAAAATGATATATTCAAGGGGAAATTTTTTAAATATCCATTATAACCACATAGGAACATAACTTGAGTGATAGGGGAAAGGAAACCCCAAGATATCGGAGACAAAGAAAATAGATAAAATAGTTAAAAAACTACTATAGAAGAAAAGCTCATGATGGAAAGAAAGTAAGGTGATAGGTCTTACTAAGGGATAAAAGAGAAAAAAAGAGGCAAATGGCTCAGGGGGGAAAGAAAAGATCAAAGGGTCTGTTGTAGTCAGGCTGCATGGTTGATAATAAATGACCATCAAACAACTTAAGGGAACAAGGGGTTTATTCTCTTATGATTTCTGGTTATAGTTCTTAGTCCAGCTTGACGAGAGAGCATGCACCACCACCAGGGCCAAGGGAACTGGCCACACCATCATTGCATAATGGCTGAGAGATGGACAATCCTTACTTGGCCAAGTACACAGAAGGATGCCAACTCTCTCAACCAGCTCTCTGTGATTTATCTAGGGCCTAGTTCCATCCACCAAATGCTGGGTCTTCCCCATCAGCTAGACAATCTCCTTCAGGTTTGCCCTGGGCTTAACTCAACCATCAACTCTCTACAACTGTGCCCAGAGCTCAAACCCTCAACAGTCAAGTTGACACCTGTGGTTAACTATGACAGGGTCTAATCCAGTTGTGAGAGCTGTAAAACACTTCAACTCCAGTAAGAAAATTCTAGAGGAGCTACAGATGTATGAAAGAGCCATGTAAAAGCCATTACTCTCTGAATGAGTTCTTATCCCCTCAATGCCAGGGAAATCATACCTGGTACTGAAAATCTGCTCAAGTAACAGTAGAAGGGAAATAAATAGACAGGAACAGATATCCTAGTATTAACTATAAAAGACTGATAATATAACAACATCTAAACACTTTCTGTTTTAACCCTTAGGTAAGAAAAGCTCACAGAACACCCTATTAGAATTAATTATACCCTAAGACTAGTAAGGCAGAAAACCACATCAGTTCAAAGAACAGAATATCAGCAAACCTGATATTCTCAGCCCTAATCACTCCATCAAAATCTTATCCCACACTAAGGCTCAGGGAACCTTGCAGAAGAAGGGACAGTAAGAGTGTAAGAGACTAAAGGTGGGATGAGGCAACCTGACCAATGCATTCAGCCAAGACAGGGCTGCTACACTAAAAAGGTGTTAGATATCAAACATATTAAACACAAAATGACTCAAGCTGCCAATCCGTCTCCCCACTATGTAGGAGTTCAGACAAAGAATCCTTCACAGTTCTCAGTTTAATTAGATAAAACAGCTCTGTCCTCCCAAGGACAACTCCCTAGTCCCTACCCTGTCTGCAACCTCTATACAGCCCCCAGTCCACCTGCAACTAAGATAAACTGGCACATTTCCACAAGGAATTTCACCTACCCCAGGGTGAGCCCCCTTTCCATTCTGGTACATGCCCCTGGCATATAGTTACACTCCTGTCCCCCTCATTCTGGTCACATAACCATAGCCATTAAGAGACCCCAGAAACTAGATTCTGTGTGTAGATCTCTCTCTCTCTCTCTTTCTCTCTGCCTCTCTATTCCTGAGACAGCCATGCTGCATGATTCTTGCATATTTGATCCTCATACTTGCTTGACAATATATATAAAGTCAACTTTATATATTATATGCTGATTTTGGTATGACTTTGTATCCCCGATCATTCCAAGGTGGGGGGGGTCTTCCCAAGAGCCTCCAAAGAATGTCACTGAGATGAAAACTACCACCACATCTATACAATGGTTGACTTATCAACATTCCCCCAAGGATTAACAAGGATCTTAGAAGAAACAACTATTCTCAGAGAGTATCTCAAGGGCAGGTTCTAGACAAGAGAAGAGGAAACCTCCCCACTTTTGACTTCACCCACCGAAAAGTCACATGAACTTCAACAGAAACCTGACTCCTTTACCGACACAGGTATCCCAAAGGAAGTCCTGTGATACACATGAGGAGAAGAAAGAGGAGTGGGACAGAGTAGGATGGATGAAGGGAAAGGTGGGTGAGAGAAGGGTAAGTGGATGGTATTGTAAGAGTTACTTTTTCTGGAGAGATGCCACACACTCTTCTGGCCCCAGATAGGAGTTTCATGACAAACCAATGTGAAGACAAACCAACAAGTTTATTGGGGTTACTTGCAGGAGCAGGGAAGATTCAAGAGTGCTACACTACTAGAAAGCTTACCCCCCAACAAGGGTGAGACTCATAGAAGCTGCGCCCCACTCTTTCTCTTTCCTGACTGCTGGCTGCCGGCTCAGCAATCTCTCCCTGACTGCTGCCCCGTGGGCTCAGCTGACTTGGCCTCACCCAGAGTGCTTTGGTGATTCACCAGTCTCTTCAAGCTTCTTCACTACTTGGGGGTCTGCTTCAGACTGTCTTTCCGGCTTGCTTGGAAGAAGACTTTCCTCCCCAGCTGTTGCTTACACCTTTCCTTCATCCTGGGGGGAAGCCCCGCTGCCTGGCTTATTACTCCCAGGAACTTGCTGAAAGTAACAGTTGTTTACTACCAAGTCTGGGGCAAAAGGCAAGATGGCTGCCCACAGGAAAAAGTGTCATACATCAGATAGGGAGGTGGGCAGGGAGGGAAGGGTGGGAAGAGGGTCAGGGCAAAGATATTAACCCATCCTTCCCCTCCACTCCGCCACCCAGAACGCGCACGCGCGGTCCAGCCGGACCTCACCAGCGACCCAGGTAAGATCGGCCGCCCAAGTGGACCCAGCTCCCCCCGCCATCCAGCCGGAGCCGCACGCGCTAGGGCCTGGGAGGAGGAGAGGGCACCCCCTCTGCGCCCGGCCCCGCCCTCGGGTGGCCCGGGTTTAAATAGCGCCCCGCCGACGCCCCATCCCCCCTTCCCCTCCACTCCACCGCCCGGGACGCGCGCGCGCGCACGGTCCAGCCGGGCCTCACAGCGCCGGGACCCAGGTAAGATCGGTCCCCGCCCACCCCCAGAGCCCCAGGCCAAATAATTCAGTTTAGTGAAAAACGCACAGAAATTAAAAGACCTTAAGAGTTAAACCGACAGTGCCAAAGTCGAAGTGCAAATCCATGAGACACAACACTCAAGTAAACAAATCTCCCACTGAAGGAATTAATCCCATAATGTTAGACTCCAACCAGAACAAACCCACGGAAAATGGCCAAGAAAGCCTGACCCAGGGTAACGACCTTCAAAATATGATCATTACCATGTTCAATACTATGAAAGAGGAAATCAGGGAGGAATTAAATAATCGAATCAATCGCTTTGAAGAGGAACACAACAGACACTTGGAGGAGTTGAGAAAAACAGTGCAAGAAACAAAAACTGGCATAGAGCAGTTAAAGCAAACTCAAGCAGAGTTTAAAACTGAGCTAAAAGACAAGTTATCTTCAACCCAGAACTCCACAGAGAGTCTTATCAGCAGAACTAACGAAGCATAAAACAGAATTTCAGACCTTGAAGATAAAGTGGGAGTACTAACCAGCTCAATGGAAGAGATTGTTAAAGCCAAAAACATGCTTGAGAGAACTATCCAGGAGATATGGGACACCCTGAAAAAGCCCAACATGCATATTCATGGAATACCAGAGCAAGAATCTCAAAATACCACCCCTGAGGAAATTTTCCAAACGATCATCAAGGAAAACTTTCTTCATCTAAAAAAAGAGAGGCCCATCCATATATAAGAGGCATTCCGCACCCCAAACAGATACGACCAAAACAGAAGCTCGCCAGGGCAAATAATAAAACACTCCACATTCAAGATAAAGAACTGGTGCTGAGAGCTTCAAGGGAGAAAAAACAAGTCACTTTTAAAGGTAAACCTATTAAAATAACAAATGACTTCTCAATTGAAACACTAAAAGCAAGAAGAACTTGGAGAGACATACTTCAAGTATTGAATGAGCAAAAATGTCAACCCAGGCTGATTTACCCTGCAAAACTATCAGTCATGATCCAGGGAGAAAGAAAAATCTTCCAGCACAAAGACAACTTGAAGGGATACATGGCCACCAAACCAGGCCTTCAAAAAATGCTAGAAATGATACTCAAGCGTGAAGAAAAAAACAGGCATATCCAGGAGAGCAGAAGGCAAGTATAACACCATTAAAAGCGAACCAATATACTTATAAAAACTACTAAACATAATAAATGTCTGGAATCAAAAATAGTTTCACCATTATAACACTAAATGTTAATGGAATTAACTCACCGATCAAGAGACACAGATTACAAACTTGGATTAAAAAATCACAATCCATCAATCTGCTGCCTGCAGGAAACCCATCTCACCACAAAACATAGGCACACTCTAAAAATAAAAGGCTGGTCAACAATTCTACAAGCTAATGGAAGCAGAAAACAGGCAGGGGTAGCCATTATGATATCAGACAAAGTGGACTTCAAACCAAAGAAAATTATAAGAGACACGGATGGATACTACATTTTAGTCACAGGTACAATTCACCAGGAAGACTTCACAATACTGAACATATATGCACCCAATACGGGCCCCTCCACATTCATTAAGAAAACTCTACAGCGTCTAAAGCAAGAAATCAACCCTCAAACGATAATACTTGGGGACTTCAACACCACCCTCTCAACATGGGATAGATCAACAGGTCAAAAGCTTAATAGAGACACTTTGGACCTTAATCAAATCCTTAAAGAAATGGACCGTACAGATCTCTATTGAACTTTTCACCCACGTACCAAAGAATACACATTTTTCTTAGCAGCACACAGAACTTTCTCCAAAATAGATCACATACTGGGCCACAAAACGAATCTACACATGTACAAAAAAGTTGAAATGCTAACCTGTGCCCTGTCAGACCACCATGACCTAAAGCTGGATATCCACAACACAACAAACAAGAGAAAATACACTTACTCCTGGAAACTTAACAATATGATGCTGAATGAGAACTGGATTCAGGAAGAAATTAAAAAGGAAATTCAAGATTTCCTGAAAGAGAATGTTAATGAAAATACAACTTACCAAAATCTCTGGGACACAATGAAAGCTGTTCTAAGAGGTAAGTTCATAGCTCTTAATGCCTATATCAAAAAAATGGAAACATCAGAAATAAATAACTTAACAATGCAGCTTAAAACTTTAGAGAAACTAGAGCAATCTGATCCCAAAAGTAGTAGAAGAGAGGAGATTAGTAAAATAAGGGGAGACATATCTGAAATCGAAACTAAGAAAACGATAGAAAAAATCAACCAGTCAAAAAGCTGGTTCTTTGAAAAAATCAATAAGATTGATACACCCCTAGCTAAATTAACCAAAAGCAGGAGAGAGAAAACCCAAATTAACACAATCAGAAATGAACATGGAGTTATCACTACTGATACCCAAGAAATCCAGAGAATTATAACATCATATTTCAAAAACTTATACTCTGTGAAGTTTGACAACACAAAAGAGATGGAAGAATTTCTAAGTAAACACAACTTACCTAAATTGAATCAGGAAGTTGTGAATTATTTAAATAGTCCTATAACATATAAGGAAATTGAAGAAGTAATCTCAAATCTTCCCACCAAAAATGTCCTGGACCAAATGGATTCAGCACAGAGTTCTACCAGACATTTAAGGAGTTAATAACACCAATACTCCTTAAACTGTTCCATCAAATAGCGAAGGAAGGAACACTATCAAATTCCTTCTATGAAGCTAATATCGTCTTAATCCCAAAACCTAAAAAAGATTCACTTAAAAAAGAAAACTATAGGCCGATCTCTCTGATGAACACAGACTCAAAGATTCTCAAAAAAGTCTTAGCGAATCGGATTCAAAAACATATTAAAAAGATCATTTATGGGGACCAAGTAGGCTTCATCCCCGGCACGCAAGGTTGGTTCAACATACGCAAATCAATAAATGTAATTCATCATGTAAACCAGTCCAAAGTCCAAGACCACATGATACTCTCAATAGATGCAGAAAAAGCTTTTGACAAGATCCAAGAGCCTTTTATGATCAAAACGCTGGAGACAGTAGGAATAGAAGGAACCTTAATCAATATAATAAAAGCTGTATACAACAAGCCCACAGCAAGGATTATGCTCAATGGGGAAAAATTGGAAGCATTTCCACTTCGATCAGGAACTAGACAGGGCTTTCCACTCTCACCACTTCTATTCAATATTGTACTTGAAGTCTTAGCTGAAGCCATAAGACAAGAAAGGGACATAAGAGGGATTCAAATCGGCAAGGAAGAAGTCAAGCTATCCCTATTTGCAGATGACATGATCTTATACCTGAGTGATCCCAAAAACTCCACCAGGAAGCTTCTGGAACTAATTGAGAAGTTCAGCAGGGTGGCAGGATACAAAATAAATGTGCAAAAATCAGAGGCCTTCCTATATGCCCAAAATGAAAGCAGTGAAAAAGCCTTGAGAGAAACAATCCCATTTACTATAGCCCCTAAAAAATATGAAATACCTTGGTATAAACCTAACCAAGGAGGTAAAAGACCTTTACAATGAAAACTATAAAACCCTAAAGAAAGAAATAGCAGAAGACACCAGAAGGTGGAAAGACCTCCCTTGTTCCTGGATTGGCAGAATCAACATCGTAAAAATGACCATCCTACCAAAGGCAATATACAGATTCAATGCTATACCAATCAAAATCCCAAAGCTATTCTTCAAAGAAGTTGACCAAACAATCTCAAAGTTCATATGGATGCACAAAAGACCCAGGATAGCAAAGACAATCCTGAGTAACAAAAACACTGCTGGAGGTATTACCATACCAAATCTAAGTCTATACTACAAATCCATAGTTATAAAGACAGCCTGGTACTGGCTCCAAAATAGACACACAGATCTATGGATAAGGATTGAAGACCCAGATATAAGCCCACAAAATTACAGCCATTTGGTCTTTGACAAAGGGGCCCAAAGAATCAAATGGAGAAAGAAGAGCATCTTCAACAAATGGTGCTGGCAAAACTGGATCTCCACATGCAGAAGATAAAAGCTGGACCCGTACTTGTCACCATGTACAAGACTTAATTCCAAATGGATCAAAGACCTTAATATCAGGCCAGAGACTATAAAAACCATAGTTGAAAGGATAGGGAACTCCCTCGAGCTGATTGGGCTAGGCCAACATTTCCTAAACAGACATCCAATGGCACAGTCACTGCTACCAACTCTCAACAGTTGGGATCTTGTGAAATTAAAGAGCTTCTGTTCAGATAAAGAGATTGTCACACGAGCTCAAAGGCAACCCACAGAATGGGAGAAAATCTTCACTAACCACACATCTGATAGAACTCTGCTGTCCAGAGTGCACAAAGAACTTAGAAAACTAAACACCAAGGAAACCAATGGCCCAATTAAAAAATGGGCCCTGGAACTTAAAAGAAACTTTACCAGGGATGAGATTAAAATGTCTAACAAATATCTTCAAAAATGCTCCACATCCTTAGCCATCAGGGAAATGCAAATCAAAACTTCCCTGAGATATCATCTCACCCGGGTCAGGATGGCAAAAATCCACAATACAAACAACGACAAATGCTGGAGAGGATGTGGAGAGAGGGGAACTCTCCTACATTGCTGGTGGGAATGCAGGCTCATACAGCCACTCTGGCGAGCCGTCTGGAGATTCTTAAAGAAATTAAAGATTGAAATGCCATATGACCCTGCTATTCCACTTTTGGGAATAACCCCCCATACAGCAGAGGTTCACCTCGATAGCACAAGCACGACCATGTTCATAGCAGCACTGTTTACAATAGCAAAGTCATGGAATCAGCCCAAATGTCCAACAGTTGACGTGTGGATAAGGAAAAGGTGGTACATCTATACAATGGAGTACTACTCAGCCATCAAACATGATAAATTACTGGAATTTGCCGGGAAATGGATGCCATTAGAAACAATTATATTAAGCGAAGTATCCCAGACCTAGAAAATTAAGCGCCGTATGTACTCCCTAATAGGTGGCTCCTAGTACCAAACCCACCCAGCCCACCTAGAGACAGTAATTCCAAGGATTATGAACAGGAGGGATGGGGTAGGAGGGCCACACCAGAAAGAAGGAGAGAAGGGACCATGTTACAGCAGGGAAAATAGGCCTCCACCAAGGACCCAAATAAGTAATGAGACATCTGATTAAGTTCACAGACTTTTGTTCCTTTTCATTTACTACTGAGGGGGTGTGATCTCACCAGAAGAGGAGGGCATATAGTCTGGCAGATAAAAAGTAACCATTTTGCAAATGGGTGATAGACCCCTCCCTTACTGTGGTTTCCCACTTTTATTACATCTACCTTTGAATGTGCTTCTATCACAAGACTCTAACAACTTTTTGTCTCTGGCCAGGGGGTAACATACAATGCCCATCAGGATGGAGTGAAGGGCATTGCAGGAGCAGCAAAACTGCAAAAGAAAACCAACAAACCACAATCCAGAACATCAGAGACTCTATATCAACCACCTAGAACTAGGCCAGCTTAATCTCTCCCCATCCTGAAGCTCAGGGAAATTTGCGGAAGAGGGGGCGGTAAGAGTGTAAGAGCAAAAGGATGGGAGGAGCAATGATATGTAAGATACTCCATACAAGTTAGGGCTGAAGCAATCATAATTGGACTTTACATGCCCTGCGCATTGTCCAACACACTATTGACCCCACAAAGTCCAGCATCTGCTAAAGGCACCAAGATGTTTGGAGGCAAGGGATTGACAGCCACAGCAGTGTTCCTATACCTAAGGGGAACACGGGAAAGTGTTTAGGGAAAGGCCACTGGGTCCTTGTACATCATTGGAGAGGAGGGCCCAGAGGAAAATCAGGCATGCACAAGAAAGGACTCTCTGGGAATTGGGGCAGGAGGCACTGGGGGATGGGAAGGGAGGTGGGTGGGGAGGAGGAACAGGGCAAACGTGGGGAGGAGGAGGGAGGGAGGGAACTGGTGTACCCATTAAGTTTGTATGAGCTGAAATAATAATAATAAATGTATTAAAAAAGATATTAACCCAGCTTATTTGTAAATAAATATTAAAAAATAATTTTTAAAAAAAGTTAAAATAAAAAAAGAGAAAGAAATGTGCATGGAGTTCTTAACCAAGAGATATGTTTGAAATTAATAGTCTTAGGTTGGGGAGGTGGCAAGGTGTTTAAAACCCTTACCTTGCAACCAAAAGAACTCACATCCCCACATCCCCACATAAAAGTGGCAGGTGGTTTCATTGCCTGCCTTAAACTTTATCCACGGAAGAAAGAGCCTGGGAATCCCCAGAGCAAGCTGGCTAGCCAGACTAGCCCTAATGTATGCTCTGGATTTTATGAGAGACACAGGCTCACAACAGTAAGGTAGAGGAGCCATTAAAGATGATTCCCAATGTCACTCCTGGACCTTCCCAAGCACATACACTCAAGTTCATGCATCTACATGCAAACACATACACATGGGTACATTCACCCCATACACACATACATAAAAATTTAAAAAGTAAAACAATTTTTTTAAAAGGGAAGGAAAAAAATCAATAGGGAAAGCAGCCAATAAAACTATAGGTTGGAAAATAGCACATCTAAGTGCTCTGTAGGTAGATGTTATACCCACGGAATTGGCACTTACAGGGGAAACTTTTGGGTCTAAAGCAGGACGAGTGCAAGGAAACACACATATCAATGGGGTGGCCTGAAGAGAGGTAATTTGATATACCAAGGAGGCTGGAGCAGTCACAGGGGTAGACAGGTCAAAGTGAACCCTGGGGTCCACATAAGTACAAAAGAAAAAGGGTGGAAGGGAGTTTGAGGGAATGGTGAAGGGGAGGGAGGGGATGGAGAGGAGGAGGAAGGAAGGGAAGCTGGGATAAATACTCAATATGCCCATGAAAGTAGAAAAATAAATAAATAAATAAAGTGGCCAGAGGAGTTGTAGAAAGTGGCTGTTGTGGTGTTACGGCATGCCAAGCGGTCTTGTCAAGAAAAAAATTAAAGGAAGTGGTCTCTTAATTCTGTGAACCTTTGTTATTTTCTTTCTCATATTTTGATAAAACTTTATGTATCTTCTAATTAGAAAAACATGTAAAAACATGGGTAAAACTCCATGACAGAGGTGAAAGAATTATAAAGTGCTATCTGTGTGAAGTGATACTTTATGAGCTGATCTGAGATCATTTCACAAAGACATAGCAAGCCAACATCATGAACTCAACATTAAAATATGAAAACTGTGATACAGATTCCGCGTGGCCTGGAGGGCCAGACACTGTGCAGGAGGGATGATTCCTGGTACTGAAGAGGAGGAGGGGACCATGTGGTGGTCAGGAAGACAACAGTGGGAGGTAAAAGCAGACATCCCATTTCAGGTCCGGAAAATTCTGAACCAAATTTAATTGAACACACACAGAATTATGCCAGAGGCTTTAGGGAACATTTGGAAGCTACATGCCAAAAAAAGGAATCCGTAAAATTCATATCTTATCTAGAAGCCAGGACTGCAAATAAAGATAAAAGTTGATCTTTGGGGCAGTTTGTTGTAGTTGTCAACTTGACAATTAAGAACTGATTCAGGCATATCTATGAAGAATTAGTTAGTTAAGCAAGTTTTTGGGCAAACTGTAAGAGATAATATAATTGTTGTATTTACTTTTCTTTTACTGCTGTTAGACAATGCTCATATATATTTTAAGGGAGAACAGGGGATCAATTTGGTTAATTGTTCCAAAAGAGTACAGTCCATTATGTCAGAAATCATAACAGAAGGCATGGCTGGAGACAGAAGCAATAGACTGATTCAGGCCACCACAGACATCAGGAGGCAGAGAGAGCAAGAGCAAACTACAGACAGCAGGCAGGCCCAGGCCACCAAACCTAAAGGCCTGTTCCCTGAAACATGTCCTCCTCCCTCCGCATGGCTCCACCTCTTAAAGGAGCCACGACTTTCTCAAACGTCAACACAAGCTAAAAATTCAAACACATGATGAGGGGAAACTCATATTAAAACCATGACAATAATTCATAAGGAAAGGCCCAGCCAACAGTATGTAGAACCATTCCCTGGGTAGGTCAAGGAGATGGAGAGAGGACTGGTTAGTTTTGGCAGAATGACAAACTAGAAAGCATGCACCTTCCTTAGATCTTCCAATAGATATGATATGACCAGTTCCTTCTGCCCCTGATGCAAATATCACTCTCTTGCCATATTGAACCACTATAACCTGAAATGGTAAGATGGAACTAAAAATCCTCTTGTTCCACCACATTGTTTGGATAATACATTCATTATATATATGGAATTTGAAGCAAAGACAGTCTTCAGAGAAAATTAATTCTCTGCTTAAATTTTTACATTGATAGTTAGGAGAACAAAGGAAGGTTTAGCGTTGAGATATGTCAGTAGAAATATCATGTGAATAGAAAGTATGTAAAACACTAAGGACAGAACTGAATTTTGGCAGCTAACTACTGGATTCTTAAGTGTTTACATCATTAAAAACAATACGCAGCTTAGTGTTGTCCATCAACAGAAGACACCAGCACGCTAAGGATATGTTCCTACATAGCCCAAACTAGCAATTCTCCCAAAATTAATTTTGTGTATGAAAGAATAAACTGAGTAAGGGAAAAGAAGGTTTTGAATGAGATAAAAGAAGTTGGGGGAGTAATCAGGATGTATTATATACATGTATGAAATTGTCAACAAAATTATGGATAAAATGTGCAAAAATATTGATCAAAAGTTCCTCAAGTATCAAGGAAACTGTAGAAGGAAGAACAAGCATGGATGACAAATGGGATAGAAATAGACATATCAAGGCACAAAAGACTGAAGTCATGTTGCTGCCTCCTTAATGGTTTTGCATGTTTTCACACTTAGTATTTATAAGAAATCCATTGTCAAGCCTAAATACGTTATCTATAGAAATTGTTTATATAATATAAAAGCAATCTAGAAAAAACTATTAG
This sequence comes from Typhlomys cinereus, assembly GCA_023101885.1. Lineage (NCBI taxonomy): Eukaryota > Metazoa > Chordata > Mammalia > Rodentia > Platacanthomyidae > Typhlomys > Typhlomys cinereus. The sequence goes on along the minus strand of JALPQD010000065.1, from coordinate 7,254,500 downwards.
GAATACAAAAATTTAATCTAATTAGTATGACTGAAATATAAAACTAGGAAAATATAAAACTACAACAACATGTGAAGACAAAATTCTAGTGAACACTACTGATGCTGATGAAAGCTAATGATTATTGTCTTTCAGACAATGTTCTAAATACTTCAAAAGAATGATTTCAAATCACAGCAACAGACTTAGACACTGAAGCTACAGATGGGATGAACAATCAAAACATAGAACTTATAGATACCAGATTCCAGGATTCCAACCAAAGAAGATCACCCCCACAGCATGGACTCTATTTTTTTCTATTTTCTGTAGAAAACCACTTCTCATCCTAACTATATAAACATCAGTTGCTTTTTTCTTCTTGTTAATAAGGCATGCTTAATCTTTATGATTGTCAACTTCTATCAAAGAGGGCAATTTGTAAACCCAAAGAGACAGTGTAAAAAAGTGGCCATCACCTGCCCATGTAAAGTAGCAGTCTCACCACCCTTTGTAAAGATGGAAAGCCACAGGATAATCTCACCTCCCCTTGTAAAGATGGAACACTTGTAAAGCACAGGACACTCTCCTGTGCTGGCTCTGCCTCATGCTCCTCTGCCCTGCTGTCTCTCTATACGTGCCTCCCAATCTAAACTCAAATTAGTGGAGGAAATTATAGGAGAGAGGAAATAAAAATAAGTAAAACCTGAACTGAACATAGAACTATAGATAAAAAATTGAAAGAGAGGGAAAAAGAGAGGAAAGAGATGGAAAGAGAAAAAGAGAGAGAGAATGATTACCTTCATATTGTCATCTATAAATTCTTATAACTCTGCAAGTTAGCTTTTGATCACATAATGCAGTTGCACACTCATTCTCCCATAACCCTCTCACTTGCTGAGTGTCTTATTTCCATATTTCTTTGCTGTAAAAAAATATATAGCTTAAAACAAGTTAAGAGAATGAGATTTAATCATTCTTGTGATTCTAAGTCACAGTTGATCACAATGGCAGGAGAGTAATAGCTGCATCAGGAGTCCAGAGAACAGCCTATATCATGATGACAGCAGAGGACCAACGACCAAAACATGCCTTCTAGCTTGATAGCCTGTCAGTTTGCCAACTAACTCGCTATCCATTTTATCCACTTCCCAAGGAATGACTATGAAGAGGGTCTTCCCACAAAGATTAGAAAATTTCTCCAGCCTCACTCAGTGACTTCTCTTAGCTAAAGAATTCTCCATATGTTCGTCTAAAGACTCAATCCTCAATTGTTAAGTTGACGCCTGAAACTAACTGCTACATTGAGTTTCCACAAATACATCATTCACCTTAGTAGTAGCTTCCAGTACTCTTCCTTGATTTCCCCATCATTTACTCATTCTTTTCCCTCTGCCTATTTACAATAGTGACTTCTATACACTCAACACTTGATAATTAGTGAATTTATATTTTTTTCCTTTGACTGGATTTGGGACTATATCAACTCATCTGTACTTACTTGATCTATTTTCCATGAGTGGACAGTTCTGGTTAGGTTACAGGCACATGCTAGGAAGTATGCAGATGATATGACTTTAAAGTTCAATAGGAAGATAAGAAAGATATTCTGGAAGCAGGACTTAAACCCGCTTAAGTCCATGAACTCTAAGAAAATATGGGCGATTGAAAACTAATATAGGTATTAAGGCATGTATTAAAAGCAGTGGTGGAGATAAAGTTGTAAAAGCAAGCGGAAGACTTACAAGGGACACACACACTATCACAGGCTATGCCTCTGCAGTATGTTTGTGTGTGTGTGTGTGTGTGTGTGTGTGTGTGTGTGTGTATCACAGGTTGACCACAGGTGCTTTCCTCAATTGCTCATATAAAGTCTCTCATTGAACTTGGATCTCACAGCTTACAGCTAGGTGAACTGGCCAATGAGGACCAAGGATCCACTGTCTCTGCACTTCGGTCGCTATGATTACAGATGCTCTCCACTGAGCTCATCTTTTACATGGTTGCCTGGGGTCTGAATCCAGGTCTTCATGCTTGTATGGCAGGCACTTTATCAGCTGAGCCATTTCCCCAGTCCCCATGGCAATAGTTATTTTTAAACTTCACAAAAGAATACATAATTCAGCCCAGGAACTGTACTTTCTAGGAATGAAATGAATAAGTAATTAGAGATGAGTAAAAACAGTCGACTATGATATTTTTATCCCAGCTATGTTTATCAGAGGGAAAGGCAAGAAACCACCTAAATATTCTCAACAGAGAATTGTTTCAATAATTTATGTCACATACACACAGAGAGCGCAGCTACTTTAAAATGGTGCTGTAGATCAGGGCTTCCTGAACTTTTTAGCAGTACAGCTATTTTATCAATATAAAGAGTAGATGCAAGAGGAGTTCCTCTGTTTTAAATGAGGAAAGGAAGCTGAGAAAAAATGACTTCGCCTCTGATCTTATAACCATCTGTATCTTTTGGAACATAAACTGTGTGGATATTAACATGGGAAAAATTCACCATGGAATCATAGAACAAAATTTAGCCTCCAAAATACATAAATATGGGCTGGGAAGATGGTTCGGCCAGTAAGTACACCTGCTGTGCAAACATCAGGACCTGAGTTCAAATTCTCAGAATTCAAGTAAAAAGCTGGGCGCATCCACACAAGACTGTAGTCATTGTTTTGTGGGGGCAGAAGCAGGTGGAGGGCTAGAGTTTGTTGGCCTCTAGCCTAGGACCAGATTCATTGAAGGATCCAATTTCAAGGGAATGAGATAGAGTGTAACGAAGCAGAGAACCCAACAATTTCCTGGCCTCTATGCACACCAGCACATGCAGGTACATATGCACACACAGGCATGCATGCACACACATACACATACATATGTACAGAAGATAGATAGATAGATAGATAGATAGATAGATAGATAGATTAAAAAGTATGTGAATTTGTTCAAAAATGTTAGTGAATAAAGGATGATAGTTACAATCCTTTATCCCCCCAAAAAAAACAAGCAGAATTAGAATTAGAGACTAATAAGGTGACTCGATGGATAAAGACATCTTTGCACAAGCCTGGTGACCAGAGTTCAACCAAACCCACATCATATATGATGGAATGAAAAAATCAACCTTTAAGAGTCCAAACATTGTCCTCTCTCTATGACATGTTTCTCTGTCTCTCTCATAAGTAAAATAATAGCAAATTATTTTTTAAGCATAGAAACACAAATCTCTCAGAAAGGAGAGATGGTGCAGTCTAGCCCTCTGCTTTCTGATTCCTCCAGCATTCAGAAGACTTCCATCCCTGCTTCCTTCTGGGACAGCTATTATTAGTTCCCACCATGCTGCATACATTATCTTCAGAATGGAAAGGTCTTTCTGTAGTTGATGTTTTTCATGAAATACCTGAATGCTCTGCTTCATGAAAGAACACTGTCCCCTAACCACCCACCAGGAGTGAGAAGGAAAAGTAACAAGTGAAAGAAAATGACAATCTCCTAAAACACAGACTCAGTTCTGAGATTCTACACAGAGGCTCTAGGCCACATCTTATATTTTAATATCCTTAAGTTATGTTTTGTAGAACCACTTATCCAAGACATCTCATTATCTTCTCCATTTCCTTGTAATAGTCATTCCTAACTGTTCCTGTGAGAAAGCATTCAAGTCAAGCAACTTAAGGGGGAACGTGAGATTTATTCAGCTTACGGTTCCAGAGGGGAGAAACAGTCTTTCATGGTGGAGGCGACATGGCTGGTGGCTGAAGCTGAAGACAGGCTAAGTCACTGCAAACATCCTGGAGGCTCAGAGCTGCTCAGTCCAGTAGGCCAGTAGGTGACAGTTGAAAGCAGCAGGAAGGAAGAGTTTTCTAGCACAACTTCAGAGAGTCTCTCTTCCAAATCTTCTATTCTATGGTTCCTTTTATCTAGTCTGCTACTTGGAAGTTCCAATCAGATGAAGGGCTGGTCTTTGTATTGCAAATTATTGATCTTCAGGGGGTCTGACAGTTGATCTTAATTAATGCCAGGTGTGGTCAAGTTGACACCCAGGATTAACTATCAAATTCCTGCTGTGTAAGTCTAAAGGCACCAAGATCCTTGGAGGCAAGGGAATGACAGCCACAGTAGTGTTCCTATGCTTAAGGGAAATACGGGAAAGGGTTCAGGGAAAGGCCACTGGGTCCTTGTACTCATCGGAGAGGAGGGTCCAGAGGAGAGTCTGGCATGCACGTTAAACAACAAAGTGATTTCAATTATTTATAGGAGTAAGAACAATTCAGGAGGCAGCTACGGCACTGGAAGGCTCCGCCCGCCCCCAATTGGGTGAAACTCCTGGAAGCTGCACCCCTGGAGCTTTCTCCTGTAGGACTTGTTAGGAAAGTCTTCTCCAGGCTCCTGGGCAGCCCTGAGGTCTCTCTCCAACTGCTGACTGGCCTGCTCAGTAGTTTCTCCCAGATCGCTGCTCTGAGGACTTGAAACTCTGGCATGGCCTCCTCTGAACTGCTCTGGGGGTCTGAACTGCCTCACAGTGCCAGGCAGTCCCTCCTTTTACAAGCTGGGCTGGCAGGAGAGTCTCCTCCCTCAGCTATTGTTTACTCTTTTCCCAAAACCTGGGGCAAGCCCCCCTCCCAGCTTGTTATTCTCAGGAACTTCCTGAGAATATTAAGTTGTTTACTTACTGAAACTGGGGCAAAGATCAAGATGGCTGACCAGGAGAAAAAGTGCCACACAAAATACAAATCACAGGAGACCAGTCAAGTGAAGTCAAATGCTGATGTGTGATTCCTCCGGCTGTCACTTCTGCTTTCCTGTCTTGGATTGTTTGATCCTGGGGAAGGCAGTGAATTTCCTCTTAGAACACTTAAACACAGGGAGGGGAGACAGGAGAAGTCTACAAAGTGGGAACTACAAACCTTCCATCCATGTTAGGATGCTTGCTTATAAATCAGATCAACAGACCCATCACTACAATTGCATGAGCAATCTGCAAACCAGAAAAGGCTTCCGTAGAGCCCCTCACTCATGGGGCTGAATTATATTGGGTTTTTTGTATGCTTGCTTGTTTTTTGTTTTGTTTTGTTTTGTTTTGTTTTGTTTTGTTTTGTTTTGTAGAACAGACAGACACCCAAACACTGGCATCCAAGCTATTGGTGAAGGGGACTGTCTCTCTGAACCTCGGAGAGTCTTCAGGCCTCTCGTAGCCTGGGTCTGCTTAGCACACAGAACAGCAAGTCTGTCCACTGTTCTTCCAGAACTTTTTCATCCCCACCGACTTTGTGCCATCATAAAGAAACTCAGCACTCATAAACCTACCAGTTCCTCCTTTCTTTTTTTTTCCTGAGCAAAACACTTCAACTAATCTTTTATTTTTATTATACACATCAATGAAGTTCCTCCTTTCTAAAACATATATTTTCCTTTCAGTTCTTGACCATTTGTCTTTCTAAAAGTACTGTTGCCTATACTTTTGCAGACAGTCAAAGAAAAAATAAATTGAAAGAAATAGGAAGAGGAAGGAGGGGGAGAAAAGAAAGAAAAAATTAGGAAAAAAAGATCATGGGCTGGGAAGACGGTTCAGTGGATAAGAGTGTCTGTGGCTCAAACATGAGAATCTAGATTCAGACGCCCAGAATCCTTGCAGAAAGTCAAGCATAGCTGAATGAGCCAATAACCCCAGCACTGGGGTGGGGTAGAAGGCCACTGTAGTTCAGGTTCAGTGAGACAACATTGTCTCAAAGGACAAGGTAGAAGGCACTGGAGCAGGACACCTAATATCTCCTCTGGCTTCCACATACACACATGTTCAAAGGTGCATATGCACACTCAAAATAGCAAACAAGTAAAAGATCATATTTGTTAAGTACTTTAAGAGCATCTAAAAGACAAAAGTGAACAAATGTCACTGAGAAATTAAGAAGCAGCTTGCTTTCTTTTTCCCCTTAGTCTCAGAACTTCCTAGACTGGCATAAGTCTCTGGGCTGGAAATCAGTCATCTGTGCCCCTTTCTCAGCATTAGATAAAAATCCACTGAAGATCAGTATGGTGTTTGTTTACCTATTTTTTTGTTTGTTTCCAATTGTTAAATTACTCATCAGTTCACTTGATAAAAATGCTTAGAAAGTGGAATGTTTTCAATAGGGTAATTTCTCATTCACATAAAATCAGACTTAATATGACTCTTATTCTTAAAGGTATCAGGGACCATGTTCCTTTCCTTGACATTTCTTTGTTTTGACTAAGGGACTGTTGTCCCCTAGGTGGTCCATGATGTAGCGGGACAGGGGCGGCATTTGGCCTCATTGATTCCATTCTCATCCAAGCATGAATTTTAACATGTATGAGGATTCTGCAAAAATACTGAAATTCATAGCAAGGATATGTCTTTCAAATTGTGCCAGACATATGTATGTGTGAGACTCTCCAATGGTTACAAAGAGGATTCTTTAAATATTCACCCTTCATCTTTATGATTAATATTAAAATCCTACCCACTTTTTTCACTGTCGGCCCAATCAGGCACTGAGAATTGCTGCCTCAAAGCAATGGCCAGTACAATTGCATTGCGACAATTGATATTACCATTAAACTGTGAGAGGTACACCTGGTCTACATTGATGAGATGTCATTAGGTGATTGATGACATAAGAAGTATTTTTCCTTCTGCACAAAACCTTCATAAAACAACATAATGGCCATTTCAATGCCAAGAAACTTGAGTGATGAATTTCCTCCGTCTGTAAAACTCATATTAGACAATCTGACTCATGTTATTTTTAAACTGCAAATGATAATTAAGTGATCTGATTACAAATTACATGCCACTCATCTTTCTTCTTAGATTTAAGTCTTGTGATTAAACATCCTTAAAAGTCAGTCTACATAGAAGGATGCGATGCTAACACAAACTCAAATATTACTGACATGTAACAGACACTGTGTTTGATGTTAGGGAAGGAGCTTCATAATGTTTAAAATGAAATTTGAATACAAAGGAGCATATTTAATGAAGAAAATATGAGTAATAAAAAATAAAGACAATCATCCAGGTTAAGGTACCTGTTCACAAATATGGAGATCTGAGTTCAATTCCCAGAAGCCTATATGGTTGAAGGAGAGATGTATCCTCTCACTTCCACCCATGCACCATAGCAAGGATATGCTGTCTGTCTGTCTGTCTGTCTGTCTGTCTCTATAACCCATTCTCTCCTCTCAAATAAATGCAATATTGAAAACAAAAAGTAATACATCTAAAACGATTTCAACAAAGACCTACAAAGAGAGAAACTGGCATCCCAGAAAGCATTAGGCACCAATTACAAAGGATGAAAGGAGGCTCTGACATGGAACTCTTATCATGTAGGAGCTGTGGGAATTTCATCCTAAGGCATTCTGAAGCTGCTGATGGATATCAGGCAAGGGACACAAAAATAAGCAAATATTCTGTGAATGAAATCATTATCTTTCTTAAGAGAAGAAAACATGAGTTGTTAAAAATAAAACTTGGGGCTAGAGGTCAGGCAAGATCACATATGAGAAAAGGAAGCAATTGTAATAATCTAAGCAAAAGGTTAAAGACTTATGGTGGCATTAACTAGGAGTGTGGGAGGAGAGGCAGAAAGCATGAGTAGATCTGAAACTCTAACAAGCAGAATTGGCATGATTTGCATAAAAATAAAGACTGAAAAAATTGCTTTTCATATGGTGGCAACTGTATAATACTAGTCCTGGGGACTTTTATTCTGACCCTCATTCATTTCTTATTCTCAGAAAATATCTACAGGAAACAGTATTAATCAGGACACCTGTCCTGGGCAGAATGTGCATTCTGGCTTATGTGACATGATTGCAATATTGCAAGTGCACAGCAATGATTCTTCAGGCCACACACTAAAATGTGATCAACAGTTTGGTAGGACAACAAATTGCTGTTTCTTTTTCCTTCCTCCTGTTTGTTGGCTTTGCAATTTTTCCGTCATTTATCTTTGGCTCATGCCAACATTCATTCAACAGACATTTACTGAGTGCCTCCTTCTGCCAGTCACTCTGTTAGGGACTGGATATGAACAACAGTGACAACTCGAAGCAACCCCAAGTCATCATATTTGTATTCTGACATGGGGGCTGTGGGAGGCAACCAGGAGGTGAATCAGTGACAAGCCCAGTATGGTAAGTGGGTGTGAACTGCTTTTTCTACTCAACAAAATTAAATTTTTCAAACAAGTAAGGAGGAAATGGAATTGGAAGGAGTCAAAAAAGGTGGACTCAGTTGTCATCTTTTCACAGCCCCCTCCCAACCCTGATCAGATTTCCATCCTACTCCTTGACCTCAATGACGCAGGGCTGCAGTACTAACCTGGTTGAACTAGCTCAGTTAAGCACTTGCTTATCCCTCTTCAGCCTGGAGTTATGAATAAAGCTTAGAAATAATGATACACAAATGTCATGGTTTGAGTGTGACACAAACACAGCTTCATGTGTTTTCATCCTTAGTTGATAATAATGTTTGGGAAGATTATTTTACATTTAGAAGAAGGAGCCTTGCTGGAGGAAGGCATATCACAGGTGGCTGGCTTTGAGTTGGGTGGTCCTCCTCACTTCCTACTAGTCGTGGGCACTTGTAATCTCTTTGTTCTTTCAGCCTCCATGATGATGTCTGCCCTGCCCTAATCCTCCTCCTACATCTACCACATTCTGCTATGGGATTCCCACTTTTAATACCTCCTCTTTGGAACTTTAAGCCAAATAAATCAATCTTTCTCTCCTTCATTGCTTGAATCTGAATGTCGTCTCACTGCAGCAGAGTTAGCTGCGACAACAGACATTTTAATGATAAATGTATCATAGGCAAATCTCATTTCTATCCAAGACTGTTGACGTATGCTCAGTAGCTATGTATTGTGAATTGGAAAATGTCCATGACCAACTGCATTTCTCAAAGACAGTCACTTTTTTTAAATAGAACTTTCTATCTTAAAAAAAAAAAAGTCTCCGTAAACATCACCTCATGAGCCTTACTAATGTAAGGATAATGATGTCTGAGTGGCTACGAAGTTTAGGTAGAGCTATTACTAGAGTGGACCAGATGTATTTGCACACAAGATCCACAAAAAAAGAAGTCACTATGTCACCCATTGCAGTCATTCGAAGCACAAACTCTGAAGTAAAAGAATGGTTAAGAACTGCTTATTGAATAGTGAGCAAGAAATGTCAGCAAATATATCACAGCCTTGCTAAACTTTTGAATGATCTGAGATTTTTCCAGTGAATTATCTCATGGTTGAATAAAGGAAAGCATGCATATTGTGCCCATCTTCTGTTGTTAAACTGTGAAATTGAAGCTTCTACTCAAGCTACAAATTAATATTGGATTTTTTATAAAGAATAGAGCAAATGTGTTCACTTAATATTCATGACTCACTTGGTAATGCATCTTAAAAATTAATAGCATGCATAGCACTGTGTTTTTAATGAAAAGATTTGAACGTTCCTTCTAATGTGCAATGACTGAGCTTATTTTATATAATGAAAGTAATTCACCAAGTACAGTATGATTAGCTGTTAGCTGCACAGGGTACTCACAAATCCCAGAGCTTGAGGAATTATGATTTGGGGGTAAGCTATTTCAAACCTCAATAACTTTGTTCCCTTTGGGTTACAGAAGGAATATGGTTTATTGATTTCCCTCAAAACATCTAATGCTTTCCAATGAGGCAAAAGTTTCAAGTATCTTCATGCAGTAATTTCAAAACTCTCCTCCAAATGTAAACAGAAGGATTTTTTTTCTTCTGTCCTACGTAGTTTGGTGGATATAAACCAATACGTATTGTAATGAAGGTCAGGTTCTCCATGACAGCAGAAAAGAAATGTAATTATAGATAAAAATCATCATCCAAAGTAATACCTTTCCCCAAGAGCTAGCAACTTGCTGCTTTAGCACATGGTTTATAACCCTTCCTGTTACAAGCCTTGCACTTTGCTGAAAAGATAAATAAGTCCACATAATATTAGGGCACATTAAAACAAACAGAATATGATCCATTTAAAGGTAACTCTTTGTGTACTAAGAATCATACACAAAGAATGATCTTATGAATACAATAAAAAGCAATTCCAAACTATTAGAAGACATATCAAAAATTCATTACAAGGATGAAACAAATTATTTTAAAACTGCAAAGAAGTATTCTAGCATTTTTAGTAATAGTTCATATAAAGAAGTCATTTAGTTAATAAATGATAGGTTACTATCAATAATAACTATGTAAATGTACTCATACATCTTGAAAGATATTTGCTGCATGCAAATTAACAAGACTATGATTTTTGCTTTGGGCTTTTTTACATTTTTCAACATACTGAATGAAAGGCCATTTTTCTAAAATATACAACTTTACAATTCTGTCACAATCTGAGTCTGAAATGTCCCATTTGGGCTCATATTTTGAACATTTGCTATCCTTCTAATGGCAGAATTTGAGGAGACTGGAATACTCAGAAGAAGGAGACCAGCTGGTAAAAATAGGTCGCTGCAGGTGAGTCTCTAAGGGTTACAGCTAAGCTCCTGGTTCCAGGACCCACTCTGCTTCCTGGTCCCCAGAAACCTGGGAAGCCCATTGCCATCTTTTCCAGTGCATCTCTATGGCAGTCTGGGACCTCTGAACACTGAGCAGCCAGAACTTTTCTTTCGTTAAAAATTTTTATTTATTTCATGTGTGCGTATCGGAGAGCACTATGTGTTCTCTTGAAGACGAAGGGTGATTTTGGGAATCATCCTGGATTGTGTATACCTCCTTCTTACTTCACTGTGGGATTTTCCAGGCTCTGCCCATCAGGGCCAAGAGTGCTGGCTGCAGCTGTTTCCCCTTGGCAAAAGGTGGGACCTGGGATCTGAACTCAGGACCTTCTGCTTGCCAAGGCAGAGTCTTAACCTCGATGCCATCTCTCCAGCCCCTGTCATAGCTCAAGTAGATTCTGAGAGGGGTTTGTCACTGCAACTGGAAAGTAACTAATCTAGCTATGTTAATATCACATTAGTTCCCTACTCCATAGATTTCTTCCTTATGGATGATGAAGATATCACTCTCACCTCCAAACCAATTAGTAAACATTTCAAATTAGTCTAATCCTACACAAATAGTTGTCTCCTATATACAAAAAGAATTATTTAGAAACATGAAAATAATATTCAAAAGTTGTGTGTGTTGTGGATATATGTATCCATTTATGCAAGATAACACGATAATTATTTTAAATAATCCCAGCAATCTTTTGAAGTCATGTTTTTATTTTGCAAAAGAAAACTGGGACCTTGTTACCAATGTTCCTTGTAGTTGTGCAGCCCAGAACTCATGACTTAGCCTTTACCAAAGGCAGCCTGACTGTCATAGTTGGGCACAGGTGTCAATTTGACAGTTGTCAGTTTGAACTATGGGCATATTTGTAGAGAATTAGTAGTTGAGTTGAGCACAGAGCGAACCTGAAGGAGATTGTGTAGCTGATGGGGAAGGCCCAGCCTATGGTGGGTGAGATTAGGCCCTGGAATAAATCACGGAGAGCTAGTTGTGAGAGTCGGCATCCTTCTGTACACTTGGCCAGACATGCTGGTCTGGCAAGTAAGGATTGTCCCTCTCTCAGCGGTTATATAGAGATGGAGTGGCCAGTTCCCTTGGCCCTGGTGTTTGTGCATGCTCTCCCATCAAGATGGACTGAGAACTGTAACCAGCAATTGTAAGAAAGAATAAACACTTGTTCCCTTAAGCCATTTGATGGTCGACCATGCAGGCTGACTGCAACACTGACCAACCACGTGCTCTGTGAACTACACATCTCAGTAACATAGAAAACTAGGTATTGTAGGAATTGTGTGTGTGTGTGTGTGTGTGTGTGTGTGTGTGTGCGCGCGCGCGTGTGTATTAGTCATGGTTCTCGACAGCCACAAATTCAACAGAGTGAATTTGAGTTGGCTTATGAGATATGGCTGAGGTAGTCCAATAAAGACTGTCAGTGGCTGCTCAGTCTAATAGTCCAGTTGGTGATGGCTGAAGACTGGAGTATTCCTAGAGAGTCTTTAGTCACATTTATGACTTGGAGGGTCGGATGGCTGAAAAATTGAAGAAATGAAGAAACCGGGCAGCAGGAGGGAAGACATTTTCTAGCACAGCTTCAGCAAGTCTCTCCTCTTCTGTCTTCTGTTCTGTGGTTCCTTTTATCTGGTCTACTACTGGGTGGTTCCAATGAGATTTAGGGAGGTTCCAATGGGATCTAGGACTGATCTTTGTATTGTAAATGTATTGATCCAGATAATGTCTTCAGGTGGTCTCCACTGATCTCAGTTAATGCCAGGCATGTCAAGTTGACACCCAGGATTAACGATCACAGTGCATGTACACACTGTATATGTATATGTGAAGTATACATATGTGTTCAGTTGTGCCTGTGCAGTATGTATATTTGCATAGGTGTGAGCAGCACGTGTGTGTGTGTGTGTGTGTGTGTGTGTGTGTGTGTGTGTGCGCACAGTCATTTATGTGAAGCACAGAGGAGGTTGCTCCATCATTCTTCAACCTATTCTTTTAAGGCAGAGTCTCTCATTAAACCTGGAGCTGGGTGGGCTGTCAGCAAGCTCGTCAATCCTCCTGTCTCCACCCTCCATGGCACTGGACTTATACGTGAGCAGATTACTATGCCGGGCTGTTATGTGGGTGCTAGAACCCAGACTCCAATCTTCATGTTTACTCAGCTAGTGCTCTTACTCTCTGAGTCATCTCTACAATCATGAATTTTACGTAAGTAAAAGATTTATATGAATAGGAAATATATGTTGTACAAAGCACAAATTTGCAGTGTGGTTTCAGAGAAAATGTAAGGACTTTATGACTTTACAAATATTTCATAATTATAATTTGGCTCTTATCACTCTGTCAGTCACTGTGGTAAATACTTTACATACATTAACCCTTAACTCCTCCAGCTGTCATCTGACAAGCTTCTGCATAAATCCCAGTTAGATGCCCATTGTCCCTGATCTTTACCAGATGTTTGAGCCCAACCATCTAACCCTCTTGCTTCCCTGCATTCCTACTAGTTTTACGGTTTTATATTTGTGCTCCCATGCCCCAGGAGGTATTGGGCAGAGAAATCATTGGGCAGAGAAAAATTCAAATTAGTATTTATGGTTTCAAAGACACTCAAATAACAAAAAAGTTTCCAAGTCAGTCTACAGCAAAATGTTTTTAAAAGTCTGTATCTCATCTGCCTTCTTTGTCCCCTCTCTTTCCTACTTTTACCCGCCTCTGTCCCCATCTACACTCCTCAGGGCCCCTCTCTCACCATCTCTTTCTCTCTCTCTCTCTCTCTCTCTCTGTGTGTTTGTGTGTGTGTGTGTGTGTGTGTGTGTGTGTGTGTGTGTGTGTGTGCATGCATGTGTGTCCTGGACTTTGGTTCCATCTTTCCTCACCTTCCACCATTTCTCACCTTCCAGGGTCTCTCAAGTCTCTAATCCAGGCTTCTTTGAAATCACTGTCTCTATCCTTTATTCTGATTCTTCTCAACCAAGTTTCAGAGACAGATGTGAAAAACAGGGAACAAAGGACACAGGTGCATCCAGAGCATTGGTTCCCTTTGTGGACAGTCACACAGCACTGAAAGTCTACCTGGCAGTGATGGAAACCATCAAGGATAAAAACTAAGGGGTGACATTTTGAGGAATGACATGGAATTTGAAGTTAGGGGTCTGTGAGAAGGCTATTGTAAGGGTCTGAGAGCAGGAAAATGGGTGCTTAGATGGAAGAGAGGCAGAAGAGTAGTATCAGATAAGGGAAGGGAATTTAAAAGCAGTGTGGATGGATCGTCTATGAGCAATGAGGGGAAGGAAGGAAACATCAAGGATGGGTCCAGCTCAAGCCTGGCTGCACGTAAGGATGGCAGAGTGGGGCACTGTGATGATCTCTGCCTTACTTCAAGGTCATGAATGTGCTATGAAAATGCATATATAAAGCTCTATCTATTTGCAGTGTTTCATTGTGAATGGGCAGCTGTATTAATGCACTGCATTACTAACAAAGAGCAAAGTATCAGAAAGAACTGGAATCATCTATAAATGAGGAAAGAATGTGAAAAATAAAGCAATATGGAGGTGAGCTGTTCACTCCATTACACAACATGTTCCTATGAGGATGCAGTGTATACTACCCTCTTACACATGTTTAATTTGATATTTTATGTATCACTTAAAAGTAATTTTAAAAACCAAACAGAATTTTACCTAAACTAAGCCTATAGGGAGGTCAGGCACCATAGGAATTTGCTTTAATTCAGCATAGTTTTGACTTCTATGATGATGTTTTTAAACGAAGAAACTGTTCAGGGTTTCCATGCACAACATTTAATACTGGTGTGAGCCTTAGGAAAGGACGCAGAGAGAGAGGAGCACCCGGGTGTTATCCTGAGAGTTTTCCTAATCCCCAGTGAAGACACATGGTCTGTATGGATGGAAGAATCCTCACTAAAACAAGGAAGATCTAAAACCTTTATAATAGGTCCTTATTACATGTTATTGTTAGTTTTAAACTATGATCACTAAGCATTTTTTTAATTGCCATCTCAAGAGACAGAATGAAGTAGTGACTTTATAATGTGTCCACCTGGCTAGACTGATGATACTTCCCAGATTGCTTTCTCTATTTCCTGTTAGAGTGGGTGGATGACAAGACAGTAAGTGCACTGTAGGATTTCAGGGGTGATCAGTGAGCCAGCAGTCATTTTGTTGTTCATATGCATCAGTTCTTCTTCTGACTCATATATTGACTCAACACGGAACCCAAGTCTGCAGCTGCCTGTCTCTCTTCAATTCTTTAGTGTTGTAAACTCTTGGGCCATGTCTGTGATTTTAGATCTATAATAATAGGACTCTTGACTTCTTTAGACACCTGCTCCCTCACAGTCAGAAGCAACAAAAAAATACCGTTTACAACCTTATGGCATCTCTCCTGTTGTTCTTACTCTCCCACACTTTAGATCTATCTCCTCTTCTAACTCCAGCTTGAGAGCAAATGTGAGGACAATAAGCAATAGACTGCCAAGTCAGAATCCTCTGTTTCATATACTTGAATCCATATGTGAACATCTTTTCTCTTTACCCCAGTGGTTCTGTTTCTCTGAAATTGAAATTAGTCAAATTATCCAAGTCTACTAATATGAGTAACCAGTATAATAACATAATCCATTCAGTCAACAATTATTTATCCCTACTAAGTATGAAATACAATCCTGAACACTGGACACTCTAGAATACACAGTGTAACATGACAGATGTCTTTTTCCTCTTGGAAAGTGAGCAGTATTGCAGAAAATGAGAATATGAACATATTAGTCTATAAATGAGTCCACATGAAATATTTCAGTCTGCTAGTTTCTTGCTATTACAATAAACTTAGTAGCTTACATTAATACATATTTGCTATGATGTATTTGGTAGGTTGGAAATATGAAAGATGTTCTGGATAGAATCCCTATGCTGTCAGAACTGTACTGTTTTAGAGCTCTAAGGAAAAGTTTTTCTGCCTTCCGTGTTTTCTAGAAGTCTGGCATTCCCTGATCCATGTTCCTTCCTTTTTCTATAAAGTGCCCACTCCAGCTTCTGCCACCATCCCATTTATGACTCTGATCCTTATGAGATTCTTTGTGAGTGTGTTTGTCCTGCTAGGAAAATCTAATCTTCCCATGTCCAGAATCTTAACCTCGTCTGCAGCCCTCTGACTGCATAAGCAGTGGGTTTCTGGGATTAGGACATGGATGTCAGGTGTTATTAGACTAACATAATTTGTGTTTTGAAGAAAATAGGGTAACGAGACATAATGTTTTTATTTCATGTGGTTAGAGAATTCCTCTTTCAAATAGTCTCTTTTGAGCAAGAACCAAAGTGAGGAAGGGAGCCCTGTTCTCATCTAAACAGAAGGAAGTGCTGAGGTCCTGGGGTAAGGAGTTTGAAATATATTCAAGTGGATGAAAAGCCCCTTTATATTAGTCATGCAGGGCAGACTGAATAACTGGTAGAAATAAATCTAAGAAGGACTCTGCCACCATATCTTACAAAGCTTTGCATGAAACAACAGGCTCTCGTTCAAAGTGTAAACAGAAACCACAGAGATGTAAGGTTGGAAGAAGAATATGACAGAGACTCCTGATCTGATATGATGATGTGAGAAGTCATTATGTCCAAAAATAAATATCAAATATCTGTTCTCTGATCATGTGTAGGCTCCTTATGGTTTGCTCATTGAATCTGAGGTTTTTGTATTTGATTATTTGTTGTGTAGTGAGGCTTGTGGACCAACAGCATTAGTGTCACCTGAGAGCTTGTTAGAAACGCAGGCAGACCACACCTGAAACTGCTCTAATCGATCTGCATCTACGATCACCAGATGATTCATAGGTATATCTTGTAAAAGATGCTTTTAGGAAACACCGAAACAGTTTTAGAAAAGTCAATTGCATGGGCTATGGTAGAAGCAATGGGAAATATGTGAAATCATCATACACAGGATATACTTTGACAATAGAAGCAGATAAAAATTACTGTGTCATTTGTTGTAAGTGAGAAGATCAGAAAACAAACAATAACTACAGTGATAAGCTGCAAAGTTTGCTTAAATTCATTGCAGGTAATTGTGATGTTATTTTCTGAGATGGAAAAAAAATTGGGATGAATGTACGGCTTGCCCATCTGCTACTCTTTAGATATTTCTTAATGCAAACCACTCAACAGCCATATTGATATCAAAGCTATCCACAGAACATACAGAAAACCAAGAAAATCTTTTATTTTGAATAATCTATGACACTAATGTTGAGCAATTAGTCCATAAGTTCTTGCCAAGAAAGATGTCAAGCATCATGGGACTGCTATTCTAAACAAAAACTATTCAGCATTAAAAAGACACCTGACTGATTTGACCCAGATGTAGTTAGATGTTTTCTTATGTGATATTGCAAATAACACAGAAGACAAGCGACATCGCAGGGATGGTGCCTGCTGGTGGTCCCAGCACTTGGAAATGCAAACAGGAGGATCATGGTTTTAAGATCAGGCTGAGTCGTATATCGGTATCCTGCCCCCCCCCATTCTCCCTGTCCCTCTAAACATGACAACCCCAATAGGTTGGGAAGTATAAATTATGATTTCCTTGATTCTTTCTGAAAAATTGGGGTTCAAGGGCACCATAAAAATAAGAGATGAGGTTGGGAGGTAAATTTGGAAGGCAAAGGGAACTGCTGTATTTAAGGCTATGAGAGTCTGAAATCCATTGCTCTGTGAAAGAAAGTAGGAAAAAGTGAAGAAAAATCCTAAAAAGTGATCCCAGAAGTGCAGTGCCATGGTAGGCAACCGACAGACAGAAGAATAATGAAGGGAATGTGAGCTAGAGTAACTGACAGCATGGTTTGATAGACGCAAAGGCAGAAGAGGCAAATGTTTCAAACAGGGAGAAGTGGGGGGAAAAACCAAACTCTGACAGTATGCTCAGTAAAATAATACAAAGAATTTAGAATTAAATTTTGCAAAATGGAAATTTAATTCTATTTATTAATTTTGCAAAACGGAAGGTTGCTGGGTGACCTTGATTAGAATGAATTTCAAAAGAAGAAATGATCAAGATTTACTCATTGCTAAAAAATTGCTCAGCACATACTTTAGTGCGGTGGTGCTCTACCGGAGAGCCCCTTTGTCCAGTACAATGACAGAGCAGCTTCAGAGTGAGCCAGTGAGACTCATGTGGCGCAAACACATGTGAGATTTATTTCAGGTCAGTCTGGATGTTCTGTGGATGAACTACAGGAAAAGCAAAAATATCTATACATCATTTTCCTATAGGCTGACTGAGCAGCAAGCAGAAGGAGCTTAGGAAAGAAAGTGTTCTTTAATTCAAAGTATTTCTTTAAAGAGCAACACTCCTAATTCAAATAAAATTTGAACGTGATAACACATATGTCCATGTACACACACCTATGCATATTTATATGAAGAGGATAAGTTGTTCATAATCTTTTTATTTTAACACTTTTCAGTTCTATCTAGTTATCATTATATGAAAAAGAGACCGTATGTGGATTGAAGAGAAAAGTGGAATCTTTTGACCTTCTATTCATTTTGAATTCTATCATAGCATGCCTTTTGATGATGAGACGTGCTCTGCTCAAAAATTAGAAAAGTTTTGTCAATGAAGAGAAATAGTAAAACAGCTGAAGTCAAGTACCTAATTCAATAAAAGCTAAGCTTTACAGGGTGCAAGTGAAGGCTTTGGTCTTGGTTATAAGCATACTGGGTTCTGATTGGAAGTCATATATACTCATTAACTAAAGAATTGGCATTTTGTTTTTATGCACTCATCTCCTGTTTGTTTTGTTAGCAGGAAACAGCAAACATGAGTCTGAGTACTTCTAGACACAAACAAAATAGTCTCCAATACTGACAAGCATCATGTATAACTGTGGCAAATCCACTCAGAAAAAAAAATCTAGTAGGAGACCACGATGGGAGGCCAGCCAGCTTCCTCTTAAGGATGCACTGTCTTTTGAAGCGTGCTTGCTTTCAAGGCTTTAAAAGAGTAGAGTTTGTACGTTCATTCCCATTACATCTCAACACAAGCACACTTTTTTAATAAATATATCTTTTAGAAACTACATAGAATTTTTAGCTATTATATTGAGCCTATCAGTGGGAAGCACTTTTTTTTCTCCATTCATATTTTGTAGATGGGAATCCGGTAAGTATAAGAACTATCAAATTAAAGCTAGATGATACTGAATGTAACAAGGTGTCTCTGTGTATCTGCAAGACTGCATATTTTTGCTGCAAAGAGTATTGATGGAGATTATGCATAAACCTTTCATACATTATTCCATTTTGCAAATCATTTCTCTGCTTAATTGATCACTGAGTTACACATTGTTCTAAAAGAAATAGGTAGACCTAGGCTCCTTTGTAAGGCATCACAACTCAAAGTTCTGTTTTGATGTGAAGTGGGAGAAAAAATTGTGGGTGGCATCGATGCTGCTGGTTATGCAAATCAGAAAGGGATAAGAAGTGAAAGTCATATCATTTCCGTGATGGATAGAAATGGGCTTAAGGCTGACAGGCAATCTAAAAATTACTATTACCTCTCATTATATCCTTCCAAGCTTTTCCGCCTGTGCAGAATGGGATTTTAAACATCTTGATCAAGCCGCAGGAATCCGCCTCATCTCCTGACACTGATGGTCATCTAGCAGGGCAATATTGTTGCTCTAAATGGCATCCTGATGCTGTCTGGAAACGGCATGAGGTATTGCTCAAGAAGTGGGTTGTGACTGGAAAGAGCCGGTGGAAATTTACAGGTAAAGTATCATTTTGCCACTGGTGAAATGATCAAAGGCACCATGCAGAGATGCGCCTAGGAGAGCTGAAGACAGTACAAGATGCGCTCTGCTCCACCAATCCTAAGATGAAATTTAAATGTCTGCACCACTGAATGAGAGGTGCACAGCCTTAAGTACCATCCAGTTCCACATGCCCAGATGAGGACTAGAAACCACATTGTAATGAGGTGCTCACTGTCATGAGCAAAATGCTGGCTAGGAAAGGGACTTTACATAAGTTGTAGGGCTTTGCTCTTTCTAGCTCATACTTTTAAAATTAAAAATATGATAAGAAGGCTTGGAGATGCCTCAGTGGTAAATGCTTATTCCTTGCAAGCAAAAGGACCTGAGTTCAGAACCCCAGATCCCCAATTTTAAAAAGAGGCAAGATGTATAGAGCAGCAACCTATACTTCCATTCATGAATGGCAGAGGCTTGGAAAGCCCAAAGAAAGCAGTAAGGTAATAGAGAAATTCAAAATGAGTCTTGATGTCATAATTGAGCACACTTGACACATACACTCTAGTGTTCTCTTGTACACATGCCCACATAGACACACTTATCCACATACAATACGCACACACAACACACACACACACACACACACACACACACACACACAATGGGTAGTTGTTTCTCTGCAGATAAAAACTTGTTGTTTTACATTATTTTCAGGATCATTTATTTAAAACAGTTCTGGTCTTCTGGAAACAAATTCTTACTAACATCAAAGATTTAGAAAGGGTGGTAGTGACATGAATTTTCTCAGCTGTCATAAGCTTCAATTTTCTTACTTATAGTATCTGACAAATAATGTACCTAATGGGCTCATAAAGGAGTTAATTGAATTATGGTTGTAAAATGTGTAGTTCAGAGTATGGCGTCCATAAGTGAGCACTCAGGAAATATGGCAAACACCATCCTTATCCTCAGAAGCATCACCATGCAAAAACTGAAAAAAACACATGTTTTATCACAGATGCAAGAGAAATTTAAAAGACATCTATTCGTCTTTCTTGCTTTGAGTACCAGGAAGGAAATTCTGCTTATCCATTCTGAATCTTCTTTCAAGTGATTTTGGGAATGAATATAATGTCTCTTCTTGGTGGGTTATTGTGACTATGTAAATAACGATATTTAATTGTTATGGTCAGGTATAGATGCTTCTCTTCACAGCAGCTTTCTGCAGCTCTCAATCCCAGCACTGACGGCCCCAAAGGACAGTATCTTAATTAAGGATCATTGTGCAGAAAGCTTTTCTCAGACAAGGAGGTTGGAGAGAAGCTGTAAGCAGAAATATATTAGCAATGGTCAAAGAGTAAAAAGTCTATGTGAGTTGAAGGAATCTCCATTTTGACTAAGAAAGGCCTCTGATTAGACAGAAAACCGTCTCAGGAGGAAAATGCCGCTTTCAGCACCATCGATGGAGGACTCATTTTTTTTTAGTTAGGCCAGTGAGATGAGTATGATATTTCTCCAGTTGCAGCTGCCAATTATTTCAGAAGTAAAAATCTCTACAAAAGCCAGAGAGGAGTCTCAAGTATAGAATGGTAAAGTTACAACCAGAAGTAGGTAAACCTTAAGGCTGACTTTCTGACACTTCAGTAATACTGAATCAAAAACAGCCAGAAGAAACAAACTTCAGCTTCCCTAATTGGAAGCAGAGACCCCCCATTGCAAGTAAGTAAAGCAGTTCTGCTTCAATTATCAGTGGACACAGTCAGGAGACAGGATAGAGGACAGCCTAATAAAGGAAAGACAATGCCTCTTCAAGAATGAACAAGATCCAAATATGGAAGACAGCATGACCTCCCAAGTGATCCTAGACCCCAGTTACAAAGATTGATACAACTGAAAGATTCCAAAAGAAAAAGAGTCACTGGGAATGTCTCTAACTCATCTACAGTATTATGTCCTACCCTAGGCAGCCATATTAGATTTGGATAATGTTTGCAAGTAACAACTGGTCTAGCTAGATCTCTAAGATACTTTGCTAATATTATTATAAAACACTTTTTAATGAACAGAGCATATCGCTGATGTCACACCAAATATTTGTGAAATGCTAAGAGCAGTCCAGGCGTGAAGTTTATAAGAGAGGAAAAGAAGAAAGACCCTGACCTCACAGAACTAATAATACAAGGAGGGAAACAGATGTACCAAAGTACACAATGTGTCCCATGAAGTGCACAATGAGTGTTGAGGACAGGAAAGAGGAAGTAGCAGAATTTAAGCTGTGACTTGCAAGGCTAGTCAGAATTAACTGGTAATGAATATTAAAATAAACCTTTTGAAGAAAGACCCTTGAAGTGGAAGAGAAGATGAGTGGCTAGAGAGCTGACAGAAGGCTGCTGAAACTAGTATACAGACTAAGCTGAGGGATAAGAAGATGGAAATAAAGACAAGATCACAGACGGTGTGAAAAAAATTTAAATCAATTCTAGTGTAATGCTAGTGTGAATGAGTGAATGCTTTTATACATAGAATGTGAGGTCACTGGTTATATATTTCAGAAAAAATATCTTTGGTCTATTCCATGTAGTACATACCTGCAATACATACACACATGCACACGCACACACACACACACAAGTTGGTAGGAAAATGTCATGGTCAAGTGAAGAATAGACAGTGGCTTAGATTATACAAGCAATATGGAAAATAGTAAAAACATTCAAGACTTTCTAGGTTATGTAAGCAATTTGAAAAAAAGTAAACACATTCAAGACTTACTAGAATAAGTATTTTTAGACCTGGTAATAGATCAAATATAGTTATGTTATGTAGCTACTTTCTCTGAATTGAAACATTCCCTCCTGGAAGGAGATTCAGTGATGCACAGGAAGTAAATGAAACTTACAAGGCTTAGAAAACACCTAAAACAAGGTTCCCAAATTTCAACCCCAAGGTTGGGCAAGTAATAACAATTTCTTGAGAGTGAGGAAAAAATTCTCTGACCAGACAAGCTACACTTATACATTGTTTCAGGGAACAATGCAGAAGCAGCTTTGATGATTGTCAACCATGCTGGGTGGGCTTTTCAGTGATACCAGTTGAGTCCACCATAAGCAACCCCACACCTATATGTCGTCAGTTACACTCGATGGTTCACTAAAGTAGACTTGGATGAGCTCCTTTCTTTGATCTATTGTCCATGCCGTATCATCTCTCCAGAAAGCATCACAAGAGAGTGTGAAAACAATACCTCTCTGGTATATGACTGAAATAAAAAAAGTAGAGGATGGTGCCATTTACAGAGAAAGAGAGAAAGAGTAATTTAAGTCTATTTTCTCTTTCTTATGTGTATTGTATAGCTGAATAGCCCCACTTATGTACATCCTATGCTATTTCTCACACTCTAAAGTTCATTTATATCAATTTCTTTGTATCCATGTGGATGGCTTTCCTTAATAATTTCCAGTACACTTTTTTGTTGTGCAACTTTATGATCTATATACTAATCAGAGTACCTGACATCTTTAGTCTTATAATCTTTACAGAAAGGGAATCTTAGATTTCTCAAAGTCTGCAAAGTGACCTAAGACAGAGCTATCTACATTGCATTTCATTGAGAGTATGAGCTATCCTGTTGAGTACAAATTTCATTCTATGCACAAGAGCCCTATCCAGAGAGGATACTCTGATACAAAAATCAGAGTTGTAGATATTTCATGCTTAAGTAAAAAACACAAGAACTGGGCATTGTCACTTTTTTGCCATTATCAAATATATCCCAAATTAGAAGTAAGATGTTGGGAATGGGAGAGAGAGAGAAATCATGTTCTCTCTTCACTTGTGTAAATTACAAACGGACAAGGTTTTGAGTGATCATCTCACTGTCTAATAAAATGTCCTTCGTTTATTCAACTTTCTAGAGCATTTCACACCATTGTAACTCCATCCTCCTTAAACTGTTTTCTTTCATTTGACCTGAAAAATACCATTATCTATTCCTTATCATCCAATCTCAATTGCCTCTGGGAGAATCTGCTCACTTTTTTCTAATCATTAATCATTTCACTGTCTTGGATATCACACACTGAATCTTAATTCCTTCCTTTTAATGTTTTTCCTAGGTGACTCCTTGCAGTCTGCTGCAAAGAATCCTCGTGATAATTATGAAAAAAGAAAACCTCCTGATATGTTTGTGATGTCCCCCCTTATGTCCTAAGCAAGCATCTCCCCTTTGTAAACATAAAGAGTTAAAGATGGGTGGTGGGATTAATAAATTAAATTTTAATCAATTATATACAGATATGGTCAAAATCATATCAAATTCTAGAAAACAATAAACATCTGAAGAGAAACAGGCTCTCTCCCAAAAATAAAGCAAGATCAGCAAAGATGGTACAAGAGGTAAAGGCACTTGCTAGACGACTCTGATTATGTGGGCATGATCCCCAGAATCAATGTAAAGGTGGGGGAGAGAATCTGCCTCACAAATGCTAACCTCCACACATGCTCCATGGTATGTATGACCTTTCCACCTCCATACAAAATAAGAATAAAAAATTTGAGACATCAAGATAGATAACAGCATGAAAGTCCATCTATGTCAATTTATCTTACTGAATAAAGATACAACAAAAAAGATAAATGCCCAGTATTTTGCCAAATTTTGGTCACACACGTTTAATACAGTTTCCTGGACATTTAAAAAAAGCAAATTGGCACTATACTGTTACCAACAAAAGACTGCACAGTCATCGACCATACCGAATCTCTTCATCACACGGTAGTGACCAACAAAAACTTGGATGTTCTAACTTGAATACAGAACTATATCACTGGGGCATGACCTATGGCAAGATGTGGGTGGGTGGACATCCAGGGTAGGGTTTTGTAACTGACCCAAAAGGGGAAAAGTGTTGAGGCTAAGGAATGAGTGGCTGCAAAAGTACTTCCACTACCTCAGGGATTAGAGCTTCCGCCCCACCCCCACCCCCAGCACCACTGAGAAGTCTGGCTCTCAGATTAACAATTCAGGGACGCCCTTAGAAGCTCCTGGCTCCTGTAACAGATAAGACTACTCAAAGAAGCAAATTCAGATGGAAATGTTTGAAAGGAAAAGAGTAATCAAATGAAAGAAAAGATGCGGAGAGAGTAAGAACTGTCCGGCATCTTCCATGGGGCTCTGGGATAGAAATCTCTTCAGGGAAGTGCATCATCAAGTGAAGAACCAGAGTTCCAGAACATTTCATGGGTCACTCGAGACCCAACTACCCGAGGAGCAGGCAAATATTTTCCTGAGCAAGAACTGTTCATGTGACCCAAGAAACAAGCAAAGAGGAGGGGTGGGCTTTCTGGAGACAACTCTACTTGCATATGACTGAAGGCTGAGCGAGACCGTCAATGATCCTGGACATTGGCCAGATCGTGGTCTTCTTAGTGCTGGCGGCTGCAGCCTTCAGTCAGTCTGTATGAGATTCTTGCATCTGATCGCCCTTTCTTTACGATTCCCTCCTCATGCCTTATCGTTTACCAGGTTACTTTTTTCTGCTGCACCCATAAATGAGAGCGTCAACTACTCTTGCCTTGCTTTGCTTTGTCTCGTCTCCGGGTTCCTTCTGGCATCTCATTGTGTGGGGGATGAGATAGTTCCCGAAAGGAGCAAGGCGGTTCCACAGAATGAAATACGTCCTCTCATTCCCTCCTGGGGATACTCTGAGAATTAGCATCACCTCAGATTCTACTTAGAAATCAATCTATTGAGTACTTTTGCAGCTGTGCTCTTGTGCAAGGTCTCAAAGATGCCATTTTCTCAAAGACAGCAACGCAGGTGCAGACAAGGCCATTTATTCTTAATGGCTGCTGCTGCTTCTTGAACCAAATACTCAAAGCATGAGAGGTCTTCTTTGATATTTAGTAACCAGCCCTTCTACATCCTTTGTAGACTTTTTACACACTTTCAAATGTGTGCTCCGATACAGTGTATTTACAGTCAACTCATGAAGAATTGCGAGCATTAACTCTCACTGGGATGCCAGGAGCACAAACACATGCAGCATATTCTAACCCACACACTCCATTTTTTAAGAAGCTTTTTAAAATAAATTGGACCAATGAGTTCCAATAAACTTGTCTTTGCTGTTCCATATTCCTTTATTGTATTTTCCCATAAATCATCCTGCAAATTCTATTTCTTTACATTTAAAGCTTCTGAATATCAGTATTACCTGGAAATACTTAAGGATTCTTTACTCCTAACTCCAATCCAAGTTCAAATGGCTTAAAGCTAAAGTTAATCAATGAGATGTTTTATATCTCCTATACATGATTCTAATATACAGCAAATATTGGTGAAAAAAACATTTTTATCTGGTGTCTTAGGACCAGGTATGAACAACTGTGTATAAAAATCCAGGTGTTTCTTAGGCTTGATCAGGAGAGCTTTGTTTTTCTACAGAGTTTGATGAACTGTGTGTAGAAACAGCTGAAATCTGTGTGGTTGAGTGAAGTAATGATTTTTTCCCACTCATTCATGCAGACTTGGTCTATGTGTCCTCTGAAGGATATGAGTTCTCACAGAAATGCTTTGTCTCATTCATACGCCACAACCGAAGATGTGTGCTTCTCCAAATACTCTTTAGCATGAAGATGAGCTACCTTTGAGTATGTCCAGTCGCCTCAGGAAGGCAAAGTCTCTTGGGAGCCCTGTGTATTGAAAACATTATTTGAAAGTAAGGTATAATATTGAGAATCTACAGAAGCCTTTTAGCTAACATTCACCAAAATTTCCTTACTTCACTTTATAACCACATCTTTCTTCTTTCCAATTTTAATTTCTTTGTTACTAGAGGCTATAAATAAAAATAAAGAGGAGAAGTTCCCTTCTTAAGCTGTGGTTACTTTAATGAGGTTGGACTTGTCAGGAGAGCACCAATGAATTCTGTTAGGTTCCACTCTTGATTTATTGGAAGAGGTTTTTTAATTGGAGTTAGTTTAAATAGATGAGAATCAAATTACAATCAATGTCCTGAAAAAGTTTATTAAGTGAAATACATAGGAATTCCACTTAGAGGTAATACAATCTTCCTCTGTGCCCAGTGTGCCTGGGGTATGTACCCTAATCCCTTTAAGCACTAAATAAAAGCAGTCATTACTTGGAAGAACCAAGAAAAGGTATGTGAATAAGAAAAAAGGGTTTTTCTTCTAACACTAATTAATTCACACAGGCCTCTGAACTGGAGTGCAACCCTTTTTGTGGTCTGAATTAATTTTCTCCTGGGGGAAAAAAAACCTTCTACTGTTTTATTTTAAGACTAGAAAAATGATCCCTCCATTTGGCCAAGAAAGTTCAAAACAATTAGAGTGAATGTCCAAATGAGTAAGAAGTTAATTCTTTGTCTTTCTTGGGAAAATAATGTGCTGAACTGGGAGAAATAGATGCTAAGGCTCTTTCGGAGAAGTCAGGTACAATTAGAATTCTTCTAAAATGCCTAATCTGAAATTAGGATATGGTACACAAAGAGACACCTATAGACTCTGAAACCTAATTGTATCTGCACATGAAGATGCTTCTGTTTTAGTAAGAAACACTTGAATAAAAGTATAAGATTTTCTTTTCTCTGAGCTATCATATGAAATATTCCATTACTTTTAATTTCTCTAAGCAGCAGGGTTTTTTATTTTTATTATTCAGATAACTTTGGCTTTCCAAAGTAACTTTCAGTTATTTTCTTAGTTTCTTGAGAATTATTTCTTTTTTTTTTAATTTTTTTATTATTATTTATTCAATTGTGTGTGTGTGCGTATGTATGTGCGCGCGCATGTGTGTATGTGTGTGTGTAGAACCACGGACGAATCGCGAACCACCATGGACGCCTCCACTTCCTTCTGCCCCGGGATTCACAGGCTCCGCCCTACCAGGACCAGAAGCGCAGGCCGCCTGGCGTCTATACGTGGCATCTGGGATCCGAACTCAGGACCCTCTGCCTGCAAGGCAGAGGCTTAACCCCTGAGCCACCTCTCCAGCCCCGAGAACTATTTCTTAAACATGGCTTTATAAGCATCTGTAGTTAGTAAATCATCAAAGTGGAAGAGAGCATTGTATGCCTTCAAATTGTTTATCTGCCACCCTTGTTATTCATTTATCACAGTTACCTTAAAAGTGGATGAAAATTTTAATTGGCACAAGGTGATTAAATCAGATGGGAAGTGATAGATTTCCTCCAGAACACTTGATATTTTTCTTTTCCATCGATTTAAAAATATTGAACGAGACCTTAATTCAAGTGAATGAAGTAGTGGTACAAATGAAACGTTGCTAGGTAGGCTATTTTAAAAGCAGACACTCGAGAAGTGCTGAAAGAATTCCTGTTTATTTATATGCAATTATGTACACAGATTTGTAAATATCTGCATAAGTACATACAAACTAAGGTAACAACATCATCAAACATTTAAAATATCTATCATAGGCACACTGGAAAAAAACACCAATTAATAATATGTCTACGTTTTTATGGACGTGTGTATGGCGTACATGCATAGAGAATTCTGATTCACACTTTCCATCTTCTGGAAAATTTTTACAATCCATGCAAAACTGAGTTCTCGTGATCAGGAACCAAAGATTAAAGTCAGAACAACACATTGAAAGTTTAAAGGAGTAATTTTATTGAAAATGTAAGAAAAGAGAAGTATCTCTTGGACTTTCAGTTTGGGGAGGCAAAGAGAGAGCTCATAGTCATAAGACGGGAGAGCGATAGAGCAGAGGAGATAGCTCAAGGTCAGAAGAATGGGGAAAGAGCCACCATAACCGCATGGCAAGAGGATGGAGCCACCATGACCTGATCCACGGCTGAAAGCAGGAAGAAGAGAGAGGAAAGTGGAGGTATAATCTTCAATAGCCTTGGGCATTGCTAAAGTTACCAGGGAAGTTAGATAATAAGGACTGGAGGGTGGGTGGGGGTGATTGCCATAGCTCCAGACATTCCTCGGCTATCTTATTCTGTGGCCCTCCTGCCCTTACAGAAGCACCATCCCTGCCCTGGTTTCCTTTTCACGTGGCTGTTTCCCTTCCTGGCATGTTTATCTCTGGGTCCAAATTTTCCTTTAAAGACAAAGATCTTAGTAATGTCTGACAGGGGCCAACCTGAACATTTACTCTAAATTGATCATCTCTGTAAAATCCCTTTATGTGTATAACAGGCTCAGAAACATGACTAGTAGAGAATGTATGTCTCTACAAGCTTCTATCTAAGGCTAACCTAAATACTATGGGGGGTTAATTATATGCAAAATTGGAATTTTGAGCCTAAGGTTATAGTTTAATTGGTAGGGTTCTCACTAACATGCACAAAGCCCCATGTTCGTTCTCAGCATCATGTAAAGTTGGGTTTGGTGGCCAGCAATACCAACATTGGGAGGTAAAGGCAGGAGAATGAGAAGTTCAAGGTAATCCTGGACTATAGAGATAGTTCAAGGCCAGCTTAGTCTATATAACAACCTTATCACCCCTCCCCAGAAACAGACATTGGAACTTTACTCTTCCATAGGATTTAATACATTTTTCAGTACTGATAGAATATTCTCTGGGTACTGTAGCTAAAGCATATAAAAATTGTTGAAGATTAGCTAAATAATGTGTGTGGCCAAGATCTTTGCAGAGTAAAGAAATATAAGCCCAAATATTGATTGCAAGGTAGAGTGAAGGAAAACTGTAGAAGTTGCTGGTGGTTAACCTGTGCCATTCCAGTGTTCAGCTCTATGCTATTTTTATGTACACAGTAGCTTGTTACAATAGAAAGTGATTTTAAAGTCACAGGACATGTCAGGAGGATCAGGAGATTGAGTCCAATCTGGGCTATATATTGAGTAAAGGTATCTCAATCTACCCCTAGGATATCTCTTAGATGCAAATGTAGCTTTCTAGCTTGCATAAGATCATGAGTTAAGGCCCTAGAACAATATACACACACACCCCGACCTGAATGAAAACAACAGTTTTCATTAAATTCTCACTAATAAACATACTGTTTAATGCCTAATACTAAACATTAAAGGATTTTTACATAAATTTCTTGCTAAAAATCTACAAATATTGGGCAAGGGAGATGATGCAAGGGTTAAAGCCTTTGTCTTGAAAGAAAAGGAAACAAATCCAGATTCCAGATTCCATGTAAAAATGCCAAACAGAAATGGCAACAGCCTATACTTCCGCCCCTGGAAGGTAGAGCCTGGGAAACCACAAAAAAAAAGCAATAAGGAGGTGAGCGATCCTGGATGATTTCCAAAGGCACCCCTAGTCCTCCACGGGCATGCACACTCCACTCAAGTGCACACTCTGGTGCAAATATACACACACACACGTATGTGAGCATGTAAATAATAATCTGCAAGTATTATTAGAAATTAATTTATGAATTTTACATAGAAAACTAGATCACAAAAAGGTAAAGTAAATGACTAAACGTTTCAAATTCTGCTTAGCTCCAAATTAGTTCTCTAAGCCAAGTGCCATATGTTCTTCATGGATGCTTTTCCTCAAAGCAGAGGAAAAAACTCTGCTTTCTCTAACAAAAGTAATCGGTAATTCATGAAGCGGAAATGAAGCAAATCAGATTTGTACATTGAAAGCAGTAATGAGAAATTCATAGCATGTGCTTTATCTTATTATGAAATAAATTGTTTATTTGATGGCAAGGCAATTGGTCAAATATCATTTAAGTGACCAAACTTGCCTTTTATTGTTACTACTACTATTATTATTAGTTATTATATTATTTGTGTGTGTATAGGTTCACATACCGTAAGCAGGGGTATATAGCTCAGAAGGCAACTTCATTAAGTCAGTTTCTCCTTCTTCTGAACTTCTTTTTTTTAATTTATTTTTTCCACTCATACAAACTTGATAGATACCCCATTCCCCTCCCTCTCTCCACCCCTCCCTGTATCCCCTTGCTCTCTCCCTCCTTTTCCCCTCCTTCTCTCCCTCTCTCCCATTGCCCCCTCCCCCCATTCCTGCAGCATCCTTTAATGTGCATGTCAAACTTCCCTTTGGGTCCTCCTCTCTAATGAGGTGTAAGGACTCAGTAGCATATCCTAGAGCCCTTTTTTGTGTTCCCCTTTAGTATAGGAACACTATTGTGGCTGTTGATCCTTGCCTCTGAGGATCTTAGAGCCTGTGATCCATGCTAGACTTTGGGGGGGTCATTCAAACTTCTACTATGATTACTTTGGCCCTAACTTGTGTGGATTATCTTGCATTTTGTTGCTCCTCCCCATCTTTAGGCTCTTACAATCTTACCGCCCCATCTTCCGCAAATTTCCGAGCTTTGGGATGGGGAAGAATTCCAAGTCTGAAGCTCAGATCATCAGATTTCAAGTGGCAAATACCTTTACCTGATGAGCTGTCATCCTGTCCTCTTTAAAAGACAAATTCATAGCAAATATTTTTAGTGTTAGAAATATCCTAAATGGAAAAAACTAATTCTACAGAGTAGCATTTTTGAAGAATAATTTATGTCTGTTTGCCTGTTTACTAAAAGTAAGTTGTGCTGTCTGGAAGGAAAAAAAAAAAGCCGTTTAAGAGCTTGCAAATTTGCTCTGCTTCCAAATTCTAAGAGTTTTCTCACCTTTCTGTTACCTCAATTCTGAGCTGGAGGAATATTTCAGACCCCAGAAGCTGGGATACTGAGAGGTACTACTAGCTGTAAGTTCATTAGCACTTATAACTAAGGTGGAATACAGCACTAATCATCTGTAGGGAATCTGGTGCTTCTGAGTGACCTGATGTGTACATAGTAACTCAATCCACCCACACACACACCCACAGACACCAAGAGCAGGTGAGACAACTTCCCTCACTCATCCTTTCTAGCTTATAAAACAGCTATGAGGATTAAATAACCTATGTATCATTTGTAAATGATAAACCAAAGATGTTATTTGAGTTTCCTATATTTACTAGGCACTCATAAAGCCAAGTATGCTGGGGGGGGCTTAATTTTGTCAAATGCTCTGTGTTACACTTAGTATAAAGAATGCATTCAAGTGTGCAATCTTAACTGGAGAGAGACAAGTCTTATTTTCCAAGTTCTCTTGGGAGAGCAGGAAAGAATAAATTTGGGTAATATATAGAAGCACTTCAGATAAGCATGGGCCACAACAGTTCTTCCTGCTGTGAAAGTACTCATTTCTGGAGCCCTGAAAAGCACAAATCCAGGATTATGAAACCTGGACACTCTTCCTTAGGGTTCCCTTTTGTCCAGTAGCTGGGGATAGTGCTAACGGTCCATATCATTTATATATGAATTTTTCCACCAATGCCTTTTCTGTTTCACCATTCTCTTGACATCTTCAGTTATAACCAAAAGCCTCTTGGCCACCTGCCTGGATTTCCTTCCTCAACATTTCTTGCCTTGGCTTCTGTGACCCAAGTGACCTGTGATATCACAAGATGCTCTCTGACTCCTGCTCTGTCTGCTTTCCAACCAGCTTTACCCCTCTTGATTATGCTGAATTAGTGTCTTAACGTTCATTCTCCCATAGAGAATGACCCTGAGAGAAGGATTTGACTGCAAGTCGTTTATTAGAAGATTATATCAGGAAGCAATGGTAGGGGAGCATAGGAGTAAGGGAAGGAGACGAATAAAAGTTAGCAAGCCAATTACCAGTGTGAGTAAATGGATCCCACTCTTATAGATGAACTCTTGGAATCAGTGTAGACCATCCCTTCCATTATACAGGAGGACTGTGTTACATATCCAATAACTCCCACCTGGCATCTTTTGAGTTTTTTCTCCCAGGTATTGGAACTAATTCCTCTTGTCTCTGGCCTGTCTGGTTTCAGGCAGTGCATGAGCAGTTGTCCAAAGAAAATTTTTAAGCTAAGATCTTAAGGAAGGAACAAGGAAGGCAAAGGAGGACTGTCAAGATGATAGGAAGAGAGTAGTAGCACCATTTGCTAGAGTGGATAGACATTTTCTTGTGATTACAGTCAAAATGTACTTTTGCTCTTGGCACTACTATTGCCCTCTGATTTGTAAAGTGAATGTATTTTGAAGAGGAGATGGCACTATGGACCAAATTGTGACATGCTCTTTGCAAACATCCTATGTTGAAGGTCTGACTTCCAGCACAATATTCATGGGAGGAGAGACCTTTGCAAGTGACTGAATTTAGATACAGTGAGTCCTTCTGACGGGATGGCTGCCCTTAGAGGACAAGAATGGATCCCAGAACTTGTTCTCTAGCATGTCAGGACACCACAAGCAGGAAACCTCCTGAAGGCCAACAAGTGTCCTTACCAGGAAGCAAATCTGTGGGTACCTTGAGCTCAGACTCCTAGGCTACCAAACTATGAGAGCTAGATATCTGATGTTTGAGCCACTTCTTATGGCATTCTGATGATCTGAGTCACCTATGAAACATTCTTCTGGATCATTGAATACTGTGAACCTTCCAGCCTAGGCCTGGTTTCAATTCCCACCAATCCCATTCAGGAACGTGACAAAGACTGTAATTGCTGGCACTTACAGGTGGCACCCAATGTGGGGCATGAACCCGTTACTCTGAGATTAGAAGTCTCATGCTCTACTGACTGAGCTAGGCAGGTAATTTCATTTAATATGTTCTGGCTGCTTGCAATAAAAATTGCCCTAAACATACCTTGGTTACTGAAAGGGACAGAACATCTGCAGGTAAAATTGTTCTAGGTAAATTAGCTAGAGGTATATTCTGGACATATGTCTCTAGGCTGCAAACAATTATCTCAGAGAATTAAAGTAATGGCTTTTGGCAGGAAATCTGAATAAGCAGGACAGGTTCCTACAGATTCTGCCACTGTAGGGAACATGCTTGAGCTCTAAGGGGCAATGGTCACATATGCCAGCATCAATCCTTAGAGGTTGAATGACTGAACTGGGGACACAGCTACAAGTTGGGGTGAATGTGACATGGGTTGACAGTAGTGGTGGAATACCTATGGGGATCCAACGATTTCCTGGATACCACACCAGATTATACAATCTTGAATTACCTTAGCCTTTCTCAATACCTAGAAGTGAAATGCTTCATGTTAAGATATCAGACTTGCAGCTATTTGACCTGCAGCTATTTTGGTACATAAGAAAGTTTAGTGATAGGCTAGAAAAGAGCAAAGAAAAACTGACATAATTTAAGTCTGAGTTGGTAAAGTAAAAGGTGCCAGCTAAAAAGAAAAATCACTTGATTTTAATTCAATAAATTTGGTCAGGTTTTTGTCAGGCTTTGGGTAAAGTGTGAATGAGTGTGATAGTTATTATCCTGTGGCAGTGTTTTATGTGGGACATAAAAGCTTTTCTGTGACCCCTTTGCATGCACCTACATATTAGAGGCATAATTGATTAGAATGTGAACTCTAAAATTCTGCTATCACACAGAGGATTTTTATAAAGTAAAAGGAAAATATTCCATGAGTATCCTTTATACTGGCTGCATTAAGAGTTTTGAGAAGAATTTTAACATCTGATTCTATCAAATTTTCAAGTAGCCCCATCAGTAACTGTAATATCCTGACAAGCCTACACAGAACAGCCTGTTTCATTTTCTGTAAAGAAACAGGCACCTTGAGCTTACCTGCATCTTCATGTTTAATTTCCCTTCATGTAAAGTTTATGAAAACACAGATTCTCATCTTGTCTTACCTCCCAGACCTACATATGCCTCTTGAAAAATGCTAATTTTAGCTTAATTTCTGCCAGTGAAATTGTATTTCTGAACTTTACGGTACTTGACTTGAACTTGATCATTAGCTAGAAACCTTATATTTTTATGGGATCCTAAATATTTTCCTGTGATTTTTATTTATTAACGAAGTCACCTTTATTGAGGAATAATTTCCATATAAATCTTGAGCCATTTAAGTTAAGCAATTTGGTAAGCCTTGCTTGAGTTGCATACAGAGAACTTCAGTTCCATGATCCACAAAGGTCTCCCATAGCCCTGGGAAACTCTCCCATCAGCTCCACGTATCCACTGACTTGTTTTTCATCACGGGGGATTAGCTTGCATTTTTTAACTCACTGTACACAAGCAATGGTGTTGCAGACACTCATAAACAGTGTCAAAATCATTTCAGATCACCTGTCAGCAAATTCATTAATATCTGGTTTGAGTATATCCTACTGATTTGAAAGATAATAAATTAAGATGTGATTCACAGATGCTCAAATGAAAAATTGTTGAACCCATGTTCTCCCTGCAGAAGTAACCTATGGTGGTAAGTTAGCATTGTAAGTTCTCATCGATATTCAACTTTACTTTGGTTTCTGGGAGATATTACATGCTTCAAAGAGGATAAAGTAAAGTTAATGTTATTTCTTACTGGGAGAACAGCCGGCTACAGGACTTTGGAGCAGTGAATTTATCATTGGTTCAGCCTTTCACATTTGTTATACCTCCAGTTATGGATGTGTATCCTGATTTACATAAGCATCTTCCATGTGCCAGTGGCAAAACTGTGATATTGGTGCTTAGTGGACAATTAGCCATGATCTGGCATTTTTCAACTCACTCAATAAAAAAAACTAATCCAAATTGCCTTTCTACATCTCTATTTTAAACAAGGTAACAAATATTTTTTTAAAAAAATACTTTTCTTTAAATACAAACATACACATAATTGTATGGCATGCCTATGTTTCAGATTCAGCAAATAATCACAGAGATTTAATGTCCGTAATTATTGTAAACTTCTGCAATGTATATATCATCAAAAGCCTGATTTTACAGATGAAAAATACCCGGTTTGGAAAATTAGGAACTTGTTAAAGGTCAAATCACCAATGATGGATAGCAATAGAATTCAACCTCCCAAATCCGCCTGCAGAAGCAGTATCCCCACAGCGAGGCACTCCACTCACCCTTCAAACACAAGCCTCCGTCTGAAGTTTCAGTGCACTTACTCTGTGCACTTAACCTTTCTATGTTTAACCATTTCTGCAGCAAATTCTGTTCTAGTTAGTCTTGACTGCTGTTATAAATACTGTGAATCAAGCAACTTAAAGGAGGTGGGATTTAGGTGTTTGGTTATAGTTCCAGAGGAGATAAGAGTCATCGTGGAGAGAATGTAGACATAGTAGCAGAAGCAGGAGGCTGGCTGCCTGCCTTGCAGCCTTACTCAAAAAAACAGGAAGAATGAGATCAGGGGTTAAGACTCTGCCTGACAAGCAGAAGGTTCTGAGTTCAGATGTAAAAATGCCAGGAGGAAATGGTAGTAATCAGTAATTCCAGCCCTGTAGGCAGATCCTGAGAAATCCCAGAGCCAAGCAAAAAGGAGGTAGAGCAATCCAGGATGATTCCAGAAGTCACCCTTGATACTCCACAGGGACACACAGTACCCACTGATACACACACACACACACACACACACACACACACACACACATACACACACACACACACACAAAATAATAAAATTTTAAAAAAATAAGGTAAGTAAAAGGGAGAGTGAATCAGAGGACAAGAAGTAGGGTCCAGATATCAAACTTCAAGGCCAGCTCTTATAAAATACTTCCTCCAGGGAAGCTCCATCTGCAAAAGGTTCCATAACCTTCCCAAACAGCACTGTTGGCTGGGAAACAGGTACTTAAATATTTGAATCTGTGGGGGATTGTTGCAGTTCGCCTGCATAGTTGCTGATAAATGACCATCAAAAAGCTTAAGGGAACAAGGCATTTATTTTCTCCTAAGATTACTGTTTACAGTCTGTGGTCCAGCTTGATGGAAAAGCGTGCACCAACACCAGGATTGAGGGAACTGGCCATACCATCTCTACATAATGGCTGAGAAAGGGACGATCTTTACTTGCCAGACCAGCATATTTAGCCAAGTGTACACAGGGATGCCAACTCTTTCAATCAGCTGTCTGTATTTATTTCAGGCCCTAATCCCACCCACCATGGGCTGGGCCTTCCTTCCCCATCAACTAGACAATCTCCTATAGGTTTGCTCTGGGTTTAACTCAACCATTAATTCTCTACAAATGTGTCCAGAGCTCAAGCCCTCAACTGTCAAGTTGACACCTGTGCCCAACTATGACAGGGATAATTTACATTCAAGCCATGACAGTATGCACCATTTCAGTCTCCATTCATCTCTGGAGTCATCCCTAGATTCCTGCAATCACAAAGATTAGGTTAAAATAAATGAAGGCAGTAGGGGTAGTGATGGTTATAACTGTATGCACATGTGTGTGCGCGTGTGCATACATATGTGTGTGTATGTATACGTGTGCGCGCACGCGCGTGTGTGTGCTGGCAGAATAAGGTGATGATCAATGTCCTCTGGAACCTTTGACATCACATTTGAGGTTTTGGATTTGCAGACAATTCTCACAATCTCGGTTTGCATGCTTATTTTTATCCAGGAATCAGCTAGCACACCAGGCCTCCCTGAAGCCCTGACACCATGGCACTTCTTTATGTCACTTCTTTATTAGTCGCCAGTCTTGCGCGTGCAGATGAGAAAGTCATCTCATTAGACTTGGCATCGGTCAAGCACTCACTAATGAGACTAATTTGGGACTCTACAACTGAGGATGGAGAGATTCCAGAGAATAATGAAAATGATTAATGACTTAGAGGCTGGGAACCACGAAGAAAAAATGCAAGGAATTCGTAAATATGGGTGGACTGGCAGGAAAGGCTTTCAGAGACTTCACAGAGAAGATCTTTGAGTGTGATTGAAACAAGGGAGATGAAAGGAACATGGGGATTGGAAAGCACCGAGCTCCTTCCTGAGCCCTTCTTAAGAGAACTGCAGGCATGATCATCTCACCCTTGTTAAAAAGTCAGATTTCACAGGTGCTTCTACTGATACAAATTCACACCTTTGGACCTCAATTTTTTTAATAAATTTTATTTGTGTGTGTGTGTGTGTGTGTGTGTGTGTGTGTGTGTGTGCGCGCGCGCATGCGTGCAGGACCAAGAGTGACTTCGGGAATCATTTTGGATAGCTTCTACCTCCTTTTTGCTTTGCTCCGGGATTTCTCAGACTCCACTCTCCAGGGTGGGAAATGCAGGCCACTGCCATTTCAACTTGGCATTTTTTATGTGAGACATGGGATCCAAACTCAGGACCTTCTACTTGCAATGCAGAGTTTTACCCCTGAGCCATCTCTCCAGCCAAAGTCCTTAAATATTGATTGGAACAATCAAATCAGATTTTAGCCAATCCATGTATCACTAAAATTAACACTTGTGAGTCTAGTGTGGTGGGTCACCTTGTAGTCCCAGTATTTGAGAGACTAAAGCAGAAGGATCATTCTAAGCTTTAAGACCAGCATGACCAAATAGATAGATTTTTTTTCTCTTTTTGGGATACAGAGTGAGACTCTGTCCTAAAGAACTAACAGACTAACTAAACTAGTTAACACTTGGGAGACCTTTGTTGTCATTCTAATTTGATTCTTCAGTGTGCCTCACATCGCCCTGTTTTATATTAACCTTTTAATGTTTGTCATAGAATTGTTTTGGAGCTTAATGATCATTGATGTCTCTATTTAAGAGACAAGGTGTCATCTTGAAATACCAACATCAATTGCCAAGAGTTCAAGCTTTCTGAGATTTATACTTGAAAATAGCTAATCAATAGCAGCTAGCTAGATCATGATGATAAGGAAGATTAGATACATACATACATACATATATACATAGGTGATAGATTGTCAGTAAAAGATATAGACAATGATAAAGATAAATGACAGACAGATAGATGATAGACGGTAGATTTATAGATAACAAATTCATATATACATAAAGGTGTAGTACTTCCCTGTCAATATGAACAGGGTACACAATGTGTACCATTCACATTTTTGGAATGCTCAAGAGATGCAGTGAAAGCAGCACATACCATGTCATAAGAAAAAAAGCTGTAGTCTTGCCGTTATTGAATTATTGAGTGATATTGGACAGGTGATTAAACTGCTCTTTGCTCGCTGCACCTCTTAGTAAGGTCGTGGCTGCCCCTATGCCACAACTGTGTACCCGGCAGCCTTCACCAAGACACCTGTCCATCCTCCTGTGGTGTTCCTATTTTTTCTCCTCATCCTGCTCTATCTCTCTCTTCCTCCCACCCCCCCATGATCATTAAAGAACTTTAAAGTTTTCAAGAATTCAACAGAATCCAAAGAAAACACAACATATACTTCTAAGGATTTCTAAAATTATACCATCAAAAGGAAGAGAATCTTCGCATCCAGCTCTAAGTAAACCCTTTTTGCAGGTCAGGCAAAGTCCAATTCGGGCTGCTGCAGCCCTCACTTACATGGAGTATCTTGCATATCGTTGGTCCTCCCCATCTTTAGGATCTTACAGTCTTGCCAGTCCCTATTCTTCAAGGTTCCCTGAGCTTTAGGATAGGGAGATTTGGCTCATCTGGTGCCAAGTGATTAATGTAGGGTCTTTGGTTCTGAACTATGGTTTGTTGTTGTTTTCAATTGTGGTTTTCCTGTACCACCCTTGGCTCCATCTTGATTGGTATTGAAGGTCACCTCTTATCCAAAGATAAACGACTGTTTAAATGAAGATCTTAATATAAGGGGAGACTCAAAGGCAGATGGAAGAATAGGAGTAGGACACAGCAGTGAGGGTGGGTCAGTGTCCCATTTATGAGATGGTTACTATCTATCTGCTGGTCCCTATACCCTACCTAATTAGTAATATCAAACCTGTTCAGTCGTGAGTGACCAGGAACAGAAATGAGAGTGAGCTTCACCAGATGTCTCACTACTTACATGCAATACTTGACAGTGACTTATTTTCTCTATTGAAACATGATCCCCTATCTATTTATTTTCTCTTTCCCCTTCCCTCCTGTTTATAATCCTTTGAAATCAGGAACTAGACAAGGCTGTCCACTCTCACCACTTCTATTCAATATTATACTTGAAGTCTTAGTTAGAGCCATAAAACAAGAGAGGGAGATAAAAGGGATTCAAATCAGAAAGGAAGAAGTCAAGATATCTCTATTTGCAGGTGGCAGCTTTTAGTTGGAGCCTAAAACCTCCACCAAGAAACTCCTGGAACAGGAGTGACAGGTTACAAAATAAACATGAAAAAATCAGTAGCCTTCATATACACCGAAGATGAAAAAAGTGAAAAAGTCCTAAGAGAAACAAACCCATTTACTATAGCCCCTAAAAAAATGAAATACCTTTGTATAAATCTAACCAAACAAGTTAGAGACCTTTATAATGAAAACTTTAAAACCCTAAAGAAAGAAATTACAGAAGACACCAGAAGGTGGAAAGACCTCCAATGCTCCTGGATCGACAGAATCAACATCATAAAAATGATCATCCTACCAAAAGCAATTCAATGCTATACCAATCAAAATCCTCAAGCAATTCTTTAAAGAAATCGAACAACAGTCTCAAAATCCATATGGAAGTACAAAAGGCCCAAGATAGCAAAAACAATCCTGAGTAACAAAAACACTGCTGGAGGTATCACCATACCAAACCTTAATCTATACTATGAAACCTATGGTAATAAGAACGGCTTGGTACTGCCCAAAATAGACACATTAGATCAATGGATAAGGGTTGAAGACTCATATATAAGGCCACACAACTAGAGCTATTTGATCTTTGACAAATGGACACAAAAAACTCAATGGAAAAAGAACACCATCTTCAACAAATGATGCTGGCAAAATTGGATGATCACATGCAGAAAATTAAAACACCACCCATACTTGTCACCATACACAAAAATCAACTCCAGATGGATCAAGGACCTTAATATTAGGCCAGAGACTATAAAAACCCTAATTGAAAGAGTAAGGGACTCCCTCAAGCTGATTGGACTAGGCCAATACTTCCTAAACAGAAACCAAACAGCACAGGCACTAGAACCAACACTCAACAAATGGGATCTTATGAAATTAAAGAGCTTTTGTTCAGCTAAGGAGACTGTAAACTGAGCAAAAAGGCAACCCACAGAATGGGAGAAAAGTTTCACTAACCACACATCTGATAGAGCTCTATTATCAAGAGTGTACAAAGAACTTAAAAATTAAACACTAAGAAGATAAATGGCCCAATTAGAAAATGGGCCCGGGAATTCAAAAAAACTATTCCAGGGACAAATTTGAAATGTCTAACAAATATCTCTAAAAATGCTCCACATCCCCTGCCATCAAAGAAATGCAAATGGAAATTACCCTGAGATATCATCTCACCCCAGTCAGGATGGTGAAAATCCACAAACACCACCAAATGCTGGAGAAGATGTGGAGAGAAGGGAATTCTCATTCATTGCTGGTGGGAATGTAAGCTTATACAACCACTCTGGAGATCAGTATGGGATTTCTAAAAACATTAAGGATTGAAATGCTGTATGATCTTACTATACCACTACTGGAAATAATCTCCCCAAGTGCAGTAATTCACTATAATTACATGAGTACAACCATGTTCACTGCAGCACTATGTACAATAGCAAAACCATGGAATCAAATCAAATGCCAAATAGTTGACAAATGGATAATGAAAATGTGATATGTTTATTCAGTAGAATACTACTAAGCCATCAAAAAAATTGAATTAATAAACTTTGCTGGAAAATGGATAAAATTAAAAGAAATTCTATTGAGTGAAGTGTCTCAGACATAGAAAGTTAGGCAATGTATGTACTCCCTAATAAGTGGATCCTAGTTCCAAACCCACTTAAGGACATACTCAAAGGTAAATCTCTGTAGTGTCCACTATAATCACAAAGGATTATATAAATAGAAGAGAAGGGGAAAGAAGACCTCAAAAGAAAGGAGACAAAAGAATACACTTCAATAGATAAATTAGGCCACGGTCATGTACTGCATGTAAATAGCAAGATATCTGATGCAGCTCACTCTCATTTCCCTTCCCTATCACTTGGAACTGAACAGATTAGATCTCCCCAGTCAGGGAAGATATAGTGACTAGCAGTCAAATGGTAAGCAACTGGCCAACTAGAGACTAACCCTTGTCACTGCTGTGCCCTACTATTATTTTCCCATTAACTTTGAGTCTCCTCTTATATTAAGATCTTGGTTTAAATAGTCTTTTATCTTTGGTTAGGAGGCAACTTTCAATACCAATTGAGATGCAGTCAAGGGCAGTGCAGGAATAGCAAAACTGAAAACAACAGTAAGCCATAATTCAGAACACCAAAGATCCTACAATATTCACCTAGAATCAGACCAACCAAATCTCTCACCATCCTAAAGTTCAGGGAACTTTGTGGAAGAGGGGATGTCAAGATTGTAAGAACCTAAAGATGGAAAATACCAATGATATGCAAATAATCCATGCAAGTAAGGGTTTCAACAGCCAGGATATAGCCACAATGTGATTGGACCTTGTCTGACTTGCACAAT
Source organism: Typhlomys cinereus (assembly GCA_023101885.1). Lineage (NCBI taxonomy): Eukaryota > Metazoa > Chordata > Mammalia > Rodentia > Platacanthomyidae > Typhlomys > Typhlomys cinereus. The sequence goes on along the minus strand of JALPQD010000065.1, from coordinate 7,212,785 downwards.
GGCTGAAACCCCCAGAGTCTAGCACAGATCACAGGGGAGAACGCTTCAGTAGGATCCTTAGAGGTAGGTATTAAATAGACATAATAGAGTTCCCATACTAGTGGTCAGCCCAAGAAGGGGCCTTAGGCTACACCACTGGGTTCTGAACCCTCACTAGTGTAGACACCTCAGAGGAACATTCAGCGCCCACATAAACAGATGTTCTGATGGATGGGAGAGAGAAAGCAGGAAGCACCAAGAAAGGAGAAGTGAGGGGGAATAGGAAGAGGGGAGAGAGGAATGGGGGACAAGGGGAAAAGAAGAGGGAGGGAGATGAAAGGGGTACCACTGAGCATGTATAACTAGATGAAAATGTAGTAATAATAATAATAAAATTAAAATAAGGATCTGTAAAAATACTAGTCCTTCACAGAATGTCTGTGAAAACACAAAGATAAATATTAATATATTAGTTATAAAAGTACAGGGGGCTGGAGAAATGTCTCAGGGGTTAATCCTCTGCCTCTCAAGCAGAAGGTGCTAAGTTCAGATCCCAGATCCCACATAAAAACATCAGGTGGAAATGATGGTGGCCTGTACTTCTGGTCCCAGCCTGGGAACCTCCAGAGCAAAGAAAAGAGTAAGTAGTGCAATTTATGAAGTTATCCTTAGTCCTCCATAGTCTCAATCAGTGCCCTCTGATAGGCACAGAGACACATGCAGAGAAACATGAGCTGAGGCACACACATACATACACACACACCACACACACACACACACACACACACACACACACACACACACACGCAAAGTAAATAAATATATATACAAATGTAAAATGCTAAAGGATTGTGATTAAGTTTGACTACATCGAATCCAGAGATAAAAATCATACAAGACCTTGTAATTTCCAATATCCTTCTGTATATACAAATTCTTCAGCTAACAGCAATACAAACTGAATAAAACTCTCAAAATGTCCAATTTATGTGTCTATGGGCTAAATATGTTCGTCCCATTATGATTTTGATATGCTTTGAGCATTAAGAACATGTGAGTTTAATATGATTTATGAGAGGGAAAACATGAGATAAGAATGAAAACACAAGGTAATGAACAAGGAATATATTGGGAATGGAAATTTTGAATTAAATAAAAACTTCTATATGGATGATGAAGGAAGACTTGTGTTATTGCTTCAACTAATATAAAACTGAATATCAGATTTTAAATTTATGAATAAGTTCTATGTTCGTACAGTTTTTATTTTATTACACAATACCAGGAGGTGCTTGCATGATAAGGCACCCAATAAATTATGCTGTGTAACTTCATCCAGCATAGTCATTAATCACCAACATAAACTTTTCTTTTCTTTGGCATTGAACAAAGAAGTTTTGGAACATAAAGGAAACAGGTCAAGCTAAGCTTCTGCGACTATTTATTTCACTTTTAAGAGTGGCCCAGAAAGGGAAAAGGTATCAGTTTATCATTCCTGACATCACTGCTGGCCTAGGTTTGGGAAAGAGTTTTCTAAAGTGCACACACACACACATACACACACACACACATACACACATGTATGCATACACACACACACACATGCATACACATACATATGCACACACATACACATGTATACACATACACACACATAAACATACACACACATGCAAACGCACACATTCACATCACATACACACACATAAACACACATACACACACGTATGTGTGCACACATATACACACAGTGTTACACAAGATTTTAGTGTTCAACTTTAACTAATTTATTGTGTTTGCATGTGTCTGTATCTGTGTCTGTCTGTGTCTATATATATCAGAAGGCACTGTGTGTGCCTATGGAAATCCAAGGGTGATTTTCGAAATCATCCTGAATTGCTTTACTTACTTTTTGCTTTGCTCTAGGATCTTCCAGGCTCTTCCTTTCAGGGCCGAAAGCATAGGCCACTTCTGCCCACCTTTTTACCTGGGATCTGGGATTCAAATCCAAGTCCTTTTGCTTGATAGGCATATATTTAACTCCTGAACCACCTCTCCAAACCATAAACTAATTTTTAGAAGTGTTTCAAAAGAAAAATTTTTTACACAAACTGTACTCACATGAATTTGGGGGACATAGAAAATTGAAATTTACACAAAAACAACAAATGATGTTAACTTTTCTTGAGTCAGACTTTCATCAAATATCTAGGGATAGCCAACTTTCAGTTCTGTAACATGAAAAAGTTTGGCAGACTTTTTGCTTTTCAGTGTGAATATACTTAGCACAGCTGGATGAACATTTAAAAATGCTCAAGATAGTGTTACATAAAGTTTGTGTTTCCAATCATATGCTGAAAGCTTTTCACTCAGCCCCATCATGCAATTGTACAAAGGGACAGGAGAATTTCTGGAAGGTAATTCAAAACTAGATGAGGCATAAAGATGGAGGTCACATGCATTGACTCAGCACCTTTAGGAGACTCCTAAGAAACTTTACTTTCTTTCCTGTTCTCCATCAAACCAGGATACAATGAGAAGTATAAGGATCCTGTAACCCAGTAAAGGATCCACCCCAGCATTTGTGAACTATAACACCCTGATAAGACCTGTAAGAAAAAATTTCTGCTGTTTATAAACTACCCAGTCTCCGATATCTGTTACAGTAATCAAAACTGACTAATAAAGGTAGCAAATTCTGTCATGTGACTATCATAATATTAAAGGATACTGCAGCATCTATATGGTTAATGGATGCACAATTTCAAACTAACACATTATTACGCATGAATCTCCTAAGTTAATAAGAATTTTAAAACAGACAACAGATTGAACTATCTTAGAAACTAATCAGCAATACAAATCAAAGATACAGAGGTCAAAAGAACAATCAGAAATAATAGTCAATGTCTTAAACTTTATTGGAATTAAACTATACATTAATAGCAGTGTTAAAGAGAGGAATCACTTGATTTTATATATAATTTTAATTATTTGTTTTTGAGCCTGTATATTCTGTAAAATGAAGTGTGATAGCATAGTTTAAATAATCTTCTAGAAACAACGTGAAATTTTTGTTAGCTGTATAATTTACATATGTATACATGCAGATAAATACAATAATTTCTTGCTTATTGCTATATTGAATATATATACATATCTATCTTAAACATGTCAGGAAATAACTTTTAATTACATTATGATGTTTTTTATGCTTCTTTTTCACTTTCCATCTTGCTTAAGCAAAACAAACTCAGTAAGGAATGGAGCTGTCCTGAGAAGCAAGACCTGCACATTATCATTATCATATAGCTGCAGATTATCTACAAAAAATTAGAGAACTTTCACATAAAATCCGTTTGGGGGGCAGATTTTACTCATCATCTGGGGCTAAGGATGAACTCATCTAGGGTCCAAAGGCTCAGGTAGTTTTCATTATTTTAGTGTCATTACTCATTGCTAAAATGAAACATTTGATTTAAGCAATCTAGGGGGAAAGGATTGAATACCAGTTTACAATTTGAGGTTATTGCCCGTCATTACAGGAAGTTATAGCAGCAGAAACTTGAAACATCTGCTTAAATCACATTCACAGCAAGAGCAGAGTGCAAGGAACCACTGTATACTGGCTTGCTGGCCAATGCTTATTCTCTCACACTATTCAGTCCCATAACACCTGCCTAGCGAGTGACTCCAACCACAATGAACTGAATCTTCCCACAAGAATGCAGTCAGGACAATCCCTCACAGGCATGCTCAGAGCTTAGTTATAAACTAGAAAATATTTCTTCCCAAGTGGTCGAGGAGACTTCCTTCCCAGGTATCACATTGACAACAACTAGTGTGACCATCACATAATCCCCTCCCACCATGGCGCTGCTGCCTGCAGTACATGCTGCCATTCTCTTAAGCCAGCTTCATTTCTGCCTGAAGATTTCCTCAGCAGAGATGTATCAAGATTCTTTGTCTCCCTCTAATACCCTGGGATCTCCATTACAAATTAGATTGCAATGGAATTCCCAGGATATTAGGGGGAGGCATGGCCTTTCAGCACCTCGAGGTAGGAACTTCAACCATATCTTTGAAGTCACCAGCAACTTGTGAGCTGACCCTGAAGGAAAACTTTCCAGGGCCGGAAACCCTCTGACATTTTGAGCCTAAACCCTCCTTGCAAGTGCATTTCTATTTTCACTAGGTAGAGCTCTTGATGGGGAAGGTCTTATCCGCAGGGAAACTTTTTTACTGTCAAAGTACAGAGCAAGAGATTTCTTTCTAAGGAACAGAAATAAATTTAAACTAGCTTGAGTTCTTTTTGTGGATAAATGGCACAATGTTTTATTCCTTTCTGCCCCATTTTCTGCTCTCTTTCTCTGTAGACATGGATACAGGTGGTAAAAGCCATGTTATCTGAATGCAATCCTGTTGTTAAAATTACTCTTTAACTCAGCCCTTTTCAGTTCTCAAGATATTGGCAGAATACAGGCAGAGTATTTGTGAGACTACATCATGAATATCCTACACAGTGATTCCTGATAAAGCCCCTGTTCCCTCTGGAGAATCATGACCTGGATGCCCACCACTTGCATTTCACTTTCTCTCAGTCTTCTGGTCTTCCAGCCTCCCACTACAATGACCTATTAAGCTCTGCTTGCAGCATTCAGTGATTTTTATTTAGGTCAAAGTATAAAACTTTTCCATGTGTTTCCCCCAAACCATTTCCAAAGACCTAATGGTTTATCACAACAATGAACTTATTCTACCTCAGTTACTTTTTTCATTGCTGCAACAAAAGTATCTGATATGTAGTATTTTAAGGGACCAAGGGATCTTCTAACTTACAGCTCATTCCACCATAATGGGAAAGATTGACTCCATACCAGAAAGGCATAGTGGCAGGAGCAGGAAGACAAGCCAGGTCATCGCAGCAGTCAGAAAACACGCAGCTTTTATCTTTTGAAGCATTTAAATGAGTTCCTGCTTTCTCACATGTAAAAATACAATTTATAAATTTCCCTTAAATATTAAATGATATAAATGTATATAAAATAAGAACTCAAGAGACAATAGTTGATATTGTTCTTTTCACTAAAAACAAAAGGTACCATTTTTCATAACTTTGTCATTGAGGAAAAGAACATTAAGTAAGTGCCCTTTATGTACATTAAAGAGTAAGAAAATTACTTTCAAATTAACTTTAAGCTGTGTTTTAAGTACTTTCTCTCTCAATTTATTCTTTATATTTTAGCAGTCTTGATACATCATGTTAGATAATTTTCAGTAATGAAAAAATTTGACAAATTGATATGAATTAATGTTTATTCAACCACACAAAAAAATAAGTTGTCAAATATGTTCCTGTGATGATTTATGAATAATGATTATTATATTTTATTAAAAATTCACAAAAGGTTAATTGCTCTAATAATCTTTCTCAAATGTAATTTTCCAGATATACATTGTCAGAAATTAACAACAGAAAAACAGTCTTGTTGATAATGGGAAGAAGATGAATGTGGGGAGAATTTCATAACGAGAGAGTGAAATTTATAGACTATAAGAGCAGAAAGGAGACAGAAATACCCTATTCCCTTACTGTGACTATAATATATACTTGCTTTGATCAGGGAATCTTTCTATTGACACCTTTAGAAAAATTATATGACAGAATATGGAGTAATTTATCTTAATCACATAACTTGCAAGTTGATATCAGTAAAGTTTTTTATGGACTGAATTGGAATCTCAAAATTCATGTGTTGTTGAAGTCTTAGCTTCTAATACTTCAGAATAAAAATGAATATGGTCATATAATCTTTAACAAAAGTAACTGAGTTAAAATTAGTTTTATAGAGCTCTGTCTTTTCATATCTGTGCAAAACTAAATGTCAAGTGAGTGGCTGGAAATTTAGCTCAGGAGGGATGTACCCTATTTCATTATGACCTTGTAAGACACACATATGGAAAGCATATCATGTAAAGATAAAAGAGAAAGGATCCACCTACAGGTCAAAAGGAGAGTTTGAAGAAACACACCTATGGACACCTTCATTTTTGTCTTTGGATTCTAGAAGGGAGAGAAAAACAATGTTTAATGATTTATAAATCATCAAATTGATGACTATTTTGGAAGCTCAGTAAACAAATACAAAGATACAATGTCTCCAACACTCTCAAAGAAAATCAGATTAAAATGGTGGACTTAGATACAATAATATTTTATATCAAAGGTCAATATACACATAACAAATAAGACTCAAAACTTTACAGAATACAGGTAACTCCAGACACGTGAAATAAAAAGCTTCTCACAACTAACACATGTTAGTTAGCAAGCGATTCAAGTTAAATCTAGGGTTATCGGGCTGGAGAGGTGGCTCAGGGGTTAAGCCTCCACCTTGCAGGCGGAAGGTCCTGAGTTCGGATCCCAGATCCCACGTATAGACGCCAGGCAGAAGGGGGGCGGCCTGCGCTTCTGGTCCTGGTAGGGCGGAACCTGTGAATCCCGGGGCTGAAGGAGGTGGAGGCGTCCATGGTGGTTCCCGAATTCGTCCGTGGTTCTACACATACACAGACACACGCACACACAGACACACACACACACGCGCGCGCACATACACACGCACTTGCACACAGTTGAATAAATAATAAAAAAAAAAAGGCTTTTAAAAAAAAATCTAGGGTTATCAAGACCTTTATGGGACATGATCCTGATTTACTTAAAAGTTAATTAAAAATTAATGTTTTGAATATTATTATACACTAAGAAAATATAAACTAAAATATTAAATGAATTCAAAGATTGCTGCTGGACAAAACACAAAAATATTCAGCCAAATTAGTATGTAATTATCTATATTTAGCTTCATTGCTGATTAACATTCAATTTTTGTTTTAACTTTCTAAATTGTGTTTACTTATTTATTCTGTGTGTGTGTGTGTGTGTGTGTGTGTGTGTGTGTGCCATAGCACATATTTAAACATCAAAGGATCACTTTCAAAATTTCATTCTCTCCTTCCACCATGTGGGATCTGAGGAATCAACTCAGATTGTCAGGCCTTTGTGGCAATTGTCTTTATCTGAAGGACATTGATTAAATTTTACTGATTAATTTCCTTCTTTCCTTTGTAGTAGGCATCTCAGGTAATCTTAGAAGTAGCATAAAGTGATAAAGTCTATGTTAAATGATGACATTTGAACAGCAAGTCAGAATTTACCATCACATTCCATGACAACAGCTCTACATATCTCAATCTTGCTCTTCATAGCTGTGCAAAAGCTAAATGGAAGAAGTGTTTGGCTGGGTGTGAAGCTCAGCTGGCAGCATGCCTGCACAATGCCTCAGTTCCAATCCTTAGCATCATATAAACAGGTCATGGTAACACATGTCTGTAATCCTAGCTCTGGAGAGATGATGGAAGCAAAAAGATCAGAAATTCAGGATCATCCTTTGATATATGTCAAGGTGAAGACTGGTCCAGGCCATATGAGACTCTGTCTTTAAAAAAGGGAGAGAGGTCACCACTTCTGGTCAATATTGTACATGAAGTCTTAGCTGAAGCCATAAGAAAAGAAAGGGACATAAAAGGGATTCATATCAGCAAGGAAGAAGTCAAGCTATCCCTATTTGTTGATGACATGATCTTATACCTGAGTGAACTAATGGAACTCATGGAACTAATAGAGAAGTTGAGCAGGGTGGCAGGATACAAAATAAATGTACAAAAATCAGTGGCCTTCCTATATGCCCAGAATGAAAGAAGTGAAAAAGCCCTGAGAGAAACAATCCCATTTATTATAACCTCTAAAAAAATGAAATACCTTGGTATAAACCTAACCAAAGAAGTAAGAGACCTTTACAATGAAAACTTTGAAACCCTAAAGAAAGAAATTGCAGAAGACACCAGAAGGTGGACAGACCTCCCATGTTCCTAGACTGGCAGAATCAACATCATAAAAATGACCATCCTACCAAAGGCAATATACAGATTCAATGCTATACCAATTAAAATCCCAAAGCAATTCTTTAAAGAAGTTGACAAAATAATCTCAAAATTCATATGGAGGCACAAAAGACCCAGGATAGCAAAAACAATCCTGAGTAACAAAAACACTGCTGGAGGTATCACCATACCAAACCTTAGTCTATACTACAAATCCATAGTTGTAAAACCAGCCTGATATTGGCTCAAAATAGACACACAGATCAGTGAATAAGGGTTGAAGAACCAAACATAAGCCCACAAAAATACAGCCATTTGGTCTTTGACAAAGGGGCCCAAAAAATCCAATGGAAAAAGAACAGCATCTTCAACAAATGGTGCTGGTAAAAATGGATCTCCACATGCAGAAGATTAAAACTGAACCCGTATTGTCACCATGTACAAGAGTTATTACCAAATGGATCAAGGAACTCAATATAATGCTAGAGACTATAAAAACCATAGTTGAAAGGGTAGGAAACTCCCTCGAGCTGATTGGGTTAGGCCAACAGTTCCTAAACGGAAATCCAATAGCACAGTCACTACAATCAACACTCAACAGATGGGATCTTCTGAAATTAAAGAGTTTCTGTTCAGATAAAGAGATTGTAACTCGAACACAAAGGCAACCCACAGAATGGGAGAAAATCTTCACTAACCACATACCTAATAGAGCTCTATTATCCAGAGTGCACAAAGAACTTAGAAAACTAAACACCAAGGAAACAAATGGGCCAATTAAAAATGGGCTTTGGAACTTAAAAGAAACTTTACCAGGGACGAAATTAAAATGTCGAACAAATATCTTAGAAAATGCTGCACATCCTTAGCCATCAGGGAAATGCAAATCTAAACTTCCCTGAGATATCATCTCACCCTGGTCAGGATGGCAAAAATCCACAATAAAAACAACAACAAATGCTGGAAAGGATGTGGTGAGAGGGGAACTCTCCTACATTGATGGTGGGAATGTAGGCTCATACAACCACTCTGGTGAACCGTCTGGCAATTCGTAAAGAAATTAAAGATTGAAATGCTATATGACCCTGCAATTCCACTTTTGGGAATAACCCCCCATACAGCAAAAATTCACCTCGATAGTACAAGCACAACCATGTTCATAGCAGCACTGTTTCCAATAGCAAAATCAAGGAATCAACCCAAATGTCTAACAGTTGACGAGTAGATAAGGAAAATGGGGTACATTTATACAATGGAATACTACTCAGCCATCAAAAATGATGAAGTAATGAAATTTGCCAGGAAATAGATGGAATTAGAAACAATTATAGACACAGAAAATTTAGCGCCATATGTACTCCCTAATAGGTGGATCCTAGTACCAAACCACTTAGAGACACTCAAAGATAAATCTCTGTAATACCTACAGTAATTGCAAAAATTATCAACAGGAGGGATGGGGAAGGAGGGCCCTACCAGAAACAGGGAGAGAGGGGACCATGTTACAGCAGAGAAAATAGGCCTCCATTAAGGACTGCAAGTAAGTAATGAGATATCTGGTTAAGTTCACAGACTTTCCTTCCTGATCATTTGCAACTGATGGGGTATGATCTCACCAGAAGGGGAGGGCATATAGTCTGGCAGATAGAAAGTAACCATTTTGCAATGGGAGACTGACACCCCCTCCTCACCGCGGTCTCCTACTTTTATTCCATCTACCTTTGAGTATACTCTTATAATAAAACTCTAATTTAACAGCTTTTTATCTCTGGCCATCAGGATGGAGTGAAGGGCATTGCAGGAGCAGCAAAACCGCAAAAGAAAATCAACAAACCATAATCCAGAAGTTCAGAGACTCTATATCAAGCCCTGGGAACTAGGCCAGCCTAATCTCTCCCCATCCTGAAGCTCAGGGAAATTTGTGGAAGAGGGGGTGGTAAGATTGTAAGAGCCTAAAGCAGGATATGCAAGACACTACACACAAGCTAGGACCGAAGCAATCATAATAGGACTTTGCATGACTTATGCAATGACCAACAACACATTATTGACCTCCTCAAAGTCTAGCATGGACTAAAGGCATTAGGATCCTTAGAAACTAGGAATTAACAGCCACAATAGTGTTCCTATACATAAAAAAATAGTGTTCCTATATGTAAGGGGAACACAAGAAAGAGTTCTAGAAAATGCCACTGAGTCCTTACACCTCATCAGAGAGGAGGACCCAGAGGAAAGTTTGACATAAACATTAATGGATGCTTCAGGGATGGGAGGGAGAAGGCACTGGGAGATAGGGAGGGAGTGGGGGAAAGTAAGGGGAAAAGGGGGAGGGAGCAAGGTGGTCAAGGAAAGGGTGAGGGGAGGGAGAGCAGGGGGTTCGGGGGGAGGAGGAGGGAGGGAGGGAACTGGTGTACCTATTAAGTTTGTATGAGCTGAAATAATAATAAAAAATGTATTTAAAAAAAAAAAAGGAAAGGGTGGAGGGAGGGAGGGGACCGGGCCCTATTAAGTTTGTATGAGGGAAAATAAATAAATAAATAAATAATCTGAAGGAAGAATCAAAAAAAGGCGGGGGAGAGGTGTTAAATTTTAAAAATATCAGTTTTCCCTGTATATACAGAAACTGTGACAAAAAAATCTATTTGATCTCCAATACATTAATCCTCACAATTTTACAAGACTTTTTTATAAACCTGTGTTCCACACGTATTCAGAGAGAGAAAATCAAGTATCAGTTTTAGTTTATCCATTCTGTTTGTGCATAATTTGTTCTTCATCAATAATGACATTCAATTCATTTTCATTCCAAAGAAATATGTGGAATGTCCCCATGGACTATAGAGGAACTTAAAAGAGATAAGAACATACAGTGGAAATCTTGGGGACTAAAGTTGAATAAGTGAAGATGAATACTCCTATCAGCAGGCTAGATTGAAGAAAGGCAGCTTTGTATGCCACAAGAGGGTTGAACCTCCACAGGAGTAAACAAACCAGAGGGAACCCTGGGGTCCATAGGAGCAGACAGCCAGGAGGGTGGGAAGAATTAATGAAAAGAAGGAAAGGGACCCGAGAGACAGTGGATTGAGGAAGGCAGGGAGGAATACTCAATATGCTTGTAAAACTAGAAATATATATATATATATATATATATATATATATATGGGAGATGTCTTACAAAATATCTTTGCAATACTAAGATGACACAAGTCTTAACTTCTCATTTTACTTTCACCACCAATCACTGCTACGATGGAGGTGGTTATTTCCACATATATTCTGGTGCATCTTTTTAAAGCATACATTCTCAGTCTTTTTTTAACATTTTTTATTATTATCTCCACTCATACAAACTTAATAGGTACACCAGTTCCCTCCCTCCCTCCTCCTCCCCCAAAACCCCCTGTTCCCCCTCCCCTCACCCCTCCCTCCCCATTTCCCAGTGCCTCCCACCCCAATTCCCAGAGAGTCCTTTAATGTGCATCCCTGACTCTCCTCTGGGACCTCCTCTCCGATGACGTACAAGGACCCAGTGGCATTTCCCAGAACCCTTTCCCGCGTTCCACTTAAGCATAGGAACACTACTGTGGCTGCCAATCCCTTGCCTCCAAGGATCTTGGTGCCTTTAGCAGATGCTAGACTTTGTGAGGTCAATAGTGTGTTGGACATTGCGCAGGGCATGCAAAGTCCAATTAGGATTGCTTCGGCCCTAACTTGTGTGGAGAATCTTGCAAATCATTGCTTCTCCCATCCTTTTGTTCTTACACTCTTACTGCCCCCTCTTCCGCAAATGTCCCTGAGCTTCAGGATGGGGAGAGATTAGTCTGGCCTAGTTCTAGGTGGTTGATATAGAGTCTCTGAAGTTCTGGATTGTGATGTGTTGATTGTCTTTTGCAGTTTTGCTGCTCCTGCAATGCCCTTCACTCCATCCTGATGGGCACTGTATGTCACCCCCTGGCCAGAGACAAAAAGCTGTTAAACTGGAGTCTTATTATAATAGCACATTCAAGGGTAGATGTAATAAAAGTAGGAAACCTCAGTGAGGGAGGGGTCAATCACCCATTTGCAAAATGATTACTTTTTATCTGCCAGACTATATGTCCTCCCCTTCTGGTGAGATCATACCCCCTTAGTTGTAAATGATCAGGAAGGAAAGTCTGTGAACTTAACCATATGTCTTATTACTTACTTGCAGTCCTTGTGGAGGCCTGTTTTCTCTGCTGTAACATGGTCTCCTCTCTCCTTGTTTCTGGTGTGGCCCTCCAACCCCATCCCTCCTGTTCATAATCCTTGCAATTACTGTAGGTAATACATAGATTTACCTATGAGTGTCTCAAGGTGGGCTGGGTGGGTTTGGTACTAGGAGCCACCTATTAGGGAGTACATACTTCACTTAATGTAATTGTTTCTAATGACATCCATTTCCCGGCAAATTCCAGTAATTCATCATTTTTGATGGCTGAGTAGTACTCCATTGTATAGATGTACCACCGTTTCCTTATCCACTCGTCAACTGTTGGACATTTGGGTTGATTCCATGACTTTGCTATTGTAAACGGTGCTGCTATGAACATGGTCGTGCTTGTGCTATTGAGGTGAACCTCTGCTGTATGGGAGGTTATTCCCAAAAGTGGAATAGCTGGGTCATATGGCATTTCAATCTTTAATTTCTTTAAGAATCTCCAGACGGCCAGCCAGAGTGGCTGTATGAGCTTGCATTCCCACCATCAATGTAGGAGAGTTCCCCTCTCACCACATCCTTTCCAGCATTTGTTGTTGTTTGTATTGTGGATTTTTGCCATCCTGACCCAGGTGAGATGATATCTCAGGGAAGTTTAGATTTGCATTTCCCTGATGGCTAAAGAAGTGGAACATTTTTGAAGATATTTGTCAGACATTTTAATCTCATCCCAGGTAAAATTTCTTTTAAGTTCCAGGGCCCATTTTTTAATTGGGCCATTTGTTTCCTTGGTGTTTAGTTTTCTAAGTTCTTTGTGCACTCTGGACAGTAGAGCTCTATCAGATATGTGGTTAGTGAAGATTTTCTCCCATTCTGTAGGTTGCCTTTGAGCTCATGTTACAATCTCTTTATCTGAACAAAAGCTCTTTAATTTCAGAAGATCCCAACTGTTGAGAGTTGGTAGCAGTGACTGTGCCATTGGATGTCTGTTTAGGAAATGTTGGCCTAGCCCAATCAGCTCGAGGGAGTTCCCTATCCTTTCAACTATGGTTTTTATAGTCTCTGGTCTTATATCAAGGTCCTCGATCCATTTGGAATTAAGTCTTGTACATGGTGACAAGTACAGGTCCAGCTTTAATCTTCTGCATGTGGAGATCCAGTTTTGCCAACACCATTTGTTGAAGATGCTGTTCTTTTTCCATTGGATTCTTTGGGCCCCTTTGTCAAAAACCAAATAGCTGTAATTTTGTGGGCTTATATCTGGGTCTTCAATCCTTATCCATTGATCTGTTTGTCTATTTTGGAGTCAGTACCAAGCTGTTTTTATAACTATGGATTTGTAGTATAGACTTAGTGTCATAGTTAAGCACAGGTGTCAACTTGACTCTTGAGGGTTTGAGCTCTGGGCACAGTTGTAGAGAGTTGATGGTTGAGTTAAGCCCAGAGCAAACCTGAAGGAGATTGTCTAGCTGCTGGGGAAGACTCAGCCCATGGTGGGTGGGATTAGGCCCTGGATAAATCAGAGAGACCTGGTGGAGAGAGTTGGCATCCTTCTGTATACTTGGCCAGACATGCTGGTCTGGCAAGTAAGGATTGTCCATCTCTCAGCCGTTATGGTGGCCAGTTCCCTCGGCCCTGGTGTTGGTGTGTGCTCTCCTGTCAAGCTGGACTATGAACTGTAACCGGACTGTCGTAAGAAAGTAAACTCCTTGTTCCCTTAAGCTGTGTTCTGGTTATTTATCAGCAACCATGCAGGCTGACTGCAACAGAATTTGGTACTAGGAGTGGGGTGTTGCTGATAAATCTGACTATGTGGATTTTGTGTCTTTTGAACGGTTCTGCTGGACAAAGTTGGAAATGCTTGAGAATTTTCACTTTGTGGATTTACAAATACCGTTCTTCAGCGTTTAGTGGGCCAATTGCTGAGAGAGATTGTTCGGGCCCAATTTGTGATGAGGGAAACAAGGACTTTGGTAAAATTGAATATAAGGATGATAGACTGATTTGCTTGACAGAGGACAGTTGTGTTGGCAGCCTTGGAGGTTTGGATGTGCAAAGGGCAGGCAGCAGAATATCTGCTGCTGTTGGACAAATGAATATCAGTGAAGGAAAACCTAGTGACTTGCACTGAGACGGTGGAGGACGTGGAAACCACCATATGGTAAGTTCGTGGTTTGGAACCTCAGATTCCTTCAGGGGCAAAAGTCCAAGTAAAAGCTGTTTCTTGCCCTTTGCAAGTTTGGTTGCCTAGAAGAGAGGCCTTTCCAGCGTCAGCGCACTGAAGTTGGTGCAGCTGTGGCTCCAGTGGACTAAGCTGCGTTTCAACCTCGCTTCGGAATCTTGCAGCGTCCCTCAGGTGATACTGGTTTTCATGTACTACTGAAGGGTTCATGGAGAGCAGCAAAAGCTTGGCACCAAGTGGCAGGCGTAGAGATCCTGCGAGAGATGGTGAAGCTTAAAGCTGCAGAGGAGAGCCCAGAGTTGTGTTTGAGATGCCAGAACTGTGGGACTGCTGCTGAGGACTACTGCGAGTAGAAATTCAGCCTGGTTCAGAGGAACTCTGCTCTTACAACTTCGAGCTGCAAACAGGGACTGGGAATGCCTCGAATCTTGAACCGCCTTGACTACATGATGAGTAGCAGAAGATGGACATCGAAGTACAGGATACGGTGATTTGCTGGACTTTGTTCTTTTTAATGTTTTCTTATTAAGATCCTTCTGTTTTAATGTTTTATCTGTTTTAAAGTATTTAATTTATTCTGATTTAAGAGTTTTAAGGTTAAGAAACTTTGAAATTTTAAAATGTTGGAACTGAAGTTTTAATGAGAGAACATTTTAAATTTGTCCATGGAATGTATTTATATTTTAACATCTGTGGGGACAAGGAAAGGCTACAGTTTAAAAGTGTATTGTTTTTGTGTCAAGTTGACAAGGAATGGAGTGTAATAGTTAAGCACAGGTATCAACTTGACTCTTGAGGGTTTGAGCTCTGGGCACAGTTGTAGAGAGTTGATGGTTGAGTTAAGCCCAGAGCAAACCTGAAGGAGATTGTCTAGCTGCTGGGGAAGACTCAGCCCATGGTGGGTGGGATTAGGCCCTGGATAAATCAGAGAGACCTGGTGGAGAGACTTGGCATCCTTCTGTATACTTAGCCAGACATGCTGGTCTGGCAAGTAAGGATTGTCCATCTCTCAGCCGTTATGGTGGCCAGTTCCCTCGGCCCTGGTGTTGGTGTGTGCTCTCCTGTCAAGCTGGACTATGAACTGTAACCGGACTGTCGTAAGAAAGTAAACTCCTTGTTCCCTTAAGCTGTGTTCTGGTCATTTATCAGCAACCATGCAGGCTGACTGCAACACTTAGGTTTGGTATGGTAATACCTCCAGCTGTGTTTTTGTTACTCAGGATTGTTTTTGCTATCCTGGGTCTTTTTTGCCTCCATATGAATTTTGAGATAGTTTGGTCAACGTCTTTGAAAAATTGCTTTGGGATTTTAATTGGTATAGCATTGAATCTGTATATTGCCTTTGGTAGGATGATCATTTTTACGATGTTGATTCTGCCAATCCAAGAACATGGGAGGTCTTTCCACCTTCTGGTGTCTTCTGCAATTTCTTTCTTTAGGGTTTTAAAGTTTTCATTGTAATGGTCTTTTACCTCCTTGGTTAGGTTTATACCAAGGTATTTCATTTTTTTAGGAGCTATAGTAAATGAGATTATTTCTCTCAAGGCTTTTTCACTTCTTTCATTCTGGGCATATAGGAAGGCCTCTGATTTTTGCACATTTATTTTGTATCCTGCCACCCTGCTGAACTTCTCAATTAGTTCCAGGAGCTTCCTGGTGGAGTTTTTGGGATCCCTCAGGTATAAGATCATGTCATCTGCAAATAGGGATAGTTTGACTTCTTCCTTGCCGATTTGAATCACTCTTATGTCCCTTTCTTGTCTTATGGCTTCAGCTAAGACTTCAAGTACAATATTGAATAGAAGCGGTGAGAGTGGACAGCCTTGTCTAGTTCCTGATCAAAGTGGGAATGCTTCCAATTGTTCCCCAATGAGCATAATACTTGCTGTGGGCTTGTTGTATACAGTTTTTATTATATTAATAAAGGTTCCTTCCATTCCTACTGTCTCTAGCGTTTTGATCATAAAAGGCTGTTGGATCTTGTCAAAAACTTTTTCTGCATCTATCGAGAGTATCATGTGGTCTTGGACTTTGGACTGGTGTACATGATGAATTACATTTATCGATTTGCGTATGTTGAACCAACCTTGTGTGCCGGGGATGAAGCCTACTTGGTCTCCGTGAATGATCTTTTTAATATGTTTTTGAATCCGATTTGCTAAGACTTTGTTGAGAATCTTTACATCTGTGTTCATCAGGGAGATGGGCCTATAGTTTTCTTTTTTGAGTGAATCTTTATTAGGTTTTGGGATTAAAACGATATTAGCTTCATAGAAGGAATTTGGTAGTGTTCCTTCCTTTGCTATTTGATGGAACAGTTTAAGGAATATTGGTGTTATTAACTCCTTAAATGTCTGGGAGAACTCTGTGCTGAATCCATCTGGTCCAGGACATTTTTTGGTGAGAAGATTCGAGATTACTTCCTCAATTTCCTTATATGTTATAGGACTATTTAAGTAATTCACCACTTACTGATTCAATTTAGGTAAGTTGTGTTTACTTAAAAATTCATCCATCTCTTTTGTATTGTCAAACTTCACAGAGTATAAGTTTTTGAAATATGATGTTATAATTCTCTGGATTTCTTGGGTATCAGTAGTGATAACTCCATTTTCATTTCTGATTTTGTTAATTTGGGTTTTCTCTCTCCTGCTTTTGGTGAATTTAGCTAGGGGTGTATCAATCTTATTTATTTTTTCAAAGAACCAGCTTTTTGACTGGTTGATTTTTTCTATCGTTTTCTTAATCTCGATTTCAGATATTTCTCCCCTTATTTTGCTAATCTCCTCTCTTCTACTACTTTTGGGATCAGATTGCTCTAGTTTCTCTAAAGCTTTAAGCTGTATTGTTAAGGTGTTTATTTCTAATGTTTCCATTTTTTTGATGTAAGAGGTAAGTTATGAACTTACCTCTTAGAACAGCTTTCATTGTGTCCCAGAGATTTTGGTAAGTTGTATTTTCATTATCATTCACTTTCAGGAAATCTTGAATTTCCTTTTTAATTTCTTCCTGAATCCAGTTCTCATTCAGCATCATATTGTTAAGTTTCCAGGAGTTAGTGTATTTTCTCTTGTTTGATGTGTTGTGGATGTCCAGCTTTAGGCCGTGGTGGTCTGATAGGGCACAGATTAGAATTTCAACTTTTTCTTATATTCTCAGTCTTAACATCTCAGTCTATAGCAACTATGTGTGCTTTTCAGTCTTTATCCCCATATATTAGCTGTTAATACTTAACAGTGGATTAATATATGTCTACGCTGATTTTCCAACCAAGAAAAGACCTGGAGTCAAATCTATTCCATGATTCTGATCCCAAATGGCAAAGAACACATCTTCATTTCCTTTGTATTCCTAAGTCTCTTGTTGTTTAAGCCTGTTGAGAATTATGGCATTTTAATAAGAATGAATTTCTTAAAAAGGAGTTTGGAGAGACGGATTCACAACAGTATTATAAAAAACTCCAGAAGCTGATGTAAGACTCTGTAAAGGAGATCAAAAATGCTGAGATACAACACAGATCATAGCAATTAGAATTATCTTTGACAAAGAACTCCACAGAACTCCAAATACAGTGAGAAATGGTAACTTTAATCCAAAAATAAACTGGTAATCCAAAGTGAGGGAGTCTGTCACTGTAATTCACAGTTTTACAAATAGGTTGAACCAGAGATTTAATTCACAGCTATAAAATAAGATTTGGATATGTGGCAGAAATGAGCACTGTTTGGGTTTATGGGGTAACATCAAAAAAAAAAAAAAGAAGTAATAATGAATTGGAGAGTGAGTCTATTTTTCTGGCCTTTTGTGATAAGGTCCAGGGAAAACAAAAATCAAAATAATTAAAAATGATGAATTGGATATAAAGCATGATATTTGAAATAAATAGGAACCATATTTTAGACTATTAATTTTTAATTCTTTAAATATGGTCCAGTCTTTATTTTCCCTTCTAATGTGTTGTGATTCTAGCATTAATTACGTAATTTGTTGGTGCAAAGTAGTTTACTTTAAAACAGGCTAGTAGTAAATGTTAAAATCAAAATTGTTATATTGGAGATATGAAAGGTTATTTACATGTTTATTAACAAGTTGTCTGTGGGACTACTCTTCAAAGTTTAAATGAATACATGAAGCTTCAAATCTGTCTTTGCTAATGGCCATATGTCCAGTAGGGATGCTTGCAACTGCTGTTCCTGTGAGCCATATTTGCTTCATCTAGAATAGAGCTGCTGTAAAAGTTCATTTCTAGACAGAAGTAGGACTCATGTTTGTAATCCTAATACTCAGAAGGCTGAGGTAGAAGTATTGCTATGAGTTCAAGGACAGCTTTGGCTGAGTTTTGAGCCAGGCTGGACTATACAATGAAACCTTGTGTCAAAAATAAAAACAAAAAGAAACAAGCAAAAAAACATAAAGAGAACATATTGACACATGTCTATAATTTCAGCACTCAGGAGAATGAGGCGGAGGGTATTCTAATGCAAGTTCAAGGTCAGCTTGTACAATTTCTCTTTTAAAAAAAAAAAGCCTATCTTATTTGGGAATGTGAACTCCCTGGCAATCTATAAACAGTATTCAATAGATATCCTGCCATTTGAAAATGTTTGAGAAATAAATTAAAGATCAATTTTTCTCTTCCTTGCCAAGCTCAATGAACTATGTAGGCTTCTCAGTGGGTAGTGATGAATGGTGCTGCTTTTACTCCCACAAGTATCCCAATCTACTTAATAAATTGCATGCTCATCTTACATATCAATTATAACAGTAATGTGAGGAAGAGAAGAAGTCAAGTACTCCTACCAAGCCTGTGTATTCTTCTTAGTGAGGCACTTGCCTAAGATATTTATATATGTATGTATATATACATATATACATATATACACACATATGTATGTGTAAAGATTGTTGATTTATATTTTGTGACATTTAATTTATATGTAAATATCCATGTAATATAATTTATATATTATATACATATAATCTTTGAAAACTCCAACACAAAAAAAATTTTTAAGTGACTAAAAAGTCATGATTAAGGTATGTTTTTTAGTAACAAAAATGATAATGAATTCTAGCTTATTAGTGACAACTATAGGAAAAGAATATTATACTAAGAGGGAAAAAAATCTAACCAGATATAGAGTAAAGGCAAGTAGCTGTCCATCCCTTAGCAACTGACTAGACTTCTTTGAAGTATATTTCAGGTTACTGAGAGGCAACATTATAAAATTAATTTTTTGTTGTAATAAAGCCTGAAGTGAACACTATGGCATTATGAATTGACTCCCTTCTCATTCAAATAGACTGCCTCTTGCAAAAGATTTTACTATCATTTTATTTTTAAAAGGGAAGCATGTAATCTGTTAAAATTGCATTGGCCTGACAGAGGAAATCATAGTTTTACCTGTGCATTTTAAGTAACTTATCTTTAATTTCTAATCATCTCAGGCAAAGATAATAAGTCCCATCAAAGTTGAACTTAGTAGCTTTACAATGCTACTCTGAATAATTAGCTCTCCACTTTCCTCCTTTGTGCACACACTAGAGATGCAAAAGTCTGCTACTGGCCTTGGAAGAGCATAATGGATACAGAATGACCTGCTTTCCATCTCTGTCCTTCACAGTGTCTGTATAGCTCTTCCCCAAGCAGAAATCTCTTACCCCAAATGGAAGCATCAAATGCTGAACTGCACACAGCAGGCTTAAGGAGAACAAAATTATAAGTGGATTATCAATACCTTTCAGCTAACACTAAAGGAGACTTTTTAGTTATTAGTCTTAAAGGCTCCCTGTTTCATTCTTAGTCTCACTGGTCATCTTTAATTTTTCTTAATCTCTGAAACAAAGTTGTAATAGCCACTAAGTCCTGTAAATGTCCCACATCCAGGTAATAGTCATCTTCGCCTCTATGTACTTTCTTCTGAAAGTCTCTGTGAAAGCACCTCTTGCACTTGGAATATTGAACTCTCATACCCTCTGTCTGGGGGTTTCCCTGATAATTTGCATAACTAAGGCTTCATTTCTTCAGTCATTTCCTTAGCCACAACACAGTCTGTGCTCTTCCATCTGTTTCTGACACTTTCATCTATTGCATGACACTCTCTTGGGGCTTTTGTTTACCTGTATAGCAATCTCTATGCTTATAAACACATAACTGTAGCAGAAATCAACTAACTTATCAAACTTGTTTCCTTTTCTCCCCAGGCTTACAAACATCCCTCATTCCCAGGCTTCTTTGCACTTGGGTTGGACTGTGTGATGTGCACTGTGTCAACCATAAGTGGAAATGTCGTGTGGCATTCCAGCCTTCCTTATTAAACACTTCCAGTACGCAATTCTCTGTATTCATTCTTCATCCTGTAACTTGAATCAGACAGTCACATCACTTTTGAAAATCAGCAAATAAACACTGTGGTGTTATAAGAGTTATTTACCACTTGGGGAAAGATACCTCCCACCTAACACCTGCTTTGGGCTGTGACGAGAATGTTCTATAAGCATATGCTGTTTCTCTACAGGTGTTTTTTTACTTGTGTTTATCTGTTGAAAATATTCAATAAAATATAGAAATAATTGAAAGAGAAAATGGAATCCACCAATGATAATGCTTGAGGAATTAAACAACCCAAAACTTAAGTAAAAATAATAAAAAGAGTAAATATGATTTTGAAAGGCAACAGCTCTTAATTGCTCAGTTAGGCAAAGTATTTTAGCCCTGAACAAATCACATTGAAAGTCTTCCCTTCCCATGCATGTCTGTGTATCTCATGCTGTAAAAATAGTCCCATAAAATTGAGAAATAGAGGCAGATATATTGAATCCCCTCCATAAATAGCATTAGTATATATTAATCAAACATGAGCTTATTATATCTGTGGTATTTCAAAACCTTATAGGAAGATCTTGGCTTGTGTTACTATTCAGGCTGGGACCTGATTCTTTTTGTGAGTATGTGCGTGTGCATGTGCTCATGTGTGTGTGTGTCTGTCTGTCTGTCTGTCTTTCAGAATGTATTGTGTGTCCCTGTGGGGAATCAATAGTGACTTTGGCAATCATCCTGAATTGCTTCTACCTCCTTTCTGCTTTGCTCTGGAACTTCCCAGGCTCCACTCACCAGGGTCAGAAGAGCAGCTACTGCTATTTTTGACTAGCACTTTTATATGGGACCTGGGATCAAAACTCAGGTCCTTCTGCTTGTGAGGTAGAATCTAAACTCCTGAGTCATCTTTCCAGCCCCAGGACCTGATTCTTATTAGACAAATTTGGGTGTGTGTGCACAGCAAAGTAAGGGCCTTGAAGAAGTCTTCATAGGAAAATGACTGTTCTTTAGGAGAAAGTTCACAAGTTAGAAAACCTGTATCCCCCAAAAGGATATTTGCTGCAGCAAACAACTAAATTTATGCCTGTTCTCAATGCCATTTTGAAAGCATGGATGCTCTTACCATTAGGCAACTTCAGTTCACAGAGAGAAAAAGTATGTCTAAGTAACACTTAAACATAGATTCTATAGTCTGTTATTTGAGTTAATGATTCCCATTTCCAGACATTATCCAACCTATTCTAAAGAGATAACCCTTTTTATGCAATATTATGATCCATCTGCATATGTCTTGCTGTTCAGAGCCAGGTTCCTGTATTGTTTATTCATTAGATGATTATAGCCATTACTATTCTCTGTTGCTGTGAGACAATACCCAAAGTCAAGCAATTCAAATGGAGAAAGGGAGATTTATTCATCTTATAAATCCAGAGGGGAGATACAGTCCTTCATGGCAGAAAAAGCATGGTTGGCTGGCAGAAGGTGGGTTAAGTCATATTCTTCACGGAGGCTGAGAACTGCTAAACTGTCAACTGTAAGAGAAGATCTCTCTCAGAAGTAGTGTGAGACTAATTTTCCTCAATATCCACTCCCTGTGACTGTGTTCTTCCAGCAAGGCTCTACCTCTTTAAGGCACACATGAGCCTGTGGGGGGTAAACCATGACACTTCTCTCCTGAGTCCTACAGGCTCATTGCCATCTCATTATGCAAGCTATACTAAGTCCATCTTTAATAGTCTTCATATATTACATCAGTAGTCCCAAAATAGTCCAAAATTCTTTTGCTGTAAAAGCAAAAGACAAGTTATGCACTTCCAACATACAATGGCACAGAATAAATATTCCCATTCCAAAAGGGAAGAATGGTGGCATATCCAGGAAAGATTAGTCAATAGTAAGACCAAAACCTAGCAAAAAAAATTCCAAATCTTGCATATCCATATCCAATAGATAAGCTTCTTATTCCAAAGGGCTTTGGTCCCACTTCTTAAGCAAAGATATCCCTATAACACATCATTCTCTTGGCTAGGGTACACAACTCTCCTTGGCAGATATCTCATGTTGGTTCTGGCATCTCTAACATATTCACTTCTCAGTGGCAAGCCAAGCTTTAACTCCACAACACAAACTTTCCTTCTTGGGCTTTAAACTGAAGGCTTCCTTCCACATGCTGCAAGACTTCCATCATTCTCTGAAACCTTGGAGGAGATTTTCATGACCTCCTCTTTCTTGAGTCTTTCATGCATCTGAAACCACTACCACATGGATGACTTGCTCAGTTCTACTATAGTCTTGGGTTGGAGACTGGCCCTTTGACTCACAACAGGTTCATTTTCTCCTTGCTGACTGTATATGAAATTTCTCTTCAGCAGTTGCTTTAGAGGATAAATAGACCTTTCTTTAGAATACTCCCATGATCTCTTCCCTTCTAAAAGAATTTACATCCTTTTGCATCCTTTCCCTGAGGAGCATGCCTTCAGGAAAGGGCCTCTCCCATTATCTAAATGAAGAACAGGCTTTGTTTCATTTATGGAGCTAATCTATTTAAAATAGCTGTTTGCTCGTTACCTCTTCCTGTTTCAATTCTTCAAATTTGTCACTGCAATTTTCATCATCATACCTCACAGTTTTTGCTCCTTTCTGCTTGATTCCTTACTCTTTTTCATAACTCTGAACAAGAGTGCTAAAAAGTAGCCATGCCACATTGTCAAGATGACATTGTCTTGAATTTCCTCCATTAAGCACTCAAGTTTAACTACAGGAAACTTTCAGGATAAAGGCAAAACTTGACCAAGTTCTCGGCCATTACATCATCATACCATTTGCTCCTTGTCAAGTTTCCAACATGGTCTCTGTTCCCTTCTAGACCATCACAAGCTGAGATTCTACTGCCCACCTCTCTTAACAGCACCAGTCTCTTTCAAGCTCTCACAAGATTGGCCATGTCTATTAGACACAAAGGCTTTCTCATCAAAAAGTCCCAAAGTTCTCTGTATTTCTCACAATAAACAGTTGGAAGGCATACTAGCCACATCATAGCAATTGCCATACCAATTTCCCTCAGCTTCATGAACAACAACTTCATTTTTTGGAACCAGATTCTCTTAGTCTCTCACAGCAACACCTTACTTCTCTAATACCAATTTCTATACATGATACATGTATCTATGATACAATACCCAAAGTCAAGCAACTTAAAAGGAGAAAGGGAGATTCATTCAGCTTACAGTTCAGAGAGAAGATACAGTCCTTCATGGTGGAAAAGGTATGACTGGCTGGCAGAAGTGGGCAGGTTATGTCATGACCTTCATGGAGGTTAAGAGCTGCTAAAATGTCAACTGCAAGAGTAGACCTCTCCCAGAAGCAGAATGGGAATAATACATCTCAAGGCCCACTTACTGTGACTGCTTTCCTCCAGGCAAGGCTCTACCTCTTTAAGGTGCCATGACCTTCCCAAACAACTAAAGCTTCAAACACATGAGCCTGTGGGGGATAACACACATTTCAAACCATGACAATGATCTTGGGAGCATTGGATGGACAAATAGCTACATAATATTTCCAAGTCAAAAGGTAACACATCTGAGCACTCATCTTGAAAAAATCATCTCAGTAAGGATTGGGAACAGTTTGTAATTTACCTAAACCAAGAGTGAAAAGTTCCCACAATTAAAGCAAGGAACATATCTTGTTTCCATTAGGAATATTTTATGGAGCACAATTTGCTTGTGGTCCAGCTGTTTTAGAAATAATACAAAAGTTTAGGGGAATACATCAAATATATTACAGCTAAAAATTCTAGGCTTGGATTTACTACTGATTTTCATGACTTCCTTAGGGAAGAATTTGTGCTCTTAGTGCCATTGTCAAGATCTCTTGTCAATGTGTAGACTGCAACACACAGACGTAGAACAAAGTTCTACCTTTACAGGCAAATGATAAAGCAAGAAATATGGCAACCTGGGAAAAGAAGAAAGATGTCCCAAATTTTCATCTTACTACTTCAGTTTTAAGATCTCAAATCAATTGCTTTTACTTTTTCTTTATATTTAACTTACTTAAGATTTGTTGATCTTTTGCTTTGTTTCTTAACTGCAGAAAACATTATGGGTCCCAGGTGATATCAGCTACTCTCCTGAATATAAACATCAGCCACCAGGATAATACAACCCTGTCTAGTTTGCAGAATATTGATGAAATAGTCAGTCCTGAATGTATCAGTGGGTTTTCATCACTACCACAAAATACCCCTGCCTTACCATTTTATTTTGGTTCATGGTTTCAGATACTTCAGCTCATGATCAGTTGTATTTATTGTTTCTGAGCCTCTAGTAAGGCAGTACATCATGGTAGAAGGGTCTAGCAAAACAGTTATTTACTTTCTGGTGTTCAAGGAAAGAGAGAGGAGAGAAAAGAGAAAGATGGGGAGGAGACAGAAGAAAAACAAAAATAGAGACAAAATTCCTCCAACTGTTCCCTACCATATATATCCTATTTAGATATGAGTTCCTTGATGGGTTAACTCATTACTGGGAAAGTAGTTTCCCTTAGTCAAATCACTTATCAATAGTACCACCTGAGGACTAAGTCTATAGCACAAGTCTTTGGAGCTAATTCTCAATACCATTAAGGTCAATGAAAATACTTTAAACCAGAGCAATTCCAAGGGCCTTGAAAACTTAGAGCTTTCTGTTCAGAACCCCATGTGCTACTCACTCTTTTCTCAATGATTCCACATATGTCAGACTGCAAAGTTTCTCAGTAAGCAGAAAAGACTTCAAAATCTCTTCCAGGAATGTTCCAGAAAATGAATGACTCATCCCTGCAGAGATACCTAACAAAAAAGCAGGCAATTATTTTCAGGCCCATCTCAATCTAGTTTTCTGACTGGGAAACCTCTGATCAATACTGAGACTAAATAAATAGTGACCACAACATGTCTGAAATTCATGATGGGTGTTAGCTGAATAAGATGCATTTGGGGATTTTAAAGCTTTTGACTGCTGGACATGGAAAACCAAAGCCCTGGATTAGAAGCTGAGAAAAGTGACTGCTAGTTTTTCACTGTATCACTTTTAAGGAGCAAAGCTGGCTGGGAATAGGCAGCTAACTAATCCTCACATGATTTTAGTGATATTTAATACAGGAAGAAGAAAGTAAGCTTGATCTCAGTGACACATGGAACAATGATGCTGTTTCCATTTTCAAAAGAAAAGAAACACAAAAGGCAAATTCCATTTAGTAAAGAATTTGAGAAGCTTATAAGATATGAGCAGATCAGATGTCCACTAAATTTCTAAGATAAATGCATTGCCAAAGAAGCTGAACAGGGGATTAAAATCTTTTGACTTGGGCTGAGGAGATGACTAAGGGTCTAAAGTCTTTGCTTTGCCTGAAAGAACCTGGGTTCAAATCCCCAGATACCATGTCAAAATGCCAGGCAGAAATGGAATTAGCCTATAATTCCAGCCCTGAAAGGGTTTTTGCCTGGAAACCTCAAAACAAAGCAATATGAAAGTACAGCAATCAAGAATGATTTCTAATGTCACCCTTGAGTTTCTACAGGCACACATACCCATGTACCCTCTTGTCAACTCACACATATGCAATTTAAATCAAATAAAATCCTTTGACTTCATGACTTACCATGCTTCTTGGTCACGAAAGTATTCTACAGTAAACAGTGGCTGTGCAGGTTGTGTATTTCCTAAGGAGAATATGCTGTCTAGACTCCACTTCTGACATGACAATGGAAGGTGACAGATGAGGAAGAATTTCTTGTCCAGTGATACCAACAACTTTGCACAGGTGAGTTTCCTCCAGAGATCAAAATTGGAATCCAATTATTGAACTTTACAGGCCAGGTTGTCTTCCACATGGTGGGCTCTGGAAGTCAACAACATTGTAGGCCAGAGGCAAATGCCTTTCCCATTTCTCCATGTCCTGTAGATTTTTTTCTTTTTTAAAATTTTTTTGAGAAAGAGAGAGAAAAAGAGAATGTGTGTGTGTGTGTGTGTGTGTGTGTGTGTGTGTGTGTGTGTGTGTGACTATGGAGGACCAAGAGTGACTTTTCAGGAATCATCCTGGATTGTTTCTACATCCTTTTTACTTCACCTTCCCAGGCTCTGGGAAGTACAGGTCACCGCCGTTTCCACCTGGTATTTTCTACTAGCGATCCAGGATCTGAATTCAGGACCTTCTTCTTGTGAGGCAGAAGTTTAACCCCTAGTCATCTCTCCAGCACCAGGCCTGAAGTTTTTAAGTAGTGACCTTGCATCTACTTTACCACTGTGCTGGGACGTGTATGGAAGCCATAGAATAAGGCAAGGTAGAAAGGGTAGCTCACCTTAGGTTTTCTATTTAGTTCTCAGACCACTTACAAAGAAGGTCACTTAGTCACCAATAGACTAGGCTCACAGAGTTCCACTACTTCTGATGGTCTCTTTTGGAAGGTATACCACTTCTGGCCCATAGTCTGAAAAAAAGAAAAAAAAAAGCATGCTTTGTTTCTGATTTGATAACCCGTACAATACTCGACACAGAATACGTTGCCTCAGTCAACCAATCAATCTTCTGATAGATATCAGTTGACTACATTGTTTTTGATATTATGCACCTGGAGCTCACATTAGAATCCCTATGTAGAAGGTTCATTCTCAAAAGTCTACCCTATTTCAGTACCAGTGACAGACCTCAGGACTGACCTATACTTCTGAGCAACTGGCAATGAGTCAAGGTAATCAGGACCCAGGCTTAGAGTTCGACTACTTAGACTGGCCCACAGAACTGAGAGATACTTTCCTTGTGACTATTTTAAAAGACACTTTACAAGCATAAATGGTCGGATGAAGAGGTACATAGAGGACTTGAGTATGGCTCAGTGAGCAAAGTGCTTAAAACACAAGCACACGACCTGGGTTCAGATCTCTGGCACCCAAATGAAAGTGGGATGTGGCATCACACACCTGTACCTCCAACACTGGGGGTAGGTGAAAGCAACAGATCCTATGGACTTGCCGAGCCACATCGGTGAGCTTCAGATTCAGTGAGAAACTAGGTCTCAAAACATAAGATGGAAAAAGAACTCCCCATCATCACTCTCTGGTGTACACACACACACACACACACACACACACACACACACACACACACATCTTACATAGGGTAAAGTCTATGGAAAGTATATCTGGCTTTCCATATCATCTTTCAGCACCTCTTTCTCAAGGCAACCTTGTTCAGCAACCTTGACTTGACTGAGTCCATCACTGGCACCTGGCTCACAGCTCAGCTTTCAATCGCTCTCCTCTTTCTGGACATCGAGAGGTGGAACTGAACGCTCCAACCTTCTAATGCCGTGACTGCATCTCCTGGCAACCAGCCTCTGTCATGAGAGTCTGCAGGAGCATGCCGAGAGCAGCTGAATAAAAGATGTTGCCATTGCCGAAGAAATCCCAATGGCTTTGGAAGCTGTATGTCAGGTGCTGCTACCACTCGGGAAATTATAGAGCTCTTATGAGTTCTTTGCCAGGAACAGAGCCAGAGACCGATCCCCTAGAACAGAAGATCCTCCCATCGCACATTTACAAGGATTTTAGTAGCTTGACACAAGAAATGGAGCCAAAACCAAGTGTATATTCTTTTATCCTACTATGTGAAGTACTATTAAGACAAGTCATTATTTTCTATCCCTAGATTAAATAACCTTAAGATTAAAGAAAAATAACTATTTAAAATTATATGCTTGCTTTAGAATACTTGTCACTAAAAGATATGATTGCAAAACTACTATCAATAGATGTATACATAGACGCAGAAGGTAATCAAAACAGTAGTGCGTGACAGAGACCAGATAGCATGCTATATACCTGTTTCTTGTTTTTCCTGGGCTCCTAAATTGGACCATCTTCCCCCAGTTACACTTGAGCTGTGGTCACCTGACTACATTCTTTCCAAGAAAGTGTGGGGCAGAATTTACATGTGAAGGTATTATAACAAACTTCGCACTTGGGATCCTCCACACTGCTCCCACGGTTCAAGGTAGAAAAATCACAATTCCAGAAATCATCTGGAGACAGATGTATCTGCAAGCCATTCAGAAAATATCTGTTACAGCAGCTACCACTGTTCAGACTCACTGCTCTTTGGGCTAGCTTCAGACTTATAGACAATTAGATTGATGAGCGAGGCTACTGCTTCCTGTTAGCTATGCCTCTAGGTTGGGTACTCTGAAAAACAAGACACAGTGCCTGCTATTGCTTCCATTGCCAGCCCCTTTCAAACTATTAGAGCCTAAAGGACAAGAGTTGTGTTTCAGATTTCTTTTTGTAGTCGACTCAATGAAGCACAACGTGGCCATCCAATAGTATCCACAGAATTCAGTTGAACTGCTCAGTGCCTACACCCAAATGCAAATTCTACATCTCTAGCATCTTGTCACTTTTCAAACCTCTTTCTCATTCATGTCCTTATACTTGGGGGGAAATCATGGATTCAAATATATTTGAAATTGACAAGAAAGAATACAACACTGTTCAAACAGCATATTAGTGCTAAGTTGTCCAAAATGCACCAAGAAGCTAAAAAAAAAAAAAGACCTTTCCTAGAAATTCTGTAAATCAGTAGCAGTCTCAGGGCAGAATGCTCTGCTCTGCTGTTCCTAAAAGTGAATGCATATGTTCGTGGTCACATGAAATTCCATATTCAAGGTTACATAACTCATCAGAAAGATGTATGCTGTAAATCTGGTGACCTGAGTTCTAGTTTCAGAAGCCCACATGGTGAAAAAACACAAGCTTCCAGAACTGTCCTCAGGCCTCCATCCACCCTTGTACCATGACGTGCACACATCTGTTCTCTATCATCTATATATCCATCCATCTATCATCTATCTATCTATCTATCTATCTATCTATCTATCTATCTATCTATCTGTGTTTATGCCTATGTATCTATCTATATACTACTCTCTCAAATAAGTAAATAAAATATTTTAAAAATCAGTAACGCCTCCTCAGGGAAGTTCAAACAGCTCAGGCCCTTTATATTTAGCCTATTTTCATTATTCATATGTTAGTAGTTTGTGAAAATGTACCATATTAGAAAATACCAAGCAGAATCTAAAATTCAACTGATCCTGGACCAGTTTAAACAAGAAATTTCATCAAAAATACATGATTGGTTAGTCATTTCTATAACATTGCAGTGTCCTTGAGTCAGACACTCACAATTTTCTCCTGTTTGGGGGTTTTTTTGTTCTTTTTTTATTTTTTTGGTAGTATACCAGCAACCAAAAGCCAAAGATCCAAGAAAGCAAAGTTATTTTAGTTCCAACATCCCAAACCACTTCTGCCTTGTCTATCAGCCAGGGAATCTATGCTACCATGAACAGAGCCAGCATTCCTGAATATCAGTGACTTTCTGTGCCTTTAATTTTACCACATTAGCCAAGAATAATTAGCAATGGTCTGAAAGGAATTGGATTTTTTTAAGGCAACAATTCACACTTCAGCATTTATGCAAATCTGGGTAATTTAAATGTATGAGATGATTAAGAAAGAATCTTCTCTTTAATTCCCCAGGAGTGTGCATGTTCTTTTCTCTTCATGCAAATTTCTAGGAGAGTCTGTTCTTTGATTCTTTTCTTAGATCACCACATTGTTTAAAAATAAAACATTGCAAATATTCACAATAGAATCAGAAGTTTGCCTATGGCTTCATATGAGATTTCTGCACACCCTTAGGAAGATCAAAATTTCAGCTCCTTTTTTTTTAATTATGACATGTTTACATGGAGAATGGAGATGCAAAATGAAAAATGTAAAGGCATATAGTTATGGAAACTCTTCAGAATAATTAGTCGTCTGATAAATGTAGTGCCTGCGTCTAAACTCTAAGTGCCTTACTGCTTTGTGCCTCTGCATCAATTAACATTTAATTTGACTTTTTAACAACCTCACTTATCACTAGTTTTTTTTCATGTCCACAAAGCTAACAAATGTTAGCTTTTGAAAACTGATGGTTTATGATTACTTATAACCAACACAATTTCAGGGTAGTGCAGTAAGAGATTAATGGACCCCAGGAAAGATGCAGCCACAGGGTTTGCCACGAGAAGAGGGATGAAGTACAATCGTGGAGAATGCCTCTTCTGAACAAATGTGTTTGAAAGCTAGCTAAGCCGGTGTCAAGAGGGAAGCCTTCATGTTTATTAGATTAATAGTGTTTCTAATCATGCTTCAGAAATGATGTAAAGCCTTTGTTTATTTAAAAAAATTCTTAAGTAATGCATTTGGCATTGGAGATGAAATGAGAAATTGTGTACAGAAACAGATTTAGTAAACAGCATTAAAAAAACAAGAATTTTAGATTTAAGTTTATTAAAAACAAAATACACTATTTTGTTATAGAAGATAACAGAAAATTTTAAATTTATACACACATATAAATATATTTATGGATAGACAGCAACCATCCAGCAAATGGAATACTGACCCACCCTTCACTGCTGTGTTCTACACCTATTCCACCTACCTTTGTTATCCTCTTATATTAATATCTTCATTTAAAAAGTCTTTTATCTCTGGTTAGGAGGTGACCTTCAATACCAATCAGGATGGAGCCAAGGGCAGTACAGGAAAAGCAAAACTGAAAACAACAACAAACCAAAATTCAGAGCACCAAAGACCCTATATTAATCACCTGGAACCAGACCAGCCAAATCTCTCCCCATCCTAAAGCTCAGGGAACCTTGTGGAAGAGGGGGTGGCAAGATTCTAAGAGCCTAAAGATGGGAGGACCAATGATATGCAAGACATTCCACACAAGTTAGGGCTGCAGTAGCCATAATCAAACTTTGCTTGACCAGCACAATGGTTAACATGTCAATGATCCCCCAAAGTCTAGCATGAATTACAGGGGAGAAGGCTCTAAGCAGTAGGATCCTTAGCGGCAAGGGACTTACAGTCATAATAGAGTTCCCATACTAATGGGAAGCCCAAGAAAGGGCTCTGGGCTATGCCACTGAGTCCTTACCCCTCACTAGGGTGGAGAACTCAGAGGGAGGTTTGGCATTCACACAAAAGGATGCTCCAGCAGATGGGAGGGAGGAAGAGCAGTGAAAAAAAGGGGAAAAGGGGGAGAGTACAAGGGGGGGCTGAGGAGGGAAGGAAGGAGGGAGAGGAGGAGGAGCTTGTATGATTGGAAAAAAATAAAATGTGGGAGAAAAATAAATAAATATACATGTACTCACATATGTACACATATATAAATACATATGCAGGTACATCATATACATATATGCATACATACATACAGGTGTGTCTGTGTGTATGTGTCTCTGTGTGTCTGTGCATGTGTGTGTGTCTGTGCGCGCGCGTGTGTGTGTGTGTGCATGTGTGTGTGTGTGTGTGTGTGTGTGTGTGTGTGTGTGTGTGTTGCTTTGGTGTTGAGAAGTATTGACTGCATGTGCCAGTTAGGCAGAGTTGTCAATTTGATAATAAGGACTGAACAGTTAAGTATACTTATGAAGAATTGGTAGTTAAGGCAAGGCCTAAGCAAGCATGTGGGAGATCATCTAAGTGATGAGTGAAGATCCAGGCAAAGTAGGTGGAACTATTTCCTAGAAAGGTTGATAATATAGAGGGAGTTGGCTCAGTAGTTTGGTATGACTATGGCAGACTCACAGCCTGGCAAATGAGGTTTGACACTCTCTTAGCAATTCCTATGGGCGTGGTTTGGCTAGTTCCCTCTGCCTTTGATTTTGATGTGAATTATTCTGCCAAGCTAGACCATGAACTATAACCAGGATCATAAGCTGAAATAAACTTATTCACCTAAGTTTCTTGGTCAAGTATTTATTAGCAACATGAAGGTAAGCTGCAAAACAGCATTGAACTGAAGAAGTAAAAGAAAAACCGTTGAACCAATAAATTATTTAATGACTGGGGACAGTCAACCCACTTTTTTTTAAAGGAAATATGCATGGTCACTTCATTCACAGTTTTCCTTTGAAATTTTTTCTATAAATTTCCAAAAATATGTAGTATCTTTGAACCAAGAGGAAAAATCTGAAATGTGATATACTAACTAGGCTTCTGATTAAGAATATGAAAGGAGGGAGGATGGGAAAAGTGAATACAGCCAGAAACTGAAAAGAAGTACATAGAACTTCAGAGAAAACAGTCAGAGAAATAATTAAGTGAAAGAAGTTTGCCTATTGGATTTGAAGATAAAGACAACATTCAAATACAATCCAGAGGACTAAGCAAGTTTTTTCCTACAACCTGGTGATCCTGGCTTAATAGCCCTTAAAGAAGACCAAAAAATTAACAGAAAATAAGGCATAAGTCAAGAATATCAATATCCTACATGCAAAAAATATTAATAGTATTGACCCAAAGATCTGTCTTTTTAAACATGTGTGAAGAAAATTTTTCAAAAACGTCATGAAAATCTTAAAAGTCTAGAAAGTAGAAAAATGGATATAATAAATACTCAACAATAATATGGGAAGAATAAATACAGAATCATTATAAAACATAAAAATGCAGGTAGGTTGCATTTTGTCATAAAATGCAGGCAAATTAAAGTCCAAACCAGAATTTTGCAACAGGTAAACAAAATAACATAAACAAACTAAAACCAAAGAGAGATTAAAAATTGTATATTTATATATGCACACACATACATCTGTAGATATTTGATAAATATGTAGAAACACCAGTTAATCTTAAAACAAGTGTTCACCCCCAAGAAAGTTGTTAGTTTTTGTAACGTCTGAATGTAAAAAGTTTGCAATTAATTATATAATTTATATACAAAAATACTTAGCATTAAAATGGACCAAAAATTCAGAAGTATCAGGAGACATTCACAAATCAGTAATCATAAAGGTAGATCGAACACACAAATCTCCCAAACCTAGTTAACACTCAAGTAAGGCAACCTAAAAACATGGTTTCAAATAAAAGATTTTTTAACCCATCAAATAAATAATACATGTGTTTTTACAGAGGAATAAAGTGCTCCAAAATAATAATTCAGAAACATCTGAAACTTTTGAAAGTTTATAAAGCTATAATTTTAATATACTGTAGAACAACCTGGAAACTAATTAAAGGATAATGCATATCCTTGTGCATTTTTAAATTTAAAATCACTATCTTGGTCTGGAGAAATAGCTCAATTGGTAAGGCACATTCTCTCAAACCTAGAAGCCTACATGGTGGGAAGAAATTTGTCCTCTGCACCATAAAATGCATGTGTGTATCTATATTCTCTCTCTCTCTCTCTCTCTCTCTCTCTCTCTCTCTCTCTCTCTTTCTCTTTCTCTTCTTTCTCTGTTTTCTTTCTCTCTACACCTCTCTCAAATCAATATTTTTAAAATAACAAAAGCAAATAAAAACAGTCTTTTTTTTTAGTCATCTTTCATTTAAACTACAGAAAGCGTTTGTTTTTAGTTTAAGAGAAGAAATGAAAATTTGTAGTTTGGTAGTTAAAAAATATTAAAACACTCAGTTAAAAATATTAAAACACTCAGGCCCTAGGCAATGAAATCACAAAAAGAAAAAATTAATAATTTCTAGTGTACTCAGTGAGCTTTAAAAAGTACTGGCCCACTGATGATCAGTGGACAATTTGCTGTGAAGGTCTCAAGTTGGGTCAAGTGACCAAGCATATTTGGACTTTGGCTTAGCAAATCAGATGCTAAAGTCTGAATCCATCTGGCCAAGCAGACATCCTCCTATTTCTTTCTTTCCTAAGTACAACAGCAACATCTCCGATTATTTCCACTTTTTGCCACTGACCCCATCATTTCTTATTGCTTACGCTGATCCTGTTCACACAATTAATGACCTGCCTTGCCCTGGTTATATGACAGTGGGTGACATTATCCAGGGGAAAGCCTGGAGCATCCTGTTTGTACATTTAAGTAGTCCAGCAACAAAGAAATACATACAGTATCTGAAGAAAAGGTAGAAGAGGAGTTAAGGCAAACCTGAAAAAGGTTATCGTTCAGGACATGGAGCTACTGTAGATCAATGTCGTGCATGCGACTAGAAACACAAATCAGGCATTACTTTAGAATTCTCAGAGGCGCCACAAATTAAAGACACTGAAAGGGATACAGTTAATAATATTGCATTACATCTATTTATTCATTATGCAATAGGAAAGAAAAGTTTTGAAATTCATAGACAAGACAGAATGAAAGCGCCTACTAGGCATGTGTTAAGCATTAGAAAGCCACTGAAATTTAGTGTGACTAGAGGAATAATTGTTAGCTGATAACAGAAGTTATCCCTCCTTCCTTATTGAACATGAAGGCATCATGGGTGGATACGGTATTTGGATTATCAGCAGGCACATGACTGGGAGCATATCACCAACTGTGAGGATGGCAGAGACTCTGCAAGGACTTGGTAATGACTCTGAAACCAACTACAGACTTCCTGTTGGGATAACTAGAAACATTCTTATAGTTTGAATCAGTGGTGCCCATATTTACTCTTCTTTATACCAACAAGTGCCAATGAAACATTACACATGGTAACCAAAACTTCTGCTGTCTGCCCACAGGCATTCTTCTAGTGTCTTCTTTGACAGAAAAGGAAAAGTTCCACTAAGGCTAAAACCATTAGATACTTGCTTTCCTATCTTCATAACATCCTAGTCTATCATTCCTCAGGGACTGTTATGAGAGCAATTCTAATGAAAATGTCCTTCTTAAAAGGGATTCAAAAGGATCCTTCTTTCTCTTTTTATATAGCTACATGAAGATGTGATTTTGGAGCTATAGCAAACATTTGAGGATCAAGTGTGAAAATCTAGCAGAATATCAGAAAGGTCAGCTTGGTGTCTGTAAGCACGTGAGCCAATACTAGACTAACTCTGTATTTGTGATTGCATGAGCAGAGCTGTTAGGTTGGTGTGAAAAGGGAATGGAGAGCAACTCTGTGACAATGTATAAGGTTGACGTGGAGGTCCATTATAAAGAGAAGCTAATATACCAGAGAGACTTAGAAATATGAGTTTATTAGAAGTGAGGGCATCATGGCCAAGGGAACCATATTTTAGCCTTAGAGACAGGAGAGCATTGGAACAGAAGAGATGGCTTCGCATCAGAGAGAATAAGGAGAGAGCTGCCATGGATGATAAGGCAGAAGGAAGTCTGAAGAAAGTCCTCAGTGGGAGAAATTTGCAGAGATCCTCAAAGATTAAAAACAAAAAAAATGATTTTTTTATGTTTGTAAGGCCTTCAGTTATTGCTAAGGAATTGCTAGGAAATTAAGACAGTGCAAGGTGTGGAGTGAAAGAATGTCCTTAGTATGGAGAGACCCCAGGTTTAGAGAGATAAGTAACAAAAGAATTAGAATGACTCCTGTGTTCAATTTTGGGAATTGCCACATTACAGTCAGGGTGGGAGAGATTTACAAAACAGCATATCTGTAGCTAATATAATAAGCTGTCCTTAGTTTAGAGATTATATTACTATAAATGAAAGAGCATAACTGAAATACATATCTGGTATAGTACTGTGAGAACTAAGGTATATATGCTTAACATGGGTGTCTGTTTCAATACAGATACAAAAAGAAGCTAGCCAGTAACGCTAACTTTATTAAGTATACTTGTGTTAGAAATCCAAATTTTTGCCTTCTCCTAGTGCTACTATATCATCTGATTTTGAGGAGTCACAGTCCTCTTGCTCATCTGAATCATGTAATCCAATTAGGAACTATATTCTTCTGAACAGATTTAAATCCCTATAGCACATTCTAGGAGTTGAAATAAGTACCAAGCTACTCTGGGTCTCATATTCTATCACTGTGTTTATTCATTATCATATTTAGGCACAGGTGTCAACTTGACAGTTGAGGGTTTGAGCTCGAGCACATTTGTGGAGAATTAGTGGTTAGGTTAAGCCCAGAGCAAACCTGCAGGAGATTATCTAGCTGATGCAGAAGGCCCAGACCATAGTGGGTGGGATTAGGTCCTGAAAAAAAATACAGACAGTTAGTTGAAAGAGTCAATATCTTTGTGTACATTTGGCCAGACATGCTGGTCCTCTCTCAGCCATTATGTGATGAAGGTGTGCCCAGTTCCTTCAATCCTGGTGTTGGTGCATGCTCTCCCATCAAGCTGGACTACGAACTGTAACTGGACTATGACAAGAAAATAAACCCCTTGTTCCCTTAAGCAGTTTGATGGTCATTTATCAGCAACCATGCAGGCGAACTACACGTATGTACATTTTCCTACAGAAACTTCAAGCAGGCATGCTTTCCCATTGGTGAAGAAAGCCCAGAGGATGAAACGATAGAGCCAACCTAGAGAGAAAAGACAATAAGACAAAGAAGAAGCTGAATATATTCAAGACGCTGTTTCACGTGTGAGATCCTGGGATACTGTCTTCCCAAAGAAGTGATTCTATATCTCAGTCTAGGAACCATCTTAGTATCTTCTTGCACAGTAGTAAGTGGTTTACATGACATCCATTGCAATTCTGATTAGCATATGGTTCTCTCCTTTATACAGTCTGC
The DNA here is from genome assembly GCA_023101885.1 of Typhlomys cinereus. Taxonomy (NCBI): domain Eukaryota; kingdom Metazoa; phylum Chordata; class Mammalia; order Rodentia; family Platacanthomyidae; genus Typhlomys; species Typhlomys cinereus. Next base: position 7,175,646 of record JALPQD010000065.1, on the reverse strand, counting down.
CTCATCCTTTATCAAATGTCAACTGTCAGTTCCATCCATTCAATGTCTCAGGCTCTGGGATAAATATTACAGATGTATAAATGGCAGAGACAGTCTGGGTATTGAAGATCAGTGATAGAGCATGTGGTTAGCATACAGAAGTAGCCAAAACACACTTGTCACTATTAAGATGCTTACAGCCTTGAGAGACAGGTGACAAGTGATTTCCAGCATTAAGTTCTTGAAAGACCTACGGATAGCTAACTAGGAGAAGAAGTAAAGAGGTCTGTTTCTTCTGGCCTGTATCAGGGACCAAGGGCCCAAGATGTAACAATGGATGGCCACTGGCAGGAGTCTGAAAATGGAATTTAGCTATAGATATTTTAATCAATAAGTGACAGCTGAATCTCATGACTCTATGACCATATGAACAACTGCGCTGAGACAAACTTTAGTTTGGAAATTTTGAATCTTGATATCATCACTGACTTGAAAAAACAGAACAAGAGACAGGAAGTACCTTGTAAAAGAGTAAAGAGAAATTATGGACATGATGGTTTCAAGTACCTAGGAGACATTCAGAGGAAGTAAGAAGAACCTTGATACATGGGCTGAAACTAAATTTTACAAAAGCAGCTTAGCCCCAAAATATATATTAAGGACTTATCAACACACAGATAACTATCAGAGTCATGAAAGTGGATGACATTGTGAGAAAGAAATGTAGGAGGGAAGACATGCAAAAATGGACCCTGGAGAATGCACCATGCCTCAAAAACCAATACAGGAGCATTTCAGGAAGACAGAAGAAATATGTGCTCAATAATTCATACCAGAGACAGATCAAAGTAAAATTAGACTAAAATATGTCATTTGAATGTAGCAACAACCTTGACAAGAACAGACCAAGTTTATAGAATATTATGTGTATTGAAGAATGAATAAAAGATGTGGGCGTCGTATTTGACTGTGAATTACTGATATAAGTTTGAGAGCCTCAGCTATAAAGCAGAAGAGAAGGAACGGTTGATGGCTGAAGCCCAAAGCCATTAAAAATTGAGCATAGTGCAGACATAATCTACTTTATCCTCTGATACTACATATGGACTTATTATCAACAAATAGTGTTACCTAATTACAGTTAGAAAGTTCTGGAGTTTAACATTTATATAATGCTTTTGTCTTGTTGGCAGTCTCTTCCAATTTTCATTGTCCTGTTGATTTTTTCAGCTACAGAGGTTGTTCTTGATTGCATACCGTATGGCATGACTGTTCATTTGAAACAATTCTGCCTTTTTGTTTCTTATGGAATATTGATCCATTTGAATATTAGAATAGATGGTTTTTTTCCAAATCAAAAAAAGAAAATAGGACAAGAAGATTAAAGATGAAAATATCAAGATGCATAGATGCACTGGATTCTGCCTTATTCTCCGTACATCTTTCAATAGTCCAAAAATGCCAGCACAGCTTATTTCCAACATTGTTCCTTCTAACCCTTCTTTTATCTCCAAACTAGTCCAGTCCTGAGCTGGTTCAGTGACTTACTGATCTAGAAAGTTCTTCTCACTACATCTGTGGATCTTCTTCAGTTTCTACCTAATTGCTACCTTCTCAAGAAGGCCTTCTATGACCACTCTAGCATATGCACTCACAGTAATTTCCTTCCTAGATGCCATAGTCACTTTTCTTTTGTCAAGAGACAGTACTCAGACCCAAAGCAACATGGGTAAGAATAGGGATATTCAGTTGACTTATGGTTCTAGAGGGAATACAGTCTATTAAGGTAGAAATTGCAAAGCAGAACACACGGATGAAGACAGAAGCAGGAAGTTGGTTCAGTTCAGCCCAGCCATTAGTAAGGCAGAGCTGAATGAGAGAGAGAAGAAGGGTATGACCACCAAAATTTCAAGTCCCACCCCCCTGTGACATGTCTTCCTCCAGCAAGGCTCTACCTCTTAAAGGTGCCATAACCTTTCCAAGCATCAATATAAGCAAAGAATTCAAACACATGAGCCTGTGGAGTGGGCAACTCACATTCAAGCCCTCAGTCTAACTCTCCTAATTTGTCTTGTATTTTCCCATATCTCTTGCATCCTGATATTATGTATGCTTACTTATTTGCTTATTGTCTGCCTTCCTTCGTAACATACAGTCCAGGCTGAAAGCTAAATTCATTTATTTTCAGCATTTATACCTTTCAGTGTATAAACAGTGACCTAGATAATCAAATTTATGTTAGTTAAAAAAAAATGAATGAATTAAGGAAAATGTACCAGAGAGTCAAAGCTAGATTGGAAAGGATTAACCACAATAGAACATAGGATGTGGAGAAAGGAAGGAGTAAAGACCTGGGCTTGACTTAAACACAGAATAAAGGTGGTACAGAAGAGCTTGCAGGGCTTAAAATCTGGGGGTGCAGACCAGCATGCAGGGAGAAGTTGGGCATAGATCCTGAGGTGTGATGGGTAGGAAGTTCTCTGAGTTTGAAATGCCCAAGTTCTTAGTCTCAGACCTCAGATGCATAGTGTTGTAACACTGTTGTTGTTTTATTGAGGACCACTGGCAAGAAACGGTTCACAGACTCAGACTGTCCAGAGCAAAAACATGGTGGCATTGAGGGTGAGGACAGGAATAGAAAGGGCCGGCAATATAGCTGAGCAGTACCTATGTGAAGCCAGGGAAAGCTGGTTAGACTGGATTCCATAGAATAGACAACTTGGTGATACTGACCAATAATAAACGCATTAGATACAGCTGTGTGGGGTTTTTTGTTGTTTTCTGTTTGTTTATTGTTTTGCCACAATAAGCCATTAAAAACCTTTGTCTAGGTTACACATAAAGAAAAATGCCAAGGCAGTGTTTAGATGCCCTCGTGAGATGATGAAATGAATGAGCCTGGATCTACTTTCTGATGCTTGCCTGGCCACTCTGAAACCTCACATTCTTGTCCTTTTCATCCTTCGCTGGACCAACAGATGGCAAAGCCCAATGCTCCTTCCTTTAATACTGGAAAAATGTATAAAGCAGATGAGGTCTGGCTCATGAGCAGATACCGTCAGACAGGCCACACCTTCTGACTACAAAAATAACATCAAGCTAGTCTTTTCTGCCTTGCAAAAGCTTTTTTGTTGACCAGGTTAAGAATCCTGCTCTGTTGTCCAAAAGGTCTCCTTATGTAAAGAGAGTTAATCTCGACTTCACTACCTAGGAGGCAGGCCTCGGGGCATGCCCACAGGAGATTGTCTTGATTGCTCTCATTAAGGCGAGAAGACTCATGTCTTTTTTTTTTTAATACATTTTTATTATTATTTCAGCTCATACAAACTTATTAGGTACACCAGTTCCCTCCCTCCCTCCTCCCCCCCCGCCCCTCCGTATCCCCTGCTCCTCTTCCCCACCCCCCTCCCTTCCCATCCCCCAGTGCCTCCCGTCCCAATTCCCAGAGAGTCCTTTCTTGTGCATGCCTGATTTTCCTCTGGGCCCTCCTCTCCGATGACGTACAAGGACCCAGTGGCCTTTTCCTAAACACTTTCCCGTGTTCCCCTTAGGTATAGGAACACTGCTGTGGCTACCAATCCTTTGCCTCCAAGGATCTTGGTGCCTTTAGCAGATGCTGGACTTTGTGGGGTCAATAGTGTGTTGGACAATGCGCAGGGCATGTAAAGTCCAATTATGATTGCTTCAGCCCTAACTTGTATAAAACGGTGGAGAGAGCTAGCTGAGCCAGTATGCACGCACTCATCAGTTGTTTCCTGCGCTCGTCTTTAGACATGATGTGGTTATCTGCTTCTAGCTGCTGCTGCTGTGGTTTCCCTTTAATTATGGATTGGAGTCCAGAACTGTGAGCCCGAAGAAACTCTCCTTCAAGTTGCCTTCGTCAGCTATCTAAGCAGTAAGAAAGGAAACATAAAAAGTAAGTGATAACCCCTTCATACCTTTAATCTCAATTTTGAGAGATAGCAACTTATTTTCTTGATTTTTGTTTTATGATGTGTATATCTGTTCATGTGTGTACCTATGCATGGTCAAAAGTCAATGTTAGAAGTCTTCCTCAATTGTTCTCCACCTTTTTTTCCCTTTTTTAGCTATCTTTCTTTTTTCTTTCTTTTAGTTATCATCCATTTAGGGCTCAGATCCATAGTAGACTAAATTGCTTTATGACAGTGTCTTTTCAAAGTGTGGTCTATAAAACATTGCTATCAATTATATTGAGTCCAGCAGTTTCAATAGAGCTGACAGTTGTCAGAAGTGAATGGGGTAATGAGGTAAAAGAGAACACGGGGATATGTATACTTTTGAATATGTTTTAAACTTTTTGTGGTTGTCTGCAGTACTAGAGATTGAACCTAAGACCTCACAGATGCAAGGCAAGAACTCTACCACTGAAACATATCTCTGCCCCCCTTTTTACTTTATTTTATTGTGATTCATTTTGACACATGTCTCCATCTTACTCATTGAGACTCTCAGTGAACTTGGAAGTCACCAATTGGCTGTACTGGCTAGCCATCAGGCCCCAGGGACCGCTGTGTCTCTGTCTCCTCAGCATTGGAATCACAGGCACACAACTACATACCCAGGTTTTTTTATCTGAGTGATGGGAGATAAGTCAGGTTCTCATGTTTTCAACAGGAAGCATTTCACATTCTGAGCCATCTCCCAGCTCCCAATGCAGCAGGCTTCTGCAAGATCTCTACAAAGCCCAACTTCAAAAGGGGCTTTTCAACAAAGCCCCCAGTGACCTCATAGGGCAGCATTAGTCACATTTATGTCTTCAAAGTTCACCACAGTCTGATATTTATTATAGCCGACTCTGCATGTATCTAACACTCTCATTAAAATTCTTGAAGATAAAAAGCACACCTTATTTATCTCTGCATTCCCTAAGCTTCATGCCAGAAATGCTTAATAAATATTGTATTTTCCAGAAGGTACAAGGACACAGTGGCACTCTCTTGGGGTAGGAAAACTTTAAAGTTTTGATCAGAAGCTTTAAACGCATCCTGGGAATGTACTCAGTCTCTCCTGGGTGTTCAGAGCTCATATCATGATACACAAACAGGAAAGTATATTCTAAAGACCACTTTAGAAAGATCAATTCCTTCCAAGTCTTCTAGTCCCCTTGAGGAATTACGCAACAGAAGGCTGAGTGGGAGGTCTCTAAAAGTTCATTCATTTTCTAAGCGCTCTGAGAAGCTCATAAACCGGGTTTTGAATGGGAACACACCCATATGTTTTATGGTGCTTTTCAGGCAGTTAGCCTAATTAAGCCTGCTAGGCAGGTTAGAGTCCCCCAGTGGAAACTAAATTGAGTTTAAATACAGAATTATCTTACAATCTATGAGCTTTTGATTGATGCCCCAGTTAATTTTGACAATTGATGTGGCTTCCTGCTTCTCTCCACTTACAGAAGATAGATTCTGTGGAAGTGACCTCATTAACTCTTTGACACTAATCACCGGAATTTCTCCACAGTTTGTGCCCAAACTTAATGCCTAAGAGAGAAAAATAATTACTCCATGACATGTATATGGTTCAGGTTTTCATCTAGCTCCATTTCACTGTCACACCCATGGGCAATGCTAGAAATATTGAACTGTGTGTCCAGTGACAAAAGAGGAGAGAGAAAAGGGAAAAAAGGTCCAATCAGATAAATGCAGCCCAGACCAGTACGTTTCTGTCTTCTTTCTTTTTCTTTCTTTTTCTTTTTCTTTCCTTCTTTCTTTCTTTCTTTCTTTCTTTCTTTCTTTCTTTCTTTCTTTCTCTCTCTTTTCTTTTTCTGTCATAATTCTTTCTACTCACCCCTTCCTTGCTTGCTTCTTTCTTTCCTTCTTTCATATTCCAGATTGGCAACAGATTTTCTTCATGTCACCTCAGTTGTAATAGTTAAGCATAGGTGTCAACTTGACCATTGAGGGTTTGTGCTTGGATTAATGACAGTGTTAGATACATGCAGAGTAGGCTATAATAAATACCAGACTGTGGTGAACTTTGAAGACATAAATGTGACTAATCCTGCCTCACCTGCAGGAGATTGTCTAGCTGATGGAGAAGGCTCAGCCTATGGTGGGTGGGATTAGGCCCTGAATAGATGAATAAAATACTGAGAGCTGGTTGAGGAAGTTGGAATCCTTTTTACACTTGGCCAGACATGCTGATCTGGCAAGTAAGAATTGTCCCTTTCTCAGCCATTATGTAGAGATGATGTGGCCAGATCCTTCAGCCCTGGTGTTGGTGTTGGTTCATACTCCCCTGTCAAGCTGGACTAAGAACTGTAACCAGTAATCATAAGAGAAACCCCTTGTTCCCTTAAGCTGTTTGATGGTATTTATCAGTAAACATGTAGGCAAACTGCAATATCAGCCAATAGTACAGAAAGAAGTATTTACTCTGAAGATAGAGTCATTGTAAAAGAAAATAACACAATAAGTGAAAGCAACTTGGGGAATGTGTTACTCAAACACGTGTGTGTGTGTGCGTGTGTGTGTGTTTCTGTGTGCATGTGTGTAATGCTCTAGAACTTTTGGGCAGTCCTGGCTACTCAAAACACCTCTCACAGTCATGATGACTAATCTGTTGTCGACAGTCAAAAGCAGAGAGGCAGCGTGCCTTTCCCATCCTCGGAAACATATACTTCTCCTAGGTCTTCAAGGGTGATTTGTCATTATTATCTCAAAATAATCTGTCTAGATAATTTTACATTTCCAGGAGAATGATTTTCTTAGGAAGACTAAGGGCATTGAAGAAAACAGTTCTTGAGGCTGGAGAGATGGTTCATCCACTAAAGAGCTACACAAACAAAAGAATTAGAATTCAGATCCCCAGATCACACATAAAATGCTAGGCAGATGTAGTGGCCATCCTATAATTCTAGCCCTAGCAGACAGAACCTAGGAATCCCCAGAACAAGCTAATTATTTATACTAGGCCTATAAGGAAGAGATCTGGATTTAGATCTGTTTAGAGATCCAACCTCTAAACAATAAGATAGAAGAAAAATCAGGGATGATTCCTGGTAGAGCTGTTGGATTTCCATATGCACACACATGCAAACATACATGTGCTCATATGTGCTCACATATAAATAGATGTGTGTGAGAGAGAGGGAGAAAATGGTTCTGTTTTCAGTGCAAAATATGGGATGAAATCAGTTCTGATATAAGTATGTGAATCAATTGTGTGGAACTGGAGTTGTATTTAAGATTTTATTCAACTTACTAAATGTCCTTTCTTATGTAAAACAGAGTAGCTCTAAGAAATACCAGTGAGGATTGTTATTCCACAAAAATATTTAACTAGCTTTGGGCAACAGTACAAGGATTCATAGAAGTAGTAGAAGTATGCTTTAATGAACCATGGAGAGCATCAAAATTGCTTTGTCACATTAGAATTTCACTTAAGCAGAGAATTATAACTGCTGTGTACAAAAAGGGATGCTCTGCTGGAGTTTAGGTTGTTGGTTTTCCTTTTTAAAATTTGTTAAAATATGTGAGGCAAACTCTTTCCTTGTGCCATTTCTTCCCCATCACTATGTATACTTAATACAGTGTTGTTGTGCTTTGAATATAAAATCCCTCCACACCCTCTGCCGACTTTGCAGATTCACATCTGAACACTTGATCTCCAGATAGCAGTGCAACTCAGAAAAGTATAGACATTGAGGTTTAATAACTACCCCCTCAACCCCACTTTCTATTTTTCTCTCCCCCCTGAGTGTGGCTGCAATGTAAGCCAGTCACCATACTTTACTTATTTCCCGTCATAGCCCCACCATGATAGACTATATCCCCCCAATAAATCCTTGTCATTTAGTATATTTATCAACAACTGTCATGGACATGATAATGGAAGACACCTTCACTGTCTTGTAGTTCGACACTGTTTTACAAACAACACCCAGATGGAGAGGGACTTACCAAGTGCACCATGAAGAGAACACACCAAGCTTCAGCTTCCGCAGGCCCCTCGGAAGAAGAGAAGCAAAACTCTGCCTCATCTTGTTTTTTATTAGAAAGGAATCTGTTACCTCATGGAGGAAAATGATCTGTTTTCCATTCTTAAGACTTTTCTGAACTACACACAGGTACATGCCTTACTTTCCTATCTTCAGGTCAATAATGAGACAAGAAAGAAGATTTTATGTGATCTCCCATGTGACCTGTTCTGCCTTGAACTTTATGCTTACATGGCACACATGACGAACTGTTTTCCTGACTGACCTGTACCCCAAGGGATCCACATGTTAATCAGCTCTAAGTATCATATCCTACATCATGCAGCATAGTTGGATTCCGCTTTAGGAAAGGAATACCTAACTATATAAATTCCTATATACTCAAGTCTTCAAGAGCAAAGAATCAAATCGAATTTAAGATAGACACTGAATCACAGATGAAAGACTCCAACAAAATGCTGACAAATGAAAAGCATCTGACAAGAGAGCAAAGCAACACCTTACATGAAAAGTCACAGTCATCCCGAAGGTGAGCGTCCCGTCTACGGGGGAAATTGCACATTGCAGTAGAGGAATCCGAAGCAAAACTGTACAAACACCAAGCTGAATTGATGAGACATGTTCAGAAATTACCACTGAGATGAAGACTCCCACAGTGCTTGAGATCCTGGCTCTCCTAGAGTGCTTGGGACTCTCGTAATGAAGAAATATGAGAAGTCACAAAAGCAACAAGCCCCACTCCCGTACAACCGTTGAGGAGTGTAAAATGAGGCCCCACCCTAAGATTTCTCCTTCATGAAAAAATATCTGTGAAACTATTACTCCGACCAAGGTTTGCTTGCATTTGTCTGGCCCTAAATGAAGAGAAACTTACTTTGTGCTAACGGTCTTTTATTTGTATGTGTTATGTGTTTGTGTGTGTGTGTGTGTGCACATGTGTGTGCAAGACAGTACTTGAGCAGTGTTGTGCCTGTGGAGGCCCAAGGGTGACAGTAAGAATCATCTTGGGTTGATCGATCCCCTTAATGGTTTGCTCTGGAATTTCCCGGGCTCCACCTTCCAGGGCCAGAACTACCAGCCACCACCATATCTGCTCAGCATTTTTTTTTAAACGTGGGATTTAGGGATCTGAACTCAGGTCCTTCTGCTTGCAAGGCAAAGGCTTTACCCACAGAGCCATTTCCCCAGCCCCAATATTCACAGTCTTAAGAATAACTTACAAGTTTAAAAAAATGGGCAATAATCAACCTTTATAATCTCACCATTTCAACATCTCTACTGCTACTAACCAGCTCTGGCTACCACCATCTTGTACTTGCCTCCCTTGCTTCCTGGCTTATTTTCATATGTCAATGAAATGTCTCTTCTACCCTGTATATAGTCACATCTTACCTCTCCTATCTGTCCATCTCCTATCCCAGCTTTACTGTGGTACCATGGCCTTTTGCCTCTGCTTGCCCTCCTCACTGTCTGATATTACAATATGTGCGCATTGGCTCAGGTGTTTCTCCCAGTGAAGATATGGATCTGATATATATCCAAAAGTTTGTGCGTTGAAAGTTTTATTGCTAGCTGAGGGTATTGTGGAGAAGTGGTCTAAATTTTAAGAAACGGAGGTGACAGAGGGGGCTAAGGTTGGAGAGATGACTCAGGAGTTAAAACTACCTCTCAACCAGAAGGCCCTGAGTTCGGGTCTCAGGTCCCACATAAAAATACCAGACAGAAACAATGGCAGTCTGAAATTCTGGTCCTAGTGGGTGGAGCCTGGGAAACCCCACAGTGAAGCAAAGAGGAAGTAGAAGCAATCCAGGATGATTCCTAAAGTCACCTCTGTTCTCTCTCTCTCTCTCTCTCCCTTTCTCTCTCTCTCTCTCTCCCTCTCTCTCAAACACACACTAATAAATGAATAAACAAGCAAGCAAACAAACAAATAAATAAATAAATAAATAGATAGATAGATAAATAGATAAATAAATGAAGTTAAGAAAGAGAAGAAATGGGGCCTGGTTGGAGGAAGGGAGGTGACTGAAACGTGACCTTGGAGGGGATCGTTTTTCTCTGTTTTGCTTCTGGGTCACAGGATAAAAGCAGTTCAGATCTACCACACCTTCTCTCCTAAGGTGCTCCGCTTTACCATGGATCCAAAGTCAATAGGCTGTGGACCATGACCTTTGAAACTGTAAACCGACATGTATGTTTCCTTTCCTCGAATGTTTTGTCATAGTCACAGAGATCAGCTGATGCTCAGCAACCACCAACCAGTCTTTCTGCATCTCTCTATCCAGAGGGAAGAACCATGCTTAGAACACAGCATACTCTGAACATGACTGCAGAAGCAACCAGTGACCAGAAACAATAATTTAGTAAGTATCTACTCTGCACTGGCCACTTTACTCAAAACATTTTAATATTAACTACACACGCAGAAAGAATAAGATTCTCATTCTCATTGCCTTACCTAAGGGGAGAAAAGCTCAGAAAGATTGAGTATTTTCTCAAAGTTATTATAGATAATAAGTGACCAAATCAGTCAGTGTTGAAAGCCAACTCTGGCCTTTTCCCCACCTGCCCGGGATGCGTGCAGTCCAGCCAGGACGTACTGCAACCCAGGTAAGCTTCCCCTGCTCACCCCCAAACCCCAGGTAACTCACTAGTCCCAGCTCCTCCCACCAGCCAGCAGAAATGCTGCTCCGGGCCCAGGAGGACCCATGGGCCACGCCCTAGCTCTCCAAGTTAATTGTGCCCACCACCGCCACCTCCCCCCTTTCCCCACCTGCCCAGGATGCACACAGTCCAGCCAAGACACACTGTGACCTAGGTAGCTGCCCCTGCTCACCCCCAAACCCCAAACAATCCACTAGTCCCAACTCCTCAGCAGGAGCTGTTCCAAGCCAAATAATTTAGTTCAGTGAAAAACACACAGAAATTGAAAGGAGGTGTTAAGAGTTAAAACGACAATACCCAAGTCAAAGTGCAAATCCATAAGAAACAAATATCTGCTCAAGAAAACCTGAAGCTCAGGAAAATTTGCGGAAGAGGGCACAGTAAGATTGTAAGAGTACAAGGATGGGAGGAGAAATGATATGCAAGATACTCCACACAAGTTAGGACTGAAGCAATCATAATAGGACTTTGCATGACCTGCGCAATGTCCAACACATTATTGACCCCTCGAAGTCTAACATGGACCAAAGGCATTAGGCTTCTTGGAGGCTAGGTATTGACAGCCACAGTAGTGTTCCTATTCTTAAGGGGAACATAGGAAAGGGTTTTGGGAAATGCTGCTGGGTCCTTGCACCTCATCGGAGAGGAGTACCCAGAGGAGAGTTTGGCGTGCACATTAAAGGATGCTGGGGGGGGGGGCATTGGGAGATAGGAAAGGAGGGGGAGGGGAGGGGGATGGAGAGAGGGAGGGCACTGGTATACCTGTTAAGTTTGTATGAGTGGAAATAAATTTTTAAAAAACCCAATTCTGTCTGACTAGAGTTTCTTTTATTTATTTGTAGAAATCAATAAAGTACTGTAAACAGAAAATGTATGGTGGGGCTGAAGAGGTGGCTTAGGGGTTAAGCCTCGGCCTTGCAGGCAGAAGGTCCTGAGTTCAGATCCTAGACCCCATGTATAGACTCCGGAAGGAAGCGGAGGCGGCCCACGTTTCTGGTCTTGGTAGGGCGGAGCCTGTGAATCCCCAGGCAGAGTAAACAAGGAGGAGGTGGAGGCGTCCATGGTGGTTCCTGAATTCGTCCGTGGTTCTACACACACACATACATACACATATATGCACACACACACACACATAATTGAATAAATAATAAACAAAAAAACGAAAACGTATGGTATTCTCAAAGGCCATATAACTATAAATCGTGTGTGTGTATGCATGCACGCATGCATGCTCATCAAACCCCCAGGACAAACTAGCAGATTTGGAGTTTTTAATCACAACTCACAGATAAGGAAACTGAAGCTCAGAGAGGAGTGAGCCATTTGCCCAAGATAGCAAACCCAGAAATTGAGAGAGTGGCACCAAGCCCAGACCACCCACACTTAGAGGTTGTGCTTCTCTCTGGTACATAGGTGCAATGAGATGGATTCCTTATGTCATTTCAAAATGAGATGCAAATGGTGTCAACATCCCTAGGAAGATCTTTCTGCAACATCGTGCCCCACACAGTGTCCTGGAACCTAGAGCATGTCCACCAGCTGCCACTGTCTAGGGAAGCTGTGATCCTCAGGGCAGGGAACCAAAGAGGTAGGGGTGGTCTGTAAGGCTTTGTAAAGTGTTTCAATCTAGAGTTCAAAAGGCACTTTGGTAGAAGCTTCAATTTTTTACAACGGTATTCACTTCAGAAAAATTCTGACACCATGATGGTTGTTCTTTATTATCAACTTCACTATAGAAACACACCTCTGGCTGTCTAGGAGGGTGTTTCAGAAGGGTTTAATTGAGGAGGAAAGGCTTGTCCTGGGCAGCACATGTGTGAGCAGCACATGTGATGGGCTGGTCTCATGGAATGAGGGAAAAGGAGAAGCAAGCGAAGCACCAGCCATCATCTCTCCCTGCTTCCCGACTGCACACACAATTGAGCAGTTGCCTCACCTTCCTGCTGCCATGCCTTCCCCACCATGATTGACTGTACTCTCAAACTGTAAGCCTACCTTCCTTAATTGCTTTTCTCAGATACTCATCACAGCAATATGCCAAGTAACTAACTCATCTACTAATCTGAACTGCATTTTTTGTACCTGTTCCTGCCAATTGGGTTACATGCTTAAGATGAAGAAACAGAAGATTAGGGGGGTTGATTTTGACAAATAGCAAAGATAGGCTATTTTCAGGACTCACATCTAGGTTATTTGTTTCAAAGCAATGATCACTAAGTAAGAAAGGTTGTAGGAAAAAGCTAATACAACTGCTTTTTCTAGAAGATCCCTCCTTCAAGGTTAGCCCTTGACAAGTATCTAGGAGCTTAACTTTTGGAATATTTGTTCACTAATAAGACTTGACCAGCATAACAACTTATTTAGAATATATAGATATTTATAATTCCCACTACCCACTTTTGCCTTAACACTTAGAATTTTGTTGGGCAAGTGCCATTATAATAAGACCCCAAAGAAAAACCTTCATACTTTGAGTCAGCAATAGTCACCATGCAGGTTGGAATATACATAGTAAGATGTGTTATAGGCACCACAGGAAGAATATGCTAGGTGTAAACACTCATGGGAGAGAAAGCGCATGCCAGGCTTATGTCTTGATTTCTCCAGACTCTTTCTGAGAAATTGACTGTGGACCTTATTATTTTGTTTTATTGCCTTTTTACCAGGCTGTGTGTCCTGACTGTGCTGCTGAGTAAGTCCAAGTCTAAGCTTGAAGTTGAAAATCTGGGACCATAGTAAGCCACCCAATGAATCAGTGAGTGGTCCCACTGGTGCCTTCAAATGAAAGGTAATAGAAAACTAAGAGGAGCCATGGACTGAAGTGGTAGTGAAGTTGCCTCTAAGGATGCACATGGGTGCCAGGAGACTGGTGGAGTTGCGTCCATTCATAACATTCATTCCCTATGTAGGAATACAGTCCACCTGATATGGAATTCACTGGTGCAAATAGTAGGACTGTTCTTCTGACAAGAAATGGTTTGCATTTATCAGGCAAAAGAAGTAGAGAAGGTACCTGGTCAATTGAAGTATAAACCCCAATGCTTTCCAAGAGAGTTAAAATTATAGAGACAGTTTAGCTTTTCTTGGATGCAACTGTGCATACTGATGAGCTACCCAAAGAGGCAAATCTATTCAAATCTACCTCCCTAAAACAAATGTCATCCTCCCTGGGGGAAGAAAATGGTGTGGAGCTATATATAGAGCAGACCATTTAGAACTTCTTTTTCAGGAGAATGCCTCTCCACACTCTCTTACATTGGATGCATTTGTAACCTGAGTAGCAAGTGAACCTCATTTCAAAAGTGATAGCTAGCTAATCCCCTGGGATTTGCTATGGTACCATTTTATCCAATCTGCACATAAATTGTGCATTCTATACAAACACTGCATGATGTATGGTCTGCAATCTCTTAGATCTCTGCTTCATGGAAAATTCACTTTAGTGTTTTAATACTGAAGACTGCTTCTGCTTCAAGAAGTATTTTCTTTTTGGTTTGCCACAGTGTTGGCCAACTGTCTCAAACTTGAAATCCTCCTACCTCAACCTCCCAGGATTATAGATGCATGTCTCAATTCTGAGTTTAAATCAACTTTCTTTGAACATTCCCCTATATCAAGTTTTTAAAGAGATGTTAACTTCTGTCAAGATTCCTACATATAAATACACACATGCACATACATATGCACATACACACATAGACCACTCTCTCTCTCTCTCTCTCTCTCTCTCTCTCTCTCTCTCTCTCACACACACACACACACACACACACACACACACACACAGACACACACACACACCAAAAAAAAATAGCCTAGGATTCCTTCAGAGAATTTATAAACTAGGAATAAATCCATGCCCACTGGAAAAATGTTCTTTCCTTGGGTTAAAGTAGAACTGATTTTTCTTGAAAAGCAAGCAAATTGAACAAGTGTATTACCTCCTTATCTGTCTGGGAAGTAAAATGATTATCATTAAAGGCAACACATTCCCTTTGCCCACTGGATGGAAATCTACTAATATCTCTCCCATCTGCCTTTAGACTGATGAGATTCTGATTATAATAGGATTATTAAGGTCATATATTTGCAGTCTAGCACAGTATTTAGAAAAAGACAGAGCCGTCCCCTTTGGTGAGAAGTGGAACTTTTGGAGAGACAGTAGTGGACCTGATTGTAAACAGGGCCCCAGGAGAAAGGAGGAAAAATAGACCAGAAACAAAGCAAAGCAGAGACTGTTATTTGCTCAGGCTCTGGGAAACAGCCCATGTGGAAGGCACCAAATGTCCTTTCTGTCACAGTGCAGAGCAAGGGATGCTGTCAGTGAGTCAGGACCTGCATCCAGAAGGGCAGGTATCAGGACCTGCCTCCGCAAAGGCAGACATGTGTTTTCTGTTATCTCATGAAGACTTTGTATATGAGATTGAAAAGGGATTGCCAAGTGGCCCGCCTACACACGATCAGCTTCCAGTGACAGCCAATACCCATCCTGAGACATGAGAGATAAACATCTAGAAGTTTACAAACTTCTTCAGTGACCATCAGTTGGCTTCCAGACAGGCAAGCTGCATAACAATGTATTTCTAAATACATGAGAAGAAAGTCAAGTCCTTATCTAAAATGCCACCATCTCTATCTCAATTTCAATTTGTTTAAAGGAATCAACATATTTTATAGTCCAGCAAAGTGTTTCCTACTATTCCCTGCCCACATAGCATCTTTACTTCTTGAATGTAATTACCTGCACAAGCTTGAAATAAGTGCATTTGTTTCTTTAGTTTATGTCTCTTCCCCATCCTGTTCAACTCCTAATTCTATGTACCTTCATGTCTTTGAGGCCCAAGAGCATCTCCTGTCCAGGCTCTACAGTTATGGTAAATGTCAGTGTGTCCGAAATTTCAACGGAAATTGAAATTGTTCTCACTTGATATGAAACTCATGAAAAGTGCTCTATTGATTATTCTTTCCCTTTTCCCCATGTGACTGAACAATCCTCCAATGGCATCATAATATCTATACCCAGTTATACCATGTGCAAAAAATAATTCCTGGTAAAGTTCTTAGGTATATTGGATAGTAGTAACACAGTACCAATCATGTTTTCCACTCAAAGTAGGATGTAGATGGTTGGAAAGGTGCATATGTGTGGGAACAGGAGGTACACAGAACTCTCTGCACCTTCTGTTCAACTTTGCTGCAACCTTACAGTGCTCTAAAATACTAATAATCTTTAAAGTACTCGGCACAAGAAAGGAATTATAAAATAAAATATTAAAGTGAAGAATAGCAAATAATATGGAGCATATTTCTAATTGCTGCTCCTGATAACTAAAATTTTTTCATCTGTGAACTTTTGAATCATTTTTTTACAAGACCTATTTCTCCTATCTTAAGTTGGATGGATATGAATTTCCATCTGCTCACCTGGTGTTATTCATCTGGTTGAACTGGATACACTCAGTGGGAATCTTGGGGATAAAGGTTGCCTCATTCAATGACTTGTTAATCCACATAGGTCCAAACACTTCTGACTTCTCATTTGTAAAATGAGATTTTAAAACCTTCATCATTATTTATTAAGCATTCACACTACCCTAGGAACCTAATAAAAGAAACTGCATTCAAAGAGCTTAAAAATAAGACCTCTACTTGCAGCCGGGGAACGTGGTGGGCAGGCTCACCCTGGGTCACTCCATTTCCAGAGCTTTACATATTAAAAGACTCGGGTCTTCTAAAAGCTCAGAAGCACAATATACAAGGCTAGCAGATGATTCCTAACAGGGGAGGCAATATCCTGGTGGCAGAGAAGTGGGATTAGAGACCCCACAGCTGGAACTGTCCAGTAAGAGATGGCATGAGGAAGACAGGATTTTCAGTTAGTTTGGTATATTAAAAGTCTCGTAGGGAAGGAAATGCTTTTTTCTATCACAGAATAGAAATATTTGTGCACATCAAGATCCTCTAAGCACCTTCTGCATTCCCTGTGAGGAAGAATCATTTTGGTTTTGGCCAAATGTAACAGTTATTAGTGCTTTAGATGCAAGTCACAAAATTCTGGCCCAGGCACATCCTGGCCTGACCCCTGCACAGACATATCGAAAATCAAGTCCTTAATGTATCACTCTTCACTGGAGACAATGCAGTAGGTCCTTTCTATCCTCTGTGACCTCCTATTCAAACAAAATCAATGAGTAGCAATAGCTATATATGTAAAAATCAATTGATTGGAAGATGGCTCTTAAAATTGAGAGTTGATTTCTGCCCTTGGCCCTATTGCCATATCCCTTTCTGCTATCTGAATGAGGTACTTCTTGTTTCCTTCCACTACCAGAACTAGTTAATTATACTCAAACTATAGGTTCTCATGCAATTCACCCTCTAGTGAGACAAGCCAATGATTTTTAATAGGCACCAATGGTAAAAACTTGGGTTTTGAAGCTTACAGGTCTTCATCAGTTCACATTAGAAGTTCCTTAAAGAAATGACACTAATTTCTATTATTTTACTCATCTTTTGCACAGTCATTGAACTTGGAGCTCCAGGGAACATTGATGAGCATATAATTTAACTCACACATTTTACAGGCAAAGAGGGATAAAAGCATTGAACAGCAGTGTCAGGTCCCAGAATCCCGAACCTGGCATGCTTTTAGCTTTCCTCGGACCTCTTCCTTGCTGAGAAGTGCTCCCGAGGGGGACATCTTGAGCTTTCTTCCCGACAGCCATTTGGAATACAGCTCCCAGTGAATACTGTGATTAGAACTCCCCACATAAATCACATCACATCGAATGGTCTGAAGGTGTGAAAGGAAACTCACTCTGAAAGTTTTCTCTGTAGTCAACATTTCACAGTCAGTGCCTCTGTACTAAGACACCAATCAATCACGGTGGCCGAAATCTTAACTCTCAGGTTTTTGAACTCACATACATCGTCCAATAAATTTAACTTAGGTAAATGATTTTTTTCTTAATTGTCCTTCAACTCCAACTGCATGATTAAAGATAAAAAGATTAAATGTTAGTGAAAACTCCAAGGAAGTATGTGCTGTTTGCCAAACATGGATTAAGATGGAATGTTCTTTTCTATGTTGTCAAATATAATGTGCAGCTGTGTATAAGCAAATTTCCCAATTGCAGGAGGCTAAATTTTTCATTTCCTTAAATAAAATTCCTAGTATATAAAGAAAACAGCTAAAAGGAGGCAGGCATGTTTAAAAGATGCAGTTTTATATTCTGTTCTTAAAAGACTTTTCTCAAAATGAAAAATATTGTGTCAAATTTTAGTTAACACTAATTCTTTAAACACATTATTTTACTATTGAGTACTCTAGAAAAAATAATAAATTAATCTGGCAGATACAATAAAAAGAAAATTACAGTTAACATTAAAAGCTATTAAAAAATACCACCCATCATATAAATGTGTTCCTGCTTACTTTTGTTTCTAAGTCAATGGAAAAATAAGTTGCAGTAGTAACTATTTAATAGCTGCATTTACTTCTGAAAATGGTGTTTTTGTTGAAAGTATGATGACTAATTCCAGTGGCAAACATTGCTGGTATGCATTAAATATAAAGTAAAAAACAATCTCTAGAAAGAGATAAGCAAGATAAGTCATTGGGTAAAGCACCTGATCATAAACCTGGCAGCCTAAGTAAGATCTGTAGAAAGCCACAGGATGGAAGGAGACTTTCAAAAAATAATTCTTTGCCTTTCACTGATGCTCTGTGGCACTCATGTGTTCATTCTCTCTCTCTCTCTCTCTCTCTCTCTCTCTCTCTCTCTCTCTCTCTCTCTCTCCCTCTCTCTCTCTCTCTCTCTCTCTCTCTCTCTCTCTCTCTTTCTGCTCTCTTCCATGACAGTGTATCTGTGTGCCCTCTGAGGAAACAACAACAATGATATTTGGCTAATAACTGATAAGAACATAAAGCCCTCAATTCATAGAATCACAAGGAATTAAACTCTGCTGACAGCCTTCATGATCATGGAGGAAGATTGTTCCCCAGCTACATCTCCAAATTAAAATGCAGCTGAGCAGATCTTTTGATGGAAGGCTTGTAAAATAACAACATAAAATGTGTCTACCACCATAATAAACATGTGCATTGTTTTAAACTGCCAAAATTTGCTTTAATTTGTTATTTAGCAGTAGAAAATAATGCACTTGCTTATGGCAGTTCAATTTACTACCTTATTTATTGTCTGCATGATCTGCTTCACCTATTTTTATTTGAAAATTTTTAATCTGGCAATTTTAAATTTATAGAAAAGTTGCAAAGATTATATAAGAAAATCCAATATGCCCATTACCTTGATTTGTCAGTTATGGAAAATTGAGTGATTACTCACCATTTTTCCATCATTTACAAAATTCTTCAGAAACATTTGAGAGTAAGTAGAAAAAAATGCTTCTTTCTAAATATATGTGTTATACTACGCCCCAAGAAATAACTTTTTTTCTCATGATGAGACTGGGAAAAAGATTCTGGCCAGGAAGTTTATGGACAGGGATCCCAAAATTGTGACTCTTGTCCATTTTTTCTAACTTATTTATTTTTTAGTTATACAAGCATATTGAGTACTAATTCCTGTTTCCCTCTATCCCTCCCTCCCATTCCCCTCACTGCGCCTCATTAATCCATTCCACTCCCACTCTCGTTCCTGGACACTGCTATGGAATCCAGGGTTCCCTCTGGCTTGTGTACTCTTATAGGAGTTCAGGCCTCTGTGGAACACCATGTTGCCCTTCCTCAGGACACCCTACTAATAGGGACATTTTCCTTCACTCACCCAGTTCTAGTCCCTAAGGTTTCCCCTGTGTATTCTTATCTCTCTTCAGTTCCTCATAGTCTATGGGGATACACTGATGTATCAGTCATTATGCAGGTCTGGTAAGGACAAGTCTCACTGCTATGAATTCCTGGATGCAGCATTCTTGCCTTGAATGGAATACCTTCTCTAACAGTGGACCTTCCCATCTTTAGGTTCTTACAGTCTTACCACTCCCTCTTCCATGAAGTTCCCCAAGCCTTAAGATGGAGAAAGATTAGGATGGAATGATACTGGGTGAGCATTGCCCATTTGCTGGTAATCTCCATTATGGTTTGCCATGGAGATTCCCTGCCTCTCTTGTATGAGAAGATATCTAGGCCGAGTGTTCTTCAAATCTATGAGTACGATAGTAGCTATTTATAGAGAAGTTTTGTGTACTGTCTTCCTAT
The DNA here is from genome assembly GCA_023101885.1 of Typhlomys cinereus. NCBI lineage: Eukaryota > Metazoa > Chordata > Mammalia > Rodentia > Platacanthomyidae > Typhlomys > Typhlomys cinereus. The sequence continues at coordinate 7,155,829 of JALPQD010000065.1, read as the reverse complement.
GTATATGTTCATTGGCTGTCTTTCCCTCTTGCTTTATTTCCTTCCATATTTTTAGGTTCTTGTTGTAGTTAACAGTAACAGGAAAGTGTCCATTCTGACAAGTGGGTCTTGAGTTCAATAAGAAAACTATTGGTTATCATGCCACCATTCACTGGTGTTCACCTGTTAGCATTGTGATTTTTATCGCAACTTTCAGATCTCATGAATTGATGAGGCCTGTGATTATTTCTCCACTCAGTACCTTCTATAGTATTCAGAAAAGAGGAAGTTCTCAGACGAGTTCCATTTCATGTATTTTGCCCATGTTCTGTGATCCATTTCTATTGCATCTTTAGAAATAAGATCTTAGTAATGTTTTTTTGGAGAGAAACCAAGAGCAAAGGCAAATACCTGTATTGTTTGGGGGCCTTTGAGACCTCTCTGACCAGCATTTTGCCAGGAAGTGCCATCTTGTTATTTCTAGTATAACTCTAATTGTCACTGTGTACTAAGTGGATCAATTCTGTACTATTTGTTTCTTTGTTTGTTTTTCTGTTTTCCTCACTCTGTGCTCCTCTGCATAAGAACTCCCCATTTTTGTTCCTTTCTTTAAAAGACATTTTTTTCATAATATTAGCATATGAAGTTCCTATGAGGATACCTCCCACAATCTTAGGATTTTTCTGTAAGTCCCTCTGTTCCTCTTTTATCCCATTCCCTTAGGCCTCACCTAGGTATGTTTCCCAATTATTCTCTCCCTCACTCAACTTGTCCTGATATCTTAAATCTCCCCTTTTGAAAGGTTTCACCCTATCCACTCCTTCCCATCTTCTCATTCATTGATCCCTTTCAAATTTTCTGGATCATACAATAATTCTAAACCAGATACATTGACAAGGATATCAGTACTAGCATCTGCATAGAAAAAAAAAAGAGGAAAAGAGGAAAGGAAAGTCTTTGCTTGGTTGTCTGGATACAGACAGGAGGATGAAGAAGAGGAGGATATCTTCAATCTCCCTGTCCACTCCTTCCCACCTTTTCATTCACTGATCCCTTTCAAATGTTCTGGCTCATACGATAATATAAACCAGATACAAGGATATTATTACTAGCATCTTCATATAAGAGAGAACATGTGGTGCTTATCTTTCTGTGTCTGAGATACTTCAGTTCCATCCATTATCAGCAAATTCCATAATTTCATCCTTTCTAATGGCTGAATACACGCCATTGTGTATACGTATCACATTTTCATTACACATTCCTCTGTTGATGGGCATTGATGACTGATTCCATCTTCATGCTATTGTGAATAGGGCTGCAATAAACATTGATGAACCTGGGTGGCCCACGCATCTGTGAATTGGGTGAGCACCACATGTAGGCTGCTTGTGGGCCAGAAGCTTTACTCTCCAGAACCTGGGCCCCTGGGTTCCTGTGTGCCAACACTACTTCTCTTTCCCGCCCCTGATAATTATAGACATACAGGAAATAAGTCCAAGTAGACAATTTCATACAACACCACTTTTCAAGAAAATACAGAGAAAAGGCCTCTGAAATACAACGTAACAGTCACTTCAGAAAATGCATCTGAGAAGCATCAACACAATTCTACAGCCAGAGAACATTAGCATCACTAACTTTTTTCTTTTTTTTTTTTTTCTTTTTGGCAAGTGAACATCCAAACACTTGTTACTAACACAAAGAAAAACTTAGACACTATTAACATCATCTAAGTGCTGAAAAATAGCATCAGAGTGACTTCAAATAAAACTACAATCAAAATCTACACAGACTAAAAATGCCAACATCTCACAGGAAAAGCAGAAAAAAAACACAAGAATGCAAGAAAACATCTCCCCTCAAGATCGCTGAATCCAAGGCTTCAGATCCCACAGAGAATAAGCACGTTGGAAGGTATCCAAGAAGACAATAACCCAGACAATGGATTTCAAAGATCGATTATAAATATGTTCAAACAGCTCTGAGAGGACATAGATATATGCCTAAACACATTTCAAGAACACAACACACTCAGGAAAGAAATCCAAGAAATCACAAATAAAAAGACACAATTAGAATGAAAATAGAGAGCCTGAAAACAGATATAGAAACACTGAAAAAATCCAACATGACCTACAAACAAACATAGAAACACTGAAAAAAAAAACCTCAGACTGAAACAACATTGGAACAAAGAAATCTAAACAGTGTAAAAAATCCAATAAAGAGTCCCACAAATAAAGATCATATAGAAAACAGAATCTCAGAACTGGAAGATAAGATAGAAGAGGTTTATAAGAGAAGCTGAAAAACACACTTGAATGGAACATACAAGAACTCTGGGATGCCATCGAAAGGCCCAACATACAGATCATGGGTATCCCAGACACAGACACACAAGAAAATCCACCATGTATAATCAATGAGATAATAGAGGAAATTTTCCCTGACTTAAAAAAAAAGATACCCATCCTGATTCAAGAGGCGTACCAAATACTCAGGACATAAAAACAAATACCCCGCAATGTATGATATGCCACACATCAAATATACACATTAATGACAAGATCTTAAGAGCTTCAAGACAAAAAGAACATTTAGAAGTAAACCTATCAAAATAACACCTGACTTCTCAATACAAATGGTAAAAGCCAGAAGGGCCTGAAGAAACACAATACAAGTTCTGAATGAACACAAATACCAACCCAGATTATTATATCCAGCAAAACTGTCAGTCATAATAGAAGGTGAAAGAAAAATATTCCATGACAAAAACAAACTAAAAGACTAAATAGCCACTAAGCCAGGGCTACAGAGAATACTAGAAGAAATGCACAAGATGGAATATAAGGATTAACACATCAAAGAAGCTGAAGGGAATGAACAATATCAGCACAAGAGCTGAATGAGGGATTAAAAAAGGCAAACACCACAAAATCAACAAAATTTCAGGAACTATTAAACACCTTTCAATAATAATTTTAAATGTTGGTGGGCTCACCTCCCCAATCAAGAGACACAGGCTTAAAGCTTGGATCAGTCATCATGACCCATCAATCCTCTGTCTCCAAGAAATACACCTCCCCTTGAAAGATAACCATTTTCTCAGGGTAAAAGGATGGTCAAAAGTACTCCAAGCAAAGGGAAAAAAGGAAACAAGCAGGATTTGCCATCTTAATGTCAGACAAAATAGACTTCAAACAAAAGCAAACCATATGAGAGGCAAATGGATATTACATCTTAGCAGAGGGAAAATTCCATCAAGATCTTACAATCTTAAACATATATGCACCAAACATGGGCACACACAAATTCATCAAGCACTACAGGAGACAAAACAACTACCCAATCCAAACACAGTAATAGTTTGAGACTTCAATACCCCACTCACACCACTGAATAGATTAACAGGCCAAAAGCTAAGCAGAGACACATTGGAGTTAAATGAAATCATAAATCAAATGGGCCCTATAGATATCTGCAGAACATTTCATCCAAACACTAAAGAATACACATTCTACTCAGCAGTTCATGGGACATTCTTGAAAATAGACCATATACTACGACACAAATCAAGCCTCCATATATACAGAAAATTTTGAAATTATTCATTGCATACTGTCTGACCATCATGGAATAAAGGTAGGTATCTGTGTCTCTTGTCCTTATATTCCATCTTGTGCATTTCTTCTAGTAGCCCTGGCTTAGTGTCTATTTAGTCTTTTAGTTTGTTTTTATCATGGAATATTTTTTTTCATCTTCTATTATGACTGACTGTTTTGCTGGATATAATAATCTGGGTTGGTATTTGTGTTCATTCAGAACTTGTATTGTGTTTCTTCTTCTGGCTTTTACCATTTGTATTGAGAAGTCAGGTGTTATTTTGATAGGTTTACTTCTAAATGTTCTTTTTGTCTTGAAGCTCTTAAGATCTTGTCATTAATGTGTATATTTGATGTGTGGCATATCATACATTGCGGGGTATTTGTTTTTATGTCCTGAGTATTTGGTGTTCTGTACGCCTCTTGAATCAGGATGGGTATCTTTTTTTTTAAGTCAGGGAAAATTTCCTCTATTATCTCATTGATTATACATGGTGGATTTTCTTGTGTGTCTGTGTCTGGAATACCCATGATCTGTATGTTGGGCCTTTCGATGGCATCCCAGAGTTCTTGTATGTTCCATTCAAGTGTGTTTTTCAGCTTCTCTTATAAACCTCTTCTATCTTATCTTCCAGTTCTGAGATTCTGTTTTCTGCATGATCTTTATTTGTGGGACTCTTTATTGGATTTTTTACACTGTTTAGATTTCTTTGTTCCAATGTTGTTTCAGTCTGAGTTTATTTTTTTAAGTGTTTTTATGTTTGTTTGTAGGTCATGTTGGATTTTTTCAGTGTTTCTATATCTGTTTTCAGGCTCTCTATTTTCATTCTAATTGTGTCTTTTTATTTGTGATTTCTTGGATTTCTTTCCTGAGTGTGTTGTGTTCTTGAAATGTGTTTAGGCATATATCTATGTCCTCTCAGAGCTGTTTGAACATATTTATAATCGATCTTTGAAATCCATTGTCTGGGTTATTGTCTTCTTGGATACCTTCCAACGTGCTTATTCTCTGTGGGATCTGAAGCCTTGGATTCAGGATCTTGAGGGGAGATGTTTTCTTGCATTCTTGTGTTTTTTTTTTCTGTTTTTTCTGTGAGATGTTAGCATTTTTAGTCTGTGTAGACTTTGTAGTTTTATTTGAAGTCACTCTGATGCTATTTTTCAGCACTTAGATGATGTTAATAGTGTCTAAGTTTTTCTTTGTGTTAGTAACAAGTGTTTGGATGTTCACTTGCCAAAAAGAAAAAAAGAAAAAGAAAAAGAAAAAAGTTAGTGATGCTAATGTTCTCTGGCTGTAGAATTGTGTTGATGCTTCTCAGATGCATCTTCTGAAGTGACTGTTACGTTGTATTTCAGAGGCCTTTTCTCTGTATTTTCTTGAAAGGTGGTGTTGTATGAAATTGTCTACTTGGACTTATTTCCTGTATGTCTATAATTATCAGGGGCGGGAAAGAGAAGTAGTGTTGGCACACAGGAACCCAGGGGCCCAGGTTCTGGAGAGTAAAGCTTCTGGCCCACAAGCAGCCTACATGTGGTGCTCACCCAATTCACAGATGCGTGGGCCACCCAGGTTCATCAATGTTTATTGCAGCCCTATTCACAATAGCATGAAGATGGAATCAGTCATCAATGCCCATCAACAGAGGAATGTGTAATGAAAATGTGATACGTATACACAATGGCGTGTATTCAGCCATTAGAAAGGATGAAATTATGGAATTTGCTGATAATGGATGGAACTGAAGTATCTCAGACACAGAAAGATAAGCACCACATGTTCTCTCTTATATGAAGATGCTAGTAATAATATCCTTGTATCTGGTTTATATTATTGTATAAGCCAGAACATTTGAAAGGGACCAATGAATGAAAAGGTGGGAAGGAGTGGACAGGGAGATTGAAGATATCCTCCTCTTCTTCATCCTCCTGTCTGTATCCAGACAACCAAGCAAAGACTTTCCTTTCCTCTTTTCCCCTGACTTTTAAACAGTAACACCCCATCTTGAGACCTTCCTCTTGCTATACAATAATTCTACTAGCTTCTTTTTTCATAAGTGCTCATCTATAATCTTATAATACAACTTTCTAAATTTCCCTTCCTGTCAAGTTCATTCTTTATGGATCTAGGTGCCACTGGGCTGTGGTAGATTTGGTGGCCATTGATTTCCTGAGAACCTAATCCCTTCAATGATGCTTACCTGAGGCATAAAACCCTCTCTTACACTCACAGCCCCTCTCACTCCACCCCCCCCGCACATATCTCCTGACCAACAATACAATATAATTGTTGAAAGGAGAATACTGTTTAATTTTCAATCCAATGTTCATATTAAAATATCACAAACTATACCAATAAAGAGTTTTGTAACTGGTTTCTTTTTATCTCCTCAATCAAAAATTCACATTTCATACATGTCAATTCACTTTAGCTGCCTTTTTTCTGGAATTGTCTCTTAGTCAATCCTCATCATTCTTGGCATGATCTTTCATAAAATTGAATTATTATTATTATTGCATGAGTGTGTATGCGTGTGTGTGTTTATGATGAGACTAAATATGTGTACAGCCCATAGCACTTATATGAAGATCAGAGTAAAACTATATGGAGTCAATTCTCTCTTTCTACCTTTGTATGCATTCTAGTGATCAAATAAAGATCATCAGCAAGTACCAATTCCTGAGATACCATATCTTCAACAACAGCTTGACATTTTTAAGGCATGTGAATGAAATATACTGCAGATTTTTCACATTGGTATACAATATATTCAATTAGGTAAGAATAACTTTAGGTGGTGTGTGCTCTGTTTGTGGCATTATTCAGAAGGCACACATGTCTAAATGGGGCTTATCAAACTATCATGTCCTACATATTTTTATTCTGTCTCAGTTCATGAGTGCATCTCATATTACCTAGTCCCATCCCCCTCCTCCTCCCAGTGAAAACCTTCTTCACCAATTCTTCTTGCTGCCAAGACTTTTTAAATGTGTGTTCCACTGATATTCATCTGGGTTGCCTGTGCTGACATGTGTTTGAGCCTTTTCTATGGCATGAGCTTTACATCTCTGGGTGTTTCATTAAGGAAAACAGCTCCTCTTGCACCATCCAACACATACTCTCATTCATTTCTCAGAAATGTGTGGTGTCACATGCAGTCTTTCTTCTTGTATGATGAAGTGTAGATGGTCTGATTCTTGTGAAGAATGTGTGGCAACAGACATTTCTGCAGCAAGTTCATGGGTACACTGATAATATTGTGTCTAAAAGATCCTACCGTTGCCCTTGGTTCTTTCTTTCATACCACCTCTCTTCCTTAAGGTTCTCTGAGCCTTGGGAGGTTGGAGTTAGATGTCCTATGTAGGACCGAGCAATCCACAGTCATTTATTCTCTGTGCTACACACATCTTTATGAAAGAATATTTATCACTTTTGTTTCTGTTGGGTAATAGGAATATAATTTCCAAGTCACAGGGTACATGATAGGTTTTGATTAGTTTGTGTGTGTGCAATTCTTTTCACAACTCTACTGCACACTTCTCCAACATGACTTTAAACTTCTTGGTGTAATGTCAAAAGCCCAGACTTGCCCCACTCTGCTTACATACTTGCTAGCAATTTCTGCTGGTACATCTTAGCCTTAGTCACTTCAGCACACTTTAGGAGGCACTTCATCTTCATTACACTCTGCATTTCTCTAACATTTGATATGTTTGAGCACCTTGTCATTTTGGGAGGTGGTAGGGAACATTTGTGTGTCTTCCTCCATAGAGCATCTGTTACGTTTTCTGCTCATTCTTCCTCTGTTTTTTTAAATGGCAAAATTGTAGGAAATCATATATCTAGGGTAGAAATTTTTCATCCGATATATGTTTCAAAAGACTTTTCTCCAAATCCATGATTTTTCTGTTCATTTTAGTAAGAGCTACATGATTTGCAAAAGTTTTCAATTTTTGTTAAAAGTCTAATATAATTTTTTCATGGCTTATCATTTCCTTTATTTTTATTAAAATTTACTGAAAAAAGAACACTTTTTTTCTAGCTACCTTAAATTATTTCTTCAAGAGTAGTAATGGTTTTCACAGCTTGCTTTTAACTTAAAACTACTGCATTCTATCTAGCCTTTTCTTTATACTTTTTTGCCTATTAAAATTTCTTTAGTAGGGAGCAGAGGAGATGATTTAGTGGCTAACGTGCTTTCAAGTCAAGTGGGAGAGTATGTTTGGATGCTAAGAACCTCACATCAATGCTGGGTTAGCATGGCCAACCTTTAATTTCAGTTCTAAGAAAGCAGACACAGGAAAGCAAGATGGTTAAACTAGCCCATATCAGTGAGCTGAAGCTTCAACTGAGAGACACTACCTAATGGATAAGATGGAAGACTCCTTATATCTACCTCAGTTAGACAAACAGACAGAGAGACAGACAGACAGACAGACACACACACACACACACACACACACACACACACACACACACACACATGTATACACATATCAGAAAATTTTAATGAAAAATAAAACAAGATGTTCAATGTAGAGAACCAAAATTGGCCAAATGAAGAGGATAAGCAACTATGTAGTCAACTCTAAACAGATCACTGAAATCAGCCTGCATTCCAAGCAAGTCTCAGGGAACCTTGTGGAAGATAGGGCAGTAAGAATAATAGAGTCTGAGGTTGGTAGGAATGCTGCCTCTAATCATGATAAGACTGACACATCCAAGAAATTACTACAGGTATGAGCAGTTGCAGAAGCCTTGCACAATAGTTGGCCTATCAACATTTCACCATAGATGAGAGATGACTTCAAGAAACACTACTTCCATCTCCAAGAGACTATTTATGCCAGACAGTCATTGTTATTGTTTTATTAAAATTTATTGTAATAAGATTTTACTTATTTATTCACTTATTGTGTGTGTGTGTGTGTGTGTGTGTGTGTCTGTGTGTGTCTATGTGTGTGTATGACAGAAGGCACTGTGTGTCTCTGTGGAGGACCAAGGGTGACTTTGAGAATCATCTTGGATTGCTTCTACTTCTTTTTTGCTTTTCTCTGGGATTTCCCAAGTTCTACCTACCAGGACCAGAAGTACAGGTTGTCACCACTTCTGCCAGGTGTTTTTAACGTGGGACCTGGGATCCAAACTCAGGACCTTCTATTTACAAGGCAGTCATAATCCCTGAGCCATCTCTCCAGCCCAAAGGGGAGATTTTTCACTCAACAACTGACCCACTGCTAAGTCATCTATGCACACAGCAAGTACTCAGGCACCTGCTAGTACAGACAATCCTAAATGAAACCCAGAGGGTCACGCATGTAAAGAAGCAGCGAAAATAGGAGAGAGACTGGCTGGTAGAGAGAAACCATGAAATGGAACAGGAAGGGGGATAGGATTGGGTAGTAAGGGTTAAAAACACATAAATTCAATATATTTATGTTTGGAAATGTCAAAGAATAAAAAGTAAATTAAAAAATAAACTAAAATTTCTTTTATTTTTTTTGAGATACTGTCATTTTTATTCTTTTTTTTATTAAAAATTTAATTATACATTTTAAAATTTTTTACCAGTTCCCTCCCTCCCCCCTCCTCCCCCTCCCCTTCCCCCAGTGCCTCCCCCCCAATTCCCAGAGAGTCCTTTATTGTGTGCGCCTAACTCTCCACTGGGTCCTCCTCTCCGATGACATATAAGGACCCAGTGGCATTTCCATAAGCCCTTTCTCTTGTTCCCCTTAAGCATAAGATCACTACTATGGCTGTCAATCCCTTGCCTCCAGGGGTCTCGGTGCCCTTAACAGATGCTAGACTTTATGAGGGCAACAGTGCGCTGGACATTGTGCAGGGCATGCAAAGCCCCATTATGATTGTTTTGGCCCCAACTATTGTTGAGAATCTTGCAAATCGTTGCTCCTCCCATCCTTTTGCTCTTACAATCTTACCGCCCCCTCTTCCGCAAATGTCCCTGAGCTCCAGGATGGGGAGAGATTAGGCTGTCCTAGTTCTATGTGATTGATATAGAGTCTCTGAAGTTCTGGATTGTGGTTTGTTGATTTTCTTTTGCAGTTTTGCTGCTCCTGCAATTCCCTTCACTCCATTCTGCTGGGCACTGTATGTCACCCCCTGGCCAGAGACAAAAAGCTGTTAAACTGGAGTCTTGTTGTAATAGCACATTCAAGGGTAGATGTAATAAGAGTAGGAAACCTCACTGAGGGAGGGGTCCATCACCCATTTGCAAAATGATTACTTTTTATCTGCTAGACTATATGCCCTCCCCTTCTGGTGAGATCAGGAAAGAACGTCTGTGAACTTAACCAGGTTTCTCATTACTTACTTGCAGACCTTGATGGAGGCCTATTTTCTCTGCTGTAACATGGTCTCCTCTCTCCTTGTTTCTGGTGTGGCCCTCCTAACCCATCTCTCTTGTTCATAATCCTTGCAATTACTGTGTTACATAGGTTTACTTTTGAGTGTCTCAATGTGGGCTGGGTGAGTTTGGTACTAGGAGCCACCTATTAGGGAGTACATACGGCGCTTAATTTTCTGGGTTTGGGATACTTCACTTAATATAATTCTTTCTAATGACATCCATTTCCCAGCAAATTCCAGTAATTCATCATTTTTGATGGCTGAGTAGTACTCCATTGTATAGATGTACCACAGTTTCGCGTCAACTGTTGGACATTTAGGTTGATTCCATGACTTTGCTATTGTAAACAGTGCTGCTATGAACATGTTCAAGCTTGTGCTATCGAGGCGAACCTCTGCAGCATGGGGGGTTATTCCCAAAAGTGGGATAGCAGGGTCATATGGCATTTCAATCTTTAATTTCTTTAAGAATCTCCAGACGCCTCGCCAGAGTGGCTGTATGAGCCTGCATTCCCACCAACAATGTAGGAGAGTTCCCTTCTCTCCACATCCTCTCCAGCATTTGTCGTTGTTTGTATTGTGGATTTTTGCCATCCTGACCGGGGTGAGATGATATCTCAGGGAAGTTTTGATTTGCAATTAAGATAATTGTTAGACATTTTAATTTCATCCCTGGTAAAGTTTCTTTGAAGTTCCAGGGCCCATTTTTTAATTGGGCCAGTGTTTTCCTTGGAGTTTAATTTTCTAAGTTCTTTGTGCACTCTGGACAGTAGAGCTCTGTCAGATATGTGGTTAGTGAAGATTTTCTCCCATTCTGTGGGTTGCCTTTGAGCTCGTGTGACAATCTCTTTATCTGAACAGAAGCTCTTTAATTTCACAAGATCCCAACTGTTGAGAGTTGGTAGCAGTGACTGTGCCATTGGATGTCTGTTTAGGAAGTGTTGGCCTAGCCCAATCAGCTCGAGGGAGTTCCCTATCCTTTCAACTATGGTTATTAAAGTCTCTGGCCTGATATCAAGGTCCTTGATCCATTTGGAATTAAGTCTTGTACATGGTGACAAGTACGGGTCCAGCTTTAATCTTCTGCATGTGGAGATCCAGTTTTGCCAGCACCATTTGTTGAAGATGCTCTTCTTTTTCCATTGGATTCTTTGGGCCCCTTTGTCAAAGACCAAATGGCTGTAACTTTGTGGGCTTATATCTGGGTCTTCAATCCTTATCCATTGATCTGTGTGTCTATTTTGGACCCAGTACCAGGCTGTCTTTATAACTATGGATTTGTAGTATAGACTTAGGTTTGGTATGGTAATACCTCCAGCTGTGTTTTTGTTACTCAGGATTGTTTTTGGTATCCTGGGTCTTTTGTGCCTCCATATGAACTTTGAGATTGTTTGGTCAACTTCTTTGAAGAATTGCTTTGGGATTTTGATTGGTATAGCATTGAATCTGTATATTGCCTTTGGTAGGATGGTCATTTTTACAATGTTGATTCTGCCAATCCAGGAACAAGGGAGGTCTTTCCACCTTCTGGTGTCTTCTGCAATTTCTTTCTTTAGGATTTTAAAGTTTTCATTGTAAAGGTCTTTTACCTCCTTAGTTAGGTTTATACCAAGGTATTTCATTTTTTTAGGGGTTATAGTAAATGGCATGGTTTCTCTCAAGGCTTTTTCACTTCTTTCATTCTGGGCATATAGGAAGGCCTCTGATTTTTGCACATTTATTTTGTATCCTGCCACCCTGCTGAACTTCTCAATTAGTTCCAGGAGCTTCCTGGTGGAGTTTTTGGGATCCCTCAGGTATAAGATCATGTCATCTGCAAATAGGGATAGCTTGATTTCTTCCTTGCCGATTTGAATCCCTCTTATGTCCCTTTCATGTCTTATGGCTTCAGCTAAGACTTCAAGTACAATATTGAATAGAAGTGGTGAGAGTGGACAGCCTTGTCTAGTTCCTGATCGAAGTGGGAATGCTTCCAATTGTTCCCCATTGAGCATAATCCTTGCTGTGGGCTTGTTGTATATAGCTTTTATTATATTGATAAAGGTTCCTTCCATTCCTACTGTCTCTAGCGTTTTGATCATAAAAGGCCGTTGGATCTTGTCAAAAGCTTTTTCTGCATCTATCGAGAGTATCATGTGGTCTTGGACTTTGGACTGGTTTACATGATGAATTACATTTATTGATTTGCCTGTGTTGAACCAACCTTGTGTGCCGGGGATGAAGCCTACTTGGTCCTCATGAATGATCTTTTTAATATGTTTTTGAATCCGATTTGCTAAGACTTTGTTGAGAATCTTTGCGTCTGTGTTCATCAGGGAGATCGGCCTATAGTTTTCTTTTTTAAGTGAATCTTTTTAGGTTTTGGGATTAAAACGATATTAGCTTCATAGAAGGAATTTGGTAGTGTTCCTTCCTTTGCTATTTGATGGAACAGTTTAAGGAGTATTGGTGTTATTAACTCCTTAAATGTCTGGTAGAACTCTGTGCTGAATCCATCTGGTCCAGGACATTTTTTGGTGGGAAGATTCGAGATTACTTCCTCAATTTCCTTATATGTTATAGGACTGTTTAAATAATTCACAACTTCCTGATTCAATTTAGGTAAGTTGTGTTTACTTAGAAATTCATCCATCTCTTTTGTGTTGTCAAACTTCACAGAGTATAAGTTTTTGAAATATGATGTTATAATTCTCTGGATTTCTTGGGTATCAGTAGTGATAACTCCATGTTCATTTCTAATTTTGTTAATTTGGGTTTTCTCTCTCTTGCTTTTGGTTAATTTAGCTAGGGGTGTATCAATCTTGTTGATTTTTTCAAAGAACCAGCTTTTTGATTGGTTGATTTTTTCTATCGTTTTCTTAGTCTCGATTTCAGATATTTCTCCCCTTATTTTGCTAATCTCTTCTCTTCTACTGCTTTTGGGATCAGATTGCTCTAGTTTCTCTAAAGCTTTAAGCTGCATTGTTAAGTTGTTTATTTCTGATGTTTCCATTTTTTTGACGTGGGCATTAAGAGCTATGAACTTACCTCTTAGAACAGCTTTCATTGTGTCCCAGAGATTTTGGTAAGTTGTATTTTTGTTATCATTCACTTTCAGGAAATCTTGAATTTCCTTTTTAATTTCTTCCTGAATCCAGTTCTCATTCAGCATCATAGTGTTAAGTTTCCAGGAGTTAGTGTATTTTCTCTTGTTTGATGTGTTGTGGATGTCCAGCTTTAGGCCATGGTGGTCTGATAGGGCACAGGTTAGAATTTCAACTTTCTTGTATATGTGTAGATTCATTTTGTGGCCCAATATGTGATCTATTTTGGAGAAAGTTCCGTGTGCTGCTGAGAAAAATGTGTATTCTTTGGTGCGTGGGTGAAAAGTTCGATAGAGATCTGTGAGGTCCATTTCTTTCAGGGTTTGATTAAGTTCCAAAATGTCTCTGTTAAGCTTTTGACCTGTTGATCTATCCCATGTAGAGAGGGTGGTGTTGAAGTACCCCAGAATTATCGTTTGGGGGTTGATTTCTTGCTTTAGACGCTGTAGGGTTTTCTTAATGAATGTGGAGGGGCCCGTATTGGGTGCATATATGTTCAGTATTGTGAAATCTTCCTGGTGAATTGTACCTGTGACTAAAATGTAGTATCCATCCGTGTCTCTTATAATTTTTTTTGGTTTGAAATCCACTTTGTCTGATAGCATAATGGCTACCCCTGCCTGTTTTCTGCTTCCATTTGCTTGTAGAACTGTTGACCAGCCTTTTATTTTTAGAGCGTGCCTATCTTTTGTGGTGAGATGGGTTTCCTGCAGGCAACAGATTGATGGATTGTGATTTTTAATCCAAGTTTGTAATCTGTATCTCTTGATCGGTGAATTAAGTCCATTAACATTTAGTGTTATAATGGAGAAACTATTGTTAATCCAGACATTTATTAAGTTTAGTAGCTTTTATAAGTATATTGCTTTGCTTTTAATGGTGTTATATTTGCCTTCTGTTCTCCTGGATATGCCTGTTTTTTTCTTCACGCTTGAGTATCATTTCTAGCAGTTTTTGAAGGCCTGGTCTGGTGGCCATGTATCCCTTAAAGTTGTCTTTGTGCTGGAAAATTTTTCTTTCTCCCTCGATCATGACTGATAGTTTTGCAGGGTAAATCAGCCTGGGTTGACATTTTTGCTCATTCAATACTTGAAGTATGTCTCTCCAAGCTCTTCTTGCTTTTACTGTTTCGACTGAGAAGTCATTTGTTATTTTAATAGGTTTGCCTTTAAAAGTGACTTGTTTTTTCTCCCTTGAAGCTCTCAGCACCAGTTCTTTATCTTGAATGTGGAGTGTTTTAACTATTATTTGCCGCGGTGTGCTTCCATTTTGGTCGTATCTGTTTGGGGTGCGGAATGCCTATTGTATATGAATGGGCCTCTCTTTTTTTAGATGAGGAAAGTTTTTCTTGATGATCATTTGAAAAATTTCCTCAGGGGTGGTATTTTGAGATTCTTGCTCCGGTATTCCATGAATACGCATGTTAGGCTTCTTCAGGGTGTCCCATATCTCTTGGATATTTCTCTCAAGTATCTTTTTGGCTTTAACAACCTCTTCCATTGAGCTGGTTAGTACTCCCACTTTATCTTCAAGGTCTGAAATTCTGTTTTCTGCTTCATTAGTTCTGTTGATAAGACTCTCTGTGGCGTTCTGGGTTGAAGATAACTTGTCTTTTAGCTCAGTTTTAAACTCTGCTTGAGTTTGTTTTAACTGCTCTATGCCACTTTTTGTTTCTTGCACTGTTTTTCTCAACTCCTCCAGATGTCTGTTGTGTTCCTCTTCAAAGCGATTGATTCGATTATGTAATTCCTCCCGGATTTCCTCTTTCATAGTATTGAACATGGTAATGATCATATTTTGAAAGTCGTTATCCTGGGTCAGGCTTTCTTGGCCTTTTTCCGCGGGTTTGTTCTGGTTGGAGTCTAACATTATGGGATTAATTTCTTCAGTGGGAAATTTGTTTACTTGAGTGTTGCTTCTCATGGATTTGCACTTTGACTTTGGCATTGTCATTTTAACTCTTAAGATCTCTCAATTTCACTAAACTGAATTATTTGGCCTGGGGTACTGGTGGGCGGGGCCCGAACGGGGACTTACCTAGGGCGCGGGGTGAGGCCCGGGTAGACCGGGCGCGTGTCCGGACCGGCGGAGCGGGGTGGGGTGAAAAGGGACGATGGGCGCGTCGGCGTGGAGCTATTTAACCCGAGGGCAGCTGGGGCGGGGCCCGGGCGCAGGGGGAGGTCCTCCTCGTCCCTCGGCCCCCGCGGCTCCGGATGGATGGTGGGAGTCGGAGCCGGGTCCCTGTGGGCTGACCTGGGGTCCTAGAGCGCGCGGTGAGACCCGGCTGGACCTCGCATGCGCAACCCAACCGGCGGAGCGGGGTGGGGTGAAAAGGGCTAAAATTTCTTAACTAGAGATTTCTCAACACCCTGAAAGATAGTTGGCAATGCCTGGAGTTATTTCAAGCTGTCATAACTGCAATAGTTAGCATAAAGTGATAGAACAGGGATACTGCCATGCATCCTATACATGACAATCTCAACGGTGAAGAAATATTAATCCTAAAATATCAACAATATCAACAATGCTAAAACCGAGGAATTCTTTTCTGGAGTAATGGTTACTCTTAACTATTGCTGTGAGCGAATACCCAAAGTCAAATAACTTAGAGAGAAAAGAAAATTTATTTACCTTATGGTTTCAGAGGGGTGATACAGTCTTTCATGACAGAGGTGACATGACATAGATGAAGCTGGCAGGCTAAGTCACTCCCATCCACATGGCTAGAGTATTCCTGGAGAGTCTCTCTTCTTCCCAGTCTTTTGTTCTGTGGTTCCTTTTATCTGGTCCACTACTGGGAGGTTCCGATGAGATCTGAGGACGTTACTATGGGATCTGAAGCTAGTCAGTTTACTGTAAATGTATTGATTTATATAATCTCTTCAGGTGATCTCAGCTGATCTTAATTAATTTCAGGTGTGGTCAAGTTGACACCCAGGATTAACTATCTCATCTAATATCAAATCTGAATTGGGAAAAGGAACCAATTCTCTCTCTCTTTCTCTCTCTCTCTCTCTCTCTCTCTCTCTCTGTGTGTGTGTGTGTGTGTGTAAGTATATAGAACATTTACTGTATTAGTGTATTACCTTATAACTTAGATAATTACATGGCTGAGCCAGTGCTTTGCATGCAAGTGCCTATATTAATCTGAATTAGTTGAACTTCCTTGATCACAGAATCTAAACCAATACTTTCCATGGCTAACAGAACAAAAGAGATGGACAGAGCAGATTTGCTTCTTACAGAAAGAGTCGCATTAGTAAAGGGTTACTGCTCAAGCTAAATTAAAACAAATCAGTGACATTTTTCTCTCCGTTATGTGCACAAATCTCCCATAAAAATCAATGAAAGTCACATCTGTGTAACTGAGATCAGAAAGCAGTTAATTCTAGCTCGAACTGGTTATCTCTTCCAGGGCTCATAAACCCCACAATCATTGCTCAGAAACAGGAGGACCCTGAGATGTATACAACAGCTCAAGCCAAATCCAGGATGAATCATCCAGATCAGACTGCTCTCTGGTTTATTAGGCAGCTGAGGAATCTCCAGGTTCTGGATGCGGTCACAACTGGAACACAGCTCCAGGGAGTAATCCTGAGTCAGAGGAGGAGCTTACTGCAGCTAAAAACACAGCAGACAATGTCTCCCAATGAACAAGGTGGCCTATATTCACGGCAGAAAAAAAAAGAAGATAGACAGTCATTGTGATTTTCAATCATGCAACAGTTTCCTTTTTAAGTAAAATCTGCCTATACAATTCATTTCACCTGCTCAAGATGTAGGTTTATATACAATTTAGTACACTGGTTCTTCCACAGAACACTTTTTCTAAGTGGTTTTACAAAGTCTTGGAGGGGATTGGAGAGATGCCTCAGGCATTAAGCTTCTGTCACAAGCAGAAGGACCCGAGTTCAGATTCCATATTCCATGTAAAATGCCAGGGGGAAATGGCAGTGGCCTATACTTCAGACTGAGAAAGGCAGAGCCAGGGAAACCCCAGAGCAAAAGAAAAAAAGAGGAAGAATAAATAATCTAGGATGATTCCTAAAGTCACCTTTGGGCCTCCACAGGTGTACACAGTATCCTCTGATACACACACACACACACACACACACACACACACACACACAAAATATAAATAAAAAGTTTTGGAGCATTGTTTTAGCATGTTACCTGAATTAGTTGATGCTAAGAGATAACAAGACCTTTAAAAGGTGATGCCAAATAAGAGATGTTAGGCCATCAGGGTTGCTGCCCTTGGAAGGGATTAAGGATATGCTCACTGGACCATTAAGCACTTAAAAGATGGGCTTCTTACATAGTGAACCTGGCCACCAAATCACTGATGTGTCTTCCTGGTTTGAGAAGAGATCTTTTCTTCTCATACATTCAACAGTAAAGTTCTCTGCAGAATCAGCTCGATGCTAGCACCATGGTTTCATAATTGTGACTAAATATATATAGATATACTTATAAACATACAATATAAGTTTATCTTGCCCTGGTATTTCAATACAGCTACAAAAGCAAGCAAATGTAGTATTTCAATAGTCAATGAGCAAGTTTTACTATAATTTAATCTTTCTGTGCCAGTTAAATAAAAATATCAACTTGTCAATTGAAGTTGAACTTTTGGACATGCCTGTGAAGAATTACTTACTCAAGGAAAGCCCTGAATAAGTCTGTGGGAAATTGTCTGAATTGATGGGGGAAGACCAAGCCATGGGGGATGAGAACATTTCTTAGACAGGTAGATAAGACAAAGTGAACTGTATGGAAATCGCATACTTCAGCACACAAGTAAATAGACGTGCTAGCAAGTGGGAAAGTATGATCATTTCTCATCTCTTAGGTGGATGTGTTGTGTTGGGTCTTTTAGCTCCTGATGTTTGCATGAACTCTCCCACCATCCTTATGACTACAACCAAAAATCACAGTCAAGAATAAATCCCTCATTGCTCTAAGTTGCTTGGTCCTATATTTGTTCTGCAATAGGAAGATGAAACACACACACTTACCAATTGATTATTTCTTGTTGAATATCTGATTTCTTCTTTTAGTTTCTTTCGACACTTACAAATAAGGCAATATCAATTTTCTTTGAGATAAATATTTCTCCTTTTTAGCTTTCACAGATATCTCCAACATGCAATTGTAAAATTGTGATTTATGTTTCAAGACATTATATTTCTTGAAATATTGTTCTAAAAATATTGCATCAATTTACCTTTCCAGTACACCCCCGTGTCAGTACCAAAACAGCATATTTAAAACTGCACTAGTTACATTAAGTATTGCAATATTTATTTATTTCATCTATTCTATCTTTGCAACAGATAGAACAAGAGAGCCTCCCAATAGATAAACATGTTAGGGATAATTTACTCTTCAATTAATCATAATCCATGGTGTTTTCTTATTAAATATCAAAGAAACAATGAATTTTGACAGTCTGGAAAATACTGGTCTGCAGTTATAAATCTTACTTATTGAGGTAAAAGACTTTCAAGCTTAATGATATTTGAAAAAAATCTACAAGTACCTTAAAACCTATGAAGACAGTTATAGTTTCATATCTTTTTAGTTTCTAATTTTTTTATTCTTTGCCACTTTCCTGCATAGATACAATACATTTATGTATTTTCACTCTTTACCACCCAATGTCATGCCTCCTTTCTGTCCCATTTTGTACTTTCACCTTTTCAACTAGTCTACTTTCATATCATTTTACATGTGATCCACTGGGTTTCATCTGAGATGTACTGGCAAGTGCTTGAGTATTTGTTGGGGTATGGATGACTTAGAGTGGATAAATTGTTGAGTAAAAAAGCTTTTTACTCTTATCTAGCATTGGTCTTCAATAGTCAATCAAGGAGATTTTAGTTTTGTTTTATTTTAAGGTTTTTTGTTTTTATCTTTTTTATTATTTTTTTAATTTACTTACTCTTTCAGAATTTGACATAGATAATATACTTTACATATATTTGTGTATATGATGTACTTTACTTGTATTCTATCCTGCTGCTCTCTCTTATTCTATACCCTTCCTATTGAACCCCTTTTTCTTCCCAATAGATTATCTTCCTACATCTATGTCTTTTTGCAACTCAATGCTTTTAATTAAGGGTGTTTTCACAAGCATGGGTGGAGTGTTATTTTGTTGAGTAGAAAAAAAAAAACACATCAATGGCTAACCCACTGAGGAATATGCCTCCTGCCACAGCCACTGACAGCCAGATATGTTAGGAGGAGAAATGTGTCCTCTTAAGCCATTTTCATGCATGTCGATGCTGCTATGCGGATGAGCCTACCCTCATGCAGGTCTGGTACAGGTAGCCTCTGCTGCTGTGACTCCTAGGGAATAGCAACTGTATCATGTCTAGAACATGGTATTTCACAACCCTGCTTCCCTTCCTCCAGACCTTACATTTCTTCCACCCCCTCTTCCACCAAGTCCATCCAGCCTTGGAGGGGGTGATATGGATGTCCTGTTTAAGGGTGAGCACGTAATAGCCACTTATTCTCAGCACTTTGACCACTTGTGATTCTCTTCATTAACTATTACCCACTGCAAACTTGTCTTTTTTGAGAACAGTGTATTAATCTATAAATATAAATATTTAAAGACAGTTTGATAACATGTCTATTTAACAAAGCAACAGTAATAGGTTCTTTCTTAGGACCTAGGACCTCCCCAGCTACGGGCTTTTGATTAGGCATACAATAACAGGCATGAAGTTGTCCTGTGGATTTTTCTACATCCTTTAACCAAAGTAGGTGGGTATCTTCAGCAACAGAATCTTATCTGGTTCTGTTGGGTAACCAAGAGCAATGCAATAGTCTAATTGTTTGGAAGCATCTGGAGCCTTTGTGACCAACAATGCATAGGACTATATCCCATACCTGTCACTGGAATTTCCAATTAATAACCATGGCTTCTGTGAGCTCCATCACCCACCTTCTCTCAAACTTTTTATTTCATACATCCTTAGTCTGAGTTAACCTTCCCAGGAATCTCATCATATCTCTCTTCACCAAGACAATGGATTTCATCTTTTCATTTTCATACATATTTTGTTCTTGTGCATCATTTTCCCCCATTCCCCTGTCCTTTTGCTAAGAATCCTTCCTTTCTTGTGTCACTTATACCCCATAACCCTATTCTTCATCTTCCCACACCTTTCATCTTCTCTGTCATGGTCCCCTTTCTAATTTCATGGGTTATGTACATGTAACAGTTACTCTTATCTATTGCTGTGACAGAGCACCCAAAGTCGATCAACTTACGGGAGAAAGGGAGGTTTATTCAGCTTATGGTTCCAGAGGGAAGGGACAGTCTCTCAAAGCAGAGGCAGCATGGCTGGCTGGCCAAAGCTGGAGGAGGCTAAGTCACTGCAGACATCTTAGAAGCTGAGAGCTGCAGACTGCTTGTTGCAAAGGCTGACTTCTCCTGGAGGTAGGGTGGGACTAATCCACCTCAAGGCCCACCCCTTGTGACTGCCTTCCTCCAGCAAGGCTCCACCTCTCATGTGCCAAACACATGACCCATTTCAAACCATGACAGTACACAAATATACAAAAAAAAAATAAATAAAAGCTAGAATCTTCATGTGAAAGAACGCTCACAGATTAGCTTTCTGAGCTGACTTAGTTCATATAACATTTAGATTTCCAGTACACCCATTTTCTAGCAAGTATCACAACTTCATTTGTTTTTACTGACTGAATGAAACTCCATTTTTCTTGCCCATCTGCCTGTTGATGGACATCTAGGCGTGTCCCATTTCTTAGCTATTATGAATAAACCAATACTAAATGTACATGCACAAGTACCTGTGTGTAGAATATAGGGTCCTTTGTTTTTAAGTCCTGGAATGGTCCAGCTGGGTCACATCATAGTTATATCTATAATTTTGTTAGAGATATCTTACTGATTTCAGTAGTGGCTGCACATATTTATATTCCCCTCAGAAGTGAATAAAGTTCTCATGCTATTGCCAAGATTTGGTTGGAATAAAATATGAACATGGTTTTAACTTGCAAATATTTATTAAATACAATCATTTGTTAATCCATCTCCATAGATGTGGAATAAAAGGTAAGAAATCATCACTGATATTACATTTTTCTGTATCTTTGTGGTCATAACATGACCCATCTATAAATGTGGTTAGTGCACAGATCTCATCTGAGTCCATAGGTGTGAGAATGGACGAAGAACCAGAAACAAACAAGTCAGAGACATACGCAGCCTTTCAAGGAATGAGTCTGACTGTTTTTAAACTATGGAGCATCCGCTCCAGGGATATCATTCATTTTAGCCACTGTTCCCGTTCCCTCAACCTACACACTTGGCAATGTCGAATATATTACAGGGGTCCTGAGAAGAAGAGAGACTGGGAAAAGGAAAACGGGTAGAAACGAGGAGGATGGTGTTTAGGAGAAAGCCAGGAATTAACAGCTGCTAGGCTTGATCTGAACAACTTGGAAGAGAAATTAGTATGGTGATTTTTTTTAACAAAATTTGTTTATTTTTTTATTTATTTTTTAACATTTATTATTATTTCCGCTCATATAAACTTAGTAGGTACACCAGTTCCTTCCCTCTTTCCTCCTCCCCCAGACCCCCCTGCTCCCCCTTCCCTCACCCCTCCCTTCCCATCCCCCAGTGCCTCCTCCCCCAATCCCCGGAGAGTCCTTTAATGTGCATGCCAGACTCTCCTCTGGGCTCTCCTCTCTGATGACGTACAAGGACCCAGTGGCATTTCCCTGAACCCTTTCCTGTGTTCCCCTTAAGCATAGGAACAATACTGTGGCTGTCAACCCCTTGCCTCCAAGGATCTTGGTGCCTTTAGCAAATGCTAGACTTTGTGAGGTCAATAGTGTGTTGGACATTGTGCAGGGCATGCAAAGTCCAATTATGATTGCTTCAGCCCTAACTTGTGTGGAGTATCTTGCATATCATTGCTCCTCCCATCCTTGTGCTCTTACAATCTTCTGCAAATTTCCCTGAGCTTCAGGATGGGGAGAGATTAGGATGGCCTAGTTCTAGGTGGTTAATATAGAGTCTCTGAAGTTCTGGATTATGGTTTGTTGATTTTCTTTTGCAGTTTTGCTGCTCCTGCAATTAAAATCACCATACTACACAATAGTATGGTGATTTAAAAAAAAAAAGACTGGAAATTTCTCTCCTTTGGATATGTTAACTGGAGATCTAAGAGAAAAATTTAACTGGATCTTAAAGAAAAGATTAGTACCAGAGATATTCATTTGAGAGTCTTTGGCATCCAGATGGACCTGAATCCAGAGGACTAAAACAGATATAGAAAGGCAGTGTAAACAAAAAAAAGAAGGTTAAGGTCTGACTCTTAAGGCTGCCAAATGTGAAGCTCAGAAAGACAAAGGGTGCGAAAAATAAATCTGTAGAGAAATTGTCTGGTGATGGGAGTAAACAAAAGTATGTGGTGGCTGAAAACCATGAAAGGCTTCCAGAGTTTTAACTCACTTACATCACTTCCTAATAAACAGTTCTACTTTTCTAATAAAAATGGAAGTTAAAAAGCACAGAAACAATTTTCTTTGTAACAATGTGCCACACCAATTTCAAAACCTTGCAGCAAGAAAGTTGAGGAAACATCTTACAATTTGTAATATAGTCTTTTCCTAGCCTAAGAAGGAATTCCCACAGCTATTTCCCCCAGAATTCTAAAATCCACTGAAGATAGAATAGATGTAATAATTGGAAATTATCATATAAATTATCATATCATATTATTACAACCGATGAAATAAATCCCCTATCAGATTATAAAGTTATGGGAAAAATAATGCATAACTTTATCATTAGGTTGGGAAAGATCTATACAGATTATTGGAAATTTTGATCAAACCTATTTACCTTCTCTGTTTTTATGAGATACCACTCAAATTCAGGCAACTTAAAGGGAGAAAGGGAGATTTATTCAGCTTACAGTTCCAGAGGGGAGATACAGTCCTTCGTGGCAGAAAAGGCATGGCTGCCTGGCAAAGACTGGAGGCAGCCTCAGTCACATCCATCAAGGAAGCTAAGAGCTGAAAACTGCCAATTGCAAGAGCAGACCTCTCTGGAAGTAACCTCAAGGCCCATCCCTGGCAACTGCCTTCCTCCATCAAGGTTCCAGCACTTAAATGTGTCCTGACCTTTCCAAGCAACGAAAGATTCAAATACATAAGGAAAGACTCACATCTTAAATTTACGTTGCCTACAATAAATAGGTAATGGAAATAATATTGGGAGGGCTTACATTATAGAAGAAATAAATGAAGTCACTTCATGAATTAATTATAGCTGAAAGTACCATGCCAGAAAAAAAATAAAACAGTTGAAACAATTGGATGCAGTGACTCATGCCACTGAGTTCCCACAGCACTTGGAAAACCATGGAAGGAAGACTACAAGTTCAAGGTCAGACTGTGCTGCATGAGTGGATTCTAGACCACCCTGGATGGGTCTTGTAGCAAGACCCTCATTCAAAAAATTTAAACCAAAAAGAACAAGAGAAAAGAATATAGGAAAAAAACATGAAATCTCCTTAAACGTATAAACAATAGATTTCCTTATAGCTTAGCAATACTTTCTATGTGAAGTGGAGAAAAGAATTCTTGCCATATGAATGAAATACATCACAATTTAATAAAGGTAAGATCTGTAACTTCCAAATAATTTAATTATTCTAATTATTGTTCTTTATTTACTTATTACTAATACTCAATTTTTTAAAAATTTAAAATTCATATCTTCACTTTGTATATCATCATTTATCCAAAATCAAATTTCTCTTATGTTTATTTATATCTCACTTTATTTACAGTGCAAAAAAGATATTTAAAATTTCATAGAACATATTGAATAAATTGCAAATATAAGAATAAAAGGCAGCAAGGGATAATAAAATGGCAACCCCTCTAGTAAGACTGAAACTTATGCATATATGCATAAACAAAGACCTACATTTGGTTTACCTTTCCAAATCATCATCATCAAGAGGATATTAAAGTTCACTGGATTTATAATCTCAATGAAAAACAAACTTCAAATGAAAACCTTCATTAGATTAGACTCTCCACCTACAAAACTTTCATACAATTTACTTTACAACAGTGTCACATTCCTTAAAAAATGCTTTCAGCAATGTTCCATTCTTTTAAAATAAAATCAATGTCTCTTAACATTGTTTACATGTACTTCATGACCTAGGTCTTTCCTACTTTTCTAGAATCATCTCTCATTTCTCTCAACCTGTGTTCTCTCTCTCTCCTAGCATAATATAAACTAGTTGTCTTGTTCTAGTCTCTAATCTTCGAGTCCATCTACTTTGAATGGAGATCCTGTCTTCAGCTCACTCTTACTCAGCAATTAGTAACAACTTACTGCTCTGGTCAACCTCTTCCCAGTCAAATCTCTCAAGAGAGCATTGTGCCAAACAATGACCATCTTTTAATCTTTATCATCTTTAATCGGATCACTTTACTTATTGCTTCTCTGTTTTTAATCTTTTCAGTGTGGGTCTTCAGTCACATCTGGGATGCTTGTGAGAAATTGCAGATACCTGGCTGCCAAACCCTATCTCTGCTTTAGAATCATTGAAAACCAAACAGTAAGGCTGGAGAGATGGCTCAGGGTTTAAGACTCTGTCTCCCAGCAGAGAGTACTGGATTTAGATCCCAGATCCCACGTAAAAAAAGGCAGCAGCAGCCTGCACTTCCAGCCTTGGTGGCAGAGCCTGGAAAATCCTTACAAAGCAAGAAGGAGGTTGGAGCAATCCAGGGTGATTCCTGAAGTCACCCTTGGTTCTCCACAGGGACGCACAGTGCCCTCTCTCTCTCTCTCTCTCTCTCTCTCTCTCTCTCTCTCACACACACACACACACACACACACACAGTAAATAAATAAATAAATAAATAAATAAATAAATAAATAAATAAATAAAATGTTAAAAATATTTAAAGAAAACAAAAACAAATTTTAAAAAAAGCATTTGAAATCCAAGTACTAGCCGGTGAATTATTATTTTGTTATTTTTATTTTGTTCCTGGTACCCATACATGCTAGTTCAGTGTTTCACCAACAAGCCAAACCCACAACTTAAAAACAGCCTTATCCATTGAAATACAATATGAGTCACTAATGCAAGCACTTAATACCTTAAATTTTCTATCAGTCATATGACAAAAGATGAAAATCAACATCTGAAATCAGTTTTACTGTTCTGTTATTATTTAGCCAAAATCAGGTAATCAATATCAAAATCACTAAGCATATTTTATATTTTTCTTTACTAATTCTTCAAAATCCTGCATGTAAATGATGCATACTTTACATCTCACTCTAATTAGTTACATTCCAGGTGCTTTATAACTACAAGTACCAAATCACTGCCATTTGGGGCAAGAAAACTACCAGATAGTTCTGTTACAAGAAATCAGTTAATCTCTAATGAAAGAGAGAGAGAGAGAGAGAAAACGGTGGACCTGAGAGTGTAGTTCAGGTAGATTGTTTACCTAACATGCTCAAGGCATGCAGTACTTACTGCCAAAAACAAATGAAAGAGATCATATGTGCTTCTTTCATGATTTTCAACTTACTATATATGCTACGTGCATAATACACAACCAATAAATTCTTGTTTTGTCTGAATGTCTTTTGACTATTACATTTTTGGTAACAACAAAAAAGAAAAAACAACAGAAAGAACTGTCTTAAAAAAATCAATTTGAGGGGCTGGAGAGGTGGCTCAGGGGTTAAGCCTCTGCTTTGCAGGTGGAAGGTCCTGAGTTCGAATCCTAGACCTCACGTATAGACGCAGGGCAGAAGCAGGGGCGGCCTGCGTTTCTGGTCCTGGTATGGCGGAGCCTGAGAATCCCCGGGGAAAATAAACAAGGAGGAGGCGGAGGGATCCACGGTGGTTCCCGAATTCGTCTCTTCTACACACACACACACACACACAATTAATAAATAATAAAAAAAATCTTTTAAAAAAATCAATCTGAGAAGATGGTTTTGGAGCTGTAATATGACAAGTCATAAAACCGAAAGGTGTCTATTCCTATACTTCCCTGTCCAGCGGCACAGTGCCTTGTTATAATTGCTCTGGCTCAAGGATAATTGACCCACTTGAAAACATCTTGAGCAGAGAGAAATTGGATAAGAAAATTGAGAAAAGTTGGGAGGGACCCACAAGTATATATCACTAAGTGCTATAACAAAAACAGAAGCTCCCATGCGTATATTCCAGCACCATCCTTTTTCCTGACCCCCGGCTCGAGTGGGTGAATTCAGTCTCACCTTTGATAATATGTTTCAGCTTCAAGGTTGATGGCTGTTTCCTCAGAAAGAAAGGAAGCAAGAAATCATGGTCTAAACACCGAGTCCTTTGTTAATTATCAGAGCCTGTTAAACCTTGCTCTAACCTGGAAAATTTCTGTTTTCTCACTTCACGGAGAAAAGAGAAAAAAGTGCGGTGTTCATGTGATTTATAACAAAGAATCTCATTTTTTTTTGTAAATGTCAGCGGATCCTTTTCAAGTCTATGCCGCAAGAGTAACACAGCAACCTTGAGAAAAAGCAGGACTGAAGAACAGAAGCCCAGCTTGAACCCAACTTCATTTGTCTCTATTATTGTTAACGTGCAAAACAGCAGTACAAAGCAACAATAGATTTTCTGCATCCTGTTGACTTCCGTGTAGGAAGGAGAGAAAATTGTCATTTTCCATATAGTAATCTGATTCATGTGGGTTTTTTTTCTTTGAGGATGTGAAACCCTTAAAATTAATACCTTCAGAAGTTCCATCGACATTTCTACATTCAAGGGGAGAGAAATGTATGTGAAAATGACCTCGGTTGCTTGGAGGATCACAAGATATGCTTCTCTCAAGGTCAATTCAGAGAACACTGTAAGAAATTCCACATGCACCTTGCTATTTACTCCTTTATCTCTATTTTCTCCTACACTCTGTGTATTTTCTGCATATATATATATATATATATATATATATATATATATATCCTTTCCACAGTAACTGGGGTCTCACCCTGGTCCTCCTCTGCTCCTTAGTTCTTGCAGAAGAATTCAGATGAGACACAGAACATAGTGTAGAAAACAGATAGGGTTTTGTTACATATTAGCCTGAGGAGCTCTCAGCTATTATAGAGTGAAACACTCTTACTTGATGAATGGATAGGACTAGAGAGACCATTGTGCCAGACTTGTGTAGACTGCACACTGTTTTCTGAAGTTTCTGGAACACATAGCTTTACTGAGGAACCTTTGGTCATCTACATGATCCACAGTCCACTTGGATTAACTCTAAAAAGGATGGGGCAATGGTATGTCTTTGCTCTTTACCATAAAGCCTCCTGCCAGGCAGTGGTCTTACGATCTTTCTGGAAGCTCAGAATATCATGCTAAAACAAAACAAAGCAAAACAAAAATCATCTCACAGAGCAGACTGAAAAGAATTAAACACAGAAAATTCAATGCCGTATGTACTCCCTAATAAGTGGATCCTAGTACCAAACCCACTTAGTGACATATTCAAAGATGAATCTCTGTAATACCTATAGTAATCACAAAGATTATAAACAGGAGGGAAGGAGGAGTCTCCCCCCCCCCAGAAATAAGGAGAGAGGGGTCATGCTTCATTAGAGAAAATAGGTTACCATCAAGAATTGCAAGTAAGAAGCGAGACATCTGGTGAAGCTCACTCTCACTTTCTTTCCTGGTCACTTGTGACTGAGAGGGGTTTGCTCTCACCAATCAGGGAGGGTATAGTGACTGGCAGATAGATGGTAACCATCCTGCAAAGGAGAGACTGACCCCCTTCTCACTGTGGTCTTCTACTCCTATTCCATGTACCTTTGAATCTCCTCTTATAGTAAGATTTCATTTAAACAGCCTTTTATCTTTGGTTAGGAGGTGACCTCCAATACCAATCAGAATGGAACCAAGGGCAGTGCAGGAACAACAAAACTGAAAGCAACAACAAATCATAATCCAGAACACCAGAAACCCTACATTAATCACCTGGAACCAGACCAGCCAAAGTTCTCCCCATCCTAAAGCTCAGGAAAACTTGTAGAAGAGGGGGAGGCAAGATTGTTAGAGCTTAAATTGGGGAGGACCAACGATATGCAAGATACTCCACACAAGTTAGGGCCACAGTAGCCATAATCGGAACTTTGCTTGACCTGCAAAATGACTGATATGTCGATGACCCCCCCCAAAGTCTAGCATGGATCAAAGGCATTAAGATCCTTAAAGGGAAGGGATTAACAGTCATAAGAGTGTTCCCATACCAAAGGGGAACCCAAGATAGGGCTCTGGGCAATGCCAATGAGTCCTTACACCTCACTAGAGTGGAGGACTCAGAGGGAAGTTTGGCATTCACACAAAAGGATGCTCCAGGGAATGGGGGAGGAAGGGGAAGGCACTGGGAAAAGGGAGGGTGGGGAGTGAAAGGAAGAGGAAAAGGGGAGGAGGGTGCAAGGGGACTTCTGACTCCCTTCTTTGTATCAAATTTGAAGCTAATCTTTTATCTTAAATCTTAAGGAAAGACAATTATGATGCTTTCTTTCACATGGGATTTCAAATTCTAAAGAGGGACAATTTTGTTACTTTCTCATGTGTATGGGGGGGTGACATGAGATTTGGAGGTTTGAAGCCAATTATGAGGAGGGTCTATCCTCAAGGACATTTGAAAATGATAATGTTTTACTAGCTACCTAACACTACCCAAGGGGAAACTCATTTAAAAACCCCTTGCCAGAGCAGAAAATTGCTGAGGAATCAAGGATTTCTTCCTTGTGACCAATTCTGCCTGCTTTTCCCTTGGTATTTGGTGACTGATAACAGCTGGCGAATTTGCGTCTGAGTTTCTGAGCTCTCTTCCTTGTCTCCCTCTTGCTGCTGCTAATCCCTAGAGGCCATCTGAGGAAAGCAGGGGCCTGCAGTGTTTTACACACCCTGGATCCATTCTCTAGCCACTCCAGGAAACTTGGCTTAAGGGCAGTGTCACAACATATTGATGCCAGGACCAAAAATCCAGGACACTATAATTGCCATTGTGAAGGCTGAGAATGTTGAAGATACTTCCTTTGAGCAAAGAGAGCACATGATCTAAAGAGCCTGTCATGCTCACCCCAAGTCCCAACCTTGCTTCGTTCCCCATTGCCCATTGTGCTGTTTGGCCTCATTTCATAAAGAGTCAATACCATACAGCGAGAATTATGCTGTATTAACATTTGAGTTCATTCTGTACCAACTTAAACATACCAATCTTTTCTCCTCTTCCTTTTATTTCACCTTTTAAATCTTAGGAAAATTAAATAATGTTCCCCTAAAATGAGCTTTATAAAAGAGGATATGTATATCGTTGAAATGCATGATCAACTGTAAAGATTTCCTCTCCAAAATGTGAGTGCAAACCCAGATCAATGTAGTGCAAGGTGATCCAATACAAATTAGCAGGATAGAAGGACACAGAAGATAGAATGCCCCCCTCAAAATAACCTTGAAACTCTACCTCCTGTGTCCCTGCCCATATACCAATTGTCAGGAAATTTAAAGTATCACAATTACCTCTCCGTAAAAATTTGAAAAGAGGAATGTTGCAGTTTGCCTGTATGGTTGCTGATAAAGGACCAGACAGCTTAAGGGAAAAAGGGGTTTATTGTCTCTTACAATTATCTGGTTACAGTTCTCAGTCCAGCTTGACAGGAGAGCTCACGCCAATACCAAGGCCAAAGGAACTGGACACACCATCTCTACATAATGGCTGAGAGAAGGACGATCCTTACTTGCCAGACCAGCAAGTCTGGCCAAGTGTACACAAGGATACCAACTCTCTCAACCAGTGATTTATTCCAAGGCCTAATTTCACCCACCATAGGCTGGGCCTTCCCCATCAGCTGGACAATCTCCTGCAGGTTTGCTCTGAGCTTAACTCAACTACTAATTCTACACAAATGTGCCCAGAGCTCAAACCCTCAACTGTCAAGTTGACACCTGTGCCTAACCATGACAAGGAAGGAAATGTGGAAGCCATCTTTCCTTCAGAAGGTTAAAGAACACAAGAAAGGACAGCTATATAAGAGGCAAAGGGAAGGAAGGTGCAAGAAGTTTTACCAAGGCCCAGAGGCAGTCTATTACCTCTTGGCAAAATGTAGCTATTAATAGACTCATTTTTATATTCTTCCTTCTTTAATTCTTTTTATTCTGCCCTGTTACATAGTTTTTTGTTGAGAAGAACTGGATCTGAGTTGTATCTCTGACTTTGTACGGAGGCATGGTACGTATGACAGTTAGTTGTAAGTATCAACTTGACAATTGAGGGCTAAGCTTTTAAGAGCATTTGTGAAGAATTAGTAATTAAGTTGTAAGCAAGCCTATGGAAGATTGTCTAAGTGATGAATGAAGACCCAGACTACTGTGTGTGGAACCATCCCCTGGGCTGGCGAATAAAATGGAGGACATAGGTTCAATACTTGGGAATATTTTGACATACTTCCACTGACTCACAGACTGGGAAGTGAGGAGGTTTTTCCTCTCTCAGCAATTCCCATGGATATAGTGTGGCAAGTCCCCTCAGCTTCTATGTTGAACTCTCCTGCCAAGCTCCATAATAAGCTATAACCAGAATCATAAATAAGAATAAAACCCCTCAGTTGTATAGTTGTATATTTATCAGTAACACAGAAACAAACTGATACAAATGGCATTTTAAAATGATCAAATGATCTTAAAATTACTAACTAGCTGGAGGATGGCTGGCTGGCTGGCAAAGAATACACACATTATTGTCCCCTCCCTTAAAAGTTAAGCCAAACATGTTTGTCAGAAACCAGGTAAAGAAAAGAATGACCTTCAAGAATACTGTCTGTTGCAGTTACTCTCTCTCTGCTGCTGTGAGACAGCTCTCATACAAACTTTTAGAGGAGATTTATTTGGTTTACAGTTACAGAGGGAAGATATAGTCTTATATGGTGGGAAAAGCATAGCAGGCTGCGGAAACTGGAATCAGCTTAGGTCACTGCTGGAGGCTGAGAGAACAAACTATGAACTTCAAGAGCAGACTCCTGTTGGAAGCAAATGCAGAGCTAACCAACCTCAAGGCCCAATCCCCCAATGGTATGACTCCTCCAGTAAGGCTCTACCTTGCAAAGCTGTTATGATCTTCCCAGTCACTGACAACAGCTAAGGATTCAAATGCATGAGTCTGTGGAGGCCAACTTACATTTCTAATCTTGATGCTATCTGTTCCAGAACCTTTAAAAATAGTATAAAACATAATTAAACGTGTAGGTTGGTACAAAGGTATCTTACATCTATCAACCCCTCTCACACTTTGAGAATGGGTTTCTCCACAGCATTCTCCCCAGAGATTGCCCACTCTAATTCTTGGGAGTGCCTCTGGTTATTCAAAATTCACTCTGTCTTCTATACTGTATTCTGTGTGTTCATCTAAATTCAGTAAGAGATTATAAGGATCAGGGCACTGAGAGAAAGCCAGAGCAAGAACCTTGTAATAGGAGAGAAAGGCTGAGAAAACCCATCCACTGCAGCAATTGGGAAATTATTAACTGGGAAAGTCTTTTGGAAATGAGAGGCAGGATGTACAGCAGTCAAGTGAATGAAGAGTACAGAAACAAGAGTCTTAACAAAGTTACCATGATCTGAAGGTGAAGATCTGGTTCCAAAAGTACCAATATATTAGGATCAGCTACTGATTCCAATACCCCCCCAAAATATAACTTGTGATAGCAGGTGAGAATACAGCTCTAGTCAGTATAGCCACTCTTAGAACAGAAGAAAAGATCTAGTGATCTATTCAAGAACCCAACAGGAGCTCTGAGGTCTCATAGTGTTACAATCAAGCTTGGCCTTTGCCGAGAGACTCTGTATTAAACAAAACAGTCGGTGCTTTGCCCTGGGAGCTTCCATATTGTAAGCAGCTTTTGACTCTTTTTGAGAAAGGAGGATGGCTCTGCATATGGGTAGACATGTGAATAGTACCATCTGTCCTGGGCCACCCATGCAGCACAGACTGATAAATGACTTATTCTTGGGAATAAAAAGGATACCACTCTATAAATTTGTCAGAGAAAAATGATAACATAAAGGCACATAGACATATTAAAACCATTTGAAGAAAACCAGGCTCAAGTCCAAGGAAAAAGTATAAATCCCTCATGTTGATCTAATGAAGAGATGAGCACTGCAGTGATGACAGCCCCCCACTGGCCTGTCATCTAGCCACCTGGTGTGTATCACTAAGCACTGATAGACAAAACATCGCTGACTGTTCCCGGTAACAGTCTTCAGCTTGCCTTGGCTCCCCCATTTACATGGATTGTCTTCCGACTGCCCAACATGTTAATTCATTTGCATTTGGTTCCACCATCCATCCATCCATCCACTGATTTCGTTGTCTAAACCTAGTCTTGTCCTATAGCCTCTACAGTTGGACTCAACTTTGTAGCCCTGCTCTGAAACCTATCATGGTAGCCACTGTCACTGTTTAATAACTTATCCACATAGATTCTCTTTACATTTCTGTCAATCTGCTTCTGAAGCCTTTTGAACCCCATTGAAAATTCTCTGTCATTATAGTCATTCTAGTACCTGTATGTGTTACTAAGAAGTAGAAGTACCTTGCAAATGGTTGCCGCTGAAACTGGTATACTTTGTAAATTATTAATAAATATGACTTGTGGAAAGATATGAGCTTATTTATCTCCATTTCTGACTTGGGGTACTCACAACATTTGGAAAAGAGAGCCAAAAACAAGATTTTGGAGCATGTAATGGTGGGGTATTTCAATAGCTGATAGAAGACATGATTTCAGCCTGTTATCATCAGATTATAATAACATTTTACCAGGCACTTAGATTTCTAATCTAATGTTTCAATGCCTTGTATTTCAAAGAAATTAGAAAATTTGAAATTAGAAATTAGAAAATTTGGTGAAGGTACTTATTTACATTTTGGCTAAATTGAAGTGATAACTAATTTCCTCTAAACAGTAACTATGAACATCTTACAATGAGAGACAGGCTAACAAGTCATTTCCTGGAAGAATGGAGGCCTGGACCCCAGCTTGCTTCTTCCTCTGCTACATAGACTGCTTTCATTCAGAAACAAAGAAAGAAATATGGACCCTTAAAGAGATCAATTTTTTTCACATTCTTGTGTGTATATGTGTGTGTACTTCAGTGCGTGTTCCTGAGCAGACTCAAAAATGACATTGAAATAATCTTCAATTGTTTTACCTCCTGATTGTTTTGCTCTAGGGTTTCCCACACTGTCTTCCAGGGCCAGAATTACAAGTTACAGTCATTTCCACCAGGCATTTTAACATGGAATCTGGCAATTCGAATCTGGGGTCAGAACTCAGGTCCTCTGTGCAATGACTGACATGTCAATGACCCCCCAAAGTCTAGCATGGGTCACAGGCACTAGGATCCTTAGAGGCAAGGGATTATCAGTCACAATAGTGTTCCTATACTAAAGGAGAGCACAAGAAAGGGCTCTCTGGGCAATGCCACTGAGTCCTTACACCTCATTAGAGTGGAGGACGCAGAGGGAAGTTTGACATTCAAACTAAAGGATGCTTCAGGGAATGGGAGAGGGAAAGCAGGAGGAACTAGGAAAAAGGGAGGGAGGGGGTGAAAGGAAAGGGAATGGGGGGTGGGTGCAAGGGAGACTGGGGATGGATGGAGGGAGGGAAGGGATGGGGTACCAATTGTTTGTTTGATTGGAAAAAATAAATAAATATACTAAAAAAAAGAACTCAGGTCCTTTTGCTTGGTGGGCAATGGTTTCAATCCGAGCCATTTCCCCAGCCCCAAAATCTCTCATGTTTGAAAAAGAAAAGAATTGGGTTTGTTGGGAAACACAACCATTCTAGACAGTGTTCTTGGTCACTAGGCTAAGTCATTTGACAGGCTAGAATGGCCTTTTATATTTTTTCTTTGGAGTTCAGTTTAAGTTCTGATTTCTATATATCTGCTAAGCATCCTAATTTTGTAAGAGGAAAAGAAGTGACAGGCTGATAGCCAAGAGAAGAGACATAAATAGTATGCATTAGAGTACCTGCTTGCCACAAAAGACCAAAGACAGACAAAACAATCATCAACAAAATTCCTGAAATGCAAAACAGAGTCAGAGAGGTGCAAGATCAAGTAAGTTAGGTCAGGGTAGATCTCTTTCAGTAAGAAATTTTTTTTAAAAATGAGTGACCCTCTACTAGGAACGGATCCAAAGGTCCTGTAAATGTTTTAAGAGCAAACAGATTAACATTTGTACAAAACTAAAGTATGCCACTCCAAAATAAAACTGTAGGAGATCAAAATACACTACCCCCAAAATATGACTCTTTAGCATAAGAATTATTTTGAGATGATTATTTTGAGACACAGCCGACACAGAAGAAGCAGGGTGACTGCAGGAATTACCTTTCTGTAAGAGAAATTTGCATTTACGAAGTAAAATCTCCATTTCAAGAGTATCTTCCTCTCTGTCCAGGAAGATAGACTCTTTTTGATGGAGAAGTCACCTGATGTGATGTGATGAGCAAAGCTTACTGTCCTTTACTCTGTCCTTTATTAAGCCTTCCTGGGTTTCACCCAGGATCCTTTCACTGTTCCATACATTTTGAAAATGCATGAGGTCCTTGTGTTAATAAACTTGTTTTTCTCTTGTTATTTAGTCTTTTGTCCTTTCAAACCTTTTTAAAAATATTATATTGTATTCATTGACCCTTTCATATATGAATGCAATGAATTCATATGAGTTCTTCCACCCCTTACTACCCAATTCCATAGGACTCTCCCTGTTCCACTTCATGCTTTCTCCTTTCAGTCTTTATTTTCCCTCCTACATTCACATCTTTTTACATGAGTGTCCTGCCAGGTTTCATCTGGGATGCTTATACTAGAAAGTGCCTGAATACTTGCTGGACATGGATGACTTTGAGTAAATCATTAAAGAAAGTAGCTCCTTTTCTCTCTTGTCTGGTATTAACCTTCAATCTTTTCAGGAAGAACACAACTCTGAACTCAAAAGAGGCTAAGCAATTATTCTATTTTGAAGCTAAGTATGAGTGAGCACAATCTGGGAATGTGACCAGACCTGTAGCTAGTTCTGTGCCTCTGGTTTTGCTTGACACCATCAGTAAACCATAAGGTTTCAAATTAAGAAGAAAAAACTTAAGAAGAAGGAAAAGGAAATGTATTCAGCATGGCCATGTTAGGAAGAGGCTAATCTAGTTATCTCAAAATTCTCTCTTTAGGCTTTTTGCTGTAGGATCTGGATTTGATTGAAGCAAGACCATACAGTCAGGGGGCAGTTCCACAAACCATTGCTCATTATTCAATGACTCCAAAGATCTCACCTGTAATGTGTCGGACACATTGTCAGAGGTGTGTGAAATCATTTTTGGAGGCTAGCTCCTCTTCTGTTTTGTACAAGTTCTTCTTCCTGGGGAAGTCCAATTCTTAGGGTCTATTCTTTTGGTAATCCAGATAGCCATAATGGTGGGGGAAAAAATCTTACCATTCTTTATACACAAATAGGATAGTAATTGGTTTTTTTACATTCACAAGTGAAAACAAACTGGCCATGTGTGTGCACAGACAAAATTTTAATCACTCAACTACAGCAATAAATCATGTCAAAATACAAGGTTCATCTCCCTCCCATAGAAGGTCTTCACTCTAAATCAAATTATAGATTTTATAAAATTAAAGATTTTCGTATCAAAACATATGTTCTATGGCTACTCAGAAGAAAATAAGCATGCTAAAATGCATTTAATAGAAAGCAAGAGAGGAAAAGATGAATGTAGTAAACAATTCAATTATAGAAACCAGATAAAAGAAAAATCAAATGAGCATAAATAAAGTACAAGAACATTGGCTAAGAGAAAGCATATTTAATGATAAACTATTGCAAATGAGTGCATCAAATTCAAAAAAATTAGACATTATCCTGGAGATTACAGTCATCGTCAAATAATACAGCAAAACACTTGAAAAGAAAAAAATTGTTCATTGGAGGGTTATATTTGTCTTACCAAAACACAAAAGAAGGGAGCAGAATTATATCAATGGCCTTAAGAAGGGAGCCAGATATTAGTTTGTTGGTCTCTGTGTATTTGTTTGTTTGCTTGCTTGTTGGAAAGAGAAAGAGACAGACAGACAGATAGACAGACAGAGAGGAAGAGAGAGAAAACAGGCAAGTAGACATCAGAAAACAATTTTCAGCAGTAGCTTTCTATCTGTCATGTTCTGGGGATCAAAGTCAGACTGTCATGTTTGTGTACAGACACTTTTACCACTGAGCCATCTGGCTGGTCTCTCTGAAGCCAATTCTTTAGCTGATGCTATAAAAGGAGACATGAATGTGGCTGCCCTAACATGGTGCTTCCACAATGAATCCACCTGGACCACAGATTCTCCATGAATCAGATGAGCACCTGAACTAAAGAGAAGCCTGCAGTTAGGAGAAGATCTGGAAGACCATGGAAGTCTAAAATAACCAGAAGAGACAGTGCTTGATATCTAGAAGACCTTATGCACCATAATCCAAATATACAGATATCAAACTCCATAGGACTATTGCTTTCATGAGCAACTAAAGTAGAACACACCACTCTGGCATTTTTAAACAAGAGGTGAAAGGATTTGGAATTTGTAAAGAATTAAAATAAATGCCACCAACACTGATTTGTTCTGTCTTTATCTAGGTGACTTTGCCAAATTATCTCAAGGAAGCAAAAAAAGTCCCATAGTTATCTTTTTTTCTTTGTGCCTTTATTTTTTTTTTTTGCATCTGAATAAAACTGTGTTTAACAATGTAAATATCTTTGTTTTTCAATACCAATCTATATTTACCTTGTACATGGTTGGAAAATGACTAGGAAATTCATAAGACATCAGACATTATAAAAAAAAGATTGGGTGTCAGGTTTCTAGTTAAATTTAATCATCATTATAACTTACTAGTTTGATTGTAGAAATTCTTTTTTTTTTCCATCTTTTTTTTTCTTTTTTTTTTTTATTAAAAATTTAATTATACATTTTAAAATTTTTTACCAGTTCCCTCCCTCCCCCCTCCCCTTCCCCCAGTGTCTCC
The DNA here is from genome assembly GCA_023101885.1 of Typhlomys cinereus. Taxonomy (NCBI): domain Eukaryota; kingdom Metazoa; phylum Chordata; class Mammalia; order Rodentia; family Platacanthomyidae; genus Typhlomys; species Typhlomys cinereus. The sequence continues at coordinate 7,118,627 of JALPQD010000065.1, read as the reverse complement.
CCCCCAATTCCCAGAGAGTCCTTTATTGTGTGCGCCTAACTCTCCACTGGGTCCTCCTCTCCGATGACATATAAGGACCCAGTGGCATTTCCATAAGCCCTTTCTCTTGTTCCCCTTAAGCATAAGATTACTACTATGGCTGTCAATCCCTTGCCTCCAGGGGTCTCGGTGCCCTTAACAGATGCTAGACTTTATGAGGGCAACAGTGCGCTGGACATTGCGCAGGGCATGCAAAGTTCCATTATGATTGCTTTGGCCCCAACTATTGTTGAGAATCTTGCAAATCGTTGCTCCTCCCATCCTTTTGCTCTTACAATCTTACCGCCCCCTCTTCCGCAAATGTCCCTGAGCTCCAGGATGGGGAGAGATTAGGCTGTCCTAGTTCTATGTGATTGATATAGAGTCTCTGAAGTTCTGGATTGTGGTTTGTTGATTTTCTTTTGCAGTTTTGCTGCTCCTGCAATTCCCTTCACTCCATTCTGCTGGGCACTGTATGTCACCCCCTGGCCAGAGACAAAAAGCTGTTAAACTGGAGTCTTGTTGTAATAGCACATTCAAGGGTAGATGTAATAAGAGTAGGAAACCTCACTGAGGGAGGGGTCCATCACCCATTTGCAAAATGATTACTTTTTATCTGCTAGACTATATGCCCTCCCCTTCTGGTGAGACCATGTTACAGCAGAGAAAATAGGCCTCCATCAAGGTCTGCAAGTAAGTAATGAGAAACCTGGTTAAGTTCACAGACGTTCTTTCCTGTGCCTTTATTTTTGCCTAATTTGCAGTATAGATGAGCAATTGAAAATTTATTCTGAATCATAATATTGTATAACTGCTGAGTTTGTACAATGTGACTCTTAAACTGGGAACAAAATGGGTAAATTTGCATTCCTTGAGTCCTATATATGTGGTGCTAAGCAAATGGACCTTTTTAAACAAAAAAAAAATCATTCTTTCTAAATTTATAAAAAGAAAGGAATGAACACAGACCTTAATTATAGTTTATGATCCTATATTTTGAGGATCAGTGCTTTGCAAAACTTATCTATTACCATCTCTGATATATTTTGATAATCTTACCTATATATTTATGCTTGTATGCACGTGTATACACATACATGAGAGCACTCCAACATGTATGCACACATTCATATGCACTCAGATCTACATGTGAAACAATGATGTTGCTGTTTAATACATGATTAAAGTCTTTTTGGATTCTCATGCAGCTAAAAATTATTTAAGCAGGCTTAGTCTATTTTTCCTCTCCTTACAACATGTTGCTACTGGATTCCTTCTTGGCAGGAAGTATGACAAAAGTAGTCATCATTTTCTATTCTGCTTGAAGGTAGAGAACATATGGGTGAATTCACTGGGGCATTGATTTCACAATTATCACAGAGGGTTGCCCTGCCCTGACCTCTCATTTCCATTCACTGGATTTGTGCATCTAATTCTTCCTGAACTCCTTGAATGTAGATGTCAGGAAGTGTTTTGCATCAAGGTTAATACCACTGTCCAGGTTGAAGTGAATTTCCCAGGTCCACAAACAGTGGGAGAGCAGGAAACGTCTGCATTGTAATGCATCTGTAATTCAGCATCTCCTGTGAAACAGCCCACTGTAAATTCAAAAGTATAATCTGTGCTGGGAAGGCTCAGCCTGTGCTGCAAATTCAATCACATGCTCTCTAATGGGAAGTCATCCTGGGGATGAGTACAGTACCTGCTCCCTGGCTGTATAATTGAGTAGGGTAAAGTGTAACTGAAAAAAAAGAATCTGCATTTAGATAGCCACACATATCTATAAAGCCAAGATGACATTGTATTTTCCAAGACAATATCATTTTACATGGGCAGAGAATTGTTTAAATATTAATACTGTTCTTTCGGTACCTTACTACAAAGACCAATTCTTTATACTTGTTTTCAAGGCATTGGAAAATCTAAAACAAATACTTGTCTTCTCTCAAAAATGGCCAAGTGTTAACTACTTTGCTTGAGAGATCTATAAAGACTGCAGCTGCAAAAGCTACTACAATTAAAATTTCTTGCAGCTTATGAGATATAAATGTACGGGATAGATTGCACCAAGCTGATTGCTTAGAAATCTCAGCTCTCTTATTGACTGATCTTACCGATTAGGAGATAGCCTTGAAAGGAGTCACCACCTTGTGTTGTGGTTATTAATTTTACCTCCTGGGAACAAAGCTGCAAGTCAGCTATTCTTCCACACACACAGGGGTTTATATGCCATAGATCTATATGCAGAGCTTCCAAACATGAATGGTCCTCATTAAACAGATCATATAACTCAGTGTCAGCAGGAGGGATCCTTGAAGTCTAGGAAAGATTAGCTCAGACCCTCCTTCCACATCCTGCTGAGTTTTCCTACTCAATGTGCACACCATGGAGCAGCAGAAGAAATGCAGATCTGCTCCACCCAACTCCACTGAAACATTTTAGCTTGCCCAGTTAAGCCAACCTTTGCTACTTGCTGGCCCAACCAGAAAGCAAAGCATGCTGGAAGTAAAGTCCCTCCTGGGATCCGCTCCCTAGGATATGCTGAGTTCTCTAAAAATATCCAGTTGTTACATGGGTCTTGAGAAGCTGAGGCAGGGAAATCTGACTTCAGGCTACCCTGAGCTGCATAAACAGACCTTGCCTGAAAGCAACTATAAAAAATGATTGTGTCCACTTTGATGAGTACAATTGCCAAATAAAATTCCAGGTGAGGTCTTAGTAATATAATCAAGGACTTCAAATCTCTCTTCATACAAGGTAAGCACATTTTTACTAAGTGTATGTAAATAACTGTTTTCCTTTAAAAAAAAGAATATTTGTTAGGTAGAGAAAAAATATTTACAAATATTTTATTTCAATTTATAAAAGGTTTAGGTATAAAGACGCAATATCAAACTGCCTTTTAAGTATTTGTCATTTTATCCATAGGTTGAAAGAGTACTTAATACTCGACCTAGAAGCTTCCTTCTGCAATGGAAGGTTTATTACAGAAAATAATAACTGGCAGAAGTGCAGAAAGTGACTGCATATTGCTCAGCTCTGAATAGGACATCTAAGCCACACATTGCCCACCCCAAGGCTCAGGGAACATCACAGAAGAGGGAGTTGTAAGATTGTAGACCCTGAAGGGAGGTAGGCATGCAGCCAGACATTATCTTCTAGACATGACAAGACTATTGCAGCCATAAAATCACTGAACCTATGCATATTTCTGCAAGACCTGCACAGGATTTGTCCTATCAAGACTTTAACACAAAAGAGAAAGATCTCAAGAAGTACCACGCTTCACTGAGAGATCAATGAAGTTCAATGCTGATGGTGGGGATGGAGAATGGAAGATGCTTTCCTCAGTGGTAAACCTGCTGGTATATGATTCATGCTCTAGCAAGTAGCCAGGTACATGCCGTTAAATACAACCCAGATAAAACTCCATGGGCCACACATGCAAAAAGACAAGAAAATAGGATGGAGGCTGGCAAGAAAGAAAGGCTGTAATGGAAAGAGAAGAAGATATGGGATTGGGGATTGAGGTACGAAACTATTATAGATTAAATGTATTTATGTATGAAACACTGAAAGAATAAAAGATAAAGAAAAGAAATACTAAAATCACGAAGAGTAGTCTGAGAAAAGCAGATTTTTAATAAATCTAGAAAAAAATTAGACCATCAGTAATATTTCATACACCAACAATCTAGTAGTTTGCTGAGTTCTGAAGAGATAATTTTCATCCTCCTACTTTTGGGTTAGCTCTACTAGAATGTATAAGTCCTGACTTAGTCCACTGGAATAGTCTTGCCATCATAGGACAATGTCATCAGAACTGGACAACAAGAGGTATAGGTCCAACATCCTCTAAAACAACCCTTCGAAAGAAAGAAAGAAAGAAAGAAAGAAAGAAAGAAAGAAAGAAAGAAAGAAAGAAGAAAGGAAGGAAGGAGAGGAAAGGAAGGAAGGAAGGAAGGAAGGAAGGAAGGAAGGAAGGAAGGAAGGAAGAAGGAAGAGAAGGAAGGAAGGAAGGAAGAGAGAGAGAGAGAGAGAGAAGAGAGAGCGAGAGAGAAGAAAAGAGACAGAAAGAGAGAGAGAAAGAGAGAGAGAAAGAAAGAGAGAGAGAGAGAGAAAGAGAGAGAGAAAGAGAGAGAGAAAGAGAAAGAGAAAGAGAGAGAGAAAGAAAGCTCTGTCCAGGAACTGATTGCATATGCTCTGGAAAAAGTGGAGCAAAAACTATCTATAGGTAAAGAAAGACTCGAAATAGTTGCAGCTAATATATCACTAACAAAAACGTTAGTCTAACAGGCTGTTAAAGTTAGAGACACATAACAACTTCACAACTGAAGATTTAAGCTCTGGGTGCATTTGCAAATGTTGAGTTTACGCCCTGAGCAAGCAGAAGATTGTCTAATTGATGGGGAAGACCCAGCCCACAGTGAATAGGACTATTCCCTGAGCAGATGGATAAGATGAGGAAAGCTGCTTTAGTGAAGTTCGGCATTCTTCAGCATCAGACTGGAACTGCTGCAATATTCAGCCCCTGAACTAAGCTGGGAAAACCAGTGAATTCCATGTGCATGAGCCCAATGCCATGCTTCTTTAACTGACTTAATGAGTCAGCATTCTTTGGCATATGTGAACAGGCATGTTGTCTGACAAGAAAGGTTTGCTCCTCTTTAAGCAGTGGAGGATATGGTGTGGCCAGTTCCCTCAGGCCCTGGTGTTGGTACCAGCCCTCCTCCCAAACAAGACTAAGAAATATAACAAGACCATTGTAGGCCAGAATAAAACTTCTTGCTCTCCCTTAAGCCACTTAGTCATGAATTTATCGACAACATGCAGAGTAAATGTAACACTGACAGTGAGATCTGTCTGCTTCTATAGCATGTATAAAAATATATCAACACAATCTTTCCAAAGAGTAAAACCTCCCCACATAATGGATATTAATTCTAAGTCTTAAAATATACCAAGAATACACTTTAAAATGTGTCAAGAAAGAAGTTTACCAAAAGTTTACTAAAATGACCTGATCTTAAATTACTGACACCACTTCTAAATTAGTTTCCATTGTTTAAAAAAAAAAGCGTTCACATTGAGAATATCTGTTTCATTTTACACCAGTACAGTAAGCCAATGAACCTTCTCTAGTACTGAGGACATAGCTCAGTTGAAAGAACACTTAACAAGCTTACAGGAAGCCATGAGTTCCTTCCCTGCACCACATGAAATTGGGCTTAATGCAGAAAATGCAAGAAAGGTTTTCTTCCTTGGTGGCTATCATTGTCCCAGAGCCCAAAAGAGTCAGGGGATTTCTTAACCCTTGATGCGTTACCAGAGCACAGAACTCAAGCAAAGCTAAGTGCTGTGATCAGACTCTATGCAATTTTAGGAAAGCCGGATGTATCCACAGTATGCAGTCTCCTCTTTGGGCAATTTGCATTTCACTGACAAGCTCACAAATTCTCATCATTCATGGCCCCCTTTTCATCCAAACGGATAGAACTGAAACTCCTCTGCTTTTAAGTTTTTAGCACATTCTGCCATTCTGTTCAACGATGAGCCCACCTCTTTCCTAGACTCCACTAGACTCCATTTCTGTCTTCTGACAACCTCCCCTCAGGAGGAAAAAAAAAATAATCCATTTTGCTATCCAGAGAAATTTAGCTCACATTCTTCTAATACAAACTGCAGATTCAGCTTTGGATCTCCCTCTGCTGAGTAAAGACTTGGACAGAGTTCCAAAATTACTTCTTGCCAAGTCCTTCATAAACTTACACGAGGAGCACCCTGCACCCTACCTTGAATCAGGAGGGAATAGGTAGAGTTTGTGCTTCCTGTTATAGTTCAATAAACCCAGAAGGGAAAAATGATATAAAACATAAAAGTCTCACTGGTAATCAAAGTTATCAAAGTAAAGAATTTATCCTTGGAAGACAAATTACTATCCTTTCTCAGTTTACATCCCACTCTTTTGTAGTCCTGTGATACTTCTCAGTTCACTTGGATTTACTACATTTCCCACACAGTATTCCATCCTCTGACCATCTTAAATTCTTCATCTCCAGAGGCTTGGGAACTACCAGCTGAAAAGCTTTTAGGAATTAATACTGCCGAGCATTGTTCAGACAATTTCAGCAGTCCAAAGTGAGACAGGAACAGGAAGCAGCTCTGCCCATAGGTCTGCTCAAGGCCACTCAACAGCATCCATAAGGATACCACCTCCCTTCACCTACAGGTCTCTCTAGCTATGAACTCCAGAAGCTACTTATCCGGAATGCTTCTCTCTCTCTCTCTCTCTCTCTCTCTCTCTCTCTCTCTCTCTCCTCTTCTCATTTTTTATCTCTTTTCTCTCTCTCCTCTCCTCTCCTTCCCTCTTACCACTTCCTCTCATTCTCTTCCCACCTGTTTTTGGAAGCCTAGTGGAAGTACTTGTCCTGATTCCCACTTCTGTGGTGAGCAGTATCCTTGTACAGTATCCTTGTGCATTGTCAGGGAAGACCTGAAGGATACTTGCAATCCAATCTAATACATGATGCAACATTCAGCCATGGGACAGAGAAGGGAGATCCTGCTTGGCTTGCTGCAATTCAGCTTTGCAGTATCACTGGTCTTCTACTACTTGAGAACTCAAGGAAGATTTAAAAAAAAAAAAAAAAGAGTGTGACTGCTTCACTCCCTTGAACCTAATCATTGACCAGCCTATTTTTTAACCAGTCCTTATATTTTTTTGTTTTACCCAACAATGCATATGAGTCCTCCAAAATATGACAATTGCCACTCAGAAGAAATGTTCACTTTGCCCCTTTAGTTTGCCATTTTAGTAATTATCTCCTTGAATTGCCTCTTACCATTACCACTGAATTCATTATTTAATAATTCTTCAGCTGAGCATTCATTGAACAAAGCTTCTCCATGGAAACCAGTTGTTGCAACTATGATCAATTTACACTAAAGTGTTAATAACCAGTTTGACATAGCATAATAGTGCTTATAATTCCATTAACAGAAGAATCTTTAAGATAAAAAAAGACTCACTCCAAAAGAGAGTAGATGCCTCTGTTCACTTAAAGTCAAACACATGTAATAATATTTACAGGGACTAATATCTTTGAGTTACTGAACATTAGACTCTTTGGCAGTATGCTGAGTATTCTTATATATTAACTTGCATAGGACTAGCTGTATAGGAAAAACATTATTATTCAGAGACATGGAGAGACTGAGAAACTAGCACAGTCTGTCCTGTGATGCAGGTCTTCTCAACTCCAAAGTCCCACCCCCCCCCCTTAAACTGTGAATTGTTTGTACAGATAAAATTATTGACATACATAAACTCACTCTGTGAGTTTTTACAGGAATCAAAATTTTACTCTTTTATGGAGATAACTGAAGACACTTATTAAATGGGAGCTGGAAAGAAAAAAAAAAGCTGAGTAAAGGAGGAGAAAGATCTGGAAGACTTTGCCTAAGAAGGCCTGCAATGCTTGGAGGCACCACTTGTCCAGAGTGAGTAGTCTGTGTCTTTCTCAGGAAAGAGTGAAAGGTTGTGCAGTTGAGCACATGGTGCCCATGAGCAGAATTCAGATTATACCTTCATTATGTGATTAAAAATATCGCCAACCATCTATGCCAAATAAATTAGAATCTCTGTTTTCCATCTTCAATTCATTAATAATGAGCACTGAGCTCATAAGAAAGTCCCAAGGGTCTAAAAGTTGAAAAAGAATTAGATGGGCCAAACATACATATGCATATACACACACATACACAGACAGGCATACATATACATTCACAGACATGTATGCACATTCATATATGTGTATTCAGACATACATGTGTACATGTCCACAAATGCGTTCATACACATGTACACAAGTGCACACATAAGCATATGTATACATATAAATGTTCCCTTTATCTCTTTCCCCTCTCTCTTCCCCTTCTCTCTCTCTATATATGTGTGTATATAACACATAATATATATTCGTTTCTCTATTGCAATGTAGAAAAATTCAGAGGTAAATATCATAATTAAATTACATGAAAAATAAACCTTGTAAATTCAGAGGAACCAAACCTAGGTACTGAAAATAGGTCAGTTGTTGTCCACTCTTAATATGCTAAAGCTGCCTGCTTATTCCACGCACTGCGCCTGGCTGTGTTAACGAATTCTGACAGCACGAGAGTCATTCACTTCCTTCATGTGCAACCAAGGTCTCTGCTACCTCACTTCCCCTCTTGGACTGCAAACTATCCAATCTTGACTTCTCCGTTGTTGGACCGGCCCAGGCAAGATGGCACTGGGAGGAACAAGGTGTAGCCAAGCACATAGGGCCTAAGATGGCACTGGGAGTTAGTGTGCTGACACCAAGCTAGCCTGAGAAAGGAACAATCTTAAGCCATATACATTCTCTGCAAAATTCTCAAAGTACTATACCAAAGTCTGATCACTTAAACATGTGGTGTGTGTCTGTATGTGTGTGTGTGTGTGTGTGTGTGTGTGTGTGTTTCTTTTATATGCAAGTATAAAATTAATATAGGATTTTTTTGCAATTTCTTTTAATTTTGACATGTGGTATCCCTCCAATGAATACATATAATGCTGCTTTATTACATTTTAAAATATATATGCCAGAGTATGTATCAAAGATATTTAACCTTTATTGTATGGATAGGAATATAAAATGATAATAAAAATTAAATAATAATTTTGCCTTTGTGCTTAGAATATAGAAACCACAGGAATTACCTCACAAGAGATCATGAAGTCAGCAGCCCTGAACATGACTCGTAAACCACCCCCCCAACTCAAGGCTCTGGGAACATAAGGAAAGAGGAAGCAGTAAGAATAAAAGTGTCACAGGGGAAAGGACATTTACCGTACTGTGTTTTCTATATATAACAGGATTGCTGGACCCATGAACTCTCTGAAGCTGTGTCTAGTTTCACCGCACAAGATTTACCCTGTTGATATTTCACTGTGGAAGGGGGAAGATGTCAGAGAATCCATACTCCCCAGAGAGAATACTGAGGGTTAATGCATGATGGGCCAGGAACAGGAGCTAGTTACCCCGTGGTGTACCCACTGATAAACCTTCCATGATCCAGCAAGTGATGAGACACGTGCCAGTACGGACAACCCCTATGAAACTCAACGGGTCACACATAAAAAAAGACACAAAGGGAAGAGGAAGATTGTTATAAAGGAAGGAAGTTTGCATTGGAAGAAGGAAGGGAGATAAGATTGGGTAAATGGGAGTATAGATGACATAAATTTGTGGTATTCCTATTTGAAACTGTCAAAGAATTTTTAAAATGATAGTAAAAACAGAATAAATTGTCATTGCAAAGTAATATTGATCCAGAGTGGGCATGTAGATGCTTTTCTGCGGACTCCACAGTGCAAGGAAGGAACACTGCATTGCATCACCTCTAATGCACAGCAGACAGCCCCACATGTTCTCTAGACCAGAGATTTCCCTGAGCAGAAATTCTGAATTCTTTTTAGGAACTTACAGATGACTTATGGTCGCCTGTATAATCTTACAAGAAATACATGTATGCCACTTCCTAGTAAGTAACTAATATTTTAGAAAGTGAATCTGATTATTTCCTACAGTAGTCAACTTGCAGCTTAACTGAAAACAAGTCATCTCATTGTGTGAAACTATGTTGAGGATATTTCTGTACAACAGTGTTAACGATGAGAAATACTTCACACTTGCTGCCCACAATAGATCTACAATTTATTTTCTTTCCCCCTGGTAGTGCCTTTCATGAAGTTATCATCCTTTGGAAAACCAGAGTTCATAAGGGTGAGAGGACTATGGGTTCTTTTGACATTTCTGTTTGGCCATGACTTTGAAAATTAGAAAAACAGGTCTCAGAACACAGCCGGCCATGACTTCTTTAGTCTCTGTAGACACATGGTAAATGCCTTAGCAGTAGCACAACATAATTTGTCACTGAGACTTTTGTAAACTGCTGTATATTGTGTGGCTTAAGGAGCTTCTCTTCACCACTGTAGAACAGTTTAGAAGATGGTCAGAATGCCAAACATTCTCTGTCCGTACCTTCTTCAAAAGTGATCCTGTTCAGACCAGTAACTCTATGTCTATGATTGTGTATCAATATTCCTAAATATGGAACAACATTCCTAAATACAGATCTCCAGTCTGACTTTAGCAGTGAGCTCTCAATTCACATATTCAGGTAGTTACTAGATATTTCCCTTAAAATTCTTAATATAGCTCTCAAGTGTAACATATTCAGAAGAAAAGCAATGATGTGTACTTTTGCATGTACACACACACACATCCAGAAGCCATGTTTCATGATGCCAAAATCTCAGTAAAGTCTAGGATTTTATATCACTCTGTATTTTCCTCAGTCTCACACACACACACACACACACACACACACACACACACAAACACACACACCAGCTCTCTGTTGAGAAAACAAAGATATTGTTTTAAAAGTACAAGTACATGAATGAGCTGGAGATAACTCAGTCTGCACAAATATGAAGGCCTGGGTCTGATCACTAGCACAGACATTAAAAAGTCAGGCATTGTGGCCCAAACTTATAATCCAAAATGGAAGAGGTAAAGACAGAGGAATCCCTGGAATTTACTAACCAGCCAGTCTGGTTTAATCATCTAATCTCAGGGATTAGCAAGAGACCCTGTTTCAAAACACCATGTGGTCAGCTTCTGGGAGGAGCACCTGAGATTGACTGCTGGACTCCACATCCACTACGCACATGTACATATATGCACCTGAACATGCATGCACATAAGCACACACATACACAAACACACACACACACACACACACACACACACACACACACACACAATGCAAATACAGTCCTGTTATCCCCCCAATTTAGTGTCTTCAAAGACTTACACAACTCTCATGAAAACATCCTTACACAATAAAGTCTCATCTGCGGCCTTCCTGACTCAGCTCTCTGACCTTCCCTCAGTCTTCAGCCATCCCATCTGCGTCCCGTCGTAGGCACGCCCTTCCCATTCTGTCTAAGACCTTTATGCACAGTTTGCCATACCTATAATTTCCTGCCCCAGGATCTTTCAAGTCATTCAAGACTTTGTTTAAATGTCCTAATCCTCAGGGAGATCTTCCTGACCATCATCATTGTCCACTCACGCTCATATGTGTGTTACTTGGGGGTGAGAGAGAGAGCTCAGAGAGAGAGGAACCTCATCACTAACCTGGAAACCTGAGTTCAATACTTGGAAGCCCATGTGGTGAAGAGAGATTAACTGGCTGAGGAAAACTGACCTCTATCCATGCAAGCACATGAACCCCTTGTTCACCTAAGTTGTTTGGGATGTTTTTATTACAACATAAAGATAAACTGTAAAAATAAAAATTATTTCTTCAAAAGAACTGGTACATTATTCTGTACAATGTTAACTTTGTTTCAGCTTGACTAAATGATATATATACATTTAGTAAAATATGATAGTTGGGTCAGTTCTAAGATATTATCATTGAATAAATACTCTGAGTGTGGAAAAAACACTCACCAATGTGGGAGAGCATCATCCAAAACACTGACGAGTTCAAACACAGAGGTCAAGCATAAATACAATTTGACCTGTCTGTTCCTCTTCCGTCCTCAGAGAATTTTAACTCAGGTCTCTGGACATGATAAAGAATTTATATTATCACCTCTCACCCATAACTGTGTGAGCCAACTCCCATAATAAATACAATACAAATAAACAAATACAAGTTCATGCATATGTTTATGTATTTTATTGTATCTACTTCACTGCGAAACCTTGACCAATGCACTATTTTACTTTCTCTGTGAAACTTATGTGTGTTAACATAGTCTATTATGTGTTGATATTTTGACAGCATCTTACCATTACAATGAAATAAATAAGCAAGTAAAGGTCAAACTTACAAGAACCTTGTCTGCTTTTCAGTGTATATGTCGAACCCAAACAATGCCTGGTGTAGGATAAGGTTTTTATCAAATTCAAGAAGTGGATGTGTGAATACATGGAAGATGAATGAATGGACAGCTCTCTCTTAAAAGAAAAGACAACAATCCTCTTCCTCATTTTAATCACAGACAAGAGAAAAAAATGAAAAATCAGAAGACACTGATATACCATTTTAATATCCTTTTTAAAAAGTTGGGAATTCGCTTCTTAGCATGAGATTGAAATTCATGCTGGAAAACAACACATTTATTGCCACAAACCAATGATATAGTGACATCAGTAGAAAGCTAAAAGAAGCCTCATGCAGCATGATAGTTGAGGTAGAAAAAATGAAATTTTTGTTCCTAAAAAATTCTTACAAATCTGAATGTTAGGTGGGATCCTTAGTCTATTTAAATCTTTTCTTAAAAAAAAATTTAGGGCTGGAGAGATGGCTCAGGGATTAAGACTATCTCTCAAGCAGAAGTTCCCAAGTAAAAACACCAGGCAGAAATGACAGGAGACTGCACTTCTGGTCCTGTTGGGTGGAACCGAAAAATCCCAGAGGGAAGCAAAAAAAAAAGGCGAAAGCAATCTAAGATGGTTCCCAAAGTCACCTTTGGTCCTCCACAGGGGCACACAATGCTCTCTGATTCACACACACACACACACACACACACACACACACACACACACACTCTCTCTACATATATAGTGTCCATAGAGAGTAAGCCTGCCTTCCCAACAGTACTGAAGCCAAACTATTGTTCAAAACTATTTCTGAAATACCTCATTTTAGCTTAGGAAGTTGATATTTAACTTTTATGCTATAATCAGTTCATTCTTCTTTCAATTAAAGTTCCTCAAAAAAATAACACTGCTTAGTACTGTGTACAAAGTCATGTGCACCAGTTTTTTAAATTTAGCTAAATTGTTGAAAAGTGCCACTACCTGTAAGATTCAGTAACTGATTCACTTTTTTCTGTTTGATATTACTTTCTCATTTACAACTACGAAGATGAAAGTAATAGTTTTTTTCGCTGTTAAATACCAAAACGTCTAGAAATTTGGCATGAGGTTGTATGCAGTGAAGAACTAATAGATTTGTAACCACCAATTGCATAGAAGGAAAAAGGAAAAGAAGCCTCCCTTCCATGTGTGCCAATTTCCACGGTGTTTAAACACTCCCGCTGAGCCCTATTTCAGTCTGCCAATGTGACATCAACTAGCTAGCAAAAATTTAGGAAAACTTCGCAACTGATTCTTGCAAGATGGAAAAGCTCATCACTGGCTATGCAGCACTCCTCTTTTTAACTCCCAGGGTTGGAGAATTTGCATTTTCATCTACCAAAAAGATCCAGGCTACTAGATCCACTGAGTGTTCTTTTGCTTCAGAGAAAAGCACTCATGCATTGACATTTTTACTGAAGATGAATAATTATGTCCCTTATTTTATTAATGCTTGTTTTTCAACGTGCAGAAGATGAACAACCTATCTTTTTTGAATGCCTACTTTGTGCAGGGCATCTGATTTTATATTCATTAATTCCATTAATTCTTGCAGCAATTCTGAGATCGCAAATAACTCATAGTTCTTATAATTAACTGGTTGCATTAAACTCTAAAACTTCATTTATTCTTGCAGAAAAAAAATTCTTAGCAATTACTGGTTGAATGTTTTCAGCAATATTAAATTAAATAAATAATAGATTAATTCACTTTTGTCATCTATCCTGTAGACCATGACTTTTTAAACATTTTGCATTAGTGACTCTTTTGCACCTAAGAATTTTCTTACAACCCCAGCTTGAAAATTAAACATTTACTGATAATAAATAATAAAAAATTATTTTAAAAGTTATTTGGAATGCATCTACTGCCACTGTTTGTTAAAGATGAAAATAAATTTGGATACTACTGAGATGGATATACTTGTTTATTTTTACATAAAGATTAATTCTTGATTGAACATTTGATACTTTAAAATGTAGAATACCTCTATATTTCTTACAGAATTGAACAATATTTTGATTTTTTTAATTGTCAGTGCTGAGAAGACCATTTTGCATTTAGTTCTTGATTCTGGATAAAGCTAGCTACAGTGTGTCATTTGAGCTTGTATAACACGCCTTTTCAGCTGCCAGGAATGGAAAACTTGGTAACTTTATCTCCCAAGTAGCTATGCAAATATGTAGTGCAAATGACAGAAATATGTTTGGACCCATTTCTGAAAGTGTTGGAAATTCTACCCTAATCTCAAGCCAAAGTGCATTGAACATTTTTTAAAGACCTGAAGCCAACAACTCAATCAGCAATTTTCAAAACCAAACACCCTAACATAGTAGAATCCCAAGATATCCTGACTTGTTGCATGCTGAAGAATGAGTAATGTTCATAGGAAAACTCTTTAAAAGCCTTTGCTTTTCAACAATTATATTTCTAAAAGGGCAGAAACATAGGTATATTAAAAAGCACTGTGATGTATAACAGTCATGAATCTGAGCCAAAGCTTTTTTTTTTTAAGTAATCAGCCTTCTTAGCAGGACATGGTGTGATAATAACATGCATGGAGCCTAGTGATCATGTTGATTTCTCAGTGCCAAGACTATTGATATCCTGAAATGTGACACTGGCAAATCCTATCAGAACACACGAGATTTATTATTTCTTTCCATTTTAAAACAGAAATCTTTTGCTATCGCCATGTTTTTCTCAATCCACACCTTTAGTTCCATGGTGCCATATAAGTTGGCAACCCACAGCTTAGAAAGCTGGGTTTTAGACTTTGTCATGATATTTAAATATTGTAAAACCCCTTCTGTAGAATGAGGAGAAAGACTTCCATGCTACTTTTATGACAAAGATACCCACAGAGTTCAGTACCACAAGCATTTTTTTCCTCAACATATGAAATGTATATCCATGTCACCCTCTGTCCTTCCCCCAACTTGGTTCACAATGGGAAGGGCAGGAGGTCATCCAAGGTGAGGCGCTCCCCATTAAAGATAAGGTTGCTCTCTCACACTTGGTGATACATCTTTTCTTTTAATAAATGTGGCTCTTCTATCCCCAGAGCTGGACAGTTTTTATTAAAATTCCCTTCCTAAAAGCATATTTATCGGCAAAGCACTTTGCAAAATAACCTCTCT
The DNA here is from genome assembly GCA_023101885.1 of Typhlomys cinereus. NCBI lineage: Eukaryota > Metazoa > Chordata > Mammalia > Rodentia > Platacanthomyidae > Typhlomys > Typhlomys cinereus. The sequence continues at coordinate 7,103,503 of JALPQD010000065.1, read as the reverse complement.
TCAGAGACATCGCTACCATCCTAGCAAGAACAGCCCAATTTTAAAAATAAGCCAAACTATTATTATCACTGTTTTTATCCAGCCAATGGGCCTTGGTGTCTCTATCAGTGTGGAGAGCATGTTTTTGAACACATTAGAATAGGTGGTACTTTGTAAGGAAGTGTTTTTTAGGGGTTGCTTGGTTTTGATCCAAAAGAGACTGCACCATTTCCTTCATTCTCTCTCACAGGAGACTCAGCTTTCAAGATATACTAAAACTGACCACACAGATTTTAATAATATCTTTATTTCACTGTCTGGACTTTCATTGATATTCTTTCTGGGAAAATCTTCTCTTCAAAAAATCTTCCTTCACAATATTCATGATCTGTATGTGTCATTTCAAGGGTAACAAGCACACCAATTTCCTCCTCCTTATAATTCGGAGAGCACACAGCTTGGGCTCACCTGCATCCCTACAGTGATAATCCCACACTTAGAATATAAGGTGTGTTTTACTTGATATGAAATCATAGCTCTACAGCTGTGGTTGGCCCAGTCCTGATATGTTTATCATTCTCAAGCTCACATGAGGACTCTTACAAACAACACTGTGTTTGTTCCATCATCACTCACTTCTGCTGCATTATCTTGTGACTTTGGGGGGGGGGGATTGTGTGTGTGTGTGTGTGTGTGTGTGTGTGTGTGTGTGTGTGTGCATATAAGAAGGCAATTGAGAATATGTGCCTGTGGAGACCCTAGGGTAACATCAGAAATCATCCTCGATTGCTCTACCTCTTTATTGCTTTGCTGTATGTTTTCCCAGACTCCATGTTCTAGGACCATACACACCCTGGCATTTTTATTTGAGATCTGGGGATCTAAATTTAGGTTATTTCGCCTTTGAGGTAAAGATTTTAACCCATGAGCCATCTCTCCAGCCCTTGTCTTATTTTTAATGATTTTTAACCTGTACTTTGGAAAAATCCATTTTTTATACTTAAATGATGTTACCAACTAATATATAATATATTCCAAGAAGAGAAAGAATGACTTCAAGTCTGGAGCACACATACACATGCAGAAAATAGAATATAATTATACTCAATCAAGGATCCCCATAGAAAGAAAAGAGCTTTCAACACAGTAGCAGACACACACTCCAAGTGTTGTGGTACATAACAAAAGGAAACAAATTAACAGGTAAGACTCAATTTTTCAATGTACAGTTAGAAGTTTAAAACACCCGGTTTGAAAGGATCAAAGCATATTCAGAACAAGACAGCAGCGTTCATCTTTTTCTGCTCCTCCACTCCGGTGGCCAGGATGTGCAGCCTGGACTACTTGGCCCCCATGGCAGAGCACACGCACCTGCCACCTGACTCAGACACCATTCTTCCCATTAATCAGTCATTCTTGCTTTAGAATTACAGTCCTTCTCTCTAGACCATCCAAGCCACTGACAACCAGGTTGGTCCAAAGGGAGTGTGTTATGTGTGCTTACTATACAGCCAGCTTTTTAAGTTTACAAAGATGCCATTTTACAAATATCCAGAGCTGTCTACTGAAGAAGCAAGTGGAATTCTTGTCATTACAGCCAGAGGTGCCCATTTCAACATTAAACAGATTGACAAAATAATATAAACACAAATAAATCAAATCAGTTTCTCAATACTGTCTTTTTTTTCAATCACACCTCAAAGAGTCATTTAGATACTAATCCCTAAATTCCAAGCCCCATCGAGTGAAATTATAATGCTGCTGATGTGCAAATATATATATATGTGTATGTACATGTGCATATTTGCATATTCTTTGTACACCTATAATTTCTCTCTCAATACTGTTCCATTCTTTTAGGGATAACATGGGTTCACTGAAAAATCTATGACTTAGATGTGTGCTTCTCTCTCCTCCGTAACTCCTCTCTCTCTCTCTCTTTCTCTCTCTCTCTCTCTCTCTCTCTCATAGTATTTCTGTACATTACAGAGATACATATGTGCTTTTATGAACATATGTATGAATGGTTGTATTTACTAAGTATATAAATTTACAATTAATTCATTTTCATTTTTACTTTAAGAAAAATAGATACTCCTAAAAGGAATGCCAGTTTCTTCTGGAAGATTCTAAGTCTGGGGATAAGCTTATCCCAGTTAAAATCCACACTGTTTCAACACCCTAACTTAAATTCTCTACCTGGTTTTAAACAGAGAATCTCCACAATGAATCTTACACTATAAATTAACTGTAGGTTGTACATCTCCATAATTAAGTCATCAGAACTAAATATGATCAGAACTAAATGATCAGTTTTACATAGGGATAGATCCGAGCACACTATTTTTCACCAAAATTAAACCATGTAAGAATCCTACAGTCAGGAAGTAACTAGCTTTTAACCTCAATTTTCAAAAACTTGGGCAGTTTTCCTTGATAATTAAAGTGAGTTAAATGGTCTCTTCGTATGCCACACTTAATCTCTAATTCTGGAAATCTCTTTCCAGGGTTGTAAAAGGGCTGGTTGTGGTAAGAATCACCTCAATGCTGGTAGTCACACCCTAATCTTCCCATAAGGATTTATTTGAGCTTTGTAGAGTCGATAAGGAGTTTATGGCATTCAACTTGACAAGATCTTAAGTGGTTTCTCAAAAAATCAATTTTTAAAACAAATTTGTTTTATATATTTAGATAAGCGCATAAGATTTTTATCTGCAGAAATCATTTCATGATAAAAAGTGTCAATATGTGCTGCCACTTATTGAAAGTTATCCCCTACTTGCTAATGATTGTGGAGAGTGATGTATTAAATTGAATGTCCCCAGAAGGAAAGCTAGATGATATATACAGGCACAAGACTGTGACAAGAAGTTAGACATAATGGCTCTCGTTTCTGAAGTTCATGAGCTGTCCCTTTAAAGGGATAGAGATGACAGTGGCCAGCTGACCTGGTAGTCAGGAGAGAAAATGTGTTTGACTATTAAAGCTGGAGAGAGGGAAAGGGCTGGTAACAGGAAGACTATTTGTTTAATTGTAACAAACTAAGTATAATAAACTCACTACTTACAGAGAAGGAAATATAGCCATCCCTCTCATGCTCTATTTCACTTTTCAATGCCTCTGTTATACTCATGGTTGACCATGATCTGAAATGAAAAGGTCCACAAACAAATAATGCATATGTATTTTTTTGAGACAATGGGTCATGTAACCCAGATTGGCTTCAAACTTGCTCTACAGTTTAATGAGATCTTTCTATTTGATTTTTTAAATTTATTTATTAGTTTAATGAGATCTTGAGCTAATGATCTTTCTGTCTTCATCTCTCAAGTGCTGGGTATATACATCATGCCCAGCAATCTTTAATATTAAATAACTTTTAGAAAGCATATTGATATAATTGCTCCATGTTCACACTGATTGTCATTGCTATTCACTGTCCAATTTATAAATTAGGCTTTGTCTTGGGTGTGTAGGGTTGGAAAAACAATGCAACATATATAGGCTTCACTAATATAGGGTTCAAGCACCTGGCACAGCTCTTGGGAAATCAGCCCTGCAGATACAGAATTGTAGATATGGAATAACTACTGCAAACATAATAACTGAGAATATGATAACTTATACTAGGAACTCAGCATCTTGCTCAGTGACAGAGCCCTTGCCTAATACACACAGGCCCTGGGCTCAATCTCAATCACTACCAAAAGCACCTAAGTACAGATAAAATGAGAAATGCTAGACCTCACTCACAACAAGCTAAACTTACTTGCCTTCAGCTGTGAACCACTGTCAAGTCCACCTGGCTCCAATGGAGAGTTCTAATCCAATCCTCACACAAGAGGGCCTGGATAAACACCATGCATAACATAACAACACAACACCTGTAGAAAATACGAGAGCAGGTGAGTGTGACTGATGTCTGGGTCACAGTTGGCCAACGCCCCCTTAAACTCTCTTGTTCACTATCAAGAATGATTGTTTGCTCCTCTACAAGTTCATAACTTCTACTAACTGAAGCATGAAAGATAATTTTAATGGAGACTTTATAAGCATAAACAACTTCAAATGACAAATCAAATCGGAACACAAACAAAAAAAAATGTTGGAAATCACATCCATTAGGTAAAAATATGTCTTTTGCCTTTTTTGTTCTTTGTTTTTATTTTGTTGCTCAAGGTCTCAGTACATACCTTGTATTTCAATGTTCAATAAACTTGATAAGTAGAGTAGAAAGCAACAAAAATAATCTTATGTTTTTATTGTAGAACACATTATAACTTAAGGACCCTGTTGAAAGCTAATTGCACTAAACTCATAAAAATATTACATTTCAAAATAGTAAATATTGACAAATAAAACCAGAAGAATTTATGAAACTATAAATTACATCCACTCTTACCACAAGCCCTAATGCAGTATATTGAACAAATAATAAAATTTTGAGGAGATAATAAAAAGTAATGGCATAGCTTTAATAACTTGAAAGCTACAACTACTTCAAGCAAGACTTTCCATCACCACTGTGGTGCCCTCGCTTATTAGCAGCTTTGCTTAGTCATGATTTCAATGATTTTTTTTTTGTTTCCTCACACACTGAAGCCCTTGTCAAGGATTTCTATGCATCTCAATTGACAAGAGAAATATGTTTGGCTTTGATTCACTATCCTTGAAAGTTCATAGTGTGTACTGTACCAGCTTTGAACACAAGGCAGTCTGTGAGTAACATAAAAACATTCAAAACTTAACCAAAGTGTATTAACCAAAGTGTCATAATGCCTAATGCATAATGGGGAAAAGCAAGCAGCAAGCAGTAGACATTCAAGGATTAAAAGGAATCCAGGAAAACACATATTATTGTTTTTTTTAACTTGTTTTAAAAAATTTTTTATTCAATTGTGCATGTGTGCATCTGCCGCGCGAATGTATATGTATGCGTGTGTGCATGTGTGTGCGCGTGTGTGTGTGTGTGTGTGTGTGTGTGTGTGTGTGTGTATGTGTGTGTGTAGAACCATGGGTGAATTCAGGAACCACCATGGACCACCTCTACCTCCTCCTCTGCAATGGATTCACAGGCTCTGCCCTACCCGGACCAGAAATGCAGGCTGGCCCCACTTCCACCTGGCGTCTATACATGGGGTCTAGGATCCGAACTCAGGACCTTCCGCCTGCAAGGCAGAGGCTTAACCCCTGAGCCACCTCTCCAGCCCCACATATTGTTTTTAAGACATAATTTTGTAAATATATAGGTTATCTTTCAAATTCTATGTTATAAAATATACCTGAAAAAATGCTGGATAGCAGTGAAAAGCTAAAAATGCTATTTGTACTTACTCCACCATACGGTTTTTTGGGGACAAAACTCAAGTTGCCAGATCTGTGTGCAAGCTAGTCCCTAAAATCACTTTAAACTCACTCTGAGAATTCTATGTCAACCATAGAATAGAAGCTGATATTGAGTAGATATGTGGTTCAGACCCTGCAAAGACAAAATACGCAGCATTTTATTTAAGTATGAGCTGTCCCAACAAGACCCCATGTAATAAATTAACAATAATTTCAGTATTTTTACAATAAACCAAAACTTCATAGGCTATGTCCTTCAAAGTTATTTATATGCAAGTTAAGTATTATTGAAGACCGAGATGGAGACAAAAAACCTTGAATTCTTTCCTCTCTGTCCTCATACATGAGCAAACCAATGCTTTTAAAATTTCATTTTCATCTTTTTTCCATAGTCTTTTAGTTTCCACTTACATTATTACATTGTCATTGGCACCCTTCACAGTCCATCCTAAATGCAGATTTATCTAGTTATATTATCCTTGCCCTTAAACAAAAAAAGAAAAAAGAAAAAACTATTTTTCAGAAAATGAAGCTCTGTCTGCAGGCCTGTTAACACAACACTGTTGAACTGGGTCAGGAACTTAGTGGTTGGGATTTCAGGCTCTGCCCCAAGGGAGGCAGGTCCACAGATGTAGCCAGCAAAGGCCCCATCTGAGAGAGCTGCTACTTAATCACCACTGCTCATCTTTGACATAAACCTGATGTCTGCAGAGAAACTATTAATTTGTATTTTTACAAAATCTTCTGATTTGTGAGCGTAGGAGATTAATTCAAAAGAAAAGTTGATGTGTCTCAAGTCAATGAAGAGACATTTGTTATGTAACTATATTCTCTAACATGCATCCATTTGGGATGCATATTCTGTAGCTAAATAATACTCTCAACCGCCTCCTTCCATGTGCTCCTCTGCCCGTGTGTTCCTTTCCAGTGTCTAGATTTGTGTGTGATCTTAAGACTTACTTCACATTCCATTTATCCTAATATTTTCTGAGCTTATTGAACACATTTGTTTGTCCTCTGAAGTGCCCCAATATTTGGACATTACTTTTTTATAGAAGTCACTTTATTTAGGTCAGTTTCTCTTTTCAGGTGCACTTTTTATCTTTAATCAAATGGCTATTAGTGCATGGCTCATATTGGAATCAACATTAAATCATCTGCAGCAAACTACACAGTTGTTCATTCAATTAATAGTGAAGCACTTAATTTTAATGAAGGAATTAACATACTGAGTTCAGCCTGGTGTAGTCCAGACTGGGATTCAACACAGTACTTCGAAGTCATGTGTTAGTCATGTTAGGTAGCATTTCTTTTCCCCTTCACAGTTTGTATACATATTTTAGATAGGGGATGTCCTAGTATAACATCAATTTTCTCAGCACTGAGTTCTTTATTTTCCCATGAAATGACGGTTTGCACTCCCTCAAACACATCCTTAAAATATCTAGACTCTGCATGGAGTGTTTAGATTGCTTTATAAACCAATTTTAGGCCTGTGATATATTTGTGCCATTTGTCTGCAAACACAATATTTTTGAATTGATGTAAGTTGACCTGAATGTTTTCACAAACTGAGAAGCAACATCATTTCAAATTTACCCAGCTAACCATTTTCAAGTCCAAATATTGTCTTAAATTGGATTAGTTTATACTGAAATAGACTATTCCAAAGATTCATATATTTTAATTCAGACATTAAGGAAACAGATCTCCTGAAAGCCACTCTTGTAAACTTCCTTCTCCATAACCTGTCTCAATGGTGATATACATCTTTATGTTCATTTTTCAGCCATCCTGAAGCACACTCCCATAATGGGAGAATCAAAGAGTATTCCTAGTGCACAAGGGAACTTAACTATCATTTAAATTTGTACACCAAGGAAGAAAATTTTTTTTAAAAAACCCTGTGGTCTTCAGAATGTTCTAGACATGGAGTCTTGAATCCCACTAAGCTGAAGTGAGAGAGGGCAGAGTTCCCTAAAGGTGCCAATAAGAAAGCAGAGATCTGAAAACAAATAAAATATCACAGGAGTTAAGGAGACTGGTTGATATTTGAATTTGAGTAGCTGAAGTTCAAACTGGCATTTCTACAATTTAAGCTGCATATTTAAGGAAAGGGGGAAAAGAAGAAGAAGAAAAAGCCAAATGCTGAAAATTAAATCCTCCCGTGAACAGTAATGCTGTTTGAAAAATTAGAGACTTGTCAAAGAACAGCCATAACATTTACAAAAATGTGGGGACAGAACAAATTAAATGACAAAACCTGTGTAAGAAATTCTCTGGTCCTCCCTGCTGGTAGAACAGACACACACTGAGCTGTCAAGGAAACATCAAGCTAGAGACTTGTTTAGAGTCCAAATCCACATCTCTGTGTGATGGAGGTAATGGAAACTCTTGTACAATAGGCTCACAGAGTCTTTGGAAATAGATAACAGTAGAGTGTGTGGAATCTAATAATGGATGTGATTTCAAACACTTTCTACTTGTATCTGCAGCACAAAAGTCTAAGTGCTCTGAATTCTATCTCACAGAAGTCAGGAGTCAGGTCAGAAGACAATAGGAAGAAATTATGAGGGAAACGTATAAAGCATATGCATGTATATGTATAACATATGTAAACATATAGATGGAAAATAGATGGTGATAGGTATAAAGAAATTCATAATACACAGATGGCAGTTAGATGACAGATAAAAGATAAAGATATATGGATATATGGTGGATATATAGATAGATGATAGATAGACAGATACATGACAGATATTTGTATATATAGACAGATAGATAAACAGATACATGATAAATAGATATTTGTATAGATGAATAGACAGATATATAATAGATAGCTGTTCAGATAGATAATAGATGTGTATAGATAGATGATAGATAGATAGATAGATAGATAGATAGATAGATAGATAGATAGATAATAGACATGTATATAGTATATTGGTACATACAAGGTGTTTATAGAATGTTTTGTCTAGTTTGTTTTGTTTGCTTTTGTAATACTGGGGATCATACCCAGGTGTCATGCATACTAGGTAAGTACTCCACCACTAAACTATACTTTAGTATCTATGTTTAAACCAAAGAAATAGAAAACTTATCCATTCTTTATCCATTTTTCAATCAGACACTTAGCCCAAACATCAATATACATAGTTGTCTTAATTTGCAACCTCCTTGTGATAAATTCGATATGCAACATCTGTGCCTTTTAGAGGTTGAAATGATGTTGATGTCAAAATGTCACATAATCAAAAGCAAATAAAAGCAACCCTGTCATGGGTTTCTCCCATCAAAGAATAAAAAGTCTATGCAATAGAGGCTGTGATAGTTAAGCCTGGGTGTCAACTTGACACACCCAGTATTATCTAAGCTGAGCTGAGACCACCTCTGGAAAGGATCAACTGAGACTACTTGAAAGGATTATACTCACCCAAGATCCTATCAGAACCTCCAAAACTCTCAAAGGATCCCCCCAGTACTACATCATATAAAAAGGAGCCACCAAGGAGAACAGATGCCTTCTTGCAGCCGTGCTAGGAATCGCTCTTCCTTCTGGCCACCCGGTTTCTTCAACCCTCTAGTCTTCCAACCCTCCTAGTGGTTGGCTATACTGAAGATTCTAGGAATTCTCCAGCCTTCAGCCATCACCCACTTGATTACTGAACTGAGCAGCTACTGGCAGCCATCGTTGGACTACCTCAGCTACTAGCAGCAATTGTTGGACTACTTTGGCCATACTGTAAGCCAACTTAATACATTCCCTATAATATATGTGTGTGTATATATATATATATATATATATATATATATATATATTCATTGCATCGATGCTGCATCTCTAGACAACCTGACTAATCTGACTAATACAGAGGCTAAAACCTTGGGAAGATGGTGTCAGGTTGAGAAATGCTGACATAAAGATAATACAATAATAAAAGGAAAGAATACTTGAGGAGAGGAAACAATTGAAAGAAAACAATTTATGTGTAATATGGCAGTTTCTGTAAACATTTAAGGCGTAGCAGTGCTGGTAACAGTTTTAGGAAATGATGAAATATTTTGTTGATCTCAGAGAGCAAAAAGAAAACCTCACTGAAAAATCACCTGAATGATAGATTCAAGCCAGCTCCAAACTTTTATGGTCCATGGAGCTCTTTCACTAGATTTTACTGTACAAAGTTGGTGGACAATGTAGTGCCACTCTTACCAAGATGACCACATACTACTCTCTGAAACCATGAACTATGTTACTTCACTTTGTGACAAAAAAGAACTTTTCTAGTGTAATTAAATTGAGATTCCCGAAATGGAGAGAGAGTACCCTGTACTTCCTGAGTAAATTCGGTCTGATCACAGACACTTTACTAGCTGGAGTTAAAGGGAGAGGAAAACCACAGAAAAACATCAATAAAATGTTCACACTGCTGATGTTAGAGGTGAGAGGGAAGGAGTCAAGCAAACTAGGTGACTCCAGAAGCTGGAAAAGCTATGGAACTGAATTTCCTCAAATTATTAAGATTGATAGCAGTCTTGCTAACATCTTGGTCTAGCCCAGCAAGATCAATGTCATACATCTATCCTCAAGGAAATTTGTACTAATACATTTGTGGTAATTTGTTACAACAGATACAGAAACTGTATCCATAAAGATTGCAGAAGATATGTTTTTTAAAACGTTTTATTTTTAATACTTTCCCACTGGACTATGACCTCACAATAAAAATATGAAAACAAGCAACAGAATTTTTAAATAGCTGCCTTAATTATGAAGTAGAGAAACCTATGATATTGCATAGAAAATATGGAATAAAACATAAGCCTTTGGGACTAACTTTTAAAAATTATCTTTGAAAGTAGTAACCTAGTTGCCTATCTCCTCTTAGATGAAGAGCCTAGCAAAATGTTTTATTATGGACAAAAGTAAATATTTAATGTAGGGACTTGGTCCCTCTATTAAAACCTCCATTGTATTCTGTTTCATTTAGGAGTAGTGGCCATTCACCTCCTCACCCATAGACCATCATGCCCTGTAAGATTTGACCACTGGGATCAGTTTCTACACCTCTTCTGCTAACAGGGAGCCCTAGAAGGGGGTCCAGGCTGAATCCTGAACTCTCACTAGGGTGGAGGACTCAGGAGGTTTGGCCTTCACATAAATGGATGTTCCAGGGGATGGGAGGGAGGAAGGGGGAGGCAGCAGGAGAGGAGGAGGGAGGGAGGGTGAAAGGAAGGGGGAAGAGGGAGAGTGCAATGGGGGACAACTGGGGAGGGGGGAGGGAGAGGAAGGTAGTTACCTATTGAGCTTGTATGATTAGGAAAAAATAAAATGTGGTAGAAAAAAAGTATTAAGAAGATTTGAAATTTTAATGTATGTAACATATTAAGAACTGAGCTTTCTAGTGTGCTCACTAAATACTGGTCATGATTTAAGAGAGGCCATTCTATTCAGACAGCCAGTCTTTTAATTGGAACTTTTTCTGATGTTCAAAAGATGGCCCCAAGATACCTAAACATGCATACTTTCATTTCTCAGGTCCTTCCATGAAATACAATAAAGAATTCTTTATTTTTCCTGTTGGTTTCTAAACTGCTTGATCAATGACAGGTATTAAGCACACAGACCACAAAGTCTTTACAATTGTTTAATGCAGTTACTTCTCTTCTCTGTTATGCACTGGATTATCCAAAACCACAGGAAGATGGGATATAAAATATCAACAGAAATCGTCTCCTTAATTCTCTCAGACTCCCTGCTGATTTCTCACCTCCTCTGGTGGCTAAACTAAAAGGGCATGGATCACTACGGAAACTGCTGTCAAAAAAAAAAAAAAAAAACCTTATTCCAAAATAACTGAATTGAAATCATATTTTACCATGTGATGTTAGAATGAAATTCAGTGAAGATATGAGTGAGTCAGTACTAATATTTTCACCTTTGCTGACCTTTAAAGATACAGGGAGATACAGGGATAGTTGAACCAAGATTCTGGGGAAGGAACTTGCTCCTTGGACAAAGATTTCATTACTCTACCATGAATGTTGAGACAAATAGTCAGCTTCTTTGGTTATAGAATTGGGAAGGTTTAGAGACCAGGGACTTGTGAACTCTAGTGGCATCGTGATTCCCACTTGAGTTGAGCAGAGGACAAGACACCCAGATCTGTCCACTTTTACTGCACAAAAAGAAAGAGCACCATAGAGACAACGCAATATGCTACGCCCAACTGGGTAAGGGAAGAGATTGCTGGTGTACTGCCTGGATCTGGCTCCTCCTTCCACTCCAAGAGTACAAAGGTTCCCCCCTTGGTTTGGCAGAGCTGGGGTGCACAGTCACATGAGGACCGAATCATCTTTAGCAGGTACCTGGCAGCAAGTACAAGAAGGTGAAGGCATTGTAAGCACTCACTGCAGATTCTTCTAGAAGCATAAGGAACAGGTCTAGATCCATCATTAACTAACATGCCTAATGAATACAAGAACCAAGAATCCACTTCCCAGACACTAGTGTTTAAATATGGTTTCTCTGAAGCCAGTAAAAGGTGGAGGAACACATCCAGCTCAATCATGCACTGCAGATCCTCCATTGTACACATGGTGCTTTAGACAGTGACAAGAGAGGGAAGGTGACAGACTCAGCCACTACCAGACTGGACCAGAGAAACACCCTTGAGAACTGGGGAGACAGCTCAACTGGTCAAGTGTTTGCTGTGTAGCCATGGGAGGTGCAAGTACCAATGCAAAAGAGCTGGACCCAGAGATGCTCACTAGTGATCCTAGCACAAAGGAGGCAGAGGTAGGTGGGTCTCTGTAGCTCACTGGCCAGCCAGCAAAGCCCAGGTTAGAAGAATTTTCCGAAATTTAAAACAGCTGGATAAATTTGAAATAATGTTACTTCTTGGCTTATGAAAATATTCAGGTCCAAGTTATACCAATTTGAAAACAATATTGTTTTTGCAGAAAAATGACAAAAATATATGACAGGTCTAAAATTGGTACTTAAAATTATCGCATATTTTTTAATGAAGAAATTAAAATACTGAGCTCCCTGTCCCTAACAGGACATCTAAGCCACTCTCCACACTAAGGTTCAGGGAGCATTGGGGAAGAGAGAGTGGTAAGAATGTAAAAGTCTGATGATAGTGACAGACCCAGCCAAATGGTATTTTCCAGGCATAATAGGGTCTCTGCAGCAATGAATTCACTGCAGCTGGATCTACTTCCACGAGACCATGAGATTCAGCCTGTCTAACTTACAGTACAAAAAAGGGAAAGACACCGAAGAATCAGTACCAAACACAGGCTAAGCTTGGATGGGAGAGAAAGGGAGTAATTCTCCCCAAAGATATGCCCACTGGTGCTTTGCCTTCCCACCAGCAAATGCCCAGACACATGAACCACAAATATACAGAAGGAAATGAAGGAGAATAGAGGGGAGATAGGTGGGGAAGGGACAGCTTGAAATGGGGGGGGGTGGAGACAGGGAAGGAGTGAAAGTGATACAAATACAACTGTAGAGCCCTAAAAGGATACAGATAAATAGAGAAAAAACATTGAGCTCCACTTAGTAGAGTCTAGACTTTTGGATTCAGTCCAGTACTTCGAAGTCACATGTTAAACAGATGTCTTCCCTTTCACCTTCACAGTTTAGAAACATATATTAGATCAGGAATGTTCTAACATAACATCTGTTTTCTTAGTACTGAGTTCTTCATTTCCCCAAGAAATGAAGGTTTAGATTCCCTCAAGCATAGCCTTCACATATTTCAGCTCTGCATGGAACACTGGCAAGTTCTGGGTGCCAGTTAGACACCCTCTCTCAAGACTCACAGTGGATGGCACCTGAGTAACAACCCCAGAGACTGACCTCTTGCCTACATGCACATGCATTTGTATACGTGGAACATGTACACAAACCAGCCACATACACATTCTGTGGTAGTTAATCCTGTGTCAACTTGACACACCTGGCATTAACTAAGATCAGCTGAGACCACCTGAAGAGATTATCTGTATAATACAAAGACTGGCCTAGATCCCACTGGAACCTCCCAGTAGAGGACCAGATAAAAGGAGCCACAGAACAGAAAAAGAGAGATTCTCCAGGAATCCAGCCTTCGGCAGTCACAGATGGGTGTGGCATAACTTGTCTTACAGCTACCGTTGTAAAAGTTTGTTTTCCCCCTCTGGAACTATAAGTTGAATAAATCTCCCTTTCTCCTTTAAGTTATTTGACTTTAATTGTTTTCTCACAGCAATAGTTAAGAGTAACTGTTACACATGCCCATACAAAAATAAATAAGTAAATAAACAAGAAAGGAAAACATACTTGAACCTGAAGGACCTCGGAAAACAGCTTTAAACCAGATATGTAGATATTGATTTTTTAAATACCTGCAAATGAGCAATAATACTCAAGGAAGTTGGAAATTATCCATTTTTTATAGTTGACACTAAGATAACAGATAAGAAAAGCTCTCAGAGCTCAACTAAGATACACCCTATTATGATGGAAGACTAGTGAGACAGAAAACTACATCTGGCTAAAGTGCAGAATGTTGGTCAATCTGGAATACTCAGCTCTAATCAGTCCATCAAAATCTTACCCCATACCAAGGCTCAGGGAACCTAACAGAAGGGGTGGTAAGATAGTAAGAGCCTAAAGGTGGGGTGAGGTACTTCTGACTACCACACACCAGCCACAACAGGTCTACTATACCCAGAAGCTCACTGCAAGGAGAACTTCTACCACCAGATATACACAATGGCCGATATATCAACATTCCCCCAAAGGCTAACTAGGATCTTAGAAGAAACAACCACTCTCAGAGAATGTCTCAGGGGCAGGATAAGGAAAGAGAAACCTCCCCACTTAACAACTTTGCACTCTCAAGAGCCACATACAGTACCAAAAATTCTGACTCCCTTAACAACACAGGTACCTCCAAGGGAGTCCTGAGATACATACAAGCAGAGGGCCAGGAGAGGTTGGGACAGAGCAGGATGGATGAAGGGAAATGAGGGTCAAAGAGGAATCTGTGGAGGGCAACAGTAGGACAGGAGGGGGTGGGGTGGGGAGGTTTGGGGCAAAGACATAAACCCATTTTGATTGCAAATAAAATAGGAGGGAAATTGCTTTGAAAAAAGAAGATTTTCAGAAGGAAAAGGTGGGGAGATGGGGTCAGGTAATATGAGATGAAAATGACATAAATTCATTGCATACATGCACAAAATTGTCAAAGAATAAAAACCATAAAAAATGACTCAAGGAAAAAAATAAGTTAATAGAAGAAATTGTTTCCATTTTGCCTGCATCTGGCATGAGACTATCCAATATATGTATATTACATCATCTCATTCTAAAGTTTCTTTTCCTCCAACTAAACTTTCATTTTCCCAACTACAGGCCAAAACTTGGAGCAAGTCATAAGTCATTTTCAGCAAGGTCAAACAGACCCATCAGTGTTTTCTCTATGAAATAAGTGCTTTTCACCCTAGAACCTTTGTCAAGTCATGGGTCCAGTTTGCTCATGTGTAAAATTAGGAAGTTGGACCTCACGGTCTTGACTTTATTCCAACTCAATAATTTAATGACAAGACAGAAGGTTGCTACTCAGGTCTTTGCTTAGAATCAGGTTCATGAATAAAGTTTGTAAGAAATAGGAAGTGGCTTTTTTCTTCTATAAAACACTACCTGAAGATTCAAAAATTTCCAAACAATGTTTCTTTTGGAGACTGTGATCGCGTCAACTTCACGTCTCTCTAAGAGATAAGCCCCCAGCACACCTATAATGAATTATTTAGATTAAGGCTCTCCTCTGCGCATCTGTGGGGGTTTACCTTGATTACATTAATTGAGGTGGGAAAACTCACCCACGGTGGGCAACTCTACTCCCTGTCTGGACTCTATAAATGGTGGAAGGGAATTGATTATCTGCACACATTCATCACTCTCTAAAGCTCCACAGTGGATGCCATGTCGTTCCCCTTCCTTGACTTCCCCTTCACAATGATATGCTGTATCTTTTTTTTTTTTTTGTATCTTGAACTACAACCTACTCTAAACCCTTTGTTCCTTACAGTTGCTTCATTTTATCACAATAGGAAAAGTAACTAAAATAGGTATTTTTGGGATAACCATTCCAGAAGTGGACTGAGGTTTACTTGCTAATTTTTGTTTGCTCCAGAATTTATGAATCAAAATTTATGAATGATTCATAAATTCATACTTATTAATAAATAAGTCTTCACCAGTGAGTTTCTTAAATTATATATATGATATAGATCATATACTATGACCAAATATGTAAATATATAAGTATATTAAATATGTCATTGTATAGTGTATAATATACAATATTACATGTAATATATTATATATCATGCAATTTAGCCAACTTTTTCAATGGACTAGAATGTTAAAGTAAGTTTTTATTTCTTTTTTTCTTTGCCATCTTTAAGAATTTTTCTCTTCAAGTCTTTGTTTTTTGAAATTTTCATATCCAATGGAATGATGTCCTTGCCCCTTACCACCCCTCACTTCTTCCATCCTCTCTTCAGTTTACCAACCCAACCATGTCCCTTCCACTCTCGTGTCTCTCTGCAAGTGTGGACCACAATTCCCTTTTTGGGGTGTTTGTGCTGGCATGAGACTGGGCATCTGTGGTAGTCTGGACCTTCTAGTAGATGGACTAATAGATGGAGATGCTCCTCTTTCTCTTGTCCAGCGCCAATGATACTACTGGTGTATTGTTTCTCCTGAGAGCCTCACTGTTTCTTGCATAGTACTTTCTTCTTCTAAGTTAAAGCTTCCCTCTGGAATGATAGCAAATGATAGTTATTTTGTTTAATGAAGACTTCCTAGAATAGCAGCATCTTCAGTGTTAACAAATTTGAAAATCATAAAGACCCTTTTAGGCCTTAAGATTTTAAGTCTCTTTTAAATCCCAAAGCATGTAAGTCCCAGTGATTTACTCTAAGTCCCAATGCAGCGAGGACCCATTAATGCATTCCATTCAATAAAAATATCTTAGGAATACACAGCTATCGTGTTTTCCAATATGAATCTGTTCTCATCGACTGCAGGACTCACAGCAATGGCAGGGGTTGGTATATTGTACTGTTCTTGAAGCAATAAAAAGAATAAAAGCCATAATTTTCTATGGTGGTAATTTCTATGCCATGCTGACACTTTTAAATGTTTTCAATAGTGTTGATTTATTGAAAAGCTCACAAAGGTAGTACTTAGAACCAGTTTTCCCTCATGAAATCTCAGTGACAGAGGATAACTTTTACATCTTTCAAACTGTCCATTGTGAAAGATTTTTTCATTATAGTGAAGGTGCTTAGAGGTTTCTGATTTAATGTAGAATGATAACTCCCTTGAGTTTCTAACTTCTGGAAATAACAAACAATGAAACGTTACCTGTCCCCTGAGTGACTTCAATAATAGAACATGCTTGATTATCCATGGCAACAGAGTATCTCCCTCGCTTGCTGGAGCTCTGTGATATGAAATTCTGATTCTCATAAATTCAAATTTATTTTTAAATATATCACTCTGACCTCACATTTTCCAAACAAGAGAAGTTGCAGCATGGGTTTATTCCTCGCTCGTGGGAGTTTAATTTGGGTAGTTTTCTCTTTAGCTCCTAGAAGGAACACAGAGAAGCTTATCCAATAAGTTTAACATTCCATAGGCTACTTCTCCAAGACCATAAACATGAGGAGTCCAGAGTATATACTAGGAATGTCTGGATATCTTAAGAGACATGTTGTCATAAATGATTCATTCTTCAAGTAAATTGAGGAATTCCACAAAAAATCAACACCAGGCTTCTTTCATAAATGTGAACTATAATTATTTTTATACCAACTTGACATCCCCTTTTAAATATTCTATGTTAACTTGAAAGAGAGAGAGAGAAAGATGCATGACATGGCACACAGGTGGAAGTTAGAGGACAACTTTTGGAAATTGGTTCTCTCCTTGCATCATTTGGACTTGCTCTGCATAGAACTTAAGTAGACAGGTTTGTGAGCAGGCACCTTAACTGGTTGAGCTATTTTGCCAGCTGCTTAACACCCTTTTCTAATAGAAACCTTTGGGCTACTTGTCTGACAACCTGCCCCAAAGGCCCCTATCAAATAGGAAGCAAACTTGGTTTTATGTCCTCAGGTAAAGGGAGTTCCATAGAGTGGTTGACTTTCACCACAAAAATCGGTAAGAAAAAAAACCAACACTTTGTTCTCCCTACCCAGATTTCCCAATTTCAGTATTCATCAGAATTAATTGTAGGTACAACTAAAACTCACATATCTGGGGCCCACCTCCAGAAATTTCTCTTCAGGTTTTAGATTGCCCCCCAAGAATTTGCATCTATAGAAAATTCCCAGGTGATGTTGATACTGGTATCCAGATTCATACTCAAGAAACCACGGGCCCAGCCAGAACTTGACGATTAGCTTAAGACTGTGCTTACAATTACTCTTCAGGCTGCTGATATGACTGTGTGATCAAACAACAGAAAAATAAGAGGTTTATTCTTGCTTCTGAGTCTCGGTTGCAGCTAATAGTCCAGTTTGGCAGGAGAGTTCATAGCAACATCAGGAACTAGTCAGACATATCTACAGGTTTTTCTAAGAAGGGGACAAACCTTCTCACTTTTAGATTATGAATTTGCCAAAGTGTGCCAAACTACTAAACTAGTTCTCTCCATCTTATTCACCTGCTTAGGGAACCATCCCACCCACCATGGGTTGGGCCTTCCCTCATCAATAAGACAATCTCACACAGGTTTTGTAAAGACTTACCTTCACTACAAATTCTTCACAGGTGTGCCCAGAACTCAGTCTTCAATTAGCAAGTTGACACCTGTATTTAAGCAGTATAGGAGTTCAGATTATTCAAACTGAACTTTCAAGAATGCCTCTCAAGGAAATGTGAGGAAGAGATAGTTTTGGAGACAAACCCGTCTTTGCTTCCCTAAGCAAAAAAACTCTAGGCAAAAATGGCAGTGATCTCCACTTCTGCTTCTGGAAGAGGGAGCCTGCGAAGCTCCAGAGCAAAGCAAAATGGAGGTAGAGCAAGTCCAGGATGATTCCTGAAGTCACCTTTGGGATTCCACAGGTATACATATTTAAGTACTCTCTTGTATACACAAACACACACACACACATGCACATGTGCACACATGCACACACGTATGCAACAAAAGACAATTTGACACTAACATTCAAAGCATCACTTATCTAGGCTATGTAGGAGGGTCTACATGACCTGAGGTGAGGCGCATGAAGAAAAACATGTTGGGGAACTGTTTTGATAGCTAGCTATTTCTAGTTTTTAATCTCAGTCCTTTAAGACTGAACTGTGCCTGCCCCCCCTCCTATTCCATGGGGTTCTTTCACCATCTAGTGATAGATGACTATTTGTGACTGCACGTACTTTGAACAGCTTGCTACATAAGCCAGCGTAGTCCTGCGGAGGGTCAAGTTGTTCCATAATGGCACCCAACAAAAGGAGACAACACTCTAAGTTCCATGAAATGCTTTCTTGGCTCTGAGAAGTATTTGTTTCTTTTATAAGATTTTAAATTGTGGGAGAAACTTCTCCAATCGTTCATATTATGATAGAGCTTAAAATTTTTGATGCGATTCCTATCTGAGCACCTCAACAAAAGGAAAAAAAATATGTGATAAGAGGAGAGAAATAAAAGGAAAGATTACCTAGTCCAGCTAATTCAGGATGTCCAAAGTGCATTATAGCAATGGCTGACCCCACTGAAATCTGTTAAGACTTAGAATTTTTGAGTAAAAGACAACCCAAACTCAGTGGCTTTGCTTTCCATGGAAATTTTACTGACAAGATCCCACAGATGAAATTGGTTGTGTCATGTAGTGATGTAGTAGTGCCATGTGGGGAACTATGTGGCAATTGAGAATTGAACCTTTAGGTACAACTATAAAGAACTATTTGGTTAAGGCAATCCTTGAGCAGACAGACGGGAGACTATCTAATGGGTGTGTGAAGATCCCGCTCGGAGTGGATGGAACCATTAGCTGAGCCAGCAGGCAAAACAAGGAGTGGATTGAAAACCGACCTGACTGACAAGTGTTCTGTGTATATGGTGCAGCCAGTTCCCTCTGTTCCTGACGTTGGTGTGAACTCTCCTGCCATGCTGAAGAATTCTAACCAGAAACTGTAAGCCAAGAAGAAGCCTTTTGCTCTCCTAAGTGGTTTGGGTCCTGTATTCACTTAACAATGTAAAGAGGAAACCAACATAGACAGGTGTTTTGGGATTATTTTAATCCAAATTATTTTCAATACATAAAAATACACATTTTAATTGGGGTGTCATGCAGTGTGCCAATAAATGTGAGCAAAATGTACTTATCTCAAAACGTTTATTATATTTTTGTGGTAAAACGCATCCAATAGTCTTTCTTGTAGATTTTTGAACTGCACAGTTCATGACTGTACCCTAGAATCATCCTACTAAGCAATCACATGCCAGAGCATTGTGTTTTAACTATCAGACATGGGAACATGCTTCAAAGCCTGCTGAAGCTTGCTGCAGCACATAGAACCCACTGTGGCTGAAGCACTGGCATCTCTCTAATCACAACAAAATTACCATTTGGTTTTTCAGCATTGTTAAGGAAGGTGACTTCTAAATATCCCCTAAAACAGCTTTTCTAAATTCCCCCTGGAATTCACTGCCCAGAAACATCTTTATCACTTTTTAAAACCCTCCTACCTGGTTTTTTGTTTCTTTTTTTCAACCTAGGAGCAACTGACCAGGAGCTCTGCATAACAAAGCATGATCTTCAGACCCATAGTTAATTTCTCTTTTTTTATATTCCCTTTGACCCCATGCGTCTGTGTATGCCATTCACCCCAAGTCTACTGGTTTCTGAATTCCTTGATTTATTAAATAGCACTTGAAATGTATTTTATGCATGAATTCCTGGTTTAATCCTCAGCGTATAGCTGACATTTTTCAGTGGGAGCCCAGACTCCTTTCTTTTATGACACTCTGCTGACTGCAACAATGTGGATGGTAACCAATTTAGTTTTTGTGAGTGACTTTGAGTCTTTTCTCTGTGTTCTAGCAGACCACTCACCATCCTCATTCACATTCCCATGCCAGTTAAAAGCATAATGAATATATTTTCTTTCCCATCTTTCAGATAAACATAATTTCCAATGTTCTAGACATAAAAATATCTGTGATTGACATACAACTCAGGGTATCCAGACTTAAAATCAGTAATTACAAACACAGCGTTTGTTATTAGATGCACTTGGAGGGTAAGGAATGATTTTGCTGCCTGGCCACTTAAACTCTAGTCTGGTCATCCTTCTTTTCAGCCGTGTTGAGCGGACAAATCCTCATCTGGTTTCATTACATCCTTGTTAGTCCGTGTCTGTTATCTCCTCGCTGCCAAACCAAGAGTAAAGGTTCTTTTTGTTTTATGATTCCTGTGGGCAAATGTCATTCTTGGCTGAACACATCGAGTGCCCATAAGGTTCTAATAGCTGAAGTACTTAAAGCACCTGCCATCCATCAAGGTTTATGATGCAGTTGCCATAGCTACCGAAGCCCCACACATCCCTGATGGTATGGGATCTCTTTTCTCTCTCTCTCTCTTTCTCTCTCTCTCTCTCTCTCTCTCTCTCTCTCTCTCTCTCTCTCTCTCTCTCTCTCTTTCACACACACACACACACACACACACACACACACACACACAAGAGAAAGAGAAGGTTGGATGTAAATAAGGGTTCTGCCAAGTGATTATTCCAATCCAAGTGAGCAATTAAAATCAAATGAGAAATGGTTCCAAATGTAAGTGAACCATAACAATAAATTCAGGGTCACTAAGATAAGCTGAAGCCAAATCAGGACTACCCTGACTTGAAATAGAGAGGTAGAAATGATTCCATATCACTTCTCTATCTTGCTGTGTCATATAGGCAGATGGCAAGGCATACACTCTCGAAGACTTCCTTGGAGATGGTCTTTGGAATAAAAGTACCTGAGTATATAACTTTTAATCAAAAGTTACTGTGGAAGCCTTTTTTCTCCTCCCAAAGAAAGTTTGCTTTTAAATAACAATACCAGACTTGTATTTTATACCAGACCTTTCATCCAAGAAGTGCATTCTTCTCTATAAATGTATTAATCTTCACAACCTTCCGGTAAAGCACCGGGGTAGCAAACTCCCCAGATGCGCATATCGAATTTTTAAAAAGCAGTTTAAGTTGAATCAATAGTCCATTCAGAAAGGAAGGTTAAAAAGGTAGGCCCTGCACTGTGTCTTAATAATCAAAGTCCACTAGGAATTTATTAGGCTGCGACAAAGGAACTGAAAGGAAAAGAGTCAGCTCTCCTGTGTTCCCTGTGCTACTCTTATTGAATGCTGCCTTACAGGTCTTCAAAGCATTGGCGAGGCAGACAGTCATTCAATATTACTAAGTTCAGCATGTTGCTTTAACAGTTTGCAAATACAAGTTCAACATTGGGGAGTCCAAACATGACTCCCCATTTGGAAAAATTATGAAAAAGATTCTGTGATGTCTTGTGATATTGTTTAAATATAACCTTGTGAAAATTTGGTCAGACCTAATTAAAAATATCATTTGAACAGAGACAGGTAATCTGTTCCAGAAATCACTCAAATGTACACTATCTTTGTCTCCCCAATCCACTTCTGGTGACCATTTCTATCCACACAAATGAATGCAAAAGTCAAGTAAAGATTCCATATTTACAAATTTAATCATTGCAGCAAATTTACAGTATTCTGAAAAATTGCTTAAAAAAGTGATACTATAATACCAGTGATTCTTATATTTACCACCTTTATATATCTTCTATACTGCAGACATAAGAAATATGACCAAAAAAACATACTCTTACAATGTTATCCTTGCGTGGCTGGACTAGAATCTATTACAGAAAGTCACAAGACTGAAGACGTGTCAACACACGCTATACACTATACAGTGCACTCACAGAGGGGTATGAAAATGCTCCCTGGGGAAAGATGGTTATTATAAGACTGGCAGTCCTCTGAAGCCTTGAAATTGGTGCCTGGTAGGTGACTGAATATCACTAACATTCACACGAAGGAGCTGCAGAGCACTCAGAGTAAGGAGGCGCCAAGTCCTTGGGGTAACACCACCACATGACTGTGACCAAACAGTGCTTTAAGAAGGAAGAGAGGCCAGGCATGCGGGTGGGTGCTATGTTCTCTTCTGGGACCTCATGTCCTGCTGAACAGAGGATAGGATGCTATGAGTGGAATAAAGGAGAGAAAAAGGCTCCCACAATTCCAATTTGTGAAACAGCATAGTAGAAGAGAGAATCCAGAAGTAATGCAATTAAGAGAAGTTAACATTTAGATGCAAAGAATTGGAGTTACGTGAGGAACATCTTCATGATCATTGTCTCTTGTGTGTCCTGAGGAAGACCCACACCTGAGCCGGGACAGTCATCCCTGGAGAGGAGGGTGGAATGAGAAACAAGGACAGAACCCTGAATCATCGCACCACATACCGAAGTCAGCTGAGAGTCGCCGTCCAAGAGCCTGTCACACAGAGTGGTCTCGTCAGGAAGCCAGGGATGGGTTACCAGGTTCAATAGTTCTGGCCACTCTCCAGAGCAAATTGTAGACTGAATTCTTTTAAAAGATTCACGGAAGAAATGAAATAATGGAAATTCTAGCAAGGAGCACAAGACTAAAACCATGTTTAACTGCCTCTTGCAATAGATCATGTTTATTACAGAAAATCACGAGTCAAAGCACAGTAAATCAGTGACTTTGGACTACTCAATGCTAAACAAGACATCTAAACTACCCCTTTACTCCAAGGCTCTGAAAGCGTGAAGGACGAAACTGTGGTAAGAATGGAAGAACTAAGCTGGAGAGATGGCTCCGGGGTTAAGACTCTGCCTCACAAGCAGAAGGTCCCAAGTTTGAATACTAGATCCCACATAAAAACACCAAGCAGAAATGGCAGCTGCCTACAATTCCAGTCCTGATGAGTGGAGCCTGGGAAATCCCAGAGCCAAGCGAGGAGGTAAAAGCAATCCAGGATGATTCCCTAAATTAACCTTGGTTCTCCTCAGAGACACATGTACCCTCTGAACAAATAAATAAAGTTTAAATCTATTCTTCGGGCAATGGAATTATTTAAAAAAAAAAAAGAATGGAAGAACCTGAAGGCAGCCAGGGTGTACCCAGACAGTACCTTCTGGACAAGACAGACCCTATTGTGTTCATTAATTCACTGAAAGTAAGACCTGCACATGATTTGGCTTATCAATATTTCACCATGAAGGAAAAGATCTGTACAGGCTCCACACCTTTCTAAGGGACCATCGAGGGTTAATACTGGATATGGCAGGTATGTTTTCCTCAGTGGTATACTCGCTAATACATGAGGCATGTTCCTGCAAGTACTCAGGCACATGTCATCAAAGTCAACCCAGATGAAACTCATGCACATCCAAAAAGACATGAAAATAAGTGGAAGACTAGCAGGAAAGAAGGATTGTAATGGAAATAGGATGGGGGTTGGATTGGGAATTAAGGTATAAATTCTTTGTATTAACATCCAAAACTCTACAAAGTATAAAAAATAAAAGAAAACATGCTTCAGATGACAGAGAATCACATACACTTCCAGAGGTTAGAGGATAAATTGACTGACAGGAGCAGATTAAATTTGTAAAAGGGAAAGGAGAATAAATGCAAATGTGAACTTTAACACTGAGCTTATTTACATGGGGACAAATAATTTAAGCAACACTTTTTAAAGTGTTTAAGATATTTGACCTCAGTTAATTAAGAAAATTGAAAAAGCAAAATTTAACATTTATCAGTATGCTAATGTTGTAAAACAAAACTTTTCACTGAAACTCAGATTGTAGAAAAATGTGTAAAAGGCAACTGATGAGTGACTTTGGAGACTCTCATTTTTATTCTTTCACAGTTTCATACATGTACACAATAAATTTTTGTTGTTTTCACCCTATATTGTTCTACTTTTCTCTCTCTCTCTCTCTCTTTCTCACACACACACACACACACACACACACACACACACACACACATCCTTCAGAAAACTTTCTCCTTTCCAAGTGACCCTCCCATTTTTATGTCTTTTTCTCAGTATGTAATCTACCGAGTTCAGTAAAGATTGCTAGCATTAACAAGTACACGGGCACTTGATGGAGCTTGAACAGTCTGTAAGTGGCCACACCACTGAAGACTGTTGGCTCCTCTTCCTACAGCATTAGTTATCAATAGTCCCTCAAGGAGGTAAGGTGCTTCATGAGGTCTTCCCCCTTTCCATGACGAAATGTTGACAAACCCAATCTTCCGGGATGCTCACTGATACATGACACATGCTCTAGCAAGTACTCAGGCACATGTCATCAAAGGCAGTCCAGATGAAAGTCATGCACATGTATGATACATGCATAGTCTTGTGCATGTGAACATAATAACAGTGAGTGCATGGGCACAACATCCTGTCATGAACAGAAGACACTATTTGACAGCACCGCTGCTCCCCATCTGCTTCTCATACTCTTTCTGCACCCTTTTTCGCAATGTTCCCTGAGCACTGGGGGAAGGGGTTGATAACTTAGCTCTCTTGTTTAGGTTTGACTATTCCACAGTCATTAATTCTCTGAACTTATAGCCAGTTATAATTCTCTGTATAAACCACTACCTACTGCAAAAAGAAGCTTCTAGCATTACCCTATAGGTTTAAAGACAAGTATCTAAAAATGCTATGTCCATTTAGCAAAATGACACTAATAGACTCTCTCCTAGAGCCTATAATTTCCCCATCCACAAGTTTATTGACAGGTTCACAGTATCAAGGATAACCAATCAGAAAGCAGTTGTTAGTCCATAAAATTCATGCCGCTATTGCACCAATGGGCTCATCTTGCTAGGTTGGTTTTTATTGTAGTCTACAATCCAGTTATAGCTGGATGACACTATTGATAAATTTTCTCCCACTGTGGGCTGAATAGCACCTTCTAGTACTATGAAAGCTAGTTGGCAGAGATGAAACTTCCAGATCAGTTCCAACTTTTTTCTCCGTGTTCTATGACTAAAATATGTGGTACCCTCAACAACGGAGGGTTTCTCTCAGGTTCTTAAGGGTGTCCAACAGCAACAATCTACATAGCTTTCAGGGGCTCCAGCACTTCTCTAACCAACACCTAGCATGAAGGTACCCCACAACAGGCCCTGAGAGGGCCTGTTTAATTACATGTGGCTTTCAAAGCAGTTTCTGCTTTCTTCTCTCTCCCCATCTCTGTAACACTTTTCAATTTTAATCAAATTTCCCATGATAAACAAGAATTTGATTCATAGTCATATTTAAATTTCAAAAGGAAACAAGTTGCAAAGGATTGTTGCAGTTTGCCTGCCTGGTTGCTAATAAATGACCATCAAATGGCTTAAGGGAACAAGGAGTTTATTTTCTTACAACGTTCTGGCCAGCTTTATGGGAGAGCAACACCAGGGCTAAGGGAATTGGCCACACCATCTCTACATAATGACTGAGAGAGGGATGATTCTTACTTGCCAGACCAGCATACACAAGGATGCTGACTCTCTCAACCAGTGATTTATCCCAAGACCTAATCCCACCCACTATAGGCTGCACCTTCCCCATCAGCTAGACAATCCCCTGCGGGTTTGCTCTGGGTTCAACCCAACCACTAATTCTCCTCAAAGTGCCCAGAGCTCAAACCCTCAACAGTCAAGTTGACACTTGTGCCTAATTATGACAAAAGTGAAAAGATGGAATAAGAGGAAATGGAGGAGATGGAGAAGGAGGAAAATTCACACACTATCCCTCACAGGCTCATGAGCTTGAATCCTTAGTTGATATTTGAAAAGGTTGTGGCAACTTCAAAAGGTGGAGTCTTGTTGGATGAAGGCATGTGGCGAAGGGGGGGGTGATGTTGGTGAGCCCCGCCCTGCTTCTGTTAGTGGTTTACTATTGCTCTCTTGGTCTCCATGATGTCTGCTGTGACTTGAGCCTCCTCCAGCTTCTACCAGCCTGCTATGCACTTTCAGTCATAATCGACTTTATCTCCCCTCTGGAACCATAGACCAAATAAATCCTCCTTTTCTCCCCTTAAGTTACTTGAGTCTGAGTGTTGTCTCACAGCAGCAGAAAGAGTAACTGCCACATTCACCTACACAGACATATGGAATCTCACATTCCCATACAGAGCCAGACAAATTCAGTGTTGGATGACAGTATTTCAGATACATTGTACTTGGCAACATTTTACATATAGTTTTATCTATATTTGAACTCCAAAAATATAAAAATATTTCTTTTTAACATCTGGAAAAGGTGGTTGTATTATTGTAACTGGTGGCATTTGCTACCCCAGCAATGCTTACCTTCAATTCAAGAAATGAATGAAAAGCACCCCACTTTGGCAAAGAACAATCGGATCTTTTCTCCTTGGACAAGAAACATTTGAGCAGTGTCATATTTTTTACAGAGTAAAGATGCTGTAGACAATGAATTTTACCTGAAATAAACTGTAATGCTTGTGAATAAAATAAATCATAAATCTATTCTGAATTTGGCCTTTGTTCTACTTAGAAACCTTCTTGAAATATGCCAATACATTCATATCACTGACATTTTGCAAGCCAAGAAAATCGTAAGTCATTGATCCAACTGTATTATCACATATTGAGCAGCTAGCTTGCTGTATGCCAGAGGTTACTTTTTCTTCTCTTTAAATCTTTTGATAGAAACAGGGTCACACTGAAAAGTATTCCCCCAAGAAGGCATCACACTTGAACATAGAAATAGAGAAAGCATCCTGAGCAAACTGTATCCTCAACTGGGTTCTTTTGTATGGTCTAGCCAACTGCATCTCATTTGCACTACTGGGTTATGAAATCTACTTCATTCTTATTATTTAGCACTGCAGCACAATTGGAAACTTGGAACTGCAGTTAGCCTCATTTAATTTTCCTTGAGTGCATTTAAAATTGAGATTGAAAAATCAACTTAATATTTCACCATTTGCTTGGACTGTTTTCATCTTTCTTTTAGGAAGAAAAAATCACACACACGTAATTGCAACAGGATCTTTAAGAGATGAATCACTGAAACAAAGCTATTTATTATTCTGTGTTGTACATCTACACACCTTTCTTGGCATATAAGAATATGCCTTTTCTATCAAGAACTGGACTTGCATATCCTTTCTAATCAATTAGGCCATGTAGTTGGTCCTAACTGGGATAAAACAAAAAAATTGAAGAAATATACATAAATACTGTTCCAGACAGAGAACAGCTAAAGTTAAAACAGAATTATTTAGTATATATTTAATTTGAAACAAACCCACAGAACATGTTTACAACCAGAATATAATTCAAATTTATTGAAAAATTCTCCACAAAGAATGCTTATCCACAACATATTAATAAATAGTACAGTAAACATTTCTTAAATATTTCAATCCTACAGTGGAGAATCTGCCTGGTCTTTTATATTCATGTAAAAAAAGTATACTAGATTTGTGTTTTGTGGCCTTGGACAGGATTTCATGTCACAGTTGAAATGCTTATAACTAAATGAATAGGAAAATCTGTGGTCGAATCAAGTTGCCTTAGCATCCAAAGTCATTTTTTCTAGGTGACCAACAAAAAGAAAAAAAAATCATTTCTATCTGAATGCCAGAAGTGTGTCCACTTCCAAAAATGAAGAAAGGCTTATATCTTAATAGTTATTTGACATGTATATTCTCTAAGAGAATGTAATACATGTATAATACAGAGAAAAACCTAGATTTGATTACTTGGAATTTTTACTGGAGGGAGATTCTAGTTTAATTAAATTAATAGGCCAAAAATGCTTTTTGCTTTTTCAATAGAAAAGTATTATAGTCAACCAAAAAAATTTTAGAATACTTAAGCTAGTCCTGGTCTGCCAAAATATTTCCCTGAAATTAATTTTCTTAGTAACCCAAAGAGTCTTATACTTTTTCTTTTCGAAGGAAATGGTTTAATGTAGATATTTCTGCTGACAAAATGTATGCATCTCTCTGATGATCTTTCTGAGGGCAGGCATATTTTTAATAATGGGAGAGTACCTTCTTCCTCTGGCTATTGTGACTTCTGAAACTGACACTGTTGTTAAAGTGTCCATTTCTGAAAGGCTTGCACCTCTATTTGTCCTTAATTAGCACATTAACTATCTTAAGATGACATTTTTGTATGACTTTCCCATCGTGTCAACTTTTCAACTAACATTGTTGTAAAATTTTTCTCCATAACTTAAGCAATTCTCAGTCTCACTCTCTTGACTGTCCCCAACAGTTTACCTTTGCACAATACACATCAGGCAATATCCCGTTCTGTGTTGCACTCTTTTCAAATTGAAGCATGGAAATAATGCTGATAGTTGTCTGTGTGATGTGGCACATGTGTGAAGTAGAAGACAACCTCAGGATTCTGCTCCTCACCTTTCTGCCTTGTTCGAGTCCTGGGTCTTCACTGCAATTCCTTGCAATATTTTTCTCAATCATAGATCGTAGGTATGACACAGATCAAAAGAATGTTGTAATTAAATCCATTAATTTGAAACATCAAGTATGAACATTTGTATTGTTCTAATGCAAAGAAAAATAAAGCACATATCCATATTACAGAACTCTATTGTATAAATAGGTGATTAAATCCTCTTAAGTGGACAGAGAAGTTATTTCCTACTTTAAAAAAAATAAGAGGTGTCATGGGACTTCTGTATTGATTTCCATAGACTAAATTTCCAAAAGTTAGCATTATTTCTATAAGCATATTTCTATAAAGTGCTTCATGTATAGTAGACACTCAGTTAAAGTGGGATACAGTTCCAC
The DNA here is from genome assembly GCA_023101885.1 of Typhlomys cinereus. NCBI lineage: Eukaryota > Metazoa > Chordata > Mammalia > Rodentia > Platacanthomyidae > Typhlomys > Typhlomys cinereus. The sequence goes on along the minus strand of JALPQD010000065.1, from coordinate 7,074,242 downwards.
AACTGAAAAAAATGGATCAAAGAAATCGTGTTTTATCAGTTATTTGCCTCCATAAAGATCAACCAATTCATATACTCCATCAGTGTATTAAAAACTACTTCTTGTGAGTCTCCCTACATTCTTAATACCTGGCAATTATGCTGAAATTACTACAGCACACTAAATTTTGCAATTCTCTCTCCTTCCACAAAGAAGATTGTGCTTCCTCACACCCCACCATAAAGTTACTGGATACAGAAACTTGCTCTGGTCAATAAATGAGAATAGAACTGATCTCTGTCATTCTAACTGATACCTTGAAGAACTGGTTCATGGCTGCTCAAGCCTCCCATTGTAAAGAAAATAGCAACTTCCAAATGATAATTCCACAAGATGATGGATTCATAACATTGCAGGCTAAGGAATAATTGCCCAGTAGTGTCTACCAGACCTGCAGAGGATTGCAGACAAAGAAAAAAGAAATGTGGAGCTAAGACATGGTATTACATAATATCTCCTAATGGGTAGAACTGTGTGGATGAAAACTTATTAGCATCTAATTATGTTAGTTACTTATAATATTACATATCCTTTGGGGTATTTTTAGACAGAAAAGCAGTTGATTTTTTATCACACTAACTTAGCAACTCTACACTAACATATCTTTGAAATCATCTCAGACTCAGGAAATTCTGACCCTTGAAAAGAGATAAGGTATCAGGAATCTCTGAGGCATCTATGACTTTGCTTGAAAATAAAAGGACAAAATGCTGCGCTTGGATCTTGAGGAAAATGTATTTCTAAATATAAGAATACACAGATCAAAATGCTTTATTCCCCTCTTATGTAATTCCCATAGTCCCTGGCCTTAGTTTATTCTCTAATGATGCTCACGGATAACTTGTGGTTTTCCACAGGCTGAGAAGACACTTACAGGTGTTGCAGATGATTTGTTTTTGCAAGTAGGAACATTGAAAAGGGAATAGCAAGACTCCCATACGCAAAGAGACATCAGGGTTCTTTTCCCTGCTGTAAAGAAAATGCTCTAAGACCAATCTCAGGGACAGTAAACTCAAAATGCCCCCAGTTTACAATGTTGTATGTGTTAGACCATCCTTGAATACTTACATATAACTAAACTGTTCATTTTTTTTAATAAGCTAACATAAAGAAATCAAACTCAACATTTACTCTGCAGACAACTTGATTTTAGGTAACTACTGGGCAAACTACACCAAATAGTCTTATTTCAGAAGAGACGATTAGTCACAGACAGCAAGAGTGAAGCCAATTTCCAGTATTTTTCCTCCAGGTGATTGGTGTTACCATACCTGCTGATCAACTTCTCCATCCTCCAGCATATTTATGAGAACCATTCTCATGTCGGTGTGACTGAGGGAATCTTTGAACATCATCATTAAAATCAATGAGGGCTCTAACAGAGTCAAAGGTTCAGAATTGGATGCAACAGCCCTGAAATGGCTGATGTTTATTTAAGTCCACTGTTCATTTTGCAAGCTAAAAGATTTATCCCATCTGACAGGGCAATCCCAAGAATCTCTCCAATTCAGACTACTTGGCCCTGAGCTGAAAATTACACAAAGCTGACAACTGCATGTTAAATTATATTTTCCTACACTTATATATACTCCCCTCTATACAACAGTCACTAATTTTAAGTGTGTCAGGAATAGCAATGCACACAGAGAACAGACAACATGTTCTGATTAGATTGCTTCTCTGTCATGGCTAACCAAGTCACAAGTCAGTCAGAGGCTTGCCTTTCTCCTGTCTATTTGAGGATTTCACCATAGGCCCTATGAGCACAGAAGAGATGGAATGCATGGGTGAAGTCTGGAGACATAGGAAGTGAACATTAACACCAAGAGACAAACTTTGGCATCATTTCAAAAATCCATCTTGAATTTTAAGGGTCCTTTACTGTCAACTGTGAGTAGTTTGAGGATGGTCTTCTCAGAGTATAATTCCACTAAGCAATGTTTCTCAAATGCTAAGTGGCATGGGCACCATTTTGCTGTTATTTTTCCATTATGGGTTGTGAGAAATGTGAATTTCAAAAAAAAATAATTACTGGAGAACACCAAGTAAAAATGAAGCAGGTAAAATACAAGCCCCAAATTTTATTATTAGAATCAGGAGACATCAGGTTTATTAGGCAGCTATATAGGCTTCTGAACCCTCACTCTCAAGGTACATAAGACCACATACTGAGAAGGGGACACCAGAGGACACCATAGGGCTCTGGTCCAGAATAACTTCAACACGGTGGGTTTTCCTCCCTTTTCTTCCTTTCATGATTAGCCTGACTTCACTACCAATAAGATTCAAAACCCAAGTCATGAACTTCAGTTCAGTCTTCCACAAAATATGACAAAACCACAACATGCACATCCTAAATACATTTAGTGATTCTCCTCATAGTAATTCCTTCATCAGTGATTTATGAAGCACAGCTCTCTGCCAGGCACTTTGAAGCAGATGGTGAAAGGTGGGGTCATTGCCCCGTGGGGCGCCCATCTAATCAAGTCTGCAGAGAGTTACTAATTACAATAGTGTCCATTCCCCTAGCCTTGGCTACATTGGAGCATCTTGATCTAAAAATATTAAGTAGAAGCATCCAGAAATATTCTTAAAAATCCATCAGTTTTAACTTTAAGTTGCCACAAAAATATTGTTTTAGTATTATAGCTAATTTTTTACTATGCCTAATTCATAAATTGAAATTGGTCATAGTTGTATGTAACAGTATATTTACATTTCAGAGTTTATGCAGTTTCAGATATCATAAGAAACCTTGAAATACGTCCCCTAGAGAAAAGGGTTACATACCATACTTCTTCATTTCCTTCCTTTTGGCAGGAATTTTGTAATCCCAGAGTTAACATGCACACACACACACAAAAAAAAAAACCTGTCTGCTTCCATGATCTTTACTGTCTTTTACTCAGAACCCCTTTCTCTTACATCCTTAGCCACAGGCTCCAAGTGGTAGCTACTCCTCCTCTTTCTAGTAGCTTCTAGATGCAGTAAAATAGGAAATAGAGTGATTCAGACAGACTTTGGGGGGGAGAATTTAGATATCTCCCAATTCCATCAGTTACACTCAATTCTATTTAAATCTCTTTTGTGATTTTTTACTCGTGCAAGCTTTCTAAGTGATTGAACTTTATCTTTCACATTTTATCTATGGGAGGCTGAGATTTATGAAGAGTCCTTAAATTATTGTAGTCTTCTTTTATTGAGAAAAATCTACAACATTGCTTACAGAATTTTATTTTAGTATAGTCTGTTACATAATACAGGTCATGTGCTTGGGAATCTCATAGTCCTTACAAGTCCTTACAAATGTATTCAATTCAATGGCATTTGTAAGAGATTAATTAACAAACTTACACTTAGAAGCAGGTCTGCAGATCTGCCTGAGAGGTATTCTATATGTTCTCTTGATATGCATATGACGAACGTCTTGATTGGATAACTGATGTGGGAAGACCTTGCTCACAGTGGATGGGACAACTGCCTAAGTAAGTGAATAAAGATGGAGAGAAGTAAACAATCATGCAAACATTGCTTACTGCCCTCCGCTCTTGCTGTGGAAGCGATACAATCACTTCTCTGGGCTCCTGATGCTGTGACTTTCTAGCCATGATGGATGGTAACCTATAACTGTGAGTTGAATAAAACCTTCTAACCCTCCCTCAGGTATTTAGGTCAGATGTTCTGTAGCAACAAGTTATGAAACTAAAAACTGGTTTCCTATTTTTGATTTTGCTGCAGCTGCAGAAAACCAAATTAAATACTAAGAAAACTTGTCTATTTTAAGTCAAGGATATTGTTTACTATCTAAAATATATAAGGGCTATTACTCTGAATTTTTATATCTAATTAATATTAGAGGAAAATGGTAAGAAATGACTGAACTGTTTCCCTACATAACCACATCACTGCACCTGAAACTTCATTCTCCCATACATTTACTAGTTAGTCTTTTCTGTTGCTCTGAAAGAACAAAAAGTCAAGAAACTTAAGAGAGAAAGGGAGATTTATTCAGCTTAGGGTTCCAGAGGGGAGACAGAGTCCTTCAGGGCAGAAATGGCCTGATTGGCCATAGAAGCTGGAGTAGGCCTAAGTCACTACAGACATCCTGGAGACAGAGCTGCAAGACTTCCAACTACAAAATCAGACCTCTCCCAGAGTGGGGTGGGACTAGTCCACCTCAATACGCACCCCCTGTGACTGCTTTCTTCCCGCAAGGCTCCATCTTCTAAAGATGCCATGTCCTTCCCAAACACATGAGACTATGGGGGACACATTTCAAACCATGACAATACATATGTCTTCAACACGGTAGTAGAAGATTCAACAAGTTCATTTTCTTTTCAACTTTCAATCAAGGCTATCCCTAAACTCTACTAAAATAGTCACCCCAGAATCTCTTACTTCATAGACAAATCCAATCCTAACTGTATCAACTGAATGCATTATCGCCAGCAATTAATGATTCAATTAATGTTCTATTCATGTCCATCATTACCTCACTTAATTTAAACAAGTCCACCAATACCTTTCTTTCTTGAACTTGTATGTATATCATGTGTATTTCTGCAAGCTCAGTCCATGTATGTCTAAATGAGGTTTATCAGAAATGATATGAGACATCCAAGTCAAACATGCTGCTGATGTGCAGGCCCGGGGAATCTATGCAAAGAAACAGTGCATTTCAACTCTGCAGTATTACACATCTGGAGCAACAGAGTGTCTGCTACATATAGACCCAAGGAAACATATTCCAACTGCACAGGAAAAGCAAAAGATTCATGTTATTTTCTGGTTTTTCTTTACACAGAAACAGCTATAACTTATACACAAGTCTAAGTTTCCTTTGTATTTCAAACTACTGCACAACACTCCCTGTCAAAATATTCTCTGTCTACTCCAGGATCATTTTTCATTTTTCTTAGCTATATTTTTTCCTTTTTTAATTTACATAGTGTCATTGCATGTATGTGCTACACTTTATGTTTTCAGTTTACAAAATGGCTAATAAATATTCATTGAATGAATAAATATGAGCATTTTATTAAATGAATAAACACATAAGTCTGTAGTAGATGGCTAAATTCTTTCCCATGGGTCCCCAAAGTTTTTATAAATTAAAAATATACATGTGAAAAATATACACATTCTCATCTTTGTATTCTCTTTCTGGCCTCACAGTTCTGTATGTAACTTCCTGTCTTTCCTTCAGTGATTTCATATCATTCCAACTGCTTCTGCAGGTGCGATAAGTCTATTTCATCTTTTTATTTACTGCTTCTTATTAATTAAACTTTTCCCGGGATTGTGTGTTGAGAAAGTTTGACTAAGCTCAGGTCAGAATTAAAATTCAAGATGCAGTACCATTTTTATTGACTCAGACTCCATCTAAGAGTACCTGTGGGTGATATTTATTAGATGCAAACTGCATGTATAAAAAGATTAAATTGTTTTTCAGTAGAAATATGCTCCTACAATAAAGCAGCATTATTAAGATAGTTATGAGTACCAAAATAAGGAAATATTCCAAGACAGCTTGCTTGGACAAAGATGTCCTTTATTTATTTTATAAGTCACTGTTATCTTATCAATTATATTGTAGTATTTTATTCAGACTCTAGTGCCTATCCATGTGTTAGTAGACATCCTTTTCATTAAACACCTAATAATTCATTTTAGGAAGAGAAAAACACATGTGAAGCATTTGTTATAGAAGAAGAAACTACATTTTGTTTTATGACTGACTTAGAGCCATGCTAAGCGTTTTCTTTATGATAACACGTTGGGATGTCTGGCCCTCTAACCATCAGCACATCTTTAATGGGGAGATCTTGTTATGACAAGCTGTTTTATAGCTTATAGACTGTCCAGAGCACTTATTTTCCCTCCCTGCAATTAAAAATGGGGATTTTTATATCTTAAGTTTATAGTTATTAGAGACAGGCCCATAGGAAATTACACTAAATTTTCAATGTGACTATAGGCATATTGCATGTTTTAAAAAATAAATACATTTTGATATATCAACTTTCCCCCATAGACTAGAGAGGAACTCACAATAAATAATTACATGCAGGTGGAATCTTAGGGGCCAGAGCTACCAGAGCTAGACAGGTTAAGGAGGGTGCTCCTATTAGTGGGTCTCCCCAAGGAAGGGCTACTTAGTCTGCCACAGAGGTTTGAGCCCTACTAATGCAGGCAATCTAAAGGAAACGCTGGGGCCCACATAAGCAGACTAGCAGGAAATTGGGAAGGAGAAGGATGGATTGGTGAAGGGAGGGGAGAGTGGAAAAGCAAGGAGGTGGATAGGGATATCCACTCATTATGTTTGTAAAACTAGAAAAATAAAAAATAAGTAAAAAAATTAAGTAAATTCGACATCCTTCTAGACCTTAAAACACTATATTTTGACTATATTTTGGCTATTTTGGCTATATTTTGTATATTAACTTTACAAATAGATTCTTCTATGCATATTAAAGAACAGTTAGGAAGGGCTAGCAGAATTCCAAGAGCTTTTCAGGGGACAGCAAGATGACTCAGCAAGTAAAGCACTGTGCACAAACTTGGTCACCTGCATGCACTCTACACCGTAGAAGGAGAGATCCACTTCATAAACTTGTCCTCATCCCCCCACACACACCCCAGTGTGCCATGGCATGCATGCCTTTCTCTCCCACTTTCCTTTTCTCTGGCTCAAGTAAATAAATATAGTATTTTTAAGAGGGTCCTTCACCTCAGTACATAAGGCAACTGCTCACAAACTTGACAACCTAAATTTAATCCCCAGAAGTCCTCATGGTGGAAATAAAGGATTGACTTTTGAAAGTTGTCTTCTGATTTCCATCTATGCACCATGGCACCCGTGGTGTTCTCTCTCTCTCTCTCTCTCTCTCTCTCTCTCTCTCTCTCTCTCTCTCTCTCTCTCTCTCTCTCCTCTTTCAATTACTGTCTTCTGTTTTTCTCTCCTCCCCTGTCTCTTTCTATTTCTCTCTCAAATGCATAAATAAATACAGTATTTTTAAAAGAGTATTTCCTTATTGGATAATATCTCATGCAAAAAATAAGCCTTATCATGATTTTTATATTTTGGAGAGGTTCCCTTCCCATTTTCTGGGCAGAAGAGTTAATGAAGCATTTTCTACTGCATTCAATTTTAAATTTGAAATAATGAAAATTCTTGAGAGAATGAAAAGCATTATTTTAGAATGTGACACAGATTTTTCAGCTGCCCCATCCCCAGTATCTGACTTGTTTCTGTATTCTTGCTTTTCCTGCACAACCCCCTGGGTATTTATCCTAGTGAGCATCCCATCTTCTTAAGATGCTCCCCAACATCACTTGGACCATCCATCCATCTGGACTCATAATGCCTTCTCATTCCTTAAAATGGGAATAATTCTGGGAGGCTTCAGAAACATATTCAGGAACCTATACTTACTTTCTAAGCTTCACCAGTGAGTTCACAGACTGAGGAAACACCAATTTACTCCAGGAAAAAAAATCCTAATTCTTTTTCTTGAGGAAATCCTATTCATTTTTCAATGACTTGACAATGCTAACACGTATCACTGTCATATCCAAATGTGGAGTACAGCAATCGCTCAGATGCGAAATCAACCATGGTGAAAACAAATAGCTAAGAAACAAAGGTAGATATATATGCTTCAATTAGCTGCATACTTTTGGGGGGGTTCATTGATGTTATTATTCCATGAACATATAGAAGGTTATAATGTACATGAAAATATTTTGGAAGTTGTGAAAGCACTTTTGAGACTTTGCAAGTGTCTGTCAATGGCTGAAACTAATGTATTTGTGACTTATAAAGGAAGGAAAAAAAACAAAAATGCCAGACTCCTCTGATCTTTTATCTAAACGCCAATGGATCAACTCCTCACAGTCATCCTAAAACAAAAATCATAGTATCTGGAGAAACATGAGAAAAGTCAAAACAGATATAGAAGTCAGTATAAAAGTTCACACATGTGGGGGCTGGAGAGGTGGCTCAGGGCTTAAGCCTCTGTTTTGCAGGCAAAAGGTCCTGAGTTTGGGTTCTAGACCCCATGTATAGACACCAGGCGGAAACGGCGGTGGCCTGCGTTTCTGGTACTGGTAGGGTGGAGCCCGTGAATCCTGGGGCAGAGTAAACGAGGAGGTGGAGGCGTCCATGGTGGTTCCCGAATTCATCCGTGGTTCTACACACACACACACATACACACGTACACACGCACAATTGAATAAAAAAAAAAAGTTCACACGTGGTAGAAGTGATGTGACTTTTTACTTGCCAAGTTCAATATTCACTTCTGGCCTCATTTCAGAAAGAGTAATGCCAAAAGTGATGGAGAGAGAGAGAGAGACCAAATCCAACCGTCGTGCAAATGGGAAAGGATTTGCTAGCAATTGCAAACTCAAGCAATAATATTTCTAAGGGAATGTGTGTATTTTTTGACATTGCAAAGATGTCAGTCACATGCATTTTTAAAATTTGCTCTCAGCATACAAAATGATAACTTCATTATGATACTTTCATGAAGATACATCAGTACGGGTGTAGAAGTATGGGCTTGTCTTTTCTATGAAATAATGAATTATTAAGTGGAAAAAAGAGTTGAAAATATTTATGTGCTTTTTAAATAGAAAGTAGTAGGACCAGAGGCTGTGATCCAAACACAGTTGGTAATCCCAGGAAGAAGCAAATGACCATGTAGTAAGGTCAGAAGTTAGAGTCCTTGGTCCTTGGGGGAACAGTGGAAAGTCTTGGATTTTAAGAAGTAGCATGTCTAAGTTTAGAAGTTTATATAAGAGTATGGAAGAGAGAGTTTTGTCCTTTGAGCTAGCCTAAAGAGCATTTAGATTACATCTTGGAAGTTGTGTCCCACTTCTGCTCGTGTTTTACTGGGAAAAAAAAAATAGGAGGGGATCAGAGAGATGGTTTTGCTGGGGAGAAAGGGAAGACCCCTCCCTTCTTGCTGATCTACCCTCGATAGGTGGAATTCCCTGGGAGGCAGGAAGCCTACCTAGGCCATTGATCCAGTTGATTATCTTAGGGGTAGACTGACATTTCATAGTTACCAGGGAAACACAAGTGGAATCTGGCAGAATTCCTAACAATATTATTGCAATTTGCAGGTATGTATTCCACCACCACTATTCACATCCTTTTTTTCTTCTGCTAACTTCCCCTGCCTCCCCCCAAAGAAATCTCTTTTGTTTTCATGTCACATCTGTGAAAGAAAACATGCAATGTTTTTGTCTATATCCTCTCCATTACCCTCCCTCCCTTCATAATCCATATATATTTCTTTTAAAATCCAGGTTCTTCAATATAAGGAAAACCTCACAATGATACTTGTCTTTCTATGTCTGGCTTGTTTCATTTTACACGATGATCTCCAGTTGCATTCATTTTCTTGCAAATAACATAGTTTCACTTTTATTTACAGTACAATAAAACTCCGTGCTGTATATACACCACATTCTCATGAAGTCTTGTGCCGGTGAGGATTTAGGCTGGTACTGAATCTTGGTTACTGGGCATCAATAAACATGGGTCTGTGTGTGACTGTGATAGGTGTCTGTATACCCACGAATAGTGTAGGTAGGTCATGGGGTAGTTCTAGGTTTAGTGTTTCACAGTAGGAGTGATACACGTTCTCATTATTGATGAGAAAGAGTTTCTTTTTGCTGACATCCTTGCTAGGGTTTGTTGTCATTTGTTTTCTTGATGATAGCCATTCTAAAAGGGGTGAGATTGGAATCTTGCTATCATTTTAGTGTGCTTTTCCATGATGGTTAAGTGTGGATATTTTGTCATATAGTTCTTGAACATTTTATTTCTTCTGTTAAAAGCTATCTCTTCATCTACCCCTTTATTCATTGAATGATTTGATTTTGGGAACTTTAATGTTTTACTTCATTGCAGATTCTAAACCATACATCTCCTGCATCAGACATATGGTTGACAAACTCTGTAGACTGTGCCTTCAGTCAGCTAACCATTTCCTTCCCTATGTAGAAGTTTTATAATTTCATGCCACCCTGTTTGTCAATTCTTGCCATTATTTTAAAAAATAAATAAAGCTTTACAGTCTTTTGTTCAGGAACCCCCGGCCTATTTCTATGTTTAGATGTATTTTCCTCTAGTGGTTTCAGAGTTTGGGGTCTTACATTAAAGGTCTCTGAGTCATTTTGAATTGGTTTTTATGTGGGGTGAGAGATAGGGATCTGTCTCATTCTCTGTGTGGATATTCAGCTTTCAGAGCACTGTTTCCTGAAGCTGTCTTTTCTTCAATGCATGTTTAGACGACTTTGTCAAAAGATTTGTTTCTGTGATCTTTTTTGCTTTTGAACTTGTGCTTTTCCATAAGATATAAGAAATTATTTTGATTCTTTTGTATTTTTGAGACATGTTTTGTGCTTTAAATGCATCTAGTTTGGAAACAGTTTCATATGAGACTCAGAAACATTCATATTCCATGGCTGTTGGAAAGAGTATTTTTGTGGGCTCTGTTCAGTCAATTTAATTTATGATAGTTTATCTCAGAATTTTCATTGCTGATTTTTTGTCTGAATGACCTATTAGATGAGACAAATTAAATGAGATATTAAAGTCACCCACTATTATTTTATCATGACTTATTTGTACTTTCATGTCCATTTGTGTTTATTTTATGAAATGGGGAACAGCAGTATTCTGTGCATATATTTACAATTATTTCATTTTCATGATGGGCTGTTCCCTTAACAAACATATAGTGTCCTTCTTTTCTCCTAAATTAACGTTTGAAATCTGCTTTATCAGATATCAGAATGATTATACCGGTTTATTTATTATTTACATGGCAAAGTGATTTCCTTCTTAGTTTTCTTGGTCTATTTGTATCTTTGTAATCAAAATATAAACTTTTTCAAAGACAATATATCGATGGTCTTATTTCACTAATGCAATCAACTAGTCATGACTTTTAATTGGAGAGTTTAAACAATTTGCTTTAAGAGTTACTACTGAAAGGGGTATTCTATTTCTATAATTTTATTGATTATTTTTCTAGTTGGTTGGAGTATTGATTGTCCTTTCCTTTTTTTCCCCATTCATACTGAAGTTTGTTAGTTTACTGTGTTGGGTATGACAAATTCTTATATATAATAATTCATTCCATGAAATTTATTCTTTCCTTTGTTTTCATGATTGAGACTTAATTTCTCTTTCATATTTAAGATGTCTTTAAGCATGACCCTGAATTCTTTTAGTTGGTTTTTGTTGCAGTTCACCTACAACATTGTGGATAAATGACCATCAAATAACTTAAGGGAACAAGGAGTTTATTTCCTTAATGACACTCTAGTTATAGCTCTCAGTCCAGCTTGACGGGAGAGCATTCAACAACACCAGTACCAAGGGAACTGGCCACACCATTTCTATATAACTAGCATGTCTGGCCAAGTGTACAAAAGGATGCCAACTTCCTCAACTGGTTCTCAGTGTTTTATTCATCTGTTCAGGGCTTAGTCCATAAGCTGGACCTTCCCCATCAGCTAGGCAATCTCCTGCAGGTTTGCTCTGGGCTTAACTCAACCATTAATTCTCTACAAATGTGCCCAGAGCTCAAACCCTCAACAGTGAAGTTGATACCTGTGCCTAACTATGACAGTTGTTGTCTTAAAACGTCCTCATTTCTGCATCAAAGTGATGAGGTAGCTTTGCTAGATACAGTGATTCTTTTGGCAATTATTTACTTTCTGGACTTTGCTGCCTTTCTGTGTCTCTGTTGAAGTCTGATGTTTTTCTGATGTGTTTGTCTTTGGAAGTGAGGTGGAGCTTTTCTTCTACTACTTAACATTCTCTGTTTCAAAAATTTACATATCTATTTGTGGGGGTAGAGGGTGAACAGTTGTGTGCATGTCGCAGAACATGCAAACTTCAGAGGACAACTTTGGAAATCAGTTCTCTCCTTCCGCCATGTGGGCTCCAGGTTCTAAGGTTTGAAGCAGGCAATTTTTAACCACTGAACCATCTCACCAGCCCTGCTAATATTGGTTTTATGTGTACTTTTGTCTTGATTATAAGGTTTTCTGAAAAGGGTCTTTTCTAGATATATCTGAGTTAACAAATGCCTCTGTTCTTAAATTCCATTTCTTCCTCCAGATCTGAGAAATTTTCTGGTATAATTTCATTGAGTAGACTTGTTAACAGTTTTTATCTCAGCTCCTGTATCATGGATTCTTAAGTTGGGTCTCTTGTTGATGCTCAGAGGTTTTAGATATCGTGCATGCATGAGCACAATTTCTAAAGCCTCTAAGCATCAACAAGTACCAAGTGTCTGCTGGAGTTGGCTTCGCTTTAGTAGTTTTCCTTCTTGGTTACAAGAAGCCTCTGCTGACTAGGCTTAGCTTGCAAGTCTGTGGGCTGGGCAGGGTCTCAGACACCTGAAGACTCTAGGTTGCTCACCTAGAAAGGCTTATGTTCCAGCTAGTTGGTTCTCTGAAGCATTTTGAGAATGGGGGAGCAAGTTCAGTATTCAGATTTCTATGACAGATCTACCTCTGTACTGTCAAAACTGAGCATGTATTGCTCCTCTGCTGGAGTTGGGAACCTGTCAAGCAGTCTGCTGGAGCTTCAGGGTTCTCCAACTCTACAGCACTGAATCTCATTTGAAATAGATGATCCCAGTGACTGATCCACCTCTAACCTCCCGCTGTATACCTCACTGCCTGAGCAAAGTCTACTGCTACCTGAACTTTCTGATTTATCCACACTGGGTTCTGGATCTGTACAACTGTTTCCTATGCCCATCTGTCTCCCAGGGGCAGTGGCAGGTCACCTTCAGCTTCCTAAGATCGCTCAATTTCAAACAATAAATTTCCTCTCAAGCTGGCAACTAGCCACAACCCTCAGGAAGAAGAGAAATGGGAGGATGGAACTCTCTCTAGTATGGATTCTTCCTGCTGGAGGAATCATGGTGTCACCAAAATCTATACCTGGATTGAAAGCTTTAGAGAAGTGCGGGCTTGTCCTGAGATTTGCCTACTAGAATTTCTTCATCAGGGCTCTCTAAATTACCTTTTCTATGAGGCCTCTGTTTGCTCTCTTCCCAATGGGAAGCTTCCTGGTTGGACCCTGGATTTTCTTTCAGTGTCTCCACACTACTCAGCTGTTCTATCGCTGTAATCTATGGTACTCTTCAGCTCTTCCTCTTTTTTGGAATAGACCTTGTTATTTGTCATCCTTACACTTATTCTAGGTATCACACAGAGACAACTTCCTAATCTGCCATCTTACTTATTTGTCCATATAGTTTCTTCTTACAGATATTCAAAGTTCTTCCAAAGAGCTTGAAAATACCAATCCATCAGTGAAGCAAATGTGGGTTTGCAAGACTGATCTTGGAGATTGAGATAATTTGTGAATCCAAGTGGAGCAGAACCTCTTAAACTCTCCTTCCAGCAGTTAGAACTATGACAATCATGAGATCACAATGCTCCATGGTACATGAAAGCACACAGTAGAGTGCCTGGAATATTAGATTTCACCTATGAATCAATGAATTGTTGCACAATATGATTTAACTCATGTTTCTCAATTATCTCACAGCTATCAGATAAAGAACAGAAGTAAACAGATAGCATTGGATATAATTTCATGTATTTTATTATAATTCTTTTTGCAATAGCTTTCTTCAAGGCTTTGAAGGTTATTTTGTTAATATTTTCTTTATTTTTATTTTTCCTTTTTTAAATTATAGCTTCATAGATGAGTACAACAGATTTAAGCCACTGTTCACCTTACGTTATATTACCCAATCCTCTCCTCCTTCCTTCTTCAACAATCAAGCTCCCTCTTGCTTTTAACTCTTTTTGAATGTGCAGCCCACTGGTTTTCATGTGGGCTGACTATGTTGGTATATGCTTAGGCACACAGGCATATGCTTGGAACACAAACTTTACTTTGGTAGATATTTCATTAAGAAAAATAGCTCCACTTTCTTTACCAAGAATATACTTTCATTAGTCTGTCACAGAGGTATGATGTCATGTGAGGTCTTCCACTCATTGGAATTCTTACCCTGGCAGGTCTATTTCATTACTATCTGTTATGGTTACTCTTAACTATTGCTAAGAGGGAACACCCAACGTCAAATAACTTAAGGGAGAAAAGGAAATTGATTCACCTTAGGGTTCCAGAGGAGAGATATAGTCTTTTACGGCAGCAGTGACATGACTGGTGGCTAAAGCTGTAGGCTAAGTCTCCGCAGACATCCACATGGCTGGAGGATTCCTGGAGAGTCTCTCTTCTTCTTCTGTTCTGTGGGTCTTTTTATCTGGCCCCCTACTGGGAGGTTCCTATGAGATCTATGGAGATTCTGATCAGATCTAGGGCTGGTCTTTGTATTATAAATGTGTTGATCTGGATAATCTCTTCAGATGGTCTCAGCTGATCTTAGTTAATGCCTGGTGTGTCAAATTGACACTCAGGATTAACTATCACACTATCTTTAGTTATTAAGTCATCCATAAATTAAGTCTATTGTTTTCTCTTTATCACCAAGGCTGAGGTCCATGATGGTCTTTTATTCTCTTTGGAAAAGAGATTTGTCTTTACATTTTCATTTCTAAATTAAATTCACATCCCAAAAACTACACACATGACAAGTGTCAGTCAGGCCTCCATGCCATCTGAATATCTACGTCTGTCTATAGTTGAAGTCTCACTCAGAAATTCCTCTTTGTCTTGACTATTCAGCCTGCGCTCCAGCAGCCCCTGCAAACAAAGAACCAGAAAGTTAATATAGCAGCACAAGGAGAACTAAAGATAACCAGAACTTGATGGTACAGCTTCTCAAAAGGGCTGGAATCTGCAATGCTGTGCATTAGTCTTGCCAAGAAATGAGCAGATTTATAAGTCTGAACAATGTGAAAGTGGCTGGAGATGCTTAAGTATCAGTCTTATTGCCCATCTTTCTGCTGTTGTATCAAAGCAAAGAATGCTGATGTTTTGCAAGAAATTGTACAGAATAAGTTAACTGACCTCTCAACTGTGTGGAGATAGATTCATTTAGCTATAGTGGCAAACATTTTAAAATTCTACACTTCTGCTTCAGAGATTTGACTTCTCTGATCTTTAATGAAATGTCATCAGTATAATATCTACCTCATAGAGTAGTTGTGAGAATGAAATGAAAAAGGCAAATAAAATGCTGGCCACTTGATAAACATTTGGTCAAATGTGGACGGCGAGCTGTAAAAGACTCAGTTAGTTCCCAGGAATGGTCAGGGGAAATGTACAGAAAGGCACAGACAGATGCACAAGTCTTATAGGTTAAGTTGACTTGCTCAATGTGCAATAACTCATCAAAAAAGCATAGACAACTTTAAGAAAGAAAAATCAACCAATTAATCTTTTCTGAAATAAGCATCTTGTGCTCTTTGTATTATTATGAACATCTGCAATGAATGTGTCAATGAAAGACCACAATACTTTTCACACTTCTCAATATCACACTATATAATGTCTCACTTATTCATCCATTAGCTGTCATTTCAGAAGCTATCCATTAGCTTCATCTACTAGACAAACTCATTCCATTTTTATGGCAGTGTATGAGGCAACTACAAGGTCTTTGAGACTTGGCCAAAAACATGTCAGAATGTCATAAGTGGAACCACAGTACTGCAGTTTGCCTGCATGTTCCCAATAAATTCACCATCAAACATCTTGGGAAACAGTAGGGGTTATTTCTGCTTAGAATTCTCCATTAAAGTTCATAGTCCAGCTTGGCAGATAGAAGGGTTCATATCAACATCAGGAACTGATGCAATTGGCCACAACGAATCCACAGAGATTTCTGACAGAGGTATAAACCTCATTTGCCAGACTACAAGTCTGCCAAAGTATACCAAATTACTGAATGAGCAATCCACCCGCCCATGATGAGCTGGGATTTTCCACATCAATTAGATCCTCTCCTAAAGGCTTGCTTAGGGCTTGTCTTAACTATAAATTCTATAAAGATGTGCCTAAAGCTCTTCCTTTAATCTTGAAGTTGACATATGTATCTAACAAGCATGCATGCACGCGCACACACACAACAGACACACACACACCCCTTCCATGTAAATAGAAAGGAAGGTAGCATCCTTTCCTAAGCGACATACCACTTCAGTTCTCCCAAATATCTCCCAAATCCTCCTCCTCCTTCTCCTCCTCCTCCTTCTCCTCCTCCTCTTTCTCTCTTTCTCTCCTCCTCTTCCTTCTCCATTAAAGTTCATAGTCCTTCTTCTTCTCCTCCTCCTCCTCTTCCTCTTCAAGGTAGACATGAAAACAGAATGGAGCTGACTCCAGAACTCACACTCAGCTTCTTCCCCTGGCATGTCACCATATAAATGCTACAAAGATCTAGCTGCATGGCCAGTGCCAACAGCACGAAGAGCCAAGCCCACTGAAAACCCTTCATCACAGTTTGGTGAATGAATGAGCATCACCCATGGTCACTGGGACAAGGGCCAACCAGCTGTGAATCATGAGCTGGGTCCTTTGCTTTCTTGGAATTCTGTCAAAGGGAGACGCTAATCCAATTAAGGAATCAATATCCAGAAAATATCAGAGCTGCTTTAGCCATGCTGTTTTGTTCAAGGTTATTATTCTGTGGCATTTCAATGTCTTCACACGGCATTAAAACAATAGCAATGAAACGAGGCAATCTAAAATTAATGAACAGATTACATTGCATCGTGCAAAATGCACAAAGAGACTGAAAAAAATAAGACTTGAAAAGTTCCTGTATCCTTTATCTTTCTCAACCATAAACTAATGTAGAAGGAACAAAAAGACCTTTGGAAAGGACAAGTAAATTTCATATACCTTTGAAAAATCCTAGGAGACATTTACATTCAAAAATAATGAAGTTTAAATTAAACTTAAATGTTGTTTCAACACTCAAAGAATCTAAAAAAGTAATGTCTAAATTTGACCAAATCAAATTTGGTTTTCCTGAACCCTGATGGGCTCCTTCATCGCTCACAGTGGGAAGAAGAAAATGAAATCGTGCACGCCAAATCAATCTCCCTAATTGCCTTGGTCACTACCACATGCCATTTGGACAGGAGTCTTTCTAAATAGCATCCAAAGGCCAAACAAGATATGACATTGAGCATAGTCCAGCTCTGTGACTTCAGCCATGCCAGTGTTATGAGAACAGCAATGCTTTATTTTATAAACTCTGAAGGTACAGAAAGTTACAGAATGTATGGAAATCGTCCCTCATTTCTAGAATGTCAGAGCTGGAAGTGATGCTGGAAAATCACTAGTCCTATTGCTTCATTGCCCAGAGGAGGAACAAAAATTCAGTTGTACTCTATCTCTGTGCACCTGTAACCAAAAATTTTCACCTGCGCAACAGTGCTTATTGTCCATCTATAGAATATATGTTACATGGTTAAATGATAGACAGAAACACATAAGTGATTGAAAGTTGACTGATAGATAATAGATCCATAGATACATTATAGGGAGATAAATAGATGATGGATACATAGATAATAAATGTTAGAGAGATCCATGATCGATAAATACATGATACATAGATAATAGACAATTGCTATACAAATTGATTATAAATAGATAGATGATAGCTAGAAGGTACATGATAGATAAAGATAAATGGTAGATTCTAGATACTTAGATATAGAACTAGAGACATGGCTCAGGGTTAAACCTCTGCCTCACAAACAGAAGGACCTAAGTTCAGATCCTGGATACCACATAAGAACTCCAGGCAGAAATGGCAATAGTCTGTACTTCCAGCTCTGGAAGACGGAGTGTGGAAAATTGCAGAGAAGCAAAAAAGGGTATGCCTTTAGCATCCACAGGCATCCACAACACACACACATGCACACACACAAAATGCACACTCACCACAAAAAGATACATAGAGATAGATAATAAAGGAATAGATAAGTAGATAATGATAGATGGTAGGGTAGATATTTGTTTCATATCTAGACAATATATGGATTAGAGATTAATATAATTATGTATCTCTTTTTCCCCTTTGCCCATTTTACCACATACACACACACACACACACACACACACACACACACACACACACTTACTCATTCACACAGAGGAGGTCATTGCTGGAAATTCTTTGTTCTCATAGCTCATTATGTCATTCCAAACTATGTCAAGAAAACTTGATGAAACTAAAGCATAGAAGGTTGAAATGATTTCCATATTCTGAGTTCACTTTTGGCTTTAATTTTGGGGTGCGTGTCTCACTATGGTGATCTTCTGGAAAAGGGGGTGTGGGAATTTTCTACATTTCTCAGCACAGCACTTGCCCGGAAGGCATCTATAGAACAACACTGCCATCTGCTGTGAACGCCTTCAAAGCAACCGAGGAAATAACCTGCCAAACCCAGTGGGGTGTCTTTGTTCTTCAAAACGCAAGTCACTCTGCAATTAATCAACATTTATTAAAATTAATTCTAATCCATTCATTAACTTTGAAGGGGCATACAAGGCATGCAGCATCACTGAATGTCTATGTGAAGTGTTCCCTCCAGGAGGAAGAACAGCTTTTAAGGAAGGCACTTGTTCCCTCCAGGAGGAAGAACAGCTTTTAAGGAAGGCACTGAGGCTGGGGGGGGGGGTCTCCTGCTACAGTTCTGGGTTGCTGAAACAGAGTCTGAACCCACACACTGGGACCTAGCAGGTTCCTATATTGATCCCACCACAGTCTGCAAATAAATGTTGGCACTTGCAACTTCAGGACTTGGAAGTGATGTTTAACAACGTCTCCTCAGAGAACAAAACCCGGAGGGAATGATGAGCTTTGTCTGTGTATCACCTTACCTCTGTCTCTTGAAAATATCAATAAATACACGTTTTAACTTCCTTTAGGGGTTAATGTGCATGGAATCCTCCAGACGGTTTGCAGACAGAACTGCGCTGTAGGCTCTTCCTCCCCACACACGTACGGAATTCTATTCTCGTACACTCTCAGAGAGAATTTTATTTCCTTTTCTACCAGGAGGTAAAATATTCAAAGACCTGTACATGAAAGAATAAACTGTTAGAGGTGGACAGCAGAAAACAGGAAGAAAAAGTGGGCTTTTCCTGGCTCAGGGGTGTTTTAATTTTAGAGTTTGCAAGCTAAGAAGTTATACAACAGCGCCATCTAGGCCTCACCCAGCCCAGGTTGCCCTTATGCGGGCGTTTTAGTATTTTAGGTATTTCACTTTTGAAGGTCCAAGAGCTTAAAAACATTATGCTGATCATTTTGTTTGTTTGAAAACAAGACATGAGAGAGACCAAATAAGAAACAGGACAGGTATTGCGGGTGAGAAGAGAAGGAAAATAATCTGAATGCTATGATCAAGACGCAATAAACGAGTACAGATGTCACAATAAAAATTGCTCTTTCAGGGCTTATGGAAATGCCACTGGGTCCTTATATGTCATCGGAGAGGAGGACCCAGTGGAGAGTTAGGCGTACACAATAAAGGACTCTCTGGGAATTGGGGGGGAGGCACTGGGGGAAGGGGAGGGGGAGGAGGGGGGAGGGAGGGAACTGGTAAAAAATTTTAAAATGTATAATTAAATTTTTAATAAAAAAAAAGAAAACCAAGGATCAGGAAAAAAAATTGCTCTTTCAATTAATACAGACTAATAAAACATTTCTTAATATTATTCTGAATATCAAACACTATATTTTTTCTTTCATGTATGTGTGTAAGAGATGTGTGTGTGCATGTGGGAGGGTGTACATGTATGTGGGGTACATATACACAAGTATTCTTAAGTGTATGTGCCAAGGGTGATATCAGGAGTCATCCTCAATTTCTCTTCCACCTTATTGTTGTGAGTCTGGGTCTCTATTGAAATTCAGGCTAGTCAATTTACTCTGCAAATTCTCAAGCTCTGATTTCCTGTGGTAGAACTACAAGTGAGTTGCCACACTCACCTGGCATTTTCATGTGGGATCTGGGGTTCCAGTCTCAAGCTGTTTGGCTTTCCAGGCAAAGGCATTAACCACTGAATCATCTTCCCAGCGCCCCCCTCCATTACTTTTATAAATGAAAAAGGGTTTTTCACCTATAAAATCATAAAATTGGACTGTAGAGATGGCTCAGGAGTTAAGCCTCTGCTTCAAAAGCAGAAGGTCCTGAGTTCGAATCCCATAAAAGTCCTACATAAAAATGCCAGGCAGAAAAGGTGGTAGCTTGCACTCCCCGCCCTGTTGGGTGGAGCCTGGGAAATCCCAGAGTGAAGCAAGAAGGAGGTAGAAGAAATCCAGATGATTCCTGAAGTCACCCTTGGTCCTTCACAAGGAAACACAGTGCCTTCTGATACACACACACACACACACACACACACACACACACACACACGTATAAAATAAAAATTTTAAATCATAGAATTATTTTATTAGTGGGAAGATGCTAACTTTCTGGATGGCTTGAGTAAACTACTAAAGGTGTGTCCATAAATGAGTCCTAGTCGCCTCCCTGGGAGGCGGGATTAGGAAATGGATGATATACAAATCCATACCATCCAATGTAATATGACAAGCGTCTAATCAAATTTAAACTACGATGAATAAAATTAGGCAGCATTTAGAACTTCATGTCCTCTGTCATACAGCCACACTTCCGCCAGCGAGGGAAAGGGGTAACCTCCAAAGCAGAAGGCAACAGCAGCTACGGCGTGGAAGCAGAAAACTCCGCTGGACAGCAGGGCACAGCCAGCGCGCGAGCTCCTTTCCAGAAGGAGCAAGATGCTCATCCCAAAAGCTGAGGGCGCAGCCTGACTCAGGTGAGCCACAACCGCAGCACACATCGGAAAAGCAAGACAGGAAGGAGAGGAAGAAGAGGAAGAAACAAAAGAGAGGGAGTGAAAGGAAGAGGAGGGGAATGATAGGAAGAAGAGAAGCAAGAAGGACGAGAAGAAGGAGAGGAAGAAGAGGAAGAGGAAGAGGAAGGAAAGGGAAAGGTGGTTCCCGTTCTCAGCTTCCTGCCACCTTCGGCGCTGCTCTCAGAAAACCTCTCGTGTTTTAATCCCAGTCTTCAAAGCAACTCATCTGCAAAATGAGGAGAAATCAAGTGCCTGCATCCGGAGTCGCCGCAGCAAACCAGGGAGGACCTAATGTGCAGCATAAATTTACAGCGGTGACAGCTCAGGAGAGAATCTGCTGAGCCGGTGTGTTGGCTTGTGGCGCGGCCCGCACAGCAGGCGACCTGACTGCTGCCCTGGGGACATTGAGGTGATTTTTCTACCGGCACACACGGAGGGTGTTTCCTAACAAATCCGTTATGGGCTGGATATGGCAACCTGGCCTGGCACAGTGGACCTTGGCAGCACTCCAGAGAGACCTGTGCTTGGGAGGTGACAGAGGAGGAGGAAGAGCCTGGAACACAGAGGGGGTTCTCAGCTGCAGAGGGACGCAGCCTGGAAACCTGTGCTGGACCAGGAGTCCACACACACACACACACACACACACACACACACACACACTCAGACACACACACAGATCTGGCCAGCAAGCAGAGCTGCTGCAGTCAGCTCTCTGGAATGTGCCCTCCTGTGAGAACTGGAGGTGGGGCAAGGAAGGAAACTGGCATCGCTGAGGACCAGAGCCTCCCCTGGGCACTCAGGACTCTGAGATAAGCCTCCCTCCCCATTGGGTGTCTGTACTAGTTCTCAATCCCTCCTGAAAATGTCATCCAGGGCTCCACATGCAGCAGGGACCTCTTCAAAGGTTGGAGTGAAGACACTGTTTTCACCTCTCCATGCTATCACCTGTGCATCATCATGTGATGCCCTCACCTTAGCCAGTAAAGACCACACCTCGGGGTTCTACTGTGCCACTGGCCTACTGAGACTATAGGAGGCCATGACCCCACCTAGGATCTCTCTCTCCTGCTCTTCTTCTCCAGCTCTCCAAGCCCTCTGTTGTGGGTCTGGGACGCTCAGGGAATTCACCATCCCAACAGGGTGCTCTTATCAAAGGAGGAGAAACTTTATTGAAGCTGATCAGTGACCACATCAAAGAACTGAGACCCTAGTGTGAGTCCCTGACCAACAGGGACTACCTAGGACTACCTCGGGACTACTTAAAACTTTTAGGTTTTAAAGACAAAACCACATCCTGTCATGTGACTGTTTCCACATCTGCAAGCGGCAAAGCAGGTTGTACAGAAGCAGAGACATAGCAAGCAGTCAACTAGTTGCTGTTTTGAGAAGCACAGAAGAGGTGCTCGATACCACCCTTTGAGTGGGAAGCAAATGGTTTCATGGAAGCTGTAGTCGGTGGTTGTTTCTGCAGCCTTGACACAGGTAGCCACAGAATGTTCCAGAAAGTTCTTGTTTTGTCTGAGAACTTCAGTGGAAAAGGGGGGCAGTGATGGGGCTGGTGCTCAACATGACAAGCTAGTATCTGCTTTTCTATTTTTCTGTGATAGTGGCAGGTCTCTCCACCTGTTCTCTCCTCCCTTCTTCCTCCCTCAGGCCATCATGGCGGCTCTGTCCTTTCTGTCTCTGATCTTGAACTATCTTTTGTTCTACTGCTGTCCCCCCCACCCACCCAAGGTTAAACTCTATCTCCCCGCCACCAGGCCCTGGGCTGTAAATAACGTCCTATTCTTAAATCTCTCACTCAAGCCAGTTTCTCTTCATTTGCCGACCTCCCCCCGCCATGGTGCCCACATATGTGGTTGGAGCAGCTTCCTATTCCCTTCCTTGCAAACCAAACATACATCTTTAAGTCCTCCAGATGAGGTGAGAAAGAGGCAGAAGGAGGCTGATACAATTGTCCTGCTTTCCCCCCAATCCCCAAGAAGGGGCTCCCTGGAACACAGCAGGCTGGACACAAGGTTCCCAGAACATCCCGGGTTGGATTAGGCAGCTGTGAATAACAGGCCCAACTTGGAGGCAGAGACCCAAGCCAGGACAGGTGAGTGAAGGAAACATTAGAAGGAGTGAGTCTGAATGTGTAGCAGCCACGTGGAGGTCTGTGATAAAGCAAAACTACCAGGCAAGAGAGACTTAAGAAATATGAGTTTATTACGTGGTGAGGGCCAGTGGTCAAGGGAACCATAGTTGGCCTTAAGGTGGGAAGACGTTAAAAGAGAAGAGATAGTTTAAAGTTGGAGAATACAAGAGGCAGGAAGAGATCTGCCATGAACAGCATGCAGGAAAAAACTCGAAGAGAAGAGAGAGAGAGACAGAGAGACTGAGAACACTCCCCTGGCTGGGCGGGGCAGCTCTCTCTTAAATCTTCCACGTTGCTAAGAAGCTTCAGGTGAATTGCTAGGGAACAGGGGAGCGAGCGGGGCAGTGGGTTGGAGACTGACAATGTTATCTGAAAGAATGGAGGTTGTGGTTAAGCTTGAGTTGCATAATCACAACAGATAGAGAGGCAGAACCTCACTAACAATGGGTAGGACAACTTCAAATCAGAGAGAGAGATAAAGAGGAGAGAGGGAAGAAGGAGAGGGCCTCCAGATTGGATTGTGCAGTAGAGAACAGATATACTTAACTCCCTATATACCAGCCACTCAAAGACCCTCTCAACCCCGCACTAGGTAAAATGTGTCCCTTGGGCCCCTCAGATGTACAAACATGACAGAGTGACCCTATCTGCACCATGGTCTTAAACACGAAAGATAACAATTTCCACTTACACACTTGAATATCACTCCCCCCTCCTCCTCTAAAGGGCCCAGCCGGAAAACGCCCACTGCTGACTATCATGCCAAGTCCTTCTGTGGTGTGCTGGGCCTCTCCCAGGTATCCCAGACTGTCCCCTGGGAAAGATGACAAGAAGCTCGAGTTCTCTAGATAGTGGGGACAGGAGAGACGTGCCTAAAGGAGTCTGAACAGCCCGTGAATGTGAGCGGGCAGGGGGAGAGGCTGGAGAAGGGCCTCTGAGGTCTAGCAGCACAGCTTCCCCCTAGCCCCATGGAGAACGAGCAGGTCCAGAAACTACAGGACAATACAAATGCAGCTAGCAGATTTCGAAGGTAAGTCTACCAAGAGCACTTTTCATAATCACATACCAGAGACTCAGGATTCTGATTTTAAGAGGAAAAGTCGAACTGTAAGCTAAGAGAACACATGTTCCATTCCACCCAAACCCGTGCACCCTCTTAATGACAAGACTGATGTCCTCCCTTGGTGATAATGGAAGCCTAGGGGCCGAGATAGTGCAAGTCACTGCCACGAATGTAGACAGAAGTCTAATGACCGCGTTAACCACTGAGGAGTTCGCCATGCATAGCCTTGGTACACTGGGAAAAGATAGACATCACATGGTCAAAAGGTCATGAAAGTAGCCTTGCCTGTGGCTCTGTGTTCTAATTCACTTCAAAGAAAGTAACACAGTGGTATTTCAAAGGGCTTCCGTCGCTCAGTGGTACAAGTTGTTTTGACAGACATCATCCACAATCCTGCTAGGTCATTAAACTCAGTGGAACTAAAACAGAGCAGACACACAGTGACCCCAGGGCCCTGGAACGCTTGCTTGGGCCAATCTTTTCCCTTGCTGTGGCTACAGTGCACCTTTCAACAGCTCTCTCCCTCTTCCTTCCCGCCCCCAAACACTGAAACCACATTGAAAAATGCTGTTCCTTTATCCTGTTCTCTTCAAGGAGAGCCCAAGTTGATCTTACACCACGATGAAGTATCTGCTAGAATTAGAAAACCCAACGTGCATTCTAGGCTCCCATCAAAATCCCTGAGGCAGCTGCTTAGGAACCAAAGGGAGCCATGTGTTGGTTCACGGTGCTAGAGGTCCAAGTTCAAGATGTGGGTTCAGCTCTACTGCAAAGGCATTGCACGGAGGCAAAGTGCAGTACACTTGTAGCCAGAGAAGAAAGCTGAGGAAGACAACTGAGAACTTCAAGGGAATACTCCCCTGGACCCCACCTTTTAAATAGCCCCCAACCACCCAGCCCTCCTCAGGACTATGAGAGAGTCAGAGGACCTAGGCAGATGGGAAACTCTCGCAAGATGTCTGCTTTCTGTTCCCATTCTCTTGGAGTGGAGAAGAGAACCTTTGTTGACCAACGAGGGGAGAGGAACAAAGAGATCTCTTTTCTTGGTCCACAGTGGACAAAGAGGAGGATCCAAGAAGGGGAGCAGAGGCCAGGATCTCTAGAAAATTCTCTGTCCAGGACTTGACTGTTCGCTAGCTCTATAGACCTTACTCCCAGAGTTATATGTTTCCTTTATATGGTTGCTTTTATATGCCTCCTTCCATAAAATTCTAATCCTGCTTTTACTTTCTCTGTTCTTTGTCTTTCTTATCCTTCTTCACAGTGTACAATTGTCTGTGTACTCTGGAGACAAATTCCAATTCCAGAGTGACCCATAATCACTAGGACTTTAGCATGTGCACCTTCAACATTAAACTGTAGTGGCTAGGTAAGAAATATCTTCATTGTATGAAACTTCATATTCTCTTTCTCTGGGTTTACCTCTTGTCAACTGAATACCCACCAACACCAATGCCAGATAATGATGTTCAGCTATATGACCCTAAACATCATTCAAAAGTAGGTAAAGGGTGAGAAAATGAGTCATGCAGAATATGAAGAGAATATGAAGTGCTGAATTCAGTCTGTAGTCCGATGGATGTGCAACACTGGAAAAGCATCTCAGATATCAAGGAAGGATTTGGGGAGGGTCCTTAGCTCCCAGACAGACCAGAAAGTCTGGCATTAGGATGACAGATAAGAGACATAGACATTGCTGTTTATTACACACAAATCAACTTTGGAGTTTTTATTATTATTTTTGTTCCCCACACTGGCTGTCCTCAGATTTGCCCATTAGGAAGAAGTTATCCCATAAGGATGTTCCCTGAGCATGACCCCAGATGCCTAATGAGGTGCCTTCAAACTCCTCTACTGCCAAACACCCCTCTAGATGAGCCAGGAGAAAGGGATTTATCTTGCTCAGATAAACATCCTGACTTGTGACAGTGACAATTGGAATCTTTACTATTCCAGTAAAGACCATTCCGGCAAAATGCTGGTCCTTCCTCCCCAAAATATTTCCAGGTGCTAATCTGACATTTCTGCAACATCCCCTCCTGGGTCTCTTTACCCAAGTGTAACCCGCCATCCGCCACACAGTCCTCGCAAGTCAATCTTCATCTCTCCACTGTTTATCCCTTCATTTTCCTTGGGCAGATAATCAGAGTGCCTGTCAATCTACCAGGCGGGAAATCATTCAGAAGAAACATTGAAAATAGAGGTGTTTGTCTGCTCTCCTGAGGACCAGGAAGAACAAAGGTTAAACAGTACCGCCCCTGCCCACCCAGTGTCCTGCCGGCCTGTCTCCAATTTAAACGCTGAGACTTTGAATGGCAACCACAGGGACTTAAATTGTGGACTAGCACTTCCCCTGACATGACCAAACCAACCTATTATTATTGTTATCATTATTATCATTGTTATCATTATTATTATTATTATTTTAAAGCTCAGGGAATCTGTGCCAGTTCCCTCTTTGAGAGCGCTCCTTTTCTCTGTACAGGCGAATCCTTAAGATGAATGCAATCTTTTTTTCATTAGACTAAGTAGCAGCAAGGAGACTTACACATCTGTTTTATTCTGCAAAGCATATTATTTATGTGAGTGTCCTTTTGTTTCTCCAGCTCATTTCTTTATGAATAAATAGGGAAGGTAAGAGGAGAGGTGGGAAGGTTGGGGGGGTGGGGTTGGGAAGCAGTCCAAGGGGGCTCTAAAAGCCGAACATACTAATGGGATGCATCGCTTTTTGGTTTGCGATGTCCTCCCTGGATTTCAAGTCTGCCTTTCCGTCTGTAGGGAGGATGCAGGTGCATTAACTGCCTTTGCGAAGCACTCAACCTTGGCTTTCTTCCTGCAGCATCTTCCCAGGAAGCTGAAGTAGGGCAGCCGCCCATCAGGAGGGTTTGTTCCCCTCCACTGCAAGTCGCTGCTACACAGGGCTCTTTTTTTTCCCTCTGCTTCGTGGGGGAGGCATGTCATACCCAAGCACCCCTCTGGTACCCTTGTTCCGTTCCACACCCTGGGGCTACGGGTTCCACAGAGCCCAAGCATTCAACAGGACAGGGGAGGCAGCTGGGTATTGTCTGCAGCTAACTAGAGAATGGGAAAGGGAAAATTCAGTGGGGAGCTTGCTGCGCCCCCGCCAGGTACTCTCTTGAGCTCATTATTCGGATGAGAACCAGAGAGCAAATAAAGACCCAGCCAAAGGGCTTGTGTCAGAAGTCAGAGCAGCGGTACCCTTTCTCTGCTTTCTTTTCAGAGTTAGGTTACAAGGGGACTCATTGTTGAGGGTTTTTTTCTCTTGAATGCCAGTTGTTCTGACAGCTTATACTAAAGCAAGAGTCTCCATTCTTTCCTTGAATATAACCATTTCGATCTGATTTTAAAAAATCGTTTCATTTAAATGTTAGTGTGATTCACTGATTCAAAGTACAGTTAGTTAGACGGCCTTCCTTCACAGACTTGTTTACCTCCATGAAGATTTCAATAATCACATGATGTAGTGAACGCCTAGTGTAGAACAATGAACCAGACAATACGGATTTGTTGCTCTTGACTATGCTGTAATTCCAGAATAATCACACTAATTTCATAATTTAGGGAAATTGGGATTCCTAGAGGTTAAATTAATTGCTGAAGCTCTCAGGACTAAATATTGGGTATGAAATTTGAGCCCAAGTCATCTGAACGTGATATACATGGTAAATCCACCATCACCCACAATACCAATACCACTGAAATGGGGGAAAAAAAGAGCTCCCCAGGAAGGGTGTTATACTCACCTTCTTACCTCACAAGTGGGCAAACACAAAATAAATACTAGTGTCTTCACAAAATCCAAGGGCGAGATAAATAATGGATGGATTATTCTTTTTTAACAATTTATTTTTTATTTTTTAAATATTTTTATTTATTTATTCAATTGTGTGTGTGTGTGTGTGTGTGTGTGTGTGTGTGTGTGTGTGTAGAACCAAGGGTGAATTCGGGAATCATCCTGGTCTGCTTCTACCTCTTCTTTTGCTCTGCCCCGATTCACAGGCTCCGCCCACCAGGACCAGAAACGCAAGCCGCCCTCCCTTCCACCCCACCCACCCACCCCGGCGTTTGTACATGGGATCTGGAATCCGAACTCAGGACCCTCTGCTTGCAAGGCAGAGGCTTAACCCCTAAGCCATCTCTCCAGCCCGGATGGATTACTCTTAACTCGTGCACTCGGGACCACCATCAAGATGCCTGCGTTTATTTGTATATTACTTATTCACAGGAGAATACACATTGATTACACCCTCCCACTCTGTGCCCATGACGTGTCCAACCAAGAACTGCACAGGCCACTGTTATTTTCCATTCACCTCTTCAGATTCCAGTGGAAGAGCACAAACTTCCCACCAAGCACCCGAAGCGGGTAGATTGCACACAATTCAACCTAAGCGCCTGTCTAATCAATGTACTGGCCCGTATTTTTCGCATTTTATAGAACAGCAGGGAAAATTGTTGAGAAGAGCCAATTTGCAGCTGTGTTCTTAATTATGCCTTCCATGTGAAAGAAAGCAAATTTCTCAGCAAAAGCGACTGCAGCTGCTCTCCCAAGGCAGGATACCCCATGTTTACTGCTGATAATTGAATGCCATCAAGGTTCCGGATCCCAAGGTGGACTGAGCTACCTACCACCTCTTTGCGTGTGGACAGATGGCAGGGTGGAGCCACATGACTCCTTTGTGATTAGGTCAAGCCTGCTGGCGAGGGTATCAGAGCAGCTGACTGCGAAGCAGACACTGACTGTGGAGAGAACTATCCTGGATGGGTGGATGCCACTTACAGAACAATAGAGTTCAAAACTTCTGCCGGCGCTGAATGTCTCTGAGCCTGTAGCGGGGTTAACTCACAGTTATCACCTTGAGTTTACTTTGGGCCACATGGGAGAGAAAAGGACTCAGTCCTGGCATACCTGTCCCAGAGAGTAAGGGAGAGATCAGTTCGGAGTGAAGCCCCCATTTTCCGGGAGTTGCTTTTACTGAATTCGGCAAGTCACTGGGATAGATAGCCATGCCCCAAGACATCTCACTCTTGTCTGGGTCTCGGTGACCATTTGTGGAGCTGTCCCTTGTTCCCAGAAGCATTGTACCTGGGCTCCCACAGTCCCCACTGCCTGAAGCATGAACGTTCTCTGTGCTACCACAGGCTCTCTGGTCAGTCTGTCTGGGCTTCCCAGTGCCTCTGTGGAGTTCTTTAGGAAGGAGAAAGCGATGCGACTGCTTCACGGCCACTGGGACAGGAGGGGAAACTAATGGGTCCCCTGAGCCAAGCCAAAGCCCTTCTTTGCAGAGTTTTGTAATGCTATCCAAACATCTGTCCTGAGGCTGGAGATATAGTCCATGGATAGCGTGCCTGCCTAGCATTGTGAGACCCTGGCTTCAAACCCCAGAAAAAAAAAAAAAAAAAAAAAACTCTTCTGTTTAATAGCTATAATCATCCTCTATCACCTCCCTTCCAGGAGTCTAATGAGGAGTGATAAAGGACTAAAAATCTTATCTTTTAGGGGCATCAAGGATCTGATCTCTTCGTCATTCCTAATTTGACTCTCTTGCTAAATCAGGACATTTTCCTGTGGGCATCAGAAGATCCCTTAGCCCCTTCCCTGCTTCTGCTCCCACAGTCACAGTTCTAACACAGGCTGTTTACTGGACAGAAAAAAACAAGGAGCAATTCAGAACTCACAGATCAGCATTTCAGACCTCCTATTCTTACGTGGGGCTTCTTGGTTTCGACCCACATGGGCCTGGGCAGATCTGTCTCTTTCATCCCTTCCCAAAGCCCTTCCATGTGAACAGACTTAGGACAGCATGACCTCATCACCCGGAAGCCTTATTCCCAACCAGTCAGCAGTGGGCGGGCATACGGGTTGTCAAAATATTGACATTGCCTGCACCGGTTGTTAATTGAGACTGTCTGAGACCTCACATATGCCCACCACTGCCCTTGTCAGCTTCTCAGCAAACACAGAAATGAAACCTGCTTCATGCAGGATTGGATGATTCTTAACCTGTGCTGTGACCAGATACATTCTACCTTTGTCTCACTGGTTATCAAACACAATGAATATCATTTCTGGCTGTATCTGCGAGATTCAGTGAGAGTTAAGTCCTCTGAGCAATATCCAGCCTGAGGTATAGTCCAGCCTTAGTCCAGGCACTAAGAGGTATAGATCTATGCTTCTAGAAGGGCTATCTGAGCTTCTTGGTTGAAGCTGAGCTTCCAAACGGAGATCACAACTGCTAAAACCACAGAAAGCTCTTCATATTGTATGACTGGTCTTCAATTATAGGCACTGAAGGTGTTGTCTGAACAGTCTATGTGCAACTTGGGAACCTCTATGTTACTTTTCTACTTCATTCCAATTGTCCCATCTCTTTGTGAGATGGTAATGACACCTATTTGTTAGGAAGTAAATATAAACATGAAAAAGATTATGCATTTTTGCTTCATTTTTGGATTCTTCAATCCAAAACGTACTTGGTGGAGTGCGAGTGGGGGGGGGGGTGGGTGCAGCCCCTACTCAGGATGTCAGAACCTAAGCAATAAAATAGTAGTGACATGGCCTGGCAGAAGAAGGTAGACCCCCAAAGGTGGTTAGCAGTAGTATGCTGAGAAGTTGGAAGCCTTAGAAGTTCATTTATGAGCCTAGTGTGATTACATGCATCTGTAATCCAGGCACCTGTGATGTAGACAAGCATAGAAATCACTTAGGAACCTGGGACCCCATTTATTTGAGCTAAACAGCACACACACACACACACACACACACACACACTTGCACACTTCTGGCTGTGCACGTGACAGCTTAGGTCCTTTACCTACACTTACTGTGCATATATATCCCTCTCTGAGCAACACTCCTAGCAACCTTGGATTGTGCTAACCTACCTGCATTGTGCTAACCCTATACCATTCTCTTTTCTCTTTCTTTAGTAACCATCACAGTTAGACAGCTGTTACACAAATGTATTCCCAAGGCATCTGGGTACAATGAATAGAGAGGCCCATCTGGCATGAACTGATTTAGAGTGCATGTGCAGTAAGGCAAACAGTGTCTTCCAAGAGCACTTTTAGGAAAAAAAGAAAAACTTGCATAATTGAGTATGCATGTGATTAAAATCAAATGCATTATGGGAAGGCATGCGTGCAGGAAGAAAAATGATTAGATAACTTAATATATCAGTCAAAATAGAGAATCACCCAAGCTATACCCCTCAGCAGCCAGCCCTTCCTTCCTCTAGGCACTGCAAAGAGATCCTGGTTCATGCCTTCCTTGAGTCTCTTCACTTCTGTGGCCTACTGCTCCCTTGCAGCTTGCTCTGACTTCCCTTTCTCTTTGCTTTGAAAGTAGCTTTCTTCACTACCTTTGCAAATACCTGTGGGCTTTTATTTTATTTCTGAAGAAAAGTCCAAAAGCCTGGAAGCACTTAATCCAGACCTCAACCACTGGTAACACTAGAGAAACTGAGGAGGAAAATCTGAAGTTTGAAGACACATAACCTGGGCTACACAGCAAGACCCTAACCCCAACACATATGCGAGTGTGCACACACACACACACACACACACACACACACACACGCACATGCAAATGCACACACACACTCAGAAAATATTAGCAGAATATAATTAGACAAATTCATGACTGGGGGAAGAATAACCAATTATATATTGTACATTGACCAAATTAAAAATGCATCCTGAAAATAATGGAAGCTGAGTTTTCCATGCTGGAAAAGAGAATTACAAATATAGAATGAGACAAAACTAGAATTAATCTTGGAATATTAACTCAGAATTAGAGATTTTATTACAATTCAGGGATTTCCTATCTATAAAAATACAAGTAAAAAACACATGTACATGCAACCCATACACATACGAAAGAAAAAATCCAAGCAAACATATATAAATAGTTCTCACATATGTAAACACATATTCTATAGCTCCTTTCAAGGAGAAGATCTGAGAGATCGACCACCCAAAAGCAGTGAGTACATCAACAAACATTCTTTTTTTTTTATTTCCACTCATACAAACTTAACAGGTATACCGGTCCCCCCTCCCTTAAACCCCCACCCCCCTGTACCCCCCACTCCCCTTCCCTCCCCATCCCCCAGTGCCTCCCCCTCCCATCCCCGGAGCATCCTTTAATGAGCATGCCAAACTCTCCTCTGGGTCCTCTGTTCCTATGCTTAAAGGGAACACAGGAAATGGTTCTGGGAAATGCCACTGGGTCCAACAGACATTCTTTTTTTTTATTATTAAAAATTTAATTATACATTTTAAAATTTTTTACCAGTTCCCTCCCTCCCCCCTCCTCCCCCTCCCCTTCCCCCAGTGCCTCCCCCCCAATTCCCAGAGAGTCCTTTATTGTGTACACCTAACTCTCCACTGGGTCCTCCTCTCCGATGACATATAAGGACCCAGTGGCATTTCCATAAGCCCTTTCTCTTGTTCCCCTTAAGCATAAGATCACTACTATGGCTGTCAATCCCTTGCCTCCAGGGGTCTCGGTGCCCTTAACAGATGCTAGACTTTATGAGGGCGACAGTGCGCTGGACATTGCGCAGGGCATGCAAAGTCCCATTATGATTGCTTTGGCCCCAACTATTGTTGAGAATCTTGCAAATCGTTGTTCCTCCCATCCTTTTGCTCTTACAATCTTACCGCCCCCTCTTCCGCAAATGTCCCTGAGCTCCAGGATGGGGAGAGATTAGGCTGTCCTAGTTCTATGTGATTGATATATAGTCTCTGAAGTTCTGGATTGTGGTTTGTTGATTTTCTTTTGCAGTTTTGCTGCCAACAGACATTCTTGAGATACTGTGACTGGTACTCAATTCATAAGCACTGGGGATATGTTCAAACTGCTGCAGGTCACTAGGCATTCTTGTCTCCTTATGAATAGTTATACTTGAAGAACTTTCTGAATACTTTTTCTCACCAAAGGAAGACAAAATCATTTGGAAAAATAGAGGCAAAAAAAAAAAAAGAATAGAAGAAATTTCTGAAAATCTAATCCAAAAAGTGAAGCAAGGACTTTAAACAAAATTTAAAAAGAAGACAGAGTTCCATTGGCTAAAATTGGTTTTGTGGTAGCATCAGAAAATCACAACAATAGTAGCAAACTATAATTCATTAAATAATAAGCAGACAAGAGACTATTGTGAAGTAAATAAATATAGATAAGATAGTTTTTGCATAGCTTGCCAATTAATAATCCAGAAGAAATAACAAAATTAGAAAAACCATCATGAGGAAGTTATTGTAGCAATAATTAATTTGCTTATTAATTAAATATTAATAGTTGTTAAAATCATGGTGAAATTTAATGAGAAAGGGGTATTTACAAAGTCTCAAGGTACTACAAAACAGATGTTAACTCCATAGGATTGAAGAGTGTCTCTCTACAGTGACCAAGCTGGACCAACACACCTCAATGAAAAGATTGAAGTTAACACCAACATCGCAGGAGCAGAAAGAATTTATGTCACACCTGGCAGGCTGCAATGAAAAGAAACCATAACTGCTTCTGTGATATTCCTGCCCAAAATATATAAAGTAAATATTTTATAAAGAAACACCAGATGATTCCAGATGACACATTCTAAACACCAGATTGCATGTGATCTGGAAAAAAAAATGCCACAGTCAGGGACATACAAATTCTGGATGAAAGAAGATGAAATAAATGGTTGCTGTTACTCTTGTCTAATGCTGTGAGACAACACTCAGACTCAAGCAACTTAAGGGGAGATGTAACAGTTACTCTTAACTGT
The DNA here is from genome assembly GCA_023101885.1 of Typhlomys cinereus. Taxonomy (NCBI): domain Eukaryota; kingdom Metazoa; phylum Chordata; class Mammalia; order Rodentia; family Platacanthomyidae; genus Typhlomys; species Typhlomys cinereus. Next base: position 7,040,349 of record JALPQD010000065.1, on the reverse strand, counting down.
TGCTGTGAGAGAGCATTCAAAGTCAAGCAACTTAAGGGAGAAAAAGAGATTTATTCAGCTTACAGTTCCACAGGGGAGATACAATCTTTCATAGCGGAGGCAACATGGCTGGTGGCTGAAACTGAAGGCAGGATAAGTCACTGCAAACATTCTGGAAGCTCAGAGCTGCTCAGTCCTGAAGGCCAGCGTGTGGCAGCTGAGGCTAGAGGATTCCTGGAGAGTCTCTCTTGTAAGTCTTCTATTCTATGGTTCCTTTTATCTGGTTTGCTGCTGGGAGCTTCCAATCAGATCTAGGGCTGGTCTTAGTATTACAATGTATTGATCTGGATAATCTCTTTGGGTAGTCTGACAGCTGATCTTAGTTAATGCCAGGTATGGTCAAGCTGACACCCAAGATTAACTGTCACAGGAGAAAAGGAGATTTATTTGACTTACTGTTTCAGAGAGAAGATACAGTCCATTACAATAGAAAAGGCATGGCTTTGATTGGCAAAAGCTGGAGACAGTTCAAGTCATGTAAGCAGAAAGTGCAAACAACAAACTACTAGAGCAAATTACTAGAAGAAACAGGGAGAGGGTACCTAACCTCAAGGACCTGTGACATCCCTTTTCCCAGCAAGGCTCCACGGTTAAGGATGCAAACATGTGAGCCTATGGGAGACAACTTACGTTTAAACCATGATGACAGACGGGTAGATTAATAGATAGATAGATAGATAGATAGATAGATAGATAGATAGATAGATAGATAGATAGATAGACAGACAGACAGACAGACAGACAGACAGACAGACAGATTGACAAACTGTGACAACTAAATGCAAGGTACAGTTTCATCTGGATACAGTTTCATCTGGATACAGATGTTCTATAGGACATTATTACTGATCAAAATTTGTGTTAGGTCAGGGGATGAATGGAGCACTGAATCAGTGTCTTTTCCCTGACATCGACAATCCCACTGTATCCACAGACAAAATTATGCTTGTCTTGGGCAATGCAAACTCAAGACAGGATGGAGAAGGTTCCCGTGAGACTCTTACCTTGAAAGGGTTCAAAAGAAACATATTTCTTGATTTTTATAGGTTTTCCCCCTCTGTGAATTTGAAATTGTTATCAAAGTGTTTGAAGTAAAAGATTTTAAAAAAACAATACAATTGGATAAAATTAAGAGAAATATTCTATGCATGGGAACCAGATTGGGAAGAATAAAACAACAGCTTACCTGAGGTTGTTAGCCACAGACCCAATTGCTCCATGGGAATGAATGAGCCCCGTTATCATGTTGTCTTGCCCAATACATTCTGAAAAAGAAGAAAGAGATGGTGAAAAACAAATACTGAATGAAAGGCTATTTCTAGCATCTGTAGAATACACATAGGTATTATTTTATACAGTTCTAATGGACTCATCTAGTATTGTACATTACAAATATAAAGCATGCAGATGTATCTTTAAATCCAGAATATTAAAATGTCCTCTAATAATGGTTCCAAGCATTATCACTGTTCCTTCTTCACTAGAGACAAAATCAGTTAAAAATGATCTTAATGGCTCTCATTTCTTTAGCCAAATAAGAGCAGCAAAATTGGGCACATTGGACTTAATTATCTTTTCACCGACATACTAGTAATAGTGTTCTGACTTCAACTAACTCGTAGAACCCCTCTATCTGAAAGATTCCTTAATTACCCACACAGCTTATGCAAGGCAAAACCCAGCCCAATTCTCACATCTATTACAAGAACTTCAAATTACTTTCCATGGCTGAATAGAGAAACTGTCTGAAAATGCTGACCTTAAACTTTTTTCTCTCTAATGGTAAAGAAATTGAAACTGATCCAATAGAGTTGTCAAGAAGAAAGGAAAATAAATTAACTATGTACAGTATGGGGTTGAGGTCACAAATCCTGGAGCCAGACCTTCTGCCTTCAATTCTTGGTTACACCACTGGACAGCTGTGCAGTCTTGGAGACTTAGTTAAAGTCTCTGTGCCTTGAACCCTCCCTTGTAAAGTGGTGTTAAAGTTAGCATCTACTCTATAGAATTGTCAACAGGATTTAATGGACTCTGGTATGCCAAGTATTTAAAACAGTGATCAGATCATCATAAATTACCAATAAGTGCCAGTTTTATTTAAATTTTTATGTATCCACATGGTGTAGCAGTGTATGCTTATAATCCCAGTACTCAGGAAGTTGAGACAGAGACCATCCTAGACTATATGGAAAGACCTTACCTCAAAAGATTATAAACAAGGGGCTGGGGAGATGGTTCAAAAAACACAGCTATGATTATAACACTTGGGAAGCAGAAGCTGGGGATCCTCAAGATAAGGCAGCTAGTTAGACTAGCTAAATTTGCATGCTCTAGTTTCAATTAAGAGACCCTGTCTCAACAAATAGAAATGATTTGTTGAGGAAGGATCCTGATATCAGTTCCAGGCCTGGGAACACACAGAGACACATGCCTGCACATACAATGTATCCATACATGTGAAAACATATTCACACATACCTATCACACATATAAACATGCTAAACTAAAATAAAGTAAAATAGAAATTTTGAATCATTGACTTCAATGAGACTCCGGAGATTCTCTCTACAGACATCAATTGAAACCACCACCTTACATTCAAATGTGTTTCTGTAATTCTTCTGAAAGTGCTAGCATTAGCTGATTCAGATTTATAATTTTCTAAGTGAAGGTTAAAAATGAATTCTAATTTGAGAGAATCCAAAGTGAATGGGTAGCAATCATTGTCATTCTAGAAATTTCTAGATACCTAGAAAGCAGGCTTTAGGATCCACCTAAAGTGATTGTCTGTATTTCACTGATTGATGTAGCAAAATCCAGCCTAAATATGAGTGGGATCATTTCCTCAGAAAGTGGTCCAGAACTATATAAAGATGGAGAAGTGCACTGTTCATTTCTCTCCTATATAATAGATTAAAAATTATCAGTAAGATTCTAAGAGTTCATACTCTTTAAGAAAAGGATAACAGCAAAACAAAAAACAAAGAAGAAAGCAAAGATTATAAATAGTGAAATAAAAGAAATTCAGAAGACTCAAACACTTGAAAAGGTGCTCTGTTTTAGTAGCCATCAACGATATGCAAATTAAAGCTAAATTGAGGTACTATTTTTCACCTGTCAGAGTGGAAAGCTTTAATAGTAATATCTAATGCCTGTGGATGACATTTTAGTGGAAGTGTGAATTGCTGCATCAATTTAGAAAAGTGATTTGGAAATACTAATTAAAATCATAAATATATACCACCTAAGCTTCAGAAATCTTACCTCTCTAAGGAAAAGCACCAATATGTAGATAAATGAATTTTTCATTTCTATAACAAATTACCAAAACCTCAATGGCTTGGAGCAACACAACACAAATCCAGAAGGTCAGAGGGGCTGCCCTTCTTCTGCCCTTCCTCGCTTGTAGCTGTCCCCTTGCCTCTTCCAGGTTCTGCAGGCCACCAGCTTCTTAGATCATGGATCACAGTCTGTCCTTGTGTCTGTGTGACCTCTGTTTCCACTAGGATAGCTGCTCTTCTGACTCTGAGCCCCACAGCCTCTCCTTAGAAGAACACTTGTGCCCTCCATCATAAGATCCTTAACCTAAGCACACCTACAAAGTCCCTCCAGCCATATGAGATAGAATAACATTTGTAGGTTCAAGAGTTGAAGACCTGGTTATTCAGAGGCTATCATTCTGTATGTCATATTAAAACATACACACACACACACACACACACTCACAGGTACACACACATGATTGCAGGCACATACAAAGGTACACACACAGGCTTTCTCTCTATCTTTCTCTCTCTCCAAAATCAATGCTGCAGCATTCACTTCTCTGTGTCTTAAAAATCAAAGCCAGAGTCCTATCATAACGAATACTATAAATTCTGAAGATACTGTTGGCTGGAATACAGAAAATGTTCCTCTGAATCAATTAGGGAAGGTGGAGAGAAAGGTGGGGCTCAGTTGACAGATGCTAGTGTGTGCAAAGCCCTGGGTCAAGTTCCCAGCAGCACACAAACCAGGCATGCAAGTGTGTGCCAGCAATCCCAGCTTCTGAAAGGCAAACACAGGAAGGGTGGATATTCAAGGTCACCCTCCCCTATACAGGAAGTTTGAGGCCAGGCTGGGCTACATGAGAACCTGTCTCAAACAGAGGAAGGGTGGGATTTTTTTTTTATTATTAAAAATTTAATTATACATTTTAAAATTTTTTTACCAGTTCCCTCCCTCTCCCCTCCTCCCCGCGAACCCCCTCCTCTCCTTCCTCTCCCTCCCCATCCCCCAGTGCCTCCCCCCCAATTCCCAGAGAGTCCTTTATTGTGTACGCCTAACTCTCCACTGGGTCTTCCTCTCCAATAGGGTGGGATTTTTAATGAATCTGTCAAAGAAGTCTCTCTTCAGCAATACAGAAAAACTTGATCTTTGTATTTAAAAAAAAAAAAAAACTACTGCAAGTTTTTCTCCTAAAGAAATTTTCTCCGAAAGAAACTCTAACCATGTTCACAAGGACATGGGTACCATTATATTTATAACAAGATTTTTAGTAGTCATATTTAGCATAACTGAAGAGTATCCAATAATAGGGTGCTAGATGAACCAAATGAGATATGTTATGAATTACTGTGCAGCCACTAATTAGGAGGGGAAAAAATCTGATTATTTTTCAAAAAAAGAACTGAAATCAAAAAATAGCTAGCTTCCTTCGTATGCTCAAAACCCAAAATGTGTCACTAAAAGGATCTGCAGATTCCACAGTGGCCTGGATGTCCCACTGGCTCTGGATCTGACTGCATTCATCCTGTACTGTGTATGACTTTTTCTGGCAAGAACTGAATAAACACCTCTGTTCACCCTCAGGTAGAACTTCAGTGATGGACCAAAGAAATGGTTCTATCCCAGTCTAGCTTAGTGAACCAGTGAGTTTACTGGGGTTACATTCATAAGCTGAGATGACTCAGAAGTAGCTGTATTGAAAAGCCCACCCCATCATGGAGACAACTCACAGAAGCTACATTCCTGAGCTCCCTGTCCAAACCTGAAGCAGCTCTACCAAAGAGTCCCTTCTTCCTTCGCTACCCCTTCCCGCTTTTATAACGTTGGGAATAAGGTACCTTCAGCATCTTGAAACTTTTAGAATATTTTAATTTATTCTTTGAAAATGTCCTATGTTCGTATCAAGAACCCCCAAGAGCTCAATGCAGCCATGTCTATACTTCCATCAGACCTCCACAAAAGCTGACCTATCAGCATTTCACCAGAGAGGAGGAAAGATCTCAAGAGATGCGGTGCTACCTTGCGGTTGTGAGTGGGGCTGAGGCTGGACAGGAAAGGGAAAGTTTTTTTAACTTGACAGTTTGCCCACTGGTGGTCCGTTCATGCCTCAGTGTGTGTCCTGTTACTAGCCAGTGCAGGTGGGTTGGATGGGGCACAATGGACCACATGTGTAGGGAAGGAAGAAGCTGAAAGGAGATTGTGGAAAGGACGTGTGGGATGTAGTTGGAACTGACAGCATAAATTCATCATACTTAAGTATGAAAGCCTCAAAGGAAAATGAACTCATAAATATAAAAAAAGAAATGTCATACAGGTATACATTTTGATTGTGTCCCCATTCCCATCTCCTATCTCTATCTGCCTCTAACATGTCTCCCTCCCAGTTTCATATCCTCTTTTAAAAAATAATGATGAAATTAGCCCAATTACTGCCTTCATATGCATATAAATGTGGAGTTTATTTGGCCTGGTGAGTTTCCTTAGCTGAGTCTTCCAGGAGAGAGTGTCTTAATTGGAAGAAATACCTAACAAACTCCATGTAGCTCTGCCCTGCTGACTGCTCTGAGCACACTAGGCATGTTCCCACCACCAGGCCTTTGGCTGGTACCCTCCCTAGAAGATCCTTCCCCACCGCTCCCTCATCTTAGCCTTTTATATTTTCACAAAATATTTCTAAAAAGATGCACTTTTATTGATCTTTGAATCGGGAAAGACTCCCTGATTAATTAACCTTTTTCATCCACGAACACATCCAGCTCTATAACATCTTATTCAGTCTTCCCTGAACGTTAAAACAAGGCATATTTCAGGCTGGTGAGAGAACTCATGGGAAAGGTGTCTACTCAAAAACCTGGTGAAAAGTTAAATTTCCTGAAGTCGGTATGGTAAAAGGAGAGAACAGACATCTGAAAGTTGTCCTCTGGCCTCAAACCATACACAAAAGCATACATGCATCCTCTTTCTTCCTCTCCCTTTCCCTCTCCCTCTCCTCTCTCTCTATCTCCCAAACTAATAAATAATTTTTTTTCAAAAAGAGGATTGACAAAAACTTAAAGAAAAGAACTTTAAAAAGTGAATAGTTTTCCAAAATATGCCTCAAGTATGCAATACAGCCATTTGAACCTGGTTAACACTGGTAAGTAGATTCAACTACTTTTCTGTTACAAGTATGATCACATTGTTTTATGCAAGCAAGATTATTTAAAATTACCTGTGAAATTGTCCTCAAAGTTTTTTCCTATGATGCTTTTTGGAAAATAAAAGATATTGTTAGAACAAGTATTCTTAGCTTCATCTTTTCTTAATCCCCTTATAAGATGTATGACTATGAAATATCTCATGCTCCACAGGTTATCTTTTTGCTTTGCTTATTTTTTCCTTTGCTTTTTAGTTTGACACAATCCCATTTGTCTGTTTAGTATTTTGTTCAACATGTTTTTACAGTCAAGTCTCTAAAATAACTGCATAGACCAATGTAAAGATTTTCTCCTACATTTTCTGTTAGTAATTGTATAACTGTTTATGGAGTCCCTCTCAGGTCTCTTTATATGTCAAGGTTCTTGTATTCAGAAGTTGAAGACTGAAACCAGAACATGCATAGAGGATTAAGGCAGTTTATTGGAGGAAAGAACAGAACTCATGGACATGAATCCATAAGGGGCAAGAGAACCCTGTTAAACTCATGGACTCCAGGCATAGAATCCATGAAGGGTGACAGAAAAGTCAGAGAGGAACTCAGGGACTCCAGGCGTGCAGTATCATGAGGGGCAAGAGTGCCAAAGATGGCTGCCAGGTCAGGATTATTTATAGGCCTAGACAGACCTGGGAAAAGGTGGCTTTTTCCTCATTGACTAGCTCCAGTTTCTGCAAACTGATTGAAGCTTTTGGTTCTCTGCATTTCATTGGTCTGTTCATATTGGGGTCCAACCTACTTGATCTTGTAGCTGACCTCAAGGCTTATCTACAATGGACAACTAATCTCCATATCCTTTCATAAACAGAGGATTGGCACTATAGTGATTTTATCTCTGCAAAGCAGTTCCTCCAAGATTAATGTAATGTTCTCCTTCAAAGTAAGGTGTTGGTCCTTCAGTATAATCCCAGCCTTAGGTATGACCTTTGAAGACCTTCAGAGACCATCCCAGCATGGCTAGTCTAAACCTGCCTAAATCCTGTATTTAATTTTTTAATTCACTGAAAATGTATTTTTGCCTATGGTTTTATGGTCTAACTTCATTCCTATATATATATATATGGATAGCAGACTTCACCAAACCATTAGTTGAAAGAAGAATCACTTTGTCTTATACACACTTTGTTAAACACTAATATTTATTAAATATCCACTTGATGAAATATGTTGTACTGAAAGGGACTGATAAATTAAATACTAAGGAAGGCAATTCTTCTTATTTTATAATCTCATAAGAGATCATTTTAATAAGCCCTGAACATCTTTAATTTACAGCAAAAATAATTTCATCTGTATAAGAGACACAAAATGATATAGAGGCTTAAAGGAAAGGCAAGTCCCTTAGCTTCACCTTGGAAATGAAGAGAAAGAAAGTTTGAAAGACTGGCCAAGGTCACTCAACCACTTAAGTGGGAACTTTCCCTTTTCCTTTGCCAGTTCCTCTGTCTTCCATGCAAGTGATTTGCCACTTTTGTCCTTAAAACTCCAGCAGTCACATTCATGAAGCAACTTAAAATAAAACTAATAAAATAGTTTATCACAACTCTTCTGTCTTCAGCTGAGGCAAACATTCACAAATTGATATTCCTTTGGGATACAAGAAAGAATGATCTTTGCAACCAGAGCACCGTGGCCACCCAAATATCAATAGTGGAACTACAGAGCAGCCATGCTGGAAGATCATCTCCATTGCTGGGATTACTCTGAAAGCACCCGGCCTACCAATCTGAAGGAGCTACTCTAATCCTCCACAGTGATAAGGTCCCCAGTTTCCCCCAACCCTCTGTTTATGAAAGAATATGGAGATAAGCTCTCCAAAGCAGATGAACTCTACTGTGAGGTTGGGCACAAGATCAGTTGTTTGGGGCCCCCAATATGAACAGACCAATGAGATGTGGAGGACCAAAAGCTCCAATTACATTTGCAGAAACTGGAACTAACCAATAAGGAAAAGCCAATAAATAACCCTGGCCCTGGCAGCCATCTTTGGCTCACTTACCCTTCATGGGACTCCATGTCTGTGATTCCATGAGTTCCTTTCATTTCCCTGGCCCCTCATGGATTCCATGCCTGGAGTATATGAGTTCTTGGTAGCTCTCTTGCCCCTCACAGAATCCGTGTTGGTGAATTCCATCCTTTACCTCTTAATCGTCTGTGCGTGTTCTAGTTTCAATCCTCAACTCCCAAACACAAACATAGACACACATAAAAATCACCCAGGATCTGCATTGTTTTGGTGAGCACAGACACAGATCAGACCCACATCAGACCCACAGATCAGAGAGGGGTTAACTGGAGGAAAGAAGGGAACCAACAGGAAGGGACATGGAGACGGAGGAGAGGTGGATGAACAAAAATAAAGTATGTGTGAAAATACCATGATAAAACACATTACTATGGATATTGGCTTTAAAATGCTATACTTGTTAAAAGACAGGAATCTGGAGAACATTTTTGTACTTCCACCATGTAAAGTGACTTCAAGAAAGTGAGAAACTGATGGTTAGTCTCAAATGTCAGTCTGGCAACTAGGAGGTAAACCTCTGACCACACTTAGGAGGAATCAACTAGTAAAAAGCAAGCCTCTGGACAAGCTTGTAGGACATTATCTTGACTACTTTCATTGAACCTGGAAGACCCGCCCATTGCAGGAAGCCCTGTTCTCTAGGTGGGCGGTGTGTATAAAGATGCAGACTGTGTTAAGATGGAAAGAGTAGACATGTGTCATCTGCTGCCTCCTCCTCCTACCAGTGGATTCACTGTTACAAACTTCTTTTACTGTGAACACTTTATTATGATTGTTTGGGTTAGGTATTTATCACTGCAAGGGATTAGGAAACTAAAACACCATCTATAAGCCAGGAAGTATATCAGACTTTGAACCTGCTGGCACCTTGACCTTGGACTTTGGTGAAAAATCTATGGATTAAGCCACTCAGTCTAAGAATTGTGTTACATCAGCCCAAACTGGCTAAGATAATTGGAATACTTTAAATAGCATATAATGCACCAAGAGACAGTCCATGAAAAGCTAAATAAAGTGGTTACTATGGTGCATCTTACGAATGAGTGGGTAATTGTTTTCTTAAGATATTACATGTTCACGTGGCATATTGCAGATCCTTCCTGTTCTTTCATTTGTTTCCTCAGTCAAGATGAATAGATGTAAAGAGAAATTTTTCTTTTTTCTTATCCTCCATCAGTAGAAACTTATTGAGAGAACAGGTCACTATAGAAGACTGGGGTCAAAAAGATAAGGAAATAGGAAGTGAGTGAGCAACTATGGTTAGAAAAGTTTGCCTACAAGGTTTGTTTTCAACAACAATCTAATCTGTCTAACCTAGTGTTCCTGTTTCTCTTCTCTTTCTATGTACTTGATCTAGGCTGATGTGTTTTCTACTGACAAAACAATAATCTACATTTGTAAGATGAATGACTTGCTATATACAGTCACTGTCTTCTGGGCATGTAAAGAATGAAGCATCATCTTCCTCTGGTGGCAAAAACTTCACTGTTAGTCAACTCCATTATTACTAACTGCGCAAAGATAAGTAAAGATGGAAGTTCCTGTATATTTAATCTGTAGTATTCAGAAGATTTTAGTCTTTACTGAGGTGGTGTATTTCCCAGGGTACGTAGATGATATCTCATGCTTTTACCTGAGTCATCCTTGGCACTCACAAAAGTTTCCCTTCTAGGAAGTTAAGCTAGAACAGTCTATGTGAACCTCTAAAATAAAAAGCTTGGGTGTTACAGTTAGTCTACATGGTTGCTGACAAATCACCATCAAATGGCTTAAGGGAACAAGGGGTTTATTTTCTCTTTCCATTTTCTGGTTACAATTCTCAGTCCAGCTTGATGGGAGAGCTCACACCATCTCTATATAATAGCTGAGAGATGGACAATCCTTATTTGTCAGACCAGCATGTCTGGCCAAGTATACACAAGGATGCCAACTTTCTCAGCCAGCTCTCTGCATTTTATTCCAGGGACTAAGCCTACCACCGTGGGCTAGGTCTTCCCCATCAGCTAGACAATCTCCTGCAGGTTTGTTCTGGGCTTAACTCAACCACTAATTCTCTACAGATGTGCCCAGAGCTCAAATCCTCCACTGTCAAGTTGATAACCTGTGCCTGTGAAACTTGAGGAAGGGAAAAGACTACACATTGCATCTACAAATGAAGCATGGTGAAGTGTCAGATGTTACTCCCAAGAAAACATTCCAAGAATGTCTGTCAACATCAGCCTTTTCAACTTAGCTGTACAGTGACACAGCATGCCTACTTGTCACCATGACCTGCACTTCCACATGACATATATGTGGTTGGTGCCTGGCCACATATGATGAAGACCTTCACCTCTCTGTAAGCATGCATACCTGAAGTGCTGATACCCATCCATAAGTGATGCTGGTGGTGGTGGTTTCAGTAGAGTTGGATTGCTCTGTTTTCATTTTCAATTTATATCAATATTGGACTTTTAACACTCCTTTAAGTCTTAATATTTTCACAGGGTGGGATAACTTCTGACAGCAGCAAAGTGTTTTCTTACCATATGAATGTATGCAAAATTTCATTACCTGAATGAAATAGAATGTCCAACAAAAGCAGACCCTACTAGCAATTTTTTCTGATGATTACAATTAGAAAAAAATGCAAAACTAAAATAAAAATAAGATGTGGCATGACATTTCCCAGAGATGTAAACAAGCATCTATTCCTCCTAGACAGGGCCCTGATAGCAGAGAGAAAAAAAACTGATTATACCCAAGTCTAGCTTGGTGAAGCAATGATTTTCTCAGTTTGCACACAGGAGCATGGATGAGAGGTTGTCTACAAGAGCATGGATGATGTAGATGCTTTTCAAGCCAGGCATGGTGGCACATGCTTGAAACAGGAGGACTGTCATGTGTTTGAGGCCAGCCAGATCAAATAGTAAAATCTTGTCTGAAAAAAATGCACTTTAAGATAAATGCACTTGTCCACTTTAAGATAAATAGTTATGATAAATATTCCATTTAATTTTCCAAGTTTCTTTCCAAAACAAGAAATACCTATGCTATGAAATAAAATGTCCAGGAGGCAACTTTACATCTGTAAAGGCTGCTTACAGACTTGTGAAATGTAGCTACACAAATGTTATAAACACTAATGTACAAAATAGTCATTCCTCTCATACTAATAAAGTGATTCTATTATTTTAACAGTTAATATGCCCTTTAAGGGAAATAAGCACTGAGATTAGGAATGGCACAGACCATTCCACTACCAGACATTTTTATCGACTGGGTTGGTGCCCTTTCAATACCAAATTGATGAGCAATCATGGAAGACAATCTTATTAAGCTAGTTTGCATATTTATGGAGACCCTGTAGCTTAATAAACTGTTATAGGGCAATCAAAGTTTATGGAGATCACTGGAAATGTCAGAATAGTACTCCAAAGACATGGTAAAACTTCATAATTCCAATTTAAGTCCCAGCCCTCTAAAATAAAAGGCAGTCTTCTTTTATTAGCCCTGACTCATAACAAAATCTAATTTGCTATGTAGTGTCCTGCTTACCTAATATTTAGTTGACTATGGTGAAATCTTTCGGTGGTCTGAGTGGTTGCTATAAAAATAAAGGATTCAGACTTGCTTTTATGAAATTTGACTTCTGGTCTCTTCATTTGTAATTTAAAAATTTATGAGTAGTTAAATAAAGTAAGAATGGTAGTTAAGATTGTAAACAATGTGCTGTACCATTAAACTTGCAATAACACTCCTGCTAAAGTTAAAATATTATACTATCACTGAGGTTTGGTACTAGAAAATGAATTACCTTCTTTTGCTTGAGCTATCAGAGTTTATCTGTATAGTGATGACTATTATCACTTGACCCAGAATTGCAGCTAAGCTTTTATGTGTCACTCTAACTAAAAGCACCCTATAAATGTCTTCACATGCAGGATTCTGTAAGTGACCGTTGGGGTTCCTGTTTCACTCAACTCAAAGACACATCTCCTTTGTGGCATGTGCAACCTTTCTCCCAGTCCTAAGTCTATTAGTCCCCTTCTCTGGGGAACACAGAACTTTAGGGAAAGCTGGATCATGGCTAAGAAAGTATGCAAAAGACTGCAAAAGATAAATATTAATAGCATTGCTAAAACTCCAGTATATCACTGTATGCAGGTTTAGTAAAATGATTTCTATAAAAAGCAATTAAAATGTTACTGAAATGGCTATCTTACCCTTTAAATACCTCATTTAAAAAAGTAGAGTTGTCTTGGAGAAAACCATAGTGGAATTAAAATCTTTCCTTAGACCACACATTTGAGTGGATCATTGCTAATTGTCTTTTTCAAGTATGTTTCCATGTAGATCCAATGAAAACTTTCTATTCTTATGATCCAAACATTTATATATATATATATATATATATATATATATATATATATATACACACACACACACACACACTAAAAACAGAGAGAAAAAAATCAATTTCTAAGCAAAATCAGAGAGGAAAATAGGTGTTAGAGTCTGTATCTCTTAATTTACATACAAATTAGTTAAATTTTGTTTACAGTTAACATTAGAACAGATGCTCTTTTCCACAACATGCTTTTTTTTGCACTATATGCAGCAAGGCTAACTGACCTCCTTCTATCACTACAGAGATATCTGTAATTCATTTTATTTTCTTGATGATAACAATCTTTTAACTTTAGTGAATATACCTCTTTCTTTGATTATTAAAATCAAACCAGCAATCTTTTTGTAAAGCTCAATGCTTATAAAAATATTTCCTAGTGAAATTGCATTTTAAAAAATAGGCTCTTCTGACTTAACTTGGTTTCAGATAATTATGGTAATAGCTTTATGAGCTCTCTGTGTTTGATATCATTGTCAACATTTTATACGTGGAGCAATCAGGGCCTATGAAAACCAAGTTAATCTTGAAAAATAACATAAAAATATTCATTAGCATTCATTTTTATATTACCTAAATTTTTAAAAGATTTGATTAAAAATGTTAAATGAAACCATTAAAAAAAGAATTTAAGTTTGTCCACAAAATAACAGTCATTTGATAAAAGATCTCAATAAATGTCTAGCTAATAGTTTTCCTCCACCTTTGCTGTGTTTACTGGAAAATAATCCACAAACACATTGGTAAATAAAATTTACCCAAATTTAAAAAGTATCTTTTAAATAAAACATCTATGATGTACAACACTTACTTTTTCTTTAAACTTCAGTTTGATAACCCCAATGAGTTTTATTACTATTAGTAACTGAACTATACTCTTAAATTTACCTTTAATTAATTCAAAGTAGGAAATCTTTAACAGATACCATTTTAATGACTTTAATTGATTCCGAAGCCAATTATGCCTTATTTTTAGTCTCCTGCAGAGTCTGATTCTTAATAATTTCTTTTTGTGCAACTTAACCATTTGCATGGCTCCTTCTGATTGCTTAGAAATTAAGTGTGCACAGTCTGTGAAAAAAGTTCAGACACACAGCCTCAGAGGATGATACATCTACAGGAACACAGCCACGTGCAGAAGTGGTAGAGTTGTATGTATCCTAAGAGATGATTCCAGAAGATCACAGGGACACTCCAACAAGATCATCATGATATAGTAATTTCCTAAATGATGAAAATAAAATGTTCATAGGGAGGATGACTTTTTAAAAAAAAATTCCTACAAATGGCTGCTATAGGTTTCAGGAGTCCTACAGAAATCAAATATTTGTGGACTAATTACCAAACAATAAAACTAAATTATTTTTAAATGCCCCCACAATTGGAACATTTGATAATAAAAGGAAAACAGGCAATAGATGTATTTTTTTTAAAAAAGAGTATCTTTGATTTTCCATACATAAGACAATAAACAGAGAGGGTTGTAAAGGTGGAGGAGAAAAGGGAGATTAAAAAAGCCACCTGAAGCCTACTATCTTAATATTTAAAATGCAGATGAAAGTTTGAAAGATATACTTTGCATGGCTAGATAATGCTGCGTTCTAGAAGCAGAGGCATACCAAACAAATTCCAGTGCCATATATGTGATCCCTCCATAGGGATTATTGGTCTTCTGAGACTTTAAATGTCCCTAAAATACTACAGGCTCTTGCCATTCCTTTTGGTTACATTCCCCCAGAACTAGATGATAAGACTCTATTACAGAAGATACCTCACATTTTGATTTCAAGATACATGGAAATCAAGTTGAAACGGTACTGAAAACTCCCATCCTGCTGGATAGCTTTTACAGTGCCCAAAGGGTCCATGAGGACTCCTGGAGGAGAAAAGCATCACAGTCTTACCTAGTTGTGGACACTGTGAACTACAATAACAGCTTCATGGGCATGATGAGCCTACTCATTCAATAGTGGCACGACTGTCATTGGAGAAACCAACCAGCCTCCAGTGGGTTACGATGCTCATTCCACAAGAAGGAATTAAACTCACAAAACCATGTCCTATAGCAGAACTTAACTACCATTGTTTAACTGATGGCATAGTACCAAATAGCCTTCCTAAAGTCTATGTTTACAGTTATAGACAAATGTTACTCTCAACCTTAAACAGCAGAGCCTCTCTTTGCGGCGAATGCTGATGAATACAGAGATCTGGGAACTGAAAAATGATTCAGGGGTTAAGCCTCTGCCTCAAAAACAGAAGGACTCAGATCCCTCATAAAAATGCCAGGCAGCAATGGTGGCAGTCTTCACTTCAGCCCTGGAAGGCAAAGCCTGGGAAATCCCACAATACAAGTCAAAAAAGGGACATACCAATCCAGGATGAGTCCCAAAGTCATCCTTGGGCCCCGACAGGCATGTACAGCACCTTATGGTAAACACAGACATGCAGACATACACAGGCATCCGTACGTACATACACACACGAAGAAAGGAAGGAAGGAAGAAAGGAAGGAAGGGAACGAAGAAGGGAGGGAGGGAGAGAGGGAGGGAGGGAGGGAATGAAAGAAAATAAATAAATAAAATGAAAATGAAAGCTGAGAATAAGTGGGAGATGAGTGAGAAGATAGGGGCAAAGTTTGTAAAATACTTTGGGACGTGACACAGCCATCACAACTGTGAGCTAAGAGCAGCTGCTGCTACCTGCACTGAGCTGACCATACCAACAGTCAGCCATCAGTTGGGGAGGAGTTCATAGGACCCTTCTCCTTTCCGCTCAGTTGTTCATCCTCTGGCGACTCCATCAAGCTCCAGTGGATAGTTCCAAACCCAGGGTCAAGCAGATGATTCAAGCTAAACTCAATGGGTCACAAAACAAAACGAAAAGCATAAAATTGGGAAAGGGATGTTGAGGGAAGTGAAGCGTGTGTGTGCCTGGGGTGGAAGGGAGATAAAGAAAAATGGGGTTGAGTATAATCAAAACACGTTGTACATATGTAAGAAGTTATCAAAGAACAAAATTGTCCAATTTTTTAAAAAGTAAGTGGTAGACTCAGTGAGATAGTTCAGGGAGTAAAGCACTTGTCAAACAAGCATGAGAACTAGAGACTGGATCCTAAATACACATACATATTCTGCGTGGGCATGGTACTCTTCTATAATTCTAATCCTCAGAAGTCAGAGACTGGGGATTCCCAGAGATAGTTGGCTAGTCAGCCTGGTCAAATCAATGAAAAACTCAATGACTAAGGTGGTAAGCAATTGAGAAAGACACATGAAATTAACTCTAGGTCTCCACATGTATCCACACACATGTGCATGTATACTAGCACCCATATGTACCATAGACATATGATCATTCATACACATGTTTGCCTACTACACATGCATACACCATTAAAGAGACAAAATAAAAACTATGAAAGTATATATTCCATACACATGAAAAATATTAAAAGGCTCATGGAAATGTTGAACATCATTTTTTTTTGCTATTTTTTATTATCATTTATTTATTATTATGCGAGGCCGGCAGACCCGCCCCGCCCCCTCGCGGGGAAACGGAGGGGCGCCGGGGGCCTCCCACTTATTCTACACCTCTCATGTCTCTTCACCGTGCCAGACTAGAGTCAAGCTCAACAGGGTCTTCTTTCCCCGCTGATTCTGCCAAGTCCGTTCCCTTGGCTGTGGTTGAACATCATTTTTTTAAATTTCTGTTCATACAAACTTAACAGGTACACCGGTACCCTCCCTCCCTCCACCCTCCCAACCCTCTGCTCCCCCCTCCCCTCCCGCCTCCTTCCCCATCCCCCAGTGCCTCCCTCTCCCATCCCTGGAGCATCCTTTAATGTGCATGCCAAGCTCTCCTCTGGGTCCTCCTCTCCGATGAGGTGCAAGGATCCAGCAGCATTTCCCAGAACCCTTTCCTGTGGTCCCCTTAAGCATAGGAACACTACTGTGGCTGTCAATCCCTAGCTTCCAAGGATCCTAGTGCCTTTAGTCCATGCTAGACTTTGTGGGGTCAATAATGTGTTGGACATTGCACAGGGCATGTAAAGTCCAAATATGATTGTTTCGGCCCTAACTTGTGTGGAGTATCTTGCATATCATTACTCCTCCCGTCCTTGTGCTCTTACAATCTTACTGCCCCCTCTTCTGCAAATTTCCCTGAGCTTCAGGATGGGGAGAGATTAGTCTGGCCTAGTTCCAGGTGGTTGATATAGAGTCTCTGATGTTGAACATCATTATTAAAAGAATGTTAGTGAACCTGTTGTAAAACATTCTACTAAGTGTGTTGTGGGTGTTGTGGGATGAAAAAAATCCTATTTGAAAGGAATATACAAACATGTAGTAGAGAATAAAAATCATGTGATATTTGGACCTGATCATTCTACATTTGGTCCTAGATGTGGCAGACACTGAAGTTACTGGGTCATCCTCATCCCAACCTTTTCTTCCACAACCATCTTCTGGTCACATGTGGCTACCTTTCACAGCTCTGGTCAAGGGGAAAAGAGACTCAAACTGTTAAGTGCATCTTTAACTTTTCTTGTCTTCCTATATTAAGTGGGAATGTGGTTGTTGTAACTGTAACAATCTTCTTCTGAACATAAGAGAATAATCAAAACAATTCTAAGATACTGGTCTTGAATTCACAGAATCGCCAAATCAATACCAATGCTACCACATAACTTCCAAGCTTGCTATGTATGGAAAACAAATTCTGCGTATTTGAACTAATCTACTGAATCACAATGGAATGAATATAGTAGGAAAAACATAATGTGCTTACAGCTATTTATATCAAGACTTTCTTATAAGAGTGAAAAAACAAAGGTAAACTATTGTCTAATAATAAAGGCATTTGGAAAATAATGGTATATGCAAATCAAACTCAAATGACCAAATTCCTAAATTCATTGTCTATGACCTTAGAATTAGCAGTTACTCTTAGCAAAGAGCTAAGTCTTTCCTTCTACTTTTTTTTTATTCTAAGGTAAGTCCTGGGTTTTTTCTGGGTAATGAATGCCATGCAGCATGACACATGTAATCTTAAAAGGTACTTCTGCAATTTCTTTTTGTCCTCAAACTAACATCTCAGCCTTCTCCACAAGAATTCATCTATGCCAACCTGTTGATGACTCTAAACCATCTGACAAGGAGACCACCTCCAGAGGTGTCTCAGTAGCTCTCACAAGCACAATCTGTGAGATCAGCAGAGCTGCCTCGGTGGCCCAGAGTTAAACAAGAGGAAACCCAGATGAGATCAGCTGACTCCACGCCAGTGCAGCGATGTCTGCAGTTACTTTTCCTTTGTTGTGAGACAGCACTCAGACTCAAGCAGCTTAGAAGGAAAGGGGGTATTCAGTTGGCTTACTGCTGCAGGTGGTATATAGTCCATTTATGGTGGGACCTGTATAACAGAAGCCATGATTGAAGACAGAAATGGGAGGCTGGTTCGGGTCACCACAGCCAACAGAAAATAGAGAGAACAAGAGCAAGGTGAGAAGAAGCAAGGTTTGTGCACCATAATTGCATTGTCTAATGATGCTATTACTAAAATGTGTGTGTGTGTGTGTGTGTGTGTGTGTGTGTGTGTGTGTGTGTGTATGTGTTGGCAGGCTTGGAAGGGTATAAAAACCAAAGTATGTTTTATTTTCATCTCCCTTAAAAATGGCCACTCTAAAGTGAAAAAATGCCCTGTGGTGCCCCATCCAGAACCCCTAGGCAAATAAACAATATTCCAAGTATCAGGTATGTGGTACCTCCCAGTAAGCTGTCGTTCAGCAAGGTCTCAATGGCTCCCCAAACAGTATAGGCTTTTGTCATTGTTCTCTCATGCCTTCCAGAAACTGCCAGTAAGACCCTGTTGCTAAAGACACAACACATAGTGATCCCAGCACATGAATTAAAAAGAAAGAAAACGCATGCTAGACCTGTTGTGGAAGCTTCAATCTTGCTGAACATAGTACAAAAGTACTATGACAGTTGCCAGCTGCACACTATAAACTGCAATAATAACAACCACCCTGGTAACTATCGGTGTAACAGTGGCATGAGTGTCAAGGAGCCATCGACATCATTCTGATTGGATTTAAGGCTGACTTTTCAGCAGCAATCACTTTCCTGTTGCTTTAAACTAGGAAAAGAATCTATGAAAGAAAAGGACATAGACCCCTGGGGAAAGGGGTGCAGGCTATTAAGGTTTAACTATAAAGATGCTATTCAAACAACCTGTTAAGCATTTTTCATATTATCCATAGACCGGAGGAACACTAGGTACTCAACCTAGAAGTTTCCTTTTGCAATGGAAGGTGTTTACAGAAAATCAAAGTGAAGAAAATAAGACTGCTCGGCCCTAGATGCCTAAACCACCACCAAACCCAAGACTTGGGAAACAATGGCAGAAGACAGGACAGTAAGATTGTAGGAGCCTGAACAGAAGCAGGAGCAGGGCATCCATGATTTCATTGCAGCTATGCATATTTCACAACATCTGCATGGGACTTGTCCTGTCAAAATTGCACCATGGAACTATCTCATGAGGCTCCACACTTCCCTGGGAGACTGATGAGGGTTAATGCTGATGGGGGCAGGAAAGGAAGATGATTTCCCCACCAATATATTATCCATGCTCCTGCAAGGATTCAGGCACACACCATCAAAGGCAACATCAAAGATGAAGCTCACTGAGCCACATATGTAACAAGACATGAAAATAGGAGGGAGATTGATAGGGAAGAAGAAGGGTTACAATGAGAAAAGGAGGAGGCATAGAATTAGAAATTAAGGTGTGAAAAATACAACTTCACTATCTTCATGCATGAAGCCTAAAAGAATAGTAAAAAAGGAAAAAAATAAAATGGCTTATCAAGCATAAAGTTGTAGAATGATGGTCCATGTAGGGTCATAGGAACTGAAGGATTCAGGAGAATAAATGAGAATAATGAAGTACAACCGGGTAAGAAAACATTGGGATGAATAGTCAATACTCTGGAGCATGGAGAATGTGAGAACATGTTTGTAGACTCCAGTTAAAAACAATGCTGGGAATCGGATTCAAAAACATATTAAAAAGATCATTCACGGGGACCAAGTAGGCTTCATCCCCGGCACACAAGTTGGTTCAACATACGCAAATCAATAAATGTAATTCATCATGTAAACCAGTCCAAAGTCCAAGACCACATGATGCTCTCGATAGATGCAGAAAAAGCTTTTGACAAGATCCAACAGCCTTTTATGATCAAAACGCTAGAGACAGTAGGAATGGAAGGAACCTTTATCAATATAATAAAAGCTGTATACAACAAGCCCACAGCAAGGATTATGCTCAATGGGGAACAATTGGAAGCATTCCCACTTCGATCAGGAACTAGACAAGGCTGTCCACTCTCACCACTTCTATTCAATATTGTACTTGAAGTCTTAGCTGAAGCCATAAGACAAGAAAGGGACATAAAAGGGATTCAAATCGGCAAGGAAGAAGTCAAGCTATCCCTATTTGCAGATGACATGATTTTATACCTGAGTGATCCCAAAAACTCCACCAGGAAGCTCCTGGAACTAATTGAGAAGTTCAGCAGGGTGGCAGGATACAAAATAAATGTGCAAAAATCAGAGGCCTTCCTATATGCCCAGAATGAAAGAAGTGAAAAAGCCTTGCGAGAAACAATCCCATTTACTATAGCCCCTAAAAAAATGAAATACCTTGGTATAAACCTAACTAAGGAGGTAAAGGACCTTTACAATGAAAACTTTAAAACACTAAAGAAAGAAATAGCAGAAGACACCAGAAGGTGGAAAGACCTCCCTTGTTCCTGGATTGGCAGAATCAACATCATAAAAATGATCATCCTACCAAAGGCAATATACAGATTCAATGCTATACCAATCAAAATCCCAAAGCAATTCTTCCCAGTTGACCAAACAATCTCAAAGTTCATATGGAGGTACAAAAGACCCAGGATAGCAAAAACAATCCTGAGTAACAAAAACACAGCTGGAGGTATTGCCATACCAAACCTTAGTCTATACTACAAATCCATAGTTGTAAAGACAGCCTGGTACTGGCTCCAAAATAGACACATAAATCAATGGATAAGGATTGAAGACCCAGATATAAGCCCACAAAGTTACAGCCATTTGGTCTTTGACAAAGGGGCCCAAAGAATCCAATGGAAAAAGAACAGCATCTTCAACAAATGGTGCTGGCAAAACTGGATCTCCACATGCATAAGATTAAAGCTGGACCCGTACTTGTCACCATGTACAAGACTTAATTCCAAATGGATCAAGGACCTTGATATCAGGCCAGAGACTATAAAAACCATAGTTGAAAGGATAGGAAACTCCCTTGAGCTGATTGGGCTAGGCCAACATTTCCTAAACAGACATCCAATGGCACAGTCACTGCTACCAACTCTCAACAGTTGGGATCTTGTGAAATTAAAGAGCTTCTGTTCAGATAAAGAGATTGTCACACGAGCTCAAAGGCAACCCACAGAATGGGAGAAAATCTTCACTAACCACACATCTGATAGAACTCTGCTGTCCACAGTGCACAAAGAACTTAGAAAACTAAACACCAAGGAAACCAATGGCCCAATTAAAAAATGGGCCCTGGAACTTAAAAGAAACTTTACCAGGGATGAAATTAAAATGTCTAACAAATATCTGAAAAAATGCTCCACTTCCTTAGCCATCAGGGAAATGCAAATCAAAACTTCCCTGAGATATCATCTCACCCCGGTCAGGATGGCAAAAATCCACAATGCTAAAAACGACAAATGCTGGAGAGGATGTGGAGAGAGGGGAACTCTCCTACATTGCTGGTGGGAATGCAGGCTCATACAGCCACTCTGGCAAGCCGTCTGGAGATTGAAATGCCATATGACCCTGCTATTCCACTTTTGGGAATAACCCCCCATACAGCAGAGGTTCACCTCGATAGCACAAGCACGACCATGTTCATAGCAGCACTGTTTACAATAGCAAAGTCATGGAATCAGCCCAAATGTCCAACAGTTGACGAGTGGATAAGGAAACAGTGGTACATCTATACAATGGAGTACTACTCAGCCATCAAAAATGATGAATTACTGGAATTTGCCGGGAAATGGATGTCATTAGAAACAATTATATTAAGTGAAGTATCCCAGACCCAGAAAATTAAGCGCCGTATGTACTCCCTAATAGGTGGCTCCTAGTACCAAACCCACCCAGCCCACCTAGAGACAGTAATTGCAAGGATTATGAACAGGAGGGATGGGGTAGGAGGGCCACACCAGAAACAAGGAGAGAAGGGACCATGTTACAGCAGGGAAAATAGGCCTCCACCAAGGACCCAAATAAGTAATGAGACATCTGATTAAGTTCACAGACTTTTGTTCCTGATCATTTACTACTGAGGGGGTGTGATCTCACCAGAAGAGGAGGGCATATAGTCTGGCAGATAAAAAGTAACCATTTTGCAAATGGGTGATAGACCCCTCCCTTACTGTGGTTTCCCACTTTTATTACATCTACCTTTGAATGTGCTTTTATCACAAGACTCTAACAGCTTTTTGTCTCTGGCCAGGGGGTAACATACAATGCCCACCAGGATGGAGTGAAGGGCATTGCAGGAGCAGCAAAACTACAAAAGAAAATCAACAAACCACAATCCAGAACTTCAGAGACTCTATATCAACCACCTAGAACTAGGCCAGCTTAGTCTCTCCCCATCTTGAAGCTCAGGGAAATTTGCGGAAGAGGGGGCGGTAAGAATGTAAGAGCAAAAGGATGGGAGGAGCAATGATATGTAAGATACTCTATACTAGTTAGGGCTGAAGCAATCATAATTGGACTTTGCATGCCCTGCGCATTGTCCAACACACTGTTGACCTCACAAAGTCTAGCATCTGCTAAAGCACCAAGATCCTTGGAGGCAAAGGATTGGCAGCCACAGCAGTGTTCCTATACCTAAGGGGAACACGGGAAAGGGTTCAGGGAAAGGCCACTGGGTCCTTGTACGTCATCGGAGAGGAGGGCCCAGAGGAAAATCAGACATGCACAAGAAAGGACTCTCTGGGAATTGGGTGGGAGGCACTGGGGGATGGGGAGGGAGAGGGGTGGGGAGGGGGAGCAGGGTGTACGGGGGGAGGAGGAGGGAGGGAGGGAACTGGTGTACCTAATAAGTTTGTATGAGCTGAAAAAAAAAAAAAAACAATGCTGGGATGGGGGCTGGAGAGGTGGCTTAGGGGTTAAGCCTCTGCCTTGCAGGTGGAAGGTCCTGAGTTCGGATGCTAGACCCCACGTATAGACGCCAGGCGGAAGCAGGGGCGGCCTGCATTTCCAGTCCTGGTAGGGCAGAGCCTGTGAACCCGGGGGCAGAGTAACAAGGAAGAGGTGGAGGCGTCCATGGTGGTTCCCGAATTCCTCCGTGGTTCTACACACACAGACACACGCATACATACATACACACGCACACACACTCACAATTGAATAAATAATAAAAAATTTAAAAAAAAAAAACAATACTGGGAAAGACAGAGTGTGAGATGAGAGAGAGAGGAGAGAGAGGAAAACAGGTATAAAGTCAGTAAGGGGAAACAGGACACCCAAGAGGAACTAATGTGAAAGAGACAGGCTACCTCCCCATCTAAATCAGGAATTCTGTGCTTTTAGCAGAAATGAACAAGAAGGTGGTGATATCTCCACTGTCTGACACAATGTTTTATATTTTTAGACTTAACTGTGTGACCAATATCTACTAAGGATGAAGAAAGTGAAGTGAACAGCAAGAAGTTTGCAAGACAGAAGTCTGCAGGAGGAGACTGAGTATGAGCATCCAGGAGGAGTCCTGAATGGTGTTGAAACTCATCATCCATCTCAAAGGGGAAGTTATGCTTGAGAAGAATTTTGAAAAGTGGTTTGAAGAGACAGCAGGGAAGCAAGCATCTAAAAGTAATACCTTCATTATTATCATGGTTATGGGTATTTCTGAAATGCTTCATTAAAGTCCTTGTTAATTTGTAAAGAGTTCAGCATCAATTCAGTCAGACAAGGAATAGCAAAATAAAATATAGACCAAAAATCCCCAGATTTATAAAAAAATAAGTTATCTTTGCAATTCAATTTACAATTATAACTTTAATTAGAACATCTTAACTGCTCCATTGCTCGACGTGGGTTTTTCCTAATTCTATTTTTTTTTTTTTGGCTGCCTTAATAGTTTCAACTCCAAACTGCATTAGAAGATTCTACAGTTAGAAATTCTTTAGTGCTACTTGGGGGAATGAAATAACCAAAGAGTGAATCTAACTCCAAATACATGCATAAGATGTAATAACATCATTTTAGTTCAAAAATATGGTTTGACTTCCCCCAGTCCTGCTGCTACCATAGTACTCATGAAAAGACAGGAGATAATTCATAAGCACCCTAGTGAGAAACCTGGTGGAAATGATTTTAGAGCCACAATCATTGTAGTTCCCACAATCAGGGAACCAAGTCTTAAGATTGGAGGAGAAGTGATGCTGGAAGATATTGATTGGCAAGATAGTTTTCCTTGATTTTGGGAGAGAAAGCATTCCTTGAGACAAGTCTTCGTGCCCTCCTGGATGGCTGTAGTCTCAGAAAACAATATATGTATATGGAAAAACTCTGAAATTTATTTTGCAGAGATTACTAACCTATTGGTAGCCATAACCCCACCCCAAAATATAGTTTTGTGCAAATACATTAGAATTTTTAAATCATTCCAAGAAACTTATAAATCCTATGGAGTTGGTCCAAGAGCCTTTGCTGAATGTCTTCTAGATGTTCTGGTAAACTTTCCAAGAAATTGACAAGTCCTGAAGACTTGTTTGTTTGCTTGCTTGCTTCATTTTGTTTTTGTTTTGTTTTGTTGCCTTTTCCAGGCTGCATCGGCCTGACTCCTCTCTGAGAACGAGAAGCTGAGTGCCCTCATAATGAAATTGATGCTTCACCTGAGGCACCAAGATGCATTTGGTACCTGAGGAGACACAAAATCTACAAGCGAAATGAATAAAACTAGTGCCACTCAGCCAGGTTCACAACTGTTTAATGGGAGGTCAAGAGAAGGATTCATCCTTCAGACAAAACCACACTCTTGGCCCCAACTCCTATGGTAACAGCCCTCCCAGAACAAAGGGAAAGGATGGGAGACAGAAGAGGCAGCATGGCTTAATCCCTACCTATGTATGTGTGCATCGCAAAGCCTCTATGTTACCATACAAGGGAGACGAAGGGATGAATATGTGAGGAAAGCATGTTTAAGGCAATGCCCTGCTGTGGTCCAGCCTCAGCCTTTGAGCATGAATCCCTAGGCAGGTACCTGCATGAATGACTGCTGTTTCCCAGCCTCTGTACCCCATGTCTAGATACAAATATCCCACAACTCTTCGACCTTGTTCTTCACCTCAAACCTGAGAAGTGGGTGTATTCAATGGGACTGAGAGAACCCATTAGTTAATATGCTTAATTTCTTTCTGTTTGTTTAATTTATTTTGTTTTTTGGAGTTTCATATATGAATACAATTAACTTATTCCATTTTCATCCCACATTACCCAACCCTAACCCCCTCTTCCTTTTCTGACTGCAAGCCTTCTTCTTTCCTACCAGTTTCCCTCTTACTTTCACATCTCTCTACATATGTAGCCCATTGAGTTTCATCTGGGTTGCAGGGACTGATCTGTGCCTGAGAACTTGCTGGAGTATGGATGATGTATAATTGGGTATATCACTGAGGAAAGTAGCACCCGTAACCCTCTCCTCCCAGCATCCAGTATTAACCCTCAATAGTAGTGTCTCTTGAGATCTTGCCATTTCTATGGTGAAATGTGGACAGGTCCAATTTTGCTTGAGCCTTTTGTGGAGGTGTGCACAGCTGCAGTGAGCTCATGAGCACAGCGACCCATGAGGTCCAGAAGACACAGTCTGGTGGCATCCTTCCCCACCCTCAGGTCTGAATACATGTTTTTTATTCTCAATATCAAAAGACAGAACAAAGTAGGACAAAATCCTGCTTAGGGAATCCAGACAGGTAGAGAAGGGAGTGGTTATGAGGAGAGTCAGAAGTGTCACTGTTCTTGGAAACTAACCTGAGCTCCCTGGAGAAATCAGAGGAAAGGACGCAAAAGCATGTCCTGCCACCAAACTCCCTGTATGCAAGTGCGTGCCCACGCAAGGATGGCATCACTAAGCAGGAATAGACTCAAAAACAAGATGCTGGAGGTAGAGCTGGGAAATACCAAGGCACATGGATGAAGTTCCAAACAGCAACTCATTAGCCAGTATCTCTCTCTGCCTCCCAAGACTACCGTGGACTGGAAACCCTTAGTAGTGGGAATCACTGGAGAAGCTTCCAGAGATGGAGTGAAAGTGAACTTCTTCCTGAGCCAGCTCACAATGGTGCATAAGAGGGAACTCTATGCTTCCCCTTTCTCCCTCAGCATTCCTCCTTCTATAATGTCCTTTCTTCCTTCAGAGCACCTTCCTCTAAGATTTCTCTTCCTCCCATACTGCTCTTCCCTCTAATACCCCTTTCTTCCTCAGTGCCTCTCCCTCTATGTTACCCCTTCCTACTCCCACAGTGTTCCTCTCTCCTTTCTTGTCTGCTTACTTCGAAGCCTATCTAGAAGTTGAGGGGGAAAGGGGAAAGGTAACAGGAAATGACTAGAACATTCTCTTCCCACAAGGGACAGAAAGAAGCAAGGGCTAGTCACTTTCGAAACCTTGATTTATGAGTGACTAGAGACCCATGTCTACACTGAAACTTTGACTTAAATTCTGGGAAAATCTACTTAAATGTGGGTCAAAGCTACCACTGAGCTCGTGTATGTTTTCATCCTGAGTCAGGAGAGAAACAGCTTTTACTAAATAAAACTTCACAGGAGTCAGACGAAAGAAAAAGCAAACCTGATTTTTTTATTGTTTTATTTTTTCCTAGTTTTATAAGCAAATTGAGTATTTATCCCTTATCCCTCCTTCTCCCCTTTTTCTCTCCCTTGATCAATGCATCCCACTGCCTCCCACTCTCCTGTCTGTCTGCTTCTGCTCGTCCCAGGGTTCCCTCTGTACTGTCTGTTTTAATGGTGGTTCAGACTTCTGTGGCAGGCTAAGTGGCCCTTACCCACTGATAGGGGCACTCTCCTTCAACTGTCTGGCCCTAGCCCCTGAAGTTTCCACTGAGTGTAATTTTTTCTCCTGAGAGCCTCACTAGTCTGTGGTGGCATGTTGATATCTCCACCATTGTGCAAGCCTGAAAAAGATAAGTCTCATTGCAGTGAGTTCCTGGACTTAGAAATCCTTCCTTACACGAAATGTCTTGTCCAGTGGTGGACCTTCCCATCTTTAGGCTCTGGTAATCTTACTGCTACCTCTTCTGAAAGGTTCTCTGAGCTTTAAGAGGAGGAGAGATTTGGTTGTCCTGGTCCTGGAAACCTTTCGAGGGGGAAATATGTGATATCTTGGCAAGTAGAGTGAGGGAGGAAATAATGGGAAAAAAATACTTGGGGGATGGAATATAGGAAGGGCAGAGGGACCTGTAGAAAAATCCCTAAAATTGTGGGATGTAACCTTGTAGGAATCTACTATGTTATTAATATGTCAAAAGCCATTTTACAAAAAAGAAACAAGAAGGGACAGTCACTATGCAGAAGATCACAGAGAGAGGAAAACAGGGAAAAAAATGGCCTGGGCTGGTCTACTTAGAACCCAGTGACAATTAAAACTGTAATAGAAGTGGCAGGAGGGTGACAATGTCTGATAAGTTGTTGGTCTGAGAAGTCTCAAAGGCCCCCAAACATTATAGGCTTTTGCCATTGCTCATTGCTACCCTCCAAAAAACTAACAAAAAGACCCTCTTACTGAAGATGCAACACATGTAGATCACAGAAGATGGGCAAAATATACCAACTAGAACCGGTTTGAGACCTTCCTCCTTACTGGATAGCTCACACAGCAACAAGCGAACCTAATTTTTAAGCCCATCTCTCAGATCCTCTGTTCCATCTCTAAATTATTCTACCAAGATAACTTCACGTCATTTCAAGGTTTCAAACCCTAGCAGTGCCAGGGAATGAGTATGTCAAGGTAACAAAATATCTCTGCATTTGAATCTGAATGCCTTTAGGCAAAACAAGCACCTTCCACTGTAGCATCAGCCTTCAGACTCTTATTTCCCTCCAAAGTCATTCTCTCCATCCTTACCTAGTGGGTGGAAGTATTTGAGTTTGAATAGGAAAGGAAGACCTCTGCCCTGTATAGCAACAGAGGTGGATTCTGTTTGAATTTAAGTGACTCTATGCCAATATCCTGATTCCAGTATATCCTCACTTATTGACCAAACCAAGGTCTGTAATGTTTCTGAACTTCAAAAAGGTGCAGCATAGGTCCCATGAGATGGTTCTGTAGGTTAAAGCGCTTATGAGGCAAATTGGAGACAAATTCTGAATGTAATTGACCCCTCCCTCACTGTGGTTTCCTACTTTTATTACATCTACCTTTGAATGTGCTCTTATAACAAGACTCCAGTTTAACAGCTTTTTGTCTCTGGCCAGGGGATGACATAAAATGCCCATCAGGATGGAGTGAAGGGCATTGCAAGAACAGCAAAACTGCAAAAGAAAATCAACAAACCACAATCCAGAACTTCAGAGACTCTATATCAACCACTTAGAACTAGGCCAGACTAATCTCTCCCCATCCTGAAGCTCAGGGAAATTTGCGGAAGAGGGGGCGGTAAGATTGTAAGAGCACAAGGATGGGAGGAGCAATGATATGCAAGATAGTCCACACAAGTTAGGGCTGAAGCAATCATAATTGGACTTTGTATGCCCCACGCAATGTCCAATACACTATTGATCCCACAAAGTCTAGCATTTGCTAAAGGCACCAAGATCCTTGGAGGCAAGGGATTGACAGCCACAGTAGTGTTCCTAAGCTTAAGGGGAACACAGGAAAGGGTTCAGGGAAATGCCACTGAGTCCTTGTACGTCATCAGAGAGGAGGGCCCAGAGGAGAGTCTGGCATGCACATTAAAGGATTCTCTGGGGATTGGGGGAGGAGGCACTGGGGGATGGGGAAGGAGGGGTGAGGGGAGGGGGAGCAGGGGGAGTGGGGGGAAGAGGAGGGAGGGAGGGAACCGGTGTACCTACTAAGTTTGTATGAGCGGAAATAATAATTTAAAAAGTTAAAAAAATCCCTGGAACTCACAATAAGTAGACATGGAAGCCTGCAAACTAACTAGCTTAGAATACACAGACCAACAGAAACAAGAAACATCCTGCTTCAACAACATGGAAGAGGAAGCCTATTCCAGAAAGTTGTTCTCTGACCTCCACACGGGTGTGGCACAGTCACATTTGCATAAATGCAAATAATAATAATAATAATAAATACTGTTAAAAGGTTCAAAATATAAGACATATTAAAAGTCCACTTCAGCAGGTGGCTTAGAAATTACTTAAGATGGTTCTGTAAAGCATTTAGCACAGAGCAATAGTCTGATAAATATTAGCTCCCTTCCTCCCCTCAATTTTTATTGCAAAGTTCATTAGATGAGAAAATAGAGTTGTATAAATAACCATTCGTTGCATATATTGCTGGCTTTTCTTTTAGATGTTTTGAAGCCTTCAACAAAATTGCATTAAGGGAAAATTCCATCTAATTATAAATAATAACCAAAAATTGAGTTGGCCTCAATTAAAACAATTTAAGCCAAGACTCTTCAAAACATTAAAGTTAAAATATGTGGCAACAGTATAATTAAGAAGTCAAAAGTCTTGTAATTGCCTTGTTTCTGCAGTGAGTAAAGGTAAGCCCATGGAATTTTTTAATTCTCTCCAAAGCACTGTGTTTACCTTTCACTTGGCCTCGTCAATTTTTATTTGGTTTTCTACTGTCATATTATGGTCTTTTTTCAATGACTAGCAATTCAGGGTGATTAAGCCTTGTCTTTGAATGGGTAGATTTAATGGCTGATGGTTCCAAGGAATGGCACGTTCTGACTGGCATTGACAACTTACCAAATAAAGGGCTATAATGGTTTATTGATAGTTCAAATTGTAGATGATGATCATGTATAGGTTGACAAGAGACTAGTAATTAAAGACATAATTAGGTCGCCTCAGAAACAGGAGAAATCCAAATACTTATCTAGTCCAGCCCTTCATTCTATGTATAAACCCCTCAATTCCATCACTACTAAATGATTGCCTGCTCTCTATTTGGAAAACTTCAGTAAAACACAATTCTAAGCAAATTTTCAGAAAACTACAATTTTTAAGAGAGTGTTTCCTTACATGGGGTTGAAATCAACTGGTTCATTAGAAGCATTCCCTCCAACCATCTGAGCTCATTTATAGAATCAGAGATACTTTCATCTACTCAGAGGTGAGATTTCAAAGTGTGTGTGTGTGTGTGTGAGAGAGAGAGAGAGAGAGAGAGAGAGCGAGAGAGAGAGAGAGAGAGAGAGAGTGCACCCAGGCACATGTTCATTTAACTTCTTTTCAAGTAAAATCTGGAACAAGGAAAGTTCTCAGGTAATGTTACTGAGGGACAGTATCTAGTTAAAGCACAGTGGTACTTTATGAGAGAAAATATAATCCTTCTTTCTGTGTCATTTGAATGCCCTTCGGCATGAGTCAACGGCTGCAAGAGACCTGTGATGACTTTCATGGTAATAGTTCTCCTACTAAACAGGCCCTTGTGAAACGCTTTGTATGCGTTCTCATTAAACCCTAATCACTGGCAATGCAGGAACTGTCACTGCCGCCCTGAGAATGAGGGACAGAGACACAGCGAGACGCATTACCATCTAAATTCATGACATTATTATTGCAAGTTGGAGTGTTTGATTCCAGGGCTTACTTTCTTCTCCTCTATATAATTAAGAACTTTCTTGGTCTCTACCATTGAGGGTGCTTCTTTCCTCTTCTTACTCCTACACTTTCTCATCGCCGTCCTCCTCCTTTAATCACCCAGATGTCAGTCACCTTCTTCAGTCCTGTCTTCTGTAAGTTCAACGAACTTGTTTATTTCCCACCTTGTTCAGGGGAACATGACACTCAGAAGAATAACTCAGTTTCAGTGGCATGGAAGATGGCATTGCTAAGTGTTGCAGTCTGCCTGCATGGTTGCTGATAAATGACCAGAACACAGCTTAAGGGAACAAGGAGTTTACTTTCTTACGACAGTCCAGTTACAGTTCTTAGTCTAGCTTGACGGGAGAGCACAGCATCAACACCAGGACCAAGGGAACTGGCCACCATAACGGCTGAGAGATGGACAATCCTTACTTGCTAGACCAGAATGTCTGGCCAAGTATACAGAAGGATGCCAACTCTCTCAATCAGGTCTCTGTGATTTATCCAGGGCCTAATCCCACCCACCATGGGCTGGGTCTTCCCCAGCAGCCAGACAATCTCCTTCAGGTTTGCTCTGGGCTTAACTCAACCATCAACTCTCTACACCTGTGCCCAGAGCTCAAACCCTCAAGAGTCAAGTTGACACCTGTGCTTAACTATGACACTAGGTAAAAATGTGAATTACATCCTCCCTCTCTGCACCAAAGTAAACTTCAGGAAGAAGAAAGAAAGACATCCTACTCAGAGTACTAGTGCTTAGTTGAGAATTAAGCAGGTCTTGGGCTCCTGAACTAGTTTGACTGAGGTTAGACTCATAGGCTATGAGAAATGAGTCCTTTTATATTCCCAGAGGCTATTGAAAACAATTTTAACTCAGCTCAGAAACCAAACCCTTCTCTAGTGATGATCCTAGAGGAAAAAGATCCTTGTCCACCTTCCCACAGTGACATGAACCCCTCCCTTCACACCCACATGCAAGCACACATCTATTCATGCATGAAAAGAAAATTGAAAGAAGTATATGTTAAATCTGAAATACTACTCGGTGAGTACACATCAGCTCAGGTATTCAAGGCATAGTCGATTTTACTTTTCAGCCCACAGTCTATTGTACAATGTACAGAGATGAGATTGTAAAGAGTGTCGTTCAATGACCACTGTTCATTTCTTCCTAACAGAATACTCAACATGACCCAGGACTCCAGAAACAGGTCCTAATTCCAACTGACCAACCCGCAGTCATCTTCTTACAGTGATTTTTTCACAAACCTTAGCTATAGCCACTCACCTCTCCACATGGGTTCCCTTGGAAATCATTCCTGAAAAGACATAAGCTTATGACCTAAAATTATATGAGAGGCTAAAAAAATAAACCTTGGGGCTGGACGGATGGCTCAGAGGTTAAGCCTCTGCCTGGCAAGCAGAAGAATCTTAGTTTAGTTCCTTAATCCCACATAAAAACACCAAGCAGAAATGGTGGCAGCCTGTGCTTCCTGCTTGCCCTAGAAGACTGAGCCTAGGAAACCCTAGAGCAAACCTAAAAGGAGGTAGAACAACCCAGGACAATTACTGAAGTCACCCTTGGTCCTCCACAGGCACACAGTGTCTTCTGATTCACACACACACACACACACACACACACACACACACACACACACACACACAAAAGGTAAATATTATTGTATCCCTATTGATAAGGAGAAGCATTCAGTAACTGTGACAATTTGGGCTATCAACCTGACACCAGACTGAAACCTTTAGGAACACCTATGAAGAATTATTTAATTAAGACTAGTCTCTCTGCAAACCTATAAATTGTCTAATTGATGTGGGAAGACCCAGTCCATAGTGTGTAGACTATTCCCTTAAACAGGAAGAGAAGCTACGGAGAACTAGTTGGCATTTGGCATACTGAAAGCAAGCTAGAAGGCAGCACTGATCCTGCCACGCTGCTCTTGCTGTAGGTATGGTATGGCCAGTTGTCTCAGCTTCCTCTACTAACTCTCACCTTCCAGATCAAGTGTAGGACTGGAGAGGTGACTCGGGTGTTAAAGTCTTTACCTCACAAGCAAAAAAGACCTGAACTCAGATCCCCAGATCCTGTGAAAAATGCTGGGCAGCTCTGCTGGCCTACCTGTAATTCTAGCCCTGGAGGATAGAGACTGGGAATCCCCAGTACAAGCTGACTAGTCAAACTAGCCCTAATGTCATGCTTTGGGTTTAATTAGAGAGCAAGGCTCTCAACGATAAAGTAGAAGAGCAATCAAGAATGATTCAGGATAGCACCCTTGGGCCCCCATAGACACATACACTCAAGTGAACTTATATATATGTTTATGTATTTTATATATATACATAATACATATACATGCACATATGCACTCACATGCAAATGCACACGCACACGCACACACATGTACACTCACCCATAGACACACACATGAAAGAAAAAAAGAAAGAAAAAGCAGAAGATATTCTCCTTCTCTCCTTTACTGTCAAGAGACCCAGAGTTGAGATCATTCTTTTCACACTGTTTTTCAGTGCCCTCCAATCAATGGAAACTGGGGGAAAGTAGACTCCAGCTAGAAATAAGCCCTTTATTTGAATAAACAAATTGAATAAATCCTTTCTTATCAAGTAAAAGGAGAGACAGATGTGGTACAGCAAACGATGACCCTTACAAACTGAAAAATCATTTTCTCCTGGGAGTGAACATGAAAGCGCACTTCCTTGGACATAGTGGGCACCACCCAGATGCAATGAGCTCAGGCCAGGCTAGATATAAAGACAGCACCAGGAAGAGGGAGCAATGAGAGACTGTCATGCAACAGAAGCAGAACCCCCATATCCTCATGACAGGCGCTGCCCTGCCTTGAGACCACCTGCTTCATGTGATAGGAAGTACTCTGTCATTAGGATCCTAAATAGTAGACAAACCAAAGCCCAAACAAATAAAAGCAAAGCAGGAAGGAAAGCAAATGACTAGACTTCGAAGATCTCACAATTTAATAATGAAGATTTTTTTCATTTCCTTCCTGAGACAGACCATTTGCACTCTAACCACTCCTAGGAATATTGGCAGGTAGCACTCTACAGGAACGGCTTGGAGTGTCTGTGTTGGAAAATAGTTAATTGGATGCTTGTGGAGGGATGGAGCACCCTATGCTGACCTGCACAGGTCTCTCGAAGGCACACAATGATAATTCTCAATTCAAGGGATTCACTGGGTTCTGTAACTCTATCAAATTTGCACAATGGCTCTGTTTTAAGTTCTGTTCCTTGAAGCAGCAGAAGGGTGAAGAATAATCTAAAAAAAATCATTACACACTAAGAACAACACCAAATGTCTTCACAAAGCATAGAAACTCGAGAACAAACAGAAAGACATGATGTTTTCATCATGCTGTATAAAACCCAACGCTGTTTAAACACAAAGTACATAGCACATTTAAGCTTTTCTAAGGTTATTGCATAATTCTATAGCCAATTTTAACTCACAAGTTCATGCTTCAGACAGCCATAGTCCCATTTCAACGCTGATTTCTGTTCTCCTTACATGAAAGGAAAATGACTACTTCTGTCACTTGGAGTAGAAATCATGGCCATATACCACCTGTTATCTGCAGAGTAAAATCAGTGGTAAGGAACCCACACCATTCAACCAAACGAAACATAGAGTTGGTGTCAGATAATGTAACAATTATCTTTATCTACAGTAGACAGCATTCACCATCTTTTCTATCCCCCACCGAATGTGTTCCCATATTGAAAGAACTTTGGTTCACTCTGATCCTGCCTAAGGGGCTGTTTGGATCCTCTCCAGAGTTTGAATCTGAATTTCTCCCACAATGATTTCACTTTGATTTGAGTATCTCAGCTCATTGCTATGCATTCACTTCAGATGCTGACTCTTCTAGGATATCACGTAAGAAAACCACAGATAAAACATTTCTCTCCAACTGCAATGTTCCCTAATAGCTTCTGATCACACTTCTGAAGGGGATTTCAAGTTTGTCTCTTGCATTAATTTCATAAACATAAACGCACTTACATTGCGTAGAGTATCATACTGCCTGGCAAATACACTGGTTTTTATACTTGCTCAATGGAAAAAAACACAGTCATCCTCTAATACATGCCTTTCAGGACCCTCTATGGATACCATCATTTGAGAATGAACAAGTGTTTTGTATAAAGTGATACAGTATTTACATGTAACATATGCAAATCTTCTTGCATATTTTAAATTATCTCAAAACTGGGCCTGCTATATTCCCTCTTCTGGAGAAGCTGAAGCTAGAGGATCAAAAGCTTAAGATCTTCCTGAGTTATAGAGTGAGTTCAAGGCCACCCTAGACAAAGTTAGTGAGACCCTGTACCAAAAATAAAAATATGGTGCTGGAGCAAGCATAGGATTACAAGCAAAAAGATCTGAGTTCTGATCTCAGATCCCATGAAAAAAGGCCAGGTAGAAATGGCAGCAGCCTGCAATTCAATTCCTGAAAGGCAGAACCTGGGAAACCCCAAAGCAAAGCAATAAAAAGATGGAGCAATCCAGAATGGTTTCCTGTTTCGCCCTTGGACCTCCACAGACATAGCTTTGTACACACACTTAAACATGCACATACATACAAAAAATGGCATTGATAATTAAAATAATTACATGAAAGAGATCTGGAGATTTAGTGCAGTGGAGAATGATAGGCTAATAAGTACAATGCTCCAATTTTTTTAATTTTCTAGATTCCTTATAATAGCCAATACAATGTAAGTCCAATACAAATAAGTGTTATGCTTTATTAGTTAGGTAATAATGAGGGGGAGAGCCTGTATAATTTGGACCAGATATTTTTCTAATATTTTCAATAATACTTGATTAAATCAATGAATGTGCAATGCAGAGGACTGCTTGTATTTCTTTGTTCAACCAGGGTTGAATTACATGACATATCGGGAATAGAATTTGAGGAAATATGACAAAAATCATGACTTGCCTTGTTAGTTTCCACTATTCACTTGAGGCTCTGCACTCCACCATGAAAAGAATTATTCTAAATGAGGGCTTCTCCTTCCATCTCTATATTAGAATGAAAGAATACATGGAGCAGACTAGAATCCATTCTCAAACCCTGTGGAAAAGAGGTAAATCTTTACCTATTGGTAAATCTTTACATACTAGTAGATTCTCATCAAATGTCTTCCAGATGTTTCCAAGCACACTCCACTATTTGTACTTCTTATTTACTATCCTCTTTCAGTGACCTGAAATTTTACCTGGATAAGCCTCTTCTGGGAATGACTTTTCTTGTGTTTTCATATAACAAGTACTTAATGCATCTTTCCAAACACAGTATAGTGCCAACTTCTATCTTTCCCACTAAGCTGTCAATTACACTCAGGCAGAAACACTTCTTTATTGTTCAAAGCTACATCTGTCCTAACATATTGCCTGGTATAAGGGAGACCCTCGGGGTTGGAGAGGTGGCTCAGGGGTTAAGACTCTGCCTTGCAGGCAGAAGGTCCTGAGTTCAGATCCTAGACCCCACGTATGGATGCCGCCTGCGTTTCTGGTCCTGGTAGGGCGGAGCCTGTGAATCCTGTGGCAGAATAAACAAGGAGGAGGTGGAGATGGTCCATACACGCACAATTGAATTAAATAATAAATAATAAAAAAATTTTTAAAAGGGAGACCCTCAAAAATATTAATTAGTGAAAAATAAATTAATGCAAACACTCACCTAATCTAACCAAGTTGCTTTCAAACCTTCTTCTGTCCAGTTCTAATTCATAAATACTTTGAACAATTTAGGAAGTTAAAGGATGATCATTGGTTTAAAAGCAACCAATAACTTTTTCAGGAGGGGAATTATTCATGCAAAACCTGATCAAGATTGACAAACCTGAGAACCAGCTTTGGAGTGAGGGTTACATAGTCCAGTCTACTTCAGTTGGACATCTCAGAATCATATTTTCTTTCCAAGTCCAGACTTGCTTGCTGTTGGGTCTGGCTGGGCACACATCCTTTTCAATATTTTAGGTCCTGTCTTCTCATCACACAAATTCCCCGCCTGGGTGCTTCTTCTGAGAAGGAAGACTTTCTCTACTGCCAGAATTTTTAAGGACACCCTAAATCATTCTCAGACCTGCTTGCAAGGTATATGACTCTTCTTCCCAAGTTCAGATGACTCACTGATTGCCTAAGCATGCATTGTAATTTTCCACCTAATTATCACTGCACCATCAGCACCAGATTCTAGGGTAGCAGCCTCCTAGAACTCCCTAGAGCCTAGAATTCCCAGACTTGGCAGTAAGCCTGGAAAAGTCAGTCATGAAAGGTTCTAAAGTCAAAAATCCCTTTCATTTTATAAATGAAACAATCATTTGATGAATTAATTTCTTTTCTTTTTCCAATGTCACTTAAAGCCAATGATCTGAAATTCAGGGGAAATTTTGAAAAGCAGCAACACAGTTGGATCTCAGATGCGAAGAGGTACCTTACTCTGGCCCTTCTTGTCCAAGGTTTCTCCTCAACAATGCTGCTTACCGGTTTTCTAATTCCTGAAATTCTGTCACTAACTCCTCTGAGTATGGACTTACTTCTTTTTAAAGCATAGTGAGGGGAGAGGGCTAGAGAACTGGCTCAAGGGTTAAGACAGTACCTTGAAAGTAGAAGGACCCAGATTCCACAGGAAAACACCAATCAGAAATGTAGCAGCCTACACATTCAACTCTAGAAGGCAGAGCTAGGAAATTTCAGAGCAAAGTGAAAAAGAGATAAAACCAATCCAGGATGATTCCTGAAGTCATTCTTGGGCCTCCACAAGCACATACAGTAGCTTCTTACAGAAAGAGAGACAGACACAGAGAGAGAGAGAAAGAGAGAGAGAGAGAGGGAGGGAGGGAGGGAGGGAGGGAGACTAAATAAATGCATAAAACATAGCAAGAGGATGAAATAGCATTTTCTTGTTTTTTTTTTCTCTTTTGAGTGGGTGATCTTTAGTTGGAACATGAAGCAACATCAACATGTGACCACACATTTTGAGCTGTGTACACCAGCTTTGAATTTTCTTCTCTCAAGAGAATCAGTGAGAGAATTTTTGAGATCTGTCTAGGCACAAAAATAATAATGCTTCCACCTCTTTCAACCCTCAGTTCACTCAGCTCTCACCTTCTGATTTCTCTATAGAGTTCAGTCTTCTCTGCTTTCCAATCCATGACTTTAGAAAAGAGATTTAAGGTCCCACCAGGTGAGGCCTAATTGTGAAAATGTTGTTCTTAGATGTTTTGTTTAATATTTTTCTCTTGCTGAGTTGGAACCTTTCGAAATAAATTGCTCACCTAGTACTCCTTGGATAGTTAGATAAAAACATCAATCATTCAACGTGTTAGATTAAGTGTTTTCTCAATTTCTCCAGTAACGGCCATTGGCAATCCAAGAGACAGGAAAAAGATGGAACAACGATTGCTTTCATTTAGCTGACTCTCTCGTCCAACTGTGACTTCCCCGAAGACAAGAAATTATCTCATTCATCTTGGTCCCCCTGGCATTGGACCTAGTGTTTGGTACATAGTAGGTGTGCATTCATTTTTCTTGAATTAAAATAAATGAGTAAGAGCTTCACACATCACCTTTGGCCAGAGGCAATTTCAGCTTGCATTCAGCATCCCAGGAGAGTGGGCGTGCTGCTTTGGGCAAGAGCTCTGACATTGAATAATCTGGATGTTCCAAATTTCTCGAGGCTCATTTATCCTCAGGGGAAGGAGGGGGGATAAAAGAGGCACAAGAGGGCTGTGTTTGCAGGCAAGGCAGACACATCTCAAGACTCATCTCCCCGAGCAACGATCAGATGAGGCAGCAGGACGGCCAAGGCCACCTGTTCTGCTCCTGTCTCCCCACCGCTGAGGTTGCCTTAATCACTGAGCCGAGGCAATTTCCCGCTGCCCACCCCCGCCATGGTCCGCTGGGAGGTTCCATTTGTCACTGTCATCACCTTTCAGATCAGCAAAACACCCGTCTTCAGGTGGGCCCTCATTCAGTGCCCCATTCAAGTGCCACATGATCAGAGTGGCAATCCAAGACAATGACTCTGGGGTGATTACATAGGACTTTGGCGTATTAACTCTTTTCAGAGTGATTTTGAGAAAAGGGTGAATCTCTGTCTCATTTCAAAATGATAACCTTTTTACATATCCTGTCAGTGTAAGGTTCAGCCACTTTGTTGGGATTAAATGCACAGCACCAAGCCACCCCTACCCTTCACTGCTCTCAAACCTGTTCTGACTTTATTTCTCCTTTTACACAGAAGCAACTAAAAACTCCATACATACCTGATGGTTAAAAAAAATAGTCTGACCCATATATGTATCTTTGGTTGTATTTGAATCATTTAGGGTTTGGTTTCTTATTGATAACATAAACATAGTTCTGAGAATATAGAAACATAAGCCCATTTAAAGCACTAAAATCTCACTGATGAAAGACCTCGGTTGCAGGACACTTGGTCGTGCTTTTACTAGGTAAGATCATTAGTAAACACGTCTGTCTCCCTCCACCAAGCCAGCTTCCAGGAATTGAACTCAGGTTGCCAGGTTAGTGAGTCCAGGACTTCTGGGCATCTAGATTCTTAGCCACCACAGTCAGATAACAAAGTTTCCTAAGGACTAAATACCAGCTCAAAAGTTTCCAATAGTGTTGTGATAATAGTTTATTCATTACTTATCCTTTCAGCTCATATGCCTGAGCAAAGGAAAAGCAGAGAGCAGTAAAATAAATAAGCATTTCACAAAATTGTGCCACATACGTTCTTTTTCTCAATTTTTTTCTATCTCCTTGTCACCTGTTGGGTTTCCAGAAACAGAAGTAGAGACAGGGATGTGTGCTAGAAATTAATGGCT
Source organism: Typhlomys cinereus (assembly GCA_023101885.1). Lineage (NCBI taxonomy): Eukaryota > Metazoa > Chordata > Mammalia > Rodentia > Platacanthomyidae > Typhlomys > Typhlomys cinereus. The sequence goes on along the minus strand of JALPQD010000065.1, from coordinate 7,000,669 downwards.
GTTAAGGACAGGGAGAAAAGGCCCACTCAGGAATGGAGGATGCTGAATTGCAGTAAGGTCTAGCAAAGTCTCAACCAACAGGCAGAGTTGCTATGGCCTGCACGATGTCACGCTGTTGGGATGACACAGGAACGAAGGAAAAGACACAAAAGCAGGAGAAAATGCAGGATTTGGTAGTCTGCACAGACCCTGAAGAGGATTAGCAGCAACCACTTTCCCAAGTGCCTATACTGTTTATTATTTATTTATAGACAAATAAACACTGCATCAGCAGGTGCTGAGGGCACAGGAAAGCAGGGGGCTGTGGAATTCTATGAGGCACACAATGTACTGTGAAGTCAGAACCAAGCTTAAGTGATCTTATCTGGATGAGATGGAGCAGACAGAGCACTGCCCCCAAGACATGTCACCTTCCCTCTTAGAAGCAGCTGATTGAGGCCAGATTCCTCTGCCTCAGCTTTGGGGCAGCTCAGCTCTACCAGGCCATAGCTCCTCCGCCACAACCTTGCTGGTCCAGAATCTATTGGATGATATGGCTTTTCCCTCTCCGTTGCAGCCACCCTCCACACAGAGCGGCCTCAAATGATTGGCATGCCACGCCTTATGTGCCTAGTTACTGAGTTACCAGCACCGAGCTGCCCTGGAAGGGCATAGCCTCAAGAGAGGCAGCTCTGCAGCCAAGAGTAGCCCTGAAAGACCCAGTAACAACAACTGATCCTGTCTGTCAAGGACAGTATCCATGGCAGAGCATTTATTCTGTTCCTGAAAGGGACCAGGAAACATACCTTCATGTCCTCCTGACTCAGGATAAGCGCAAGTCTTCACAGACCAGAAACGTCACCACACAATCTAGGACCCCACTGCTCTCAGACCTTACTCCATGTCCCAGATCCTGGCACGGACACCCCAGGCTCTTTGCAAGTCAAGTTCCTTCTGCAAGGATGCTGGTCGTGTGTTCTCTCTGCTTTCTCATATTTGAGAAACCTTGGATGTGTTCTCTTGCCTTGTTTATACTTTGGGACAACTATTACCTATCAGTGAGGCCTTTCCTAGCCCCCACTTTAAATCTCTCTTACAGGACCAGAGAGATAGCTCAGTGAGCACCTGCTCACAAACCTGGTAGCCTGGTATGTCCATCCCCCGAAGCCCACAAGGTAGAAGGAAAAATCTGACTTCCCAAAAAGAAGTGGTTTCCAAAAGTTTTCCTATGACCTCTGTCCATGCATCCTGTCATGTTCTCTCTATCTCCCCTACCCTCACCCTCAGTCTCTCATAGATAGAGAGAGAGAGAGAGAGAGAGAGAGAGAAAGAGAGAGAGAGAGACGGACGGATGGACAGACAGACAGAGACAGACAGACAGACAGACAGACAGATAGATAGATAGATAGATAGATAGATAGATCCCTCTTACTTACTTCCACTTTCAATCCCTCAACATGTCATGCTTCCCTAAGACATGAGTCAATTTTTTTTAATTTTTTTATTATTTATTCAATTGTGTGTGTGTGTGTGTGTGTGTGTGTGTGTGTGTGTGTGTGTGTATGTATGTGTGTGTAGAACCACGGGCGAATTCCGGAACCACCATGGACGCCTCCACCTCCTTGTTTACTCCGTCCCGGGATTCACAGGCTCCGCCCACCAGGACCAGAAACGCAGGCCTCCCCCACTTCCGCCCGGCATCTATACGTGGGGTCTAGGATCCGAACTCAGGACCTTCCGCCTGCAAGGAAGAGGCTTAACCCCTGAGCCACCTCTCAGCCCTGACATGAGTCAACTTTGAAAGTTGTTGCATCATCAAAATGTGATGGTTGTTTTATTCCACATACATTTTCTCTGTGAAGAGAAGAAGGTTTCAGTTACATTCATGTTGCTTGCTGATTTAACCTCAGTACCAAGTACACAGCCTGGCACACATTAGCCCTAAATAAATCAGAAGGCCCACAGGGAATAAGAGATTGACTCAAAGTAATTTTTATGTTTCATTCATATATGAAAGAAAAAATGAGCAAGAGAGAGAGAAAGAGAGAACGCACAACATACAATAATCCACCTGTGGAGATCAGACAACTTTCAAAAGTTGGTGTTCTCCTTTCACCATGTGAGTTCCAGGCACTGAATTCAAATCACAAGGTCTGTGCAGAGGCATTTTACCCACTGAACCATGTTACTGGGTTCCAGCAACAATAAATACGCTGTCTACTGCAGTTACTTTTCATTTGATGCAGTAAGACCATACTCACACCCGGGCAGAAAGTCATTATATGGTTCATGGCTCCAAAGGGGATAAAGTCCATTATGGCAGGAATAGCGTGGCAGACAGCACAGCTGAAGGCAGAAGGGGACTGGTTCACATGACTGCAGGCAGCATGAAGTAGAAACAGGAAGAGAAAGAACAAGAGGAAACACGCTGGGTTTCCAAACTTTAAGGCCCATCTCCTGTGTCCTGCCTTCCTCTGGTAAGGATCAGCCTCTTCGTGTCACAGCTTTCCCAAACATCAACATAAGATGAAGATACAAACACATGAGCCTATAGGGGACAGTTCACATTCAAAGCAGGACATTCATTCTAGTTACCAAATGATCAGTTCTCTTCTTTATTTATTTTTTACTGAATTAGCTTATATTGTACACTAGGCTGATGACAGCAACCACAGGTCTGCCTTAACATAGCCCATTAATCTCTCCGCTGCTTGATATCAGGGATGTTTTGGTCATGGATTCTTGTCCACTTTCCCACTCTTCCCACTAGCAGTACCAGCCTTGAGAGCAGGTTACAGCCAATCCCTTTCCCACTCTGTTAGATTCTTTCCCCCAACCACATTTTAAAATAAACACTTTCCCACTCAATTGGCTGAGAGTGAGCTCTAGATTCAGTCTACAAAGCCCTTGGCTCCCAGTCCCTGCACATGGATCCTCTTATATGTTATTCAACCACTCCACTCTTCAGGCTCCTCACATATGTCATTTGGGAAACCTCAGACACGTGAAGCCCCCTGTGCGGCACAGGAAGGCTCAAGAAGTATTCATCCTGATTAGCCTATGATTCCCTGCTTCCCCCTCTCCCTCCACTTTGTTCGTGGACATTGCTTTCACTTTCTTCTCTCCCAAAGCCCCATCAAGCCTTACCTCATTCTTTTTTTCTCCAAAAAAAATTTTTTCCTAATCATACAAGCTCAATAGGTACTCCCATCCTCTCCCTCCCACTTCCTTCCCCCGTCGTCCCCTCCCCATTACACTCTCCCCCTTTCCCCCTTCCTTTCATCCCCCCTTCCTTCCTCCTTACCTCATTCTTAAACTCTGGCCTTCCTGCCTCATCTTAAGAGATGTTTGCAAGTGAGCTCACGTTATCTACTACATCCCAGGACTCCAGGTGGCCCATCTAGGGCTGCAGTGGGACATAAGAATGGGCTGTGTCTTCGGCCAGTTGCAGACCAACAGGAGGCATGCTTCCTTTTCTTAGTTATAATATTTCTCACTACCACCTCAGTAATTTTCCCACAGTCCTGTGACCCATAAGAGGGGGAACAAAAAATCATGTGGCTCTCTGGAACATGATGAGGCATAAGGTGTTTCTGACTTGTAAAGACCCAGTCTCATGTGCTTTGTAATACGTTTGAGTTTAGGGGTTGGGACGGGTGGTTGGCTTTCTGTGAAGTTGGAAGCCGAGCAAAGATAATGTGTGAGCACCACCTTGTGGGGACAGCGCCAACTGCCGTGTCAGTGAAGACATCGGCCTTCATTCCCTGAAGGAGTGTTTATCCTGCAGGCACCGGAGGTAGAGCAAGAAGCAAAAATCCTTGGGTTGGTGGAAACTGTTTTCTGCTAAGGCAGAAGCTCAGCAGGATCCACAGGTAAAGCTGACGACAATACATGCTGAGTGGTGTGGAGAATCAGCTCTCCTCAGCAGACCCGAAGAGTCTGGATAAGAAGTGATTGGATAAGAAGAAGGGGCCAGTCAGCAAGTCATCTAGGCAGTGACCCTTGCAAGCTCCTAGCGGGAACAATGCCCAGTGATGGTAAGAAACATGGAGTGCAGGTTCAGAGTGAGAACGGAGGAGCTGGAGGAGATGAAGAACAAGGGCAAGCTGGAGAAGCTTTAAAAGGCTTGGACCAACTTGGGCAACTTGTTTTGTGGTTGATGATTTTTAAAATAAGGGGTCTCACTGTGTAGCCCAGACTGGCCTTGAATTCCCAATCCTCCTATCTCAGCCTCAAATTGCCATTACTGAGATTAATGAGATGTATTGCTGCATACATGGGCAGGATCACAGCTGTACAGAAGGGAAAGGCTGAGCAATAGGTGTGTTTAATTTAGACAAATAGGACGTATCATGTCCTTCCTCTGCAAGGCATGAGCAGCATAGGTAGCAAGTAGCACATTTCACCTGTGCTCAGCGCATTTTCTTGCTTCTCCTTTTGTTCCATGTCTATATTCCTGGAATATTTATGAGTCACCTGGCATTCAAAAAGGTTGCACATTTAATAGCTAAAAGTATATTATCCAATACTTAACTATTGATATTACTCAAATGTATGTTGTACATGTAAGTCCAGTCAGACATCCTCAGTAGATCCAGATTTTGTTTTAGTATTTATTTGAGACAGAAGGAGGAAAAGAAGGCAGCAACATGCATATGCATGCCATAGGCTTGGGTGGATGCCAGAGGGCAGCTTTTAGAGGTCATTTCTCGCTTTCCACCATGTAGGCTTCCAGGGATAGAACTCAGGTTGTAAGGTTTGTGAGCAGGTGCCTTTACCAGCTGAGTTATCTTGCCAATTCAGAATGTAGTTCTTAGACAATGAAAATAACCTTTGAAGTTTAAATATTTTTGCAACACTGTCTGTATTAATGGCAATATGGCTAATCCAATCCCATTGCAATATTTGAATTTTAAATACAAATTCTCAGTTCATTTCTAAGCATTATGCCAATTGAATTATGTGAAGTTTTTCTGAATTGAAGCTATTTTTTTAAATTACTGAGAAGCATATGACCTAGCAAAGTTGGTCTAATTTGACAAAATTGTCAATAGACGGAGAATCGTGGGCTGGTATGATGGGTAAAGGCACCTATGCACAAAGCTAGGGACCCAAGTTCAATCCCCAAAGCCTACATGGTGTAAGGGGAGAACTGACTTCCAAAAATTGTACTCTGACCTCTACACACATGCAAGTGGACAAAAGTTGCCATTATGCGAGTTAATGGAGAATGGGGAAATGCCACAAGCTTCATGTTGCTGGGCAACTGGAGATGTCCACTTCTTTACTGGCCAGAAATGCATTTGCTGCTCTAATGTGGCTATTCGTAGGATCCATGTTTGGGTTGTGTTTTGAACAAGATAGCACAGATGATGTCTTAAAAGAAAGAAGCATTCTGGGTTGGGGGAGAGAAGATGCCACACATTTGAAAAAAAAACAAGAAAATAGGAGGGAGATTGGATTGAAAAGGAGGGGGCTAGGATTGGGGATAAAGATGGGAAAATATTGTCAATTTGCTATAACCATGTGTAAGACACTAAAATTACTTTAAAAGGGAAATACTGTGTTGCACTATGCACACAACATGAATGTCATCAAGAACCTAGAACCAGGGCACCTGCCACTCATGGCACTCTACATCCATGAGTTTCTTTTCTAGCTCCTTGCCCCTCATGGATTCCATGCTCTTGCCTCTCACAGTACTCCACATCAGGAGTCTGTGAGTTCCATTCTTTCTCTCCTCTAATAAACTCTACTTTAATCATAGATAGATAGATAGATAGATAGATAGATAGATAGATAGATAGATAAAAATAAACCTAGATCCAGCTTCCCAAAAGCCTGACAACTTCTCTGGTTCAGACGCCTTGTAAAAAGCTCATGATGCCACGTGCACACAAATCCTGAGATCTCTTCATACTTTCTCTGAAAGTTTGAAACTGTCTCTGAAGTGTGTCTACCACACACAGGTGGAAGACGTCGTCAGATGCCCACATGTGGAACATTGTTCCCCTGTTGGTTGGCTGCCCAGTTGTCTTCAACGTAATGCTCGATAGGATTTTACTTCCTTTACCAGGCTAGCTGGCTCACAACCTCTTCAACTTGCTCCAAGCCTGTAGTGGAGATGATATTTAGGAGAAAACATATATAAAAACAAAAGACAAAATTCTAAGTTCCTGAAACACTACACTATTTCATCATCAAGTTAGAAAATAAAGAAAATTTCAAGTGTAATCATCGCCCTTTTGAAAACAGTTGCAAATGATCTCATTCTTTTTAAAAAATATTGTTACTTAGTAAAGTGTTCTCTTGCTTTCTATTACTTCCTGTTTTAAACTTTTATTAATTAATTTATTTATTTATGAGAGAGGAGAGAGAGAGAGAGAGAAACAGATATGAATGCCACAGCACACAGGTGGAGGTCAGAGAACAACTTTCAGAAGTCGGTTTGCCTCTTCCACCACGTGGACTTCCAGCCTGACCGGCTGGGTACCTACCTCACAAGCCCAACGTGCACTGTGACTATGGTTCCACAGGGGGAATCTATGTCATCCTCTGACAAATAGAAGCACAGCCAGGAGGGACTCAGAATTGTCAGGAGTGAACTCCCCCCAGATCACTAGAAGAATCCTTGATAAGCAATAAATGCAGCATTTCCAAACTTAATGTCCCACAGAACACTGGTCACAGAGTAAGACTTGGAAACCCTGAAGAAAACAAAACTAATTTCTTTGAGAAAGTCAGAGACAATGCCAATGGGCTACATGAAACTTCAAGTGGTAGATATGGAATATACAGCTCCTCCAACATTTGTAGGATATAGAAGCTGTTTTCTTCTAATGACATAATTATGACACCCAGAAATGATATTGCTCTGAAAATGGCTTAGGAGAAACAATTTCTTAATATACATAAGTTTTCTAATAAATATGTTTCTATCTCAGTGTTTACCAAAGTTGCCAGCACATGACCACAAAGTTCCCCAGCACCCATTTCCCAAGTTACATAGTTATATAACTGTAACTCTACAGAACCGCATTCAGTTTAGCTCCAACAAATTCCCTTCTTTAAAAAAAAAAAAAAGAAGTCACTGAATTAACCATACCAAATATTCATAGTTATTAAACATTCACATTGCAGATAAATTCCCAAACCCCCACCTGGTCCAGCAGTGTTATCACTGAGTAACTGGAATTAATTATTATAGAGATGATAATGATGGCAAAGAACTTCTCCTAATTAAATGTTCTACCAAGAAGAAAGAGCTGAAATTGAGATCGATAATGATTCCATTTTATTCTCGAATCTTTGGGGGGACATTCAGTTCTGTGATGCACAATGATTTGATGAATGGTTATATCTTTGCTAAGATGAACCAATATCTTTATCAACTTTCTTTTTACATTTTACTAAGCACCTAGTCTGCATAGTGCAAATTTATGTGCAAACCCTTCCACGTGACTGAATTTTAAAGCTATTTTGCTGAGACTTTGCGATGCTCCCTGTGTATCTGCGCTGAATTTAGCATGAAAATATCTTGTCGGTTGAAAGGCAGCCCTTCCAAGGGAACCAGAGACTTGGAGAAAAGATCTGCCCTCACAATCTGTCAGCTATTAGCTTCTCATTCACACAGAGAGAGGCACACCCTTATCCGACACAGAGTAGATATTTAGATAGATGCATCCATTAATTACAAATCTCACTCATGTCTTACATACAGGCTTTATTAATATCCTAAATAGCGTCAGACAAGTCATTCTAATGCTAAATGAAAAGTGTTCGCTACACTTTTTTTTATTTTTGTACTTTTACAAGCATACTGAGTATTCATCCCAGCTTCCCTCCCTTCCCTTCACAGTTCCCTCCCACTCCCTCCCCCCTTTCACCTGTATGCTTCTATCGACCCCAGGGTTCACTCTGGCTTGTCTACTCCTGTGGGGGCCCAAAGCGCCGTGACATATCAAGTTACTGCTCTTCAGGCCACCCCACTGAGAGATGTGCCTGTTCAATATACATTTACTAGACGTATGTTCTCAAATACACATAAGTATTTGTTTAGGAGATGCAGCAAATCGGAATGGTAATTGACTAAACACATATTTAAATTTTTGCATTTTTATAATCATGTGGGGAAGTTTGTTTTTAAAATCTTCCCCCGGTGTTAATAAACTAAACCGAAACTACAGCGTCCTAGACACAACTTTATGGTGACATTCCTAGCGTTTCTTCTGGATACAAAAGGAACCCGGTAAAAACGCTGTCGTCCTCGGGGCTCACATACAGTCCGTTCCAATCCTTGGAAACTTCCAGCCATACTTGATCTCCAGCCTTCAGCTTCAGGATGAGGAGCAGAGAGGCCTGGTCTGTTTCCTGGCCGGAGAGGGTCTCTCTGGTTTTGAACAGCTGCCTGCTGCAGGCCACCAGGCTGATCCGCGCCGGTCGGCCCCTGACCGTGAGATGGTAGGAGAAGACGTAGGTCCCCGGAATGCTGCAGTTGAATTTCCCGGTGGCTGGGCTGTAATCTCCTCCGTCGTTGTAGAGAATCTTGTCAAATTTGATAGGCGCGTTGGGAGGAGGGAAGGGCTTGGACAGAAGCGCGCTGAAAGCAGACTGCACACCTTGAGGGGAGTCGCCCTTGGAACCCTTGAAGCCCCGGGAGCCCTTCTTCCCGACAGGTCCTCGCACGCCTTTGCTCCCAAGGTCACCCTTGGGCCCAGCGGGTCCCACCGCCCCTGGCGGGCCCACCTCTCCTTTTTCTCCCTTAATGCCCGTATCACCTCTGGCCCCTGGCTTGCCATCAGAGCCCCCTTTGCCTTCCACCCCAGGATTTCCTGGGCTACCTCTTTCTCCTTTCATCCCCATGTCGCCTTTTTGCCCCTTCCCTCCCCTTTCCCCAGCATCTCCGGGGAGACCTCTCTCCCCCACCTCTCCCTTCTCGCCTTTGACCCCGGGCCGTCCATTCAAGCCCGGGGTGCCAGCAACCCCCGGGGGCCCGTGAAATCCTTTGGTGCCATTCCCGCATGGGTCCCCCTGGGCACCTTTTTCTCCTTTCACACCAGCTGGACCGATGCTTCCTTTATCTCCCTTAGAACCAAGTTCACCTGAAATGGAAAATTTAAATAATATTTAAGGATGGTAGACTGTTATAACCCCATCCCTCAGGAAACAGAAATAAAACCTACTGATTGGAATCAAAGCTGGGTTTTTGCCTAAGCAAAGATTGTAAATAGATGTCGTTTTACATGCTATGAGCAGCAAGTAACATTCCCTAGTCCCAGAAAGGGACAAAAGCTAGTGAAATACAAGTGTCAGCTTGACAATGGAAAGTTGATCTCTGTCACATTTGTAAAGAATCAGTAGTGTCATGGTTAGGCACAGGTGTCAACTTGACTGTTGAGGGTTTGAGCTCTGAGCACATTTGTAGAGAGCTGATAGTTGAGTTAAGCCCAGAGCAAACCTGCAAGAGATTGTCTAACTGATGGGTAAGGTCCAGCCCATGGTGAGTGGGACTAGGCCCTGGAATAAATCATGGAGAGCTTGCTGAGAGAGTTGGCATCCTTCTGTATACTTGGCCAGACATGCTGGTCTGGCAAGTAAGGACTGTCCGTCTCTTAGCCATTATGTGGTAATGGTGTGGCCAGTTCTCTCCGCCCTGGTGTTGGTGCCTGCTCTCCCATCAAGCTGGACTGAGAACTGTAACTAATTCATAAGAAAGAATAAATCCTTATTCTCTTAAGCCATTTGATGGTCATTTATCAGCAATGTTGCAGACTGACTGCAACAGAATTTGGTACCCAAGAAGTGGGGTGTTACTGATAAATCTATGTGGATTTTGTGGCTTTTGAATGGTTTCGTTGGACAAAGCTGGAAATGCTTGAAGATTTTCACTTTGTGGATTACCAGTACTGCTCTTCAGAGTTTAGGGACCAATGTCAGTGCTGAGAGAGTTATGTAATATTTGGGCCCAATTTGTGATGAGGGGAATAAGGACTTTGGAGAAGTTGAATTTAAAGACTAAAGACAATAGACCGGTTTGCTCGACAGAGGAGAGCTGTGTTGGAGGCCGTGAAGTTCTGGAAGTGGAAAAGGCAGGCAGCAGAATATCTGCTTCTGTTGGAGAAATTAGTATCAGTGAAGGAAAACCTAGTGACTTGGGATGGTGGAAGACATGAAGACCACCGTATGGCAAGTTCGTGGTTGGAAAACTCAGATTCTTTCAGGGGCCGAAAGCCCAGGTTAAAGCTGTTTCTTGCCCTTTGGAAGTTTGGCTGCTAGAAGAGGCTTTTCCAGCATCAGAGCATAAGATTTGGTGCAGCTATGGCTCAAGTGGACCAAACTGTGTTTCAAACTCGCTTCAGAGTCTGGCAGCATCCCCCAGGTGGTACTGGTTTTGGTGAATGATTTGAGGGTTCATGGAAAGTAGCAAAAGCTTGACACCAAGTGGCAGGCGTAGAGTTCCTCAAGGAAAAGTGAGGCTTGTAGCTACAGATGTGAACCCAAAGTGTTGTTGGAGATGCCGGAGCCATGGGATGTATGCTGAGGAGGACAGCGCAAGTGGAGTAGGCACAGGTGTCAACTTGACTGTTGAGGGTTTGAGCTCTGAGCACATTTGCAGAGAGTTGATAGTTGAGTTAAGCCCAGAGCAAACCTGCAAGAGATTGTCTAGTTGATGGGGAAGGTCCAGCCCATGGTGAGTGGGACTAGGCCCTGGAATAAATCATGGAGAGCTTGCTGAGAGAGTTGGCATCCTTCTGTATACTTGGCCAGACATGCTGGTCTGGCAAGTAAGGATTGTCCGTGTCTCAGCCATTATTTGGTAATGTTGTGGCCAGTTCCCTCCGCCCTGGTGTGTTGGTGCCTGCTCTCCCATCAAGCTGGACTGAGAAATGTAACCAGGCATCATAAGAGAGAATAAACCCTTGTTCCCTTAAGCCATTTGATGGTCATTTATTAGCAACCATGCAGGCAAACTGCAATAAGTAGTTAAGGTGAACCCTAAGCAAGTCTGCAGGACGCTTAGTGGGTAGGAACATTCACTGGATAGATGAAGGAAGATGGAGGAGGCTGGGTCAGTAGCTTAGCATTTTTCAGAATACTTGGCAAACTTGCAGTCTGGCAAGTGAGAATCTCCCTTCTCTCACTAATTCCCATGGGCATGGGGTGGCTAGTTCTCTGGGTGCCTGGTGTAGATATGAGCCCCCTCCCAAGCAGGACTATGAACTGCAAGGGAGAATCATAAGTTAAGAATAAAACCCTTTGATCCCCTAAGTTGTTTGGTTGTGAATTTACCGGCAACATGCAGACATACTGCAGCAGCTTCCAAGATGCAATATGGGTTTATTCTTTACTTTTGAGATAATAATGTTCTATCTTACTACCCTTTGCATTTTGGTCCAACCCAAGGATTCTCTTTAATCTCCACCTTGCCCATCCACACCCAAAGTCTTACAGACACAGAAGTTTTCCTTTTTCTATGGACAAGCTGGAGAAAGAAGAACGTAGATAGTTTTTACTGGTCTCTAAACACGACTCGCTTTAGAGAAAGAAGAACGTAGATAGTTTTTACTGGTCTCTAAACAAGACTCGCTTCATCCATTCAGAACACTTAGAAGAACAACAGTAATTTAGAAGAATTATAGTAATTTGTATTTCCCATCTTCCCATTTGACAACTTTAAACATAAGCAAGAAGAGAACACAAAGTTCCCCCACTGAACACAGTAGACATGTTTTATACTTGACCTGGTTCTCCAGGTTTCCCTGGGTATCCTGAAGGTCCACTTGCTCCTTTGTCCCCATGCTCTCCCTTGAGTCCTAAAATTATACAAGGATTAACATTTTTTCCATTTAGAACATATAGGATATATCTAACAACCATTCCACAGCCACGTTACAGTCTAGTGGTTCCTTTAACAAACAACAAATGCTTGGAGGTAAAATAATACAGACAAGATGTATTGAAGGTCACCACAAATATTTCATTCTAGTTAATTAGTAAACCATTTAAAGGAGATTGGAAGCCTCTTAAGCTCTTCAAGCAGAATTCATCTTCGCTAGTCAAAGCTCTCAATTAACTCGGGATGGGCTGGAAAGATGGCTCAAGGTTTAAGATTCTGCATCGCAAGTTGAAAGACCTGAATCCCAGATCTCACATAAAAATACCAGGCAGAAATGGTAATGATACTTCCAGCTCTGATAGAAGGAGCCTAGAAAACAACAGAGGGAAGCAGAGAGAAACAATCTGGGATGATTCCCAAAGTCACTCTTAGGCACACAGCACTCTCTAATACACACTGAACTATAAGGTACACACACACACACACACACACACACACACACACACACACACACTTGAGAAATAACACTGCACCATATGTAAGCTTAAACACTGAGAAAGCATAGTATTCCATGACTGATTAGAACATAATAACAACCATGGAAGAACACCCTTCACACAGTGCATCAAAGAGAACCCAATTACCATCATCTATTGGAATCATGCTCTTAGGACAAATCATGGAACTAAAAGAGATATAGCTGAAAACCAATAAAAGAATTAGGTTTGCAGATATTCTGCTTTAACATAAAACTGATGCTTACTCTGAACTGAACAAAAAGTTCATGCTTTTAGAAATTTATTTTAACTGTAAATGATGTTCTCAATAGTAATAATAAAGAAATACTTGCATTGATAACTTCCTTTGCACCAGGTACTGCTCTAAACTCTTGATATCGTTTTCAACTTACTCTGGCCTTTTTTTTATTTAACGTATTTTATTTGTTATCTGTCATCTATATCTGCTTAAAGGTAATAAAAGGACCCAACACATCTCATCACCTAATGCACCAAAATTTATAGCACTTCCCTTCAAGAATGGTAGAATGAATACTTTTGTAATTACTTTTAATGCAGATGAAATTGAAGTATGAATTTTTAAATATATGCAAGCCCAATAGTGCATAGCATTGGGGTAACACCAATTTACAACTGTGTTATTTATTGTATGGCTAATGTTTCTGTTTTGCCTTTATCAGGGAAAAAAAACACTAAGTCAAATTAAAAATGATGACAGTAGACAGTTCCCCCCTCTGATTTCATCAGAGAAATCCTTACACGGGTCACTCAGCAGTTTTCTAACAAGATAGGTCTTCTGGCTTCACTACCCATTAAATATCAAATTGAGAAATTTACCATGGGCCATCGAATGCATTCTGATGGGTTCCAGTCTTGAATGGAGGCGAAGGGCCAATCCTGTTACTCCCATCCTTGTCAGCAACCCAGCACTGATCTTCATCCAGTAGTACTTGAATTCTCAAGTTTACTTAAGGGATTTAATTGCTTATATCAAATTTATTCAATCATGTAGTGCTTGACCAGAATGCAGTTACTTGAGTCAGTATTTTTTTTTCTTTTTCTCTATTCTTTTCTTTTCTTTTCTTTTCTTTTTTAACTTTCTATCTGAACCAAGAGTCCAAGTTAAGTCTGGAAGTAAAAGGAAAGTCGAGTTGCTTCTTTGCAGAGACTGGCTGAATGAAATGCAACTTTTGATCCTTCATCAAAGCATATTCTTAAGAACCTAGCTTGTGATAGCTTCCCATGTTTTCTTCTACTTCCAGAAGTCTGCCTTCCAACTTGTATGAATCACTGGGGAGGTTAGTCGCTCATCTTTATTTCACAGGGTTTCTGCTAATATAATTCACTCACAAAAGGATTAAATGTTTCCAAGAATGAAATTCTCCTAACTGACAAGTGTGAAGTAGCTCTTCTTACCTTAGCACATTTTTTGAGTAATTACTTCACTGAATGTTCTAGCAGAAATGAGTTAGGCAGCTCCTGAGCCATGTGGAGGGTGATGTATAGATGGTATTAGGTCTTTTGACATGTGACACTGAGCTTAAAACGCTGAGCTTGATGGATAGATGGTGTTTCTGAAGGATGCTAACATTCACTGAGGAATTTCTAACTGTTCCTATGAATCTGTAATCTTTCTTTAATACCTTGGAGTACATGTAGAACCAGGGATTTCCCAGTACAGAAAATCTTCTTTATTGATACATCTATAGGATTACAGAATTTCTAAGCAGGAAAAAAATCTGTGCAAGTGTTCAGACCTACAAATCTTCTTTGAAAGTAAATGACATGAATAAATAAATATCAAGTCCATTCCTCTGAGTTTCCAGGCAACATAAAGTGAAAGGTCCAAAGTCATCCACATGAGTTTTATACTTCTCCTTAATAGGTAGACGTTCTACATAAAGTGAATACTCGGCAGGACTTCCAAGCTCAGTTAGGTCCATTAATTACATCATAAGAAAAAGCCTGAAGTGGCTGGGAATGTGGCCACTTCCCAGTACAGCACTTGCCTAGCATGTACCAGGATCTATATTCAATTCCCAGGACTGAGAAGAAAGATACCACATGGACTGTGTAGGAAAAGACCCTTCCCCAAAGACTATAATGTATAACTTCCAGTTACTGATTCACCCAAGGGGCAAATAAGAGATGGAAAACTATAAACCTCTTCCTCACTTCTTCTCTGCTTTACTTATCACTGTCTCTCCATCTCTCTTTCCCTCTCCTCCTCCTTTCTTTCTCCCTCTGTCCCTTCCCCCTCTCTCTTTCTCCCTGTATCCCTCCCTGTATGTGTGTATTCATGATGTTACCAGATATATTTAATAATAGTTTCTCAAGTAGCTCTGTATAAAGTGAACAATTTTATGTCAAATTCACACATAATGTCTTTTACCAAGTGTTATGTTTTTAAACAATGACCTACCTTCAAGAGACTAGCATTTACTTAGCAAATGTATTTCCTTGAAATATGCTGCACAATGCCACTTGGGTTTTTCCCAGAAATGGAATGGATTGCTTACCTTTCTCTCCTTTCTGGCCTTTTGGACCTTGGGGTCCAGTGATTCCTGGTGGTCCTGGGGTGCCAATTCCACCAGTCTCTCCTTTAGGACCTAGAAATGGCATTTTTAAAACCAACGAGTTAGAAAAATTATCTTTGAATTTAGTATTTGTGGGGCAGAGGGAGAAAGCAGTTATTTTATTGAAACCCAAAACTGCCAACATCCTGATGATAAAATCTGGTGGAAATAAATCATTACAGAGTTCTAAGGGCAATATTTTTGTCCAATCTGCAATTTTGTACTACCTGAATAGATAAATTGAGCCCATTAGTACCTGTCACTGAACTCACAAGAGTGATCAAATGACTCGGGAAGCGGCACTATATCAAACGACAGAAAACACAATGATGATCTGACATCCGACCTCTTGCAGCCCACACCGGCAGACTGGAAGTACAAGTGCAACACCAAACACTTTCTGATTTTCCATTCAGTTACTCACTGGTTGTTTCTGGGCTGTGTCTGAGGCTTCCTACACACTAAGCATTCCCTTAGGCAGAAAGAAAACAGTCATAAATGGGGCAGAAGCCCCTACCCATAGTGCTAAGGAGCTATGCAAGATAAACATTGAACCAATAACCATACAAATAAATAGAAATACTACAGTTGGTGAAGGAAAGCAGAAAAATTCTATTGTAAGTCACTTTTTATATATAAAGAACTTTATAATTATGAAACCAGAAGAGAACTAAGAAAAACAGAACTGAACAAAGATTTGATGAGGTCTCCAAAGCACATTAATAAAATTAAATTAAATAAAGTAACAGAAGCTAGTTCAGGAAAAACAAGAGTCATTTTTTTAAAATCATGGTGAGCTGGGGAGATAGCTCAGGTGTTAAAGATGTTGCCCCATGAGTATAAAGACTTGAATTCAGATCCCCAGAACCCTTGTGAAAATGCAGGGTGGAAATGGCAGTAGCACATAATTCCATCCCTAGAAGACAGAGTCTGGGAAACCCCAGAACAAATCAGTAAGGAGGTAGAGCAGTCCAGGTTGATTTCCAATATCAGTTTTGGACCTCCAGTGGAGGTGAGGGGGACCACACACACATACTCAAATGACCTCTGGCACACACACACACACACACACACACACACGCACACACATACACGGGCATGTGTGCATACACATAAAAAATCACAGTGTCTTTAACAATTGAAAAGAGTTAGCACTGTGGCTAGGGGTAGTGACCAAGGATGAGAGGAGGCTGAGGTTATGATAAGCAAGGCCTGGGTCATGCAGGACTCTCACCTCACAGGTGTCTTGTCCATCCAGGTCTCTGATCTCACAATGTCCTTGTCATTCAGGAAGATCATTCACCTAAGCCACGCAGGGTACCACCTCAGCCTCATATAATTATGAGTACTATTTGAAGCACAGGAACCACTTCTTATTGGACTAACTTAAGGCAAGGTTCTCTGAATGCTAACCATATCGATAAACACACTCAATACAACTGTAAAATTTCATCATAATCGTTATAATTAAGGCTGATGGAATAGAGAGATCATATACTGTAAGTAGAATCCTCTTTGAAAGAATACTGTACAATAAATTTCTAAAGGAAAACTTTTCACTGATTCTTACAATAGAAGTGAAGGCTGAAGGCCAGCTCCTATGTCTGAAGAAGAAAGGAATGAAGAAGAAAGGAGTAGAAAGAGTGGGAAGAGGCAAGGAGGCAGTACCTGGTACAAGGTCTCTGTTGCAGTTACTCTGCATGGTTGTTGACAAATCACCATCAAATGGCTTAAGAGAACAAGGGGTTTATTTTCTCTCACAATTGTCCAATTACAATTCTCAGTCCAGCTTAACAGGAGAGCTCATACCAACACACTAGCCACACCATCTCCACCTAGCAGTGAGAAAGGGATGATCCTTACTTTCCAGACCAGCATGCATGGCCAAGTGTACACAAGGATGGTGACTGTCTCAATCAGCTCTCTGCATTTTATTCCAGAGCCTTGTCCCACCCCCCATGGACTGGGCCTTCCCCATCAGCTAGACAATCTCCTACAAGTTTGCTCTGCGCTTTACTCAACCACTAATTCTCTACAAATGTGCCCAGAGCTTAATTCCTCAACTGTCAAGTTAACACCTGTGTCAAACTATGACAGTCTCCTTCCTCCAAAGCTTCAGTGCAATTATACCACTGAGGGAAATAGTAAAGCACTGTGTTCAGCTGCACCCAAGGGTGCAGAGGAAGAAAGGCTGCCCCTTCTCTTTCAAATTATTTCAGCATTGACCTTTCATTAGACTTCTCCTGAGAGAGACACAGACAGAGAGAGAAAGAAGCAGTGCCTTCCAAAAAGATGCCACAGTTAGAACAGGAAACTCCAAATCTCAAAACCAGGACCCTATCATATTGGGCTCAAAGTACTCTGAATGACAGATCAGCACTCCTTCCACATTGACTGAGTAATAAAAACACTTGGTTGAACATTTGCTCTGTTGCAGAGACCACGTTAGCATTCTTGTGTGCCTGGCCTCATTCATCCTACTTGACTCCATCAATGCAGTTCCCCTGTTTTCCCATTTTATGAATTCAGCCTCGAAGAAACCACAAAGTGTCCTTAGGATGGGACTGGGTCACAGGTCTCTCATTCCAGCTACTTGTGAGACTGATTTAGAAGGACAAGAAGGTCAAGGCCTGCCTGCACTTCAGAGTGAGTTCATGGCCAGCCTGGGCAGCTGAGTGAGACCCTGTCTTCCAATAAAAATCAGTAGAATTGTGCCCAGCATGTGCAATGTTCAATCCCTGGAGTAAATAAGTGAAGACATTCTGAGCTCGTTCTCATTTTGTTCTTTAGCAGAACCAGTCAGACTGAGACATATGAGCTCCCCAGACTGACTGGCAACTTGGCACGCCTTCCAAATGTTTGTCACAGAGTAGAAGAGAGGCTGAAATTCAAGAAAAGTCCAGTCCAATCCAGTAGGGTGTGCAACAAATGCCCCATTGCGACAGACCTGGAACCTTCTAGAACACAGAGCTGCTACCAACTGTGTACCCTCTGAGGCGGCTTTGGTTTTCTGTACCCAAGCAGCTTGCCACCCAGACAGAACACTAAGAGAAGTTCTGATAAATAGGACTCTCCCATTCTTGTTACATTTCCAATCATGTGACAGCAACCAGGAAATCTTGGTGTCTTAAACCACTGCCCACCTTCTCACTTCTTGGTTCCCCCAAAACCACACAGCGTCTCAAAAGACCTCTAACATGGACTGAAATGAATAAAAAGTGCAACAAAGATGTGCTATTGCTGATCTTGAAGCTTTGAATTCTTCAGGCAGGATGCAACATTTATATATACTTTTTTTCAGGCAATTGTGAATTTGAAATTGACATTCTAATCTTAATTTTACCTTAAATTCTCTCTGCTTTATGGCACATAAAAGTCAAAATGTAGTACAATAAAACCGGGAGCATATTCATTATGTGTATATTAAAGACATCTGAAATTTTGAAATACATAAGCACAGTGTTCAACGGGGGGAAATTGCTGGGTAACGACACAGTGCTGCCTCAGAATTTCAATGAGGAGCCATCCAAATCCATCCTTCATTCTCCACTTCACAGGCTTTCTGTTTCTAATCCTAACTAGCAATAGCATTCAAAAAGTCCATCGGTCAGCATGCATTCTTGCCATGCAATGGACTTCTCATTTACCTTTCTTTAAATCAACCATTAATGAAGAGATTTCACGGTAAGAAACCTGAGGTATTTGGAGAAGCTCAGCACCAGGACTGGTCTTGTGGTCTCTGACTGACTCACACTTTCTGTATGATGGAAATGTTCCCTACCCTCGGCATTGCCCATAACCACTGGCCACCTATGGCTACCCAGCACTTGAAATATGACTATTGAACTGTGTTTTTATCTAGATTCTTTCCTTCTACCATTTCCATAAGTATGTGAAGGCTGTGTGCAAGCGTGTGTAATACCTGTTCACATGAGTGCACATGTATGTGTAAGCCAGAGGTTGATTTTAGGAACTATCTTCCATCACTCTTTCTCCACATTCTTTTGAGACGGGGTCTTTAATCAAATCATTGACAGGGGATAATCTGGCTAGCCAGCTTGCTCTGGGGATCCCCAGTCTCTGCCTTCCCAGGTTGGAATTACAGGCAGGCTGTCCTGTCCATGCAACATCTTCTGTGGAATCTGGCAAACCAAACCCTAGTCCTTTTATTTGTGCAGCAAGCAGGGCTTTAACCACTGGGTCATCTCCACAGCCTTTTATGTTAATTTTAATATTTATCAGCTATGGCTGCCACACTGGGCAGCACCAGCTCATATCAACAGTGCCACGTTGCTACACCTAAGACTGTTAACATTATTTGTATAACTTTGAAGAAGTGCTTGGAACAATTCCACGCATTAACTCATGCTCTGTAAGAATGTGCAGGTGAGAAAAAAATGGCTCCTTATATTTCTAAATACCTGGTTGTCCAATCTTTCCCTGTTCTCCCTTCTGTCCAGGGACAAGTGAACAGCAATGGCAGCAATTCAAAAAGAAATCAGCTGTATCGAGAGAAAAGTTTTCAAGGGGAAGGAGGTGGGCAGTGGGCAAAGGAGCATCCAGAACAGAGGGATCCACGGTGGGCTTTGCCTTGGCAACTGTTTCTGTAAGGGGGGTTTCCTTTCCCTCCTGGGGAGAATCACTGGGCAGATTTAAGTCCTTCAGCATCTCTTTGACCTCAGGTTTCTTCGTGAACTTGGTATATGGTGTGGTCTTCACTGCCCCATCAACGCTAGCAATAGCCAGAATAATTAAAATGGTACGAAGCCAAGAAAATGTCCACATATTTGAGGCTGAAAAAAAGACAAAGAAAGATATACACTGAATATGTGAGGTTCAAATGCAAAGCCTAATACAATATATCCCTATAGGAGAGAAATAAATACATACATGAAGCAAAAGAATAAACCATATACATAATAAAGAATGGCATATTGTTGGTATATTTCATATACAAGCATGTGCTTGAATCACTAGAGAATCTTTCACTCACTTGAAGTATTTATTATAAGGAGCACTTTACTTCAGTTCTTTCTGGTTCTTTGCTTGGTGTTACATGTTCTAAAATAGTGTTCTCAATCATTCAAATTATCTTGCCAAATAGCAAGCATGATCTATAATAAATGCAGCATGACTTAATAGCTCAGATACCCTGTGGAAAACAAATATGTATAATTTTCTGACTGACCTCATTCAGATTTATAGGAATCAAATACATTTATATTAGAGGGAGATGAAAAATATTGAACTGAATAGTTTATACCAGCAAACTCAATTATTTCAAGAAAAAATACTGGTAAAATAGTCTTTAAATCTACTAGGGATAATGGTCCTGTTGTGAGAGCACTCTTTTGGAATCCATTATAATAAATGGAGAGGGAAGACAATAAAAAAATCATAAATTTGAAAATATGCTATGTCCTTAAGTTCTTTACATGCCATTTAACTCTCCGGCTCTTTGTGTATCACTTGGGGAGTTTTTCTGAAAACTCACATTTGTCTTTGTATTCTTTTAATGAGGCAAGTATGGTTATTCTTATTAAGGTTTTTATCAATGTCCAAAGTCATAAGACTTGAGATTTCCAATGAGGTGAAATTGCAAGAGCTCACAATTGCATTCCCCATCAATTCCAGCAGCCTGGTTTCTGCAAAGAGACAGTCAGGTATATAAGTGCCTGTCCTTTGGTATAGGAAGGAAGGTGTGATTGAGGTAAATAGGGAACAGAGAATTAAAATGAGGATGGGAAAAGCACCTACTATGTGTATAGCACCTGCTGCATGTAGGTGTCTTGTATCATCAATCTGACCAATTCCTGTACCAGACAGATGACATACAGTTGTTCCCTTCTACATAGGAGGATGCAGACACTAAGAAAGCACACAACTTTCCCAAGGTCATGAGAACAGTAAATTATACATCTGAGACCCAAAACCTAAGTCCATGTCCACAAATCATATGCAATTCATAAAGATGGACCTGAAAAACAACAAATCCAAGGTTATCTCAGTGGACAACAGCTATGGAGGAGACAGACATAAAGTAGTTGAGAAAAGACATAGATGGAAAGTTTTATATAGAAAGGTTAGTTTTTATTCAGGTCATCTTTGCTGTTGTATTCATCCATTCAACTATTACTTGATAAATATTAATAATGTTACAAGGAATGAGAAATTATACTTATTCACACCAAACATAGGCATGTTCCTGTCCTCAGGGAGGTCACACACTACTGAGAGATGAGAGATAGTAAAAGTGAAGAGGAAAAGGTGAAAAGCAAGGGAACACATGCATCTTTTCCACATACAGACACTGTTGTGTGACATTTTTCCCCTGGAGCAGCCATCTTAGATTTTTGTCCCAGGACGATGTTCAAACATCCCATCTTGGAGGAAGTCTCAGTAAGTAAACATTTCATTAGACTTCGGAAGTTCTTGAAACTACAAACTTGGAGAAACTAGCATAGGATACAGAAAAGTGGGTAAACAACAGCTGAGGGAGGAGGGAGGATGGAAACTCTCTTGCCAGCCACGCAGATAGAAGGTGAGCTGCTGAGCAATTGGAGTCACTTTGAAGGAGAGTCTGAAGCAGTCAAGTCTGGAAGAGACAGCTTAGCAGTCCAGCTAAGCAGTCAGGGAAAGAGGTCATCCAACAGTCCAGCAATTGGAAAGAGACCCAGAGTACTCCAGAAACCTGAAGAAGACCATGCTAGCAAGTTGTATAGCAGAGAACTTCAGCTTCCATGAGTCTCACCCATGCTCAGGGAAAACTTTCTGGAGGTGTGACTGCCTTTGATTAGTCCCTGTTCCTGGAAGTAGTCCTCTCCCACTCTCCTGTAAGTAATGCCAGTAAACTTATTGATAAGTTGGCCCTCAGCAGAATCATTTCTTTGATCAGTCATCAAACTTCTGTCTGGTGTGGATAGATGGTTGTGTGGCATTGCTCCAGGAAAAGTGTTCACACAGCAGACATTCTGCTGCCCACTAAATAAAGAGCATCCAAACATGGCCAACGTGAAGCATCCAGCTACATAATCCCCAGTACATGCTGGACCTCAACTTCTAGAACTCTAGGTAGGTGTAGTCCCAATGAAGTCAAATAGCTGACCATGAAGTTCTTGAAAACCGTAGCAACAATCTGAGGTTTCTGAACACACAGCAATCAAAAGTTAAGTCAAAATCAAACCCACAAGGAATCCAAGTTGTTTCTGACAACATTGCCTGTGTCGTGTTGTACTTCACTGCAGCTGTGGTTCTGAGCATACAATATGCACCTTTGTGAAACACATGCTGCCATGCCAGGAACTCCAATAAACACTCCCAGAAACACCTTGGCTCACATCTGAGACTATTTCGGGTTATGAGCTGCACTCTTTTTATTGCTCATACTACTCCTATAGAAAATCTTAATTTAATCATAGACAATAAAAACAATACTTTCCCACTGTTGTTCCTCAGCATGTATCAAATTAGTATATCTTTAGGTTTCATATCTCTTACATCTTATTTTGTGTATCTTTAAAAAACAACATTCTCAACACTGACAATAATGAAATCAACTCTGAAAAATATTAAAGATGTTTTACATCTTGTAATACCAAATATTCAGCCAAGATTTAAATTACTTGTGTGAAAATAAACAAACACATCCATCAGTTAATAAGAAAATTTGCTTTTGTCTTTAATAAGTGGTAAAATTGTATACAAACTGAAGAATGTTTTAGAATAAATTTCTTTGTGATTTGTTGAAAGCAGGATTTTTATTTGCATTCCTGTTTTATATATTTTATATGATGATGTAAAAATTCCTCAGGCAAAAGACTCCAATAGAAAAAGTTTAAGCACGAGACAACAAAATATTGTTTGAATGTAAGATAGCTAAATTTTTATTAGTTATACAGTTTCACCCAATAAATAATTATTTGCTCAACAGCCATTTATTTAGGCATCTACGGAGTCCTGTCATGGTTCATAGAACAGAGACATTGAAAACCCAGCTCTATCCCAAGGCTCTTTTGCACAGGACACATAAAAATATAGCTTGTTCCATGCCTTTAAGCTGAAGAGAAATCAAAGATCTAGGAGAGAGAGTCAAAAGGGAAATAAACATGGTCTTTAATTCTTCCACCAGTTTGCTCAAAGAAATATGGTAGTACACACCATAATCTCAGCCCTAGGGAAACTAAGGAAGGATTGTGAGCTCACAGCCAGTTTGGGCAATATAACAAGATCCTATACCAAAAATAAAAAGAAGAAAAAAGCAGAGAGAGAAGGAAGGAAGGTAAAGAGCAAAAGATAAGAAGACATATTAGGGTTTACAAAATGCTGAGTGTGAATATTCTATGATATTTTGAGTCTATGATATTTTGTGTTATCTTTTAAAAATAAAGTCATGTGGGGAATTAACCTTTCTTCTTTTCTCCGGGGCCCTATCTGTATTCTTCCACATGATACGGCGCTTCTGACCAGGTAGACATGTTGCAGTGGGGTCTCACTAAGCCAGTCCTTAGAGGACAAGCAAGAGATAGTGGGAAGGGACCAACTCTGAGTATCTGGCAGGCACTGTTCTAAATGCTTTATGATCATTGTGTGAATTATACCACACAGGAATCCTACAAAGTTAGATCATCCCCCACCATTTATTAGGTTAGAAAATGCAGGAACAAGGACACTTGGTGGCAGGCCTAAGATCAGCATTAGTAAGGAGGGCTGTTGGAGTCAAAACAGGCTCATTTGTCAGTGTGCGAGACTAACAGCAGAGATGGTTCAGATGTAAACCTTCAGAAGTTAGAGCCTCCTTGGAGTGAACTCAGAGCCATTCTGCTGACAGGAACTGGAAACTCATCCCAAAAGAGGAGAAGCCTGCCTCTAACCGTGGACACTTCAGTGCTGCACAAGCAAACCTACAAAGGACAAGACTGACATCAAATAAAAGGCCACAGGAAAGGAATGAGCAGAGCTTATGAGTGCAAGGAAGGTGTTCAGCGTTCCTAGCTGTGGGTGTGGATTGTACTCACTTATGATTCTCTTGCATTGTGGGTAGGTCCTTGCCTAACTGACTACAAATGTTAAAGGATCATATTATGAGCACATTAAGACTATGATCAGATCCCCTAGAATCTGGAAATGAAGAAAGTACACAGCCCTTGAAAAGGCAATGAGTAAAGTAGTGGTAGGAAGATGACCATATATCATTTCTCTTTCATTGTAATATTTTTGTTTGTGTAAAAAAAAAAAGTAGCCAAACCAGGATTCCACAATAATTTAAACCAGTAAGAACTTCTTGCTAAATTTAAGTTACTAAGACAATAACGCAAAGATCAAACATTAAGAATGAGCATTGAGCTGGAGATGGCTCAGTGGCTAAAACACTTGCTGTATAAACAAAAGAACCAGTCTGGATCCCCAGATCCCATGTAAAATCCCAGGCTCGTGGGGTAGCCAACCTATAATTCCATGCTAGGAAGACAGAGACTGAGAATTTCCAGAGCAAGCTGATTAGATAGGTTAACCCTATTGGTGAGCTCTGGGCTTGAATAAAGACACTCTCTCAAATGAATAAGAGGGAAGAGAGATTAATTATGGTTTACAATATCAACCTACACACACGTATATATGTGTTCACATACCCTACATACATATGAAGGAAACAAAAAGAATGAAATGTAATGCAGGTACTAACTGTAACAAAGGTGTTCATAGCAAAGGTGAAAGTCCCGAACAGAGAAGCTAAATACATGATGAAGCCTTTTTACTTATCCTGAATGTCACCTAGTCTGTAAGCATTTCAGGAGCCTAAAAATCTGATCCTCTTTTAGTTACTTCTCTCATTGCTATCACAAAGTACCTGACGTGAAGCAAACTTACTTTGCTGACAATTCCAGGTGACAGTCCATCATTGCAGAGAAGGTACAGCAGCAGGAATTTGAAGAAACCAGTCATATCAAGAGCAGAGAAAAAAAAAAAAAAGAAGAAGAGCAAGAGCAGAGAGCAAGGAGTGAATGAGTGTAGGTTCACCTGTACAACAATTAGTCCAGAGAGCAATGAGTGAATGTGTGCAGCCTCATCTGTACAAAGTTAGTCCAGGGACATGCAACTGAGATGGGTCTTATACTTTGGCTAAAACGATCAAGACAATCCATCACAGCATGCCACAGGCCGGTCTTAATTTACAGAATCCTTCTCACGTGTTCATCTGGTGATTAATGCTAAGAGTACAGATCCCTTCTGTTTCTGTGTTTCTAAGGCCTAACATAAGCACTGGAAAATGAGAACTTTCCCACCCATGTCTTCTGACCTCAAAGGGGAAATGAGAAAGGGCAACAGGGAGTGACTATGAAAGAACTCTGATAGACATATGAAAATATCTCAAGGAGACCCATTCTACTGTATGCTAATTTAAAATAATGTTTGCAGAGCTGAAATGAAGTAAACGGAATGCATTTCGTCTTCACCCTCCCTGTATGCTCTTTGCATTCCCTCTTGCAAAGAAATGGAATGGATGTTCTCACACTTAATCTCAATTCCACCATGTGACTTGGCCAATAAAGTGAAGGAGAAGTGACAGGGTACCCAGTCCCAAGCTCAGCTCTCAGAGACACATGCATTTCCTCTCACTTTCTTGCTCATCTGCCATTGCATCTGCAGGATGGGAATAACCCACCCTAGTTACAAGAGGGGTATGAAAAACCCGCAGATTTTAGCTTCTCTAGCCATGTTCCCCTTCCAAACACAACCTAGAGAACAGTCTGCAACTTACTTGAGCACATATTGATGAGCCTAGATAAGACCAGTTGAAGTCAACTGAGATTATACAACCATCCCACTACACCCAACAGATGCATTCTAGCAACCTATTGCTGGGTAACAGAATATCCCAACATTAGTACCACAAAACAACAGCTATCTTATTACAGTTAACAATTTTGAGGGTTGGAAATTCCAGCCTGGATCATCTAGGGAATTGTTTGCTCTTGAGGCATCAGCTAAGGATACTCAATTATGTTCAGCTAGAGGACTGGCCAGCCTGCAGAGGTCAACCTACAAATTTGGTGCTTTGATTAAATGGGAAAAAAAAAGACTGAGTCAGCTGGGGCTATCGACCAGACTTGAAATATTCAGACTACTTCCATTGTGAATCAGGTTTCTCAAAACAAGTGTTCCAAGGTGTTGGGGAGATGGTTCAGGGGTTAAGGGTTTTGCCTCACAAGCAAAAGAACTTAAATTCGGATACCCTGATCCCATGTAAAAAATGCTGGGCGAAAATGGGGGCAGCCTACACTTCCGGCCCTGGAAGCATGAGCCTGGGAAACTCCAGAACAAAACAAAAAAAAGAGGTAGAGCAGTCCAGGCTGATTGTCAATGTTACCTATCCTTAGGCCTCCACAGTTACATATGCTCAAATTACTCTTTCACACACACACACACACACACACATACACACACACACACACACACACACACACACACACACACACATTCAAAGTGTTTCAAAACTTGGAAGGTGCCAATCTATTAAAGCTTTATTTGAGAACTGGAGGAATAACATTTCTATCAAATTTCTATCAAATTCTCCTAACTGAAGCAGCCACAGAGGCCAGCCATCCTCATGTGGAAAGGGCATAGTCCTCACCTTTCAATGAGAGAAGTGCCAGCTTCTAGCCATCTTTGAGGTGATTGACAATGTTTCTGTCATTCTGAAATTAGGATATACCTAATACAAATAATACACCATAAGTATGAGAAGTGATGAGCTTGCTAGACGATCCCAAGTTCAAAATTTAAAATTTCTACCTGCTAGTTCTGTCATTTGGAGCAGGTAACTGTGTCTTCTTGATACCTAATACTCCTCACTTCTACAGTGGAGATAATGGGCAGCTGCTTCATCTTGTAGGAAGCTATTCTCACTGTGAAACTTAATGAACAATGCATGGGAACCACTCAATATAATGCCCTAAGTAACTATTGGCTAATGTGTGTGTGTGTTTACTTATATGCACACATGCATGGACACGTGTGTACATGAAGATTAGATTTAGTGCAATTATCTACACAGAAGTAACATCTGCAAACAATAACAAGTGTTTCTTGCTCTCAGAGTATGCCAGGTTACCTCTAGACTGTTAGTGTGAGACCCATACCCTTTCATCTGTTCCCTGTGATGGACGGGACCACAAGCCTGGGAACTACATTTCCCAGGCCCTCTTGCCAGCTTGTTTCTAGCTGAGTCTCTGCCAGAGAGAAACTTGTGGAGGATGTGAGGGATGAAAGGCAGAGGCCACTATTCTCCTATGGAAATTGGCCAACAAACACATGGGCTCTGGCAGATGTGAAGGTCCGTAGTGACTTTGGGCACATAACATGAAATCCCACCTGGGTTTGTGTGTGGGTGTATACATCCTTGGACACACATCCTTGCCCTGGACAGTAAGAGCAGCATCCTGATTCTCTGAACCACTGGAAGCAAGCCCGAAGTGTGGCCAGGAGCCCTCCCTACTCTTTGCACCTTCCCCTTTGATGACTGGATAAACCCGAAGCATCTGTGGTGAATCCCTTTCTACCTGGCAAGCAATGGTTCCCAACAAAATCTTGTCATCACATCCTCTCCACTTAACGTTACTTCCACCTCTCTTATAAATTCCCAACCTTTGCCTTGTCCTGTCTTATTCTATCTTACAACATTCTCTCTCTGACTCTCTTTTTCCCTTCCTCTTTCTCTTTTCTCCACCCATCCCTCATCTGCCCATCCATCCCACTGAATTTTAGAAAAAATAAAAGCAGAAAAGTGAACTGAATATACAGCTCAGTGGCCCGGCACTTGTCCAGTTTGTATAAAGCCCTGTTTCAATCCCAAACACTATACAAAGAGAAAAAAAACAAGAGAAGCTATCAGAAGATCTTCCAATAAGGTTTTGAACCTTTGCATACATCACATGTAAGTGTGTTGTCTGAGTTATACCATCAAGGACCTTTTGGACCTTATTTAAGATATTCTTCCTCCCTCTAGACTTGGATAATTATATAAAATAATAAGATAAACTTTTATTTGTGCCATTCTTTTGCCGTTTGAATTTTAATTTCTCACAATGTTTCATTTAGACCCATATCTTGCATTCTGTTCCATACATGCTCTTGTTTTTCTTTCCTTCTTTCTCTTTCTCTCCTCCTTTCCTTCCCTCTTTCCTTTCTTTCTTCCATTTGTTCAGTCCACACATAGTTGATAAAAACCTATTCTTTCAGGCTCTGCACTCTATGTGGGAGTTATAGGACAAAATATTTGCTGTCTTAAACATTCCATTCCAATAGGAGGAACAAGTATCAGATGGTAAACAAACATCTCTGATCGCAACATGTGAGATGGAAGAAATAAATGGTGTTTCATAAGGCAATGCAAAGAAAGCCTGTTTGAGGAAGTATGGATAACACTAAACAGGAAAAGCCTGGGGAAAGTTCAGGAGATGCAGAGATCAGAGCTGAGAGCTCTTCACATAGGAGAAACCACACCACCTTTGCCGGAGAGAGAGAAGTAAGACCAATGTGCCCTGCACGCATGGGTGAGAAGCACAGGGACACTGTGTGGGGACGTCATGTTGACAGTTGCCATGAGGATTTGACATTTGTTCTGCAAGCAATAAGAAATCACCACAGATTAAAGCCAGGACAGATTCCGTGTAGTTTGTAACTTTAAACCATGCCTGGGAATCCTTAGGGAGGGTGGTCTGAGGTGAAACAAAGCAACAAGCAAAATTACAGCAATGCGGCAGCCATTGTCGTACCAAGCTGGGCAAGAGCCGGGTGCTTTAGAATTGTCTGTTGGCATGAATGAACAAATTACAAGATTGATTCATGGTCAGAAATCATCATCAGTCACTTCCTTCTCCATCTGAAAAGCATCACTTCAGCTTACCTTAGAATTTGACATTATATTGCGACCCCAGGAGGTTTCTTCGAACTGTGAATTCAATTACTATTATCCTGAGAAACCAGGATAAGATGAAAGCACAATACAGTGCCTCCATGTGGGAATTTTCCTGCAGAGAATAGTGGGTAAGTGTTCTCTTTGGGAATAAGATTGAGGTTTTAAAACTAGTCGAGTTTTTTTTTTTTTTTTTTTGAACTGTGGAATGATCCAGAGATCGTTTTGTACCAACAGGCACAATCTAGACACAGCAGTCAGTATAGAAATGACACTAGTAAAAGTCCCTAAAACTAAGATTCTCTGGGTGGATTTAGATGTGCAGCACGAGTTCAAGAAACAGCACAAATAAGATGATCCTAATTGGAAAAAAGAAAAGAAAAGAAAAGAAAAAGAAGAAGCTATGTAACTACACAATTCTGTTTCTTATTTTAATTTCAAAAGCAATAGCGCGGCCATTACAATGAGTTGTAAAGGACTTTGCACATCCCTTTGTGCCGGCAGATACAGCAGAAGCACCACCATCTCTAGTGTCCAGTGGGAGGCTATTTCTTCCAGCGCCTAAATAAATGAATCCATTACAATTTTATTAAGGACCTTGAACATAACATTATGTTCTCCAAGTTAAATGCTGCTGGTATTTGACAAGTACGCAGTAAAATAAAAACATGTTCTCAGCTTTTTTTCTATCAGATGGAAAGAGTTTGGCCTTGCTTGAGAATAGAATATCACATAGGGTGCAGCTGAATGAATGGGGACCTTCTCCCTTCTCCTCCACATGCTATATTTTCAGTTCCTCCTCTTCTCTATCTATATACCCTGCTTTAAGTCAAAGTCGCTCAGAACTAGAACATTACAAGTAGGAGTCAAACCACATAGCATGGAAGTGGGCACAGAGGAAGAGGTGCTGGAATGAACCAACTGTCTGGTTGATGGAGAAATAAAATCACCCATACGGATAAATGTACAAGTAAACATGCAGATTAGATTTAGACACAAATGGGTCTTCCTTCAACATCTCCAGAGTCTAAAAATAAAACCTTTAAGATTGGGATTAAGCAAATGTAAGAAGAAAATTGTCACTACTTGATTTCATATGTTTTCCCTCATAATGATTCTGAGCATGTTTGCTATAGTGGTTTAATTTTTTTCAAGGAAAAGGAGGTTTGAAAAGGGACAGAATGGCTTTGTGAATGGGAAGTTAGTAAGTATGAAGTAAAAACTTCAGGCAGATATATTCCACTGATTGTAATTGTGAACATTCACACTAAATGGTACATGAGAACTCTCAATTCTTTCCACAAAAATGTTCTGTAAAACTAAAGCTGCCCTAAAACATAAAGTCCATTAATTTAAAAAAGTAAATAAACAATATAATTAGAACATACTGACTTATGCATTAATTTATCCAGATAATGAAATAACAAAGTTGTTATTGCAAGACTAAATTTAATATCCATAATATATTTGTTAGGTATTAGCTTATTTTTTTAATTTATTATTATTATTA
The DNA here is from genome assembly GCA_023101885.1 of Typhlomys cinereus. NCBI lineage: Eukaryota > Metazoa > Chordata > Mammalia > Rodentia > Platacanthomyidae > Typhlomys > Typhlomys cinereus. The sequence continues at coordinate 6,970,338 of JALPQD010000065.1, read as the reverse complement.
TTATTTATTTGTGTGTGTGTGTGTGTATGTATGTGCGTGTGTGTGTGTGTGTGTGTGTGTGTGTGTGTGTGTGGAGAACCACGGGCTAATTCAGGAACCACCATGGACCGCCTCTACCTCCTCCTTGTTTACGCTGCCCCGGGATTCACAGGCTCCGCCCTACCAGGACCAGAAACACAGGCCGTCCCCGGTTCCGCCCTGCGTCTATACGTGGGGTCTAGGATCCGAACCCAGGACCTTCCGCCTACAAAGCAGAGGCTTAACCCCTGAGCCACCTCTCCAGCCCCCAGGTATTAGTTTATTAACCAAGAAAAAAAATCATGATAGAGTAAGACAGTTCATGTTAGCAACTTTTCTCTATGAAGGAGTTTTGAGTCTTTGGCTTTTTAATATGAAATAGTTATGCACTTTTTAAAGTAGGTCTAACTTTTCATCAGTCTGGAGACCAAATAAAATTCTGTTATGAGAGGTCCCTCAAAGGAAAATATTATGGGAAAAGGTTCAGCAAGTAAACTGAAGTTTCTCCAAAAACAAGGCCTCTGTGGAAACTTCAGTCTATAGAATCTTACAGACTGGTGTACTTTAAAGAGAAGGAAGTTGCTTTAGAATCAAAGAATGTGTCTCGACATGGTGGTAGATTTGGAATTTTCAGAACTAGCAACTTACTATCTATTGATAGCTCAGGTTCTTGATGTACCACAACCTGAGTAGGTTATCCACTTATTCCCAGACCCACAGGTAAGGAACTAAAGTTGCAAAGTATAACTACTAAAAATAAAGTACAATAAATGTTTTGGCTTATAAATATTTCCAGTTACCAAACTTCCTTTTCTATTCAATTTCTTCAATATTTAAGATCTCTTTGTGTATTTCTCTCTGTCTCTCTCTGTTTTTTCTCTCTGTCTCTCTCTTTCTTTCTCTCTGTCTCTCTCTTTCTTTCTCTCTCTCTCTCTCTCTGACACACACACACACACATACACACACACACAGGTTCTTCTCTTAACCCAAAAAGATGGAAATTATTCTCATGCTCAGAAGCTTAAGCATGGAAATATCTTCAACTACATCAGCTTTTCTCTTAACCCATCGAAACCCCAACTACACCAGCTCTTCCTGGACTAAGATAAAGGCAGGCGCTGTAAAAACACTCTAACCCAGAACTTCCCAAGAGAAATCCATCTAGATCCATAGGTAGCAGAGTGGATTCTTAGCCTGTCTCTAATTCTCTAACGGGTCTTTACAAGCCTCTGTTAGTCCTTACACTATTCTCACTGATGCATCTCATCATTAAAATAGACAGAAAGCAGAGGATATATATAGTCCTCTGGTCTGTCTTGCCATACACATCCTTATACTTGCCTGTTTTGCTTAACTGTACAGGGCTCCATGATATTATGACCATCTGGGTTCATGAAAGAAGCCTTGAGCTGAAGTCACTATTTGCCCCAGGAACCTGGTATCCATTCTCCCTCACCAGAGCTCCATGAACGTTTGGACTCAGCTCTATGCACTTTTTCTAGTTCTAAAGAGTGATGTTTCTTTTTTCCCTGTGAATTCTGGCTAATCACAGCACAGTTGGTGTTAGAGAACGAAATACTGCTACATCTTGTTTTTTCATCTGGTGAAGGGCGTGTGTCTCAGGACCCCAGAGTCAGCTCATGGAAAGCTCTACCTGGAAGCCCTGTAGAGGTCAAGAGCTAACCTAAAGAAGAGTTGCGAATTCCAGATTCACAAATATCTGAGGAGTATCAGGTTTGGTACCAGCCCAAAGACGAACAGAAGGTAGCCTGTCCCTGAAAAATCCACCAAGGGCTAATGCATCACATGCAAAACAGCAGGCTCTTCTTTTGCGGGACAGCTGAGCTATTTAATACCCCCAAAGACCAAGGACAAAGAATGGCATTGTATAAGCACTGTAACTCAAGCAATTAGCCAGGTAATGGTCTGTGGGGTTCATTATAGCAGAATGTCAATTAAAACACTTGGAAGGAGATTATGCAAAGCATTTAGGTTTCTAATCTTATAAGCAAACCCCGTAAGACTATATTACAGGAAATGTCATATTACTACAGTATGTAAATGAAAATAAAGTTTCTTTTCTAATATGGGCCTTTGCCTAATGTCTCATAAATCCCAGAAATTGAAAAGACCAGCCAAGTGTCTAGGCTTTATTCAACAATAAAGAAGTGAAATAAAGGATGTCATGTTACAATTGAATATCTTCTTTCATACCTTCAGCCTAATTAATTAATACCTATATATTTCTTGTTCATTGTGTTTCTTGAAAGAGTCCACAATATACTTATTAGTTTTATCTTGGATTTTTGCCAAAGGACTTGAAAAAGAAGGGAGAGGAATGAATAAAACATGAATTTCAGAAGAAAACCTTGCTTCTTAGAAAAATCTTTAAGTCAGAGTTTTTTTAATGACTTGCCCAAATTCATTCCCACAGAAGCACAACATTTCTTTCTTTTCTTATCAAAGCAAATATAATTAGAAAAAGTGACTTTTTCAAAGCAAAAAATAAATGACAGAGTTTCATTATAAAATTTAAAAATGCAAATAGCACTTAGCATCCAAGTGACCAGGGTGATTTGCCCTGAATGATGGACGGTAGGAAGAATATAATACATAAAAATTAGTTGCTGTCTTGAAAACTCTCAAGTCAAATTGACATCATAGTTAATTTATGAATTATAAATATGTTACAGGACAGAATGAAAATAAAATGACCAAGAGATCCACAAATATTATGTCCTACTGATTCTATCATTGGAAACTACATGCACGTTAGATTTTTATCATTATGCATGATTTTGTGTAAAATACCACAGATGTGGCATAGTTTTTAATTTATTTTTTATTCTTTGACAGTTTTGTTCATACATATAATGGATTCACCTCTCTGTTACCTTGAAAGCAAAATCTCTTATCCCCTATCCAGAAAATTACTTTGAAAGAAACCGTATTTTTAATGAAACTCTCTGTGTCAACTTATCTGATGATGCAACATACTACTATAAGGTAAACAAAACTTCATTTTTAAAATGTCATCTCTGATAGAGGATTAATGATTGCATGATACCAAAACTATGTGCGTACACTGCATTTTAGAACTGTTTTTTTTTCTACATATGTCCCAGTCATTTCCAAGCTTAGTAATTTCAGAATTAAAAAGGATTCTCTACTCCAAGCCACAGACTTCTGCATTTCAAAAAAATCAATACCAAAAAATTAGATTTAATATCAGAGAGGAAAAACTTTCCCTTTATCAGTTACAGACTTTGGTCATGCCTATTCACAGTCTTATTTCCTTGAGGCAGATAATATAAACAGGACCTTTTTAAGCCTGGGATCTCATTGTAAAGGACCCGATGAAAGATAAAAATGAATCGATGTTTATAATAGTCGCCTACCTTATGGATGTTCCCTTATCAGCAATCTTCCTTCAGGATGGCACATTGAAAAACTCAATTTCAATTATCATTAGACAGAGGCCTGCTTTATTTCTTCCAAGATTTGTCCTTACCCAATGAGGGGGCTGTGCCCTGTGATCAGGGGAGGGGAAACTTCCTCAGAATCTAGAGAAAGAACTTGAAACCTGATGAAACCCAAATGTCCTGAGAACATTGGAATCTTGGCTCTGACTTTCATCAATCATTCTTCTTGGTTTACAGTATTATTGTTCATCTTCGTGCTTCTAAAAACTGGGATCGGTAACATCTAACAATTCTCTGTTTTGCATTATAATTACTTGAAGGATGGCCATTTGGGTGACATATGAGTACTCAGAGACATCTTTCTCTGCTGTGGCATCACTTCTGAACATCCATGCTCATCCTCCCAAACAGGAGCCTGCCACATCCGCCGGGTGCTGCAGCAGTTGCTCTGCATGATGCTGATAAAATCATGACAAAAACAGTTTAAGGGAATAAAGGGTTTTAATTCTCTCTTACCACAGTCTGGTTACAGTTCCTTGTCCAGCTTGGCAAGAAAACCCATGCCAGCACCAAGAGCTGAGGGGACTGGCCACACCATCTCCACATAACAGCTGAGAGAAGAATCATCCTTACTTGCCAAACCAGCATGTCTGGCCAAGTTTACAGAAGGATGCCAACTTCCTCAACTATCTCTCTGTATTTTATTCACCTGTCCAGGACCTAGCTCCACCCATTCTGGGTTGGGCCTTCCCCATCATGTACAGTCTCCTGTAAGTTTGCTCTAGTCTTAACTATTAGTTGTCTACAAATGTGCTCAGAGCTTAAACCCTCGACCATCAAGTTGATACCTGTATCTATGACACTTCACCCCTTATCAACTTGACACAAAAATGTATCACTTTCAAACTGTGCCCTTCAAATCCCTGTCCTCACTTCAGCTGCTCTCCACAAACCCCTCAATCTTGCATCGAAACCAATACCATCTGGGTAAACCTGGCAAATTCCACTGCGAGGTGGAAAAGTAACTTGGTCCGCTTGAACCATAGTTGTACCAACTTCTGTGTGCTGACTCTGGGAAAAGTCCTTTTCTAGGCAGCCAAAACCTTTGAGAGACAAAAACCTGCTTTAGCGTGGACTTTCCATTCCTGAAGGATTCCAGGTTTTCAAACCACGAGATCGTCATGTGGTGCTATTCATTTCTTCCACCGTCCCAGTGCAAAGCACAGGTTTTCCTTCAGCGATGCTTGTTTCTCCAACAGTGGTAGTTGCTCTGCTGTCTGCCCTTTCCTCAACCAAAACTTCAAGGCTGCCAACGTAGTTCTCCCTACTAAGCAAACTAGTTCATCAATATTGCCAAAATCCTTGTTCCCTTCATCCCAAACATCTCAACTTTCTCAGCATCGCTATTCTCCAAATGTCCCATTAAACTTTGAAGAATGGTATTTGTAATCTATTTGTAGACTCAAAACCTTCATATGTTTCAAAATTTCTCCAACAAAACTATTCAAAATCCACTAAGTCCACATGGCCAGATTTATCAACAGCGTGCCACTTCTCTGGTACCAAATTCTGTTGTAGTTTTTACTCTGATTTATTGCTGATACATGCATGACAAAACAGCTTATAGGGGAACAAGAATATTTTATTCTGTCTTATAATAGTCCAGTAATAGTCCCTTGTCCAGCTTGGCAGAAAAGTACATATAGTCACCAAGGATAGAGGAAACCAGCAACACCATGTCCACAAGACTACTGACAGAGGGATAGTTCTTACTTGCCAGACCAACATGTCTGACCAGGTATGCAGAAGAATGCCAACTTTTCCAACCAGTTCTGTCCATCATAGGCTGGGCCTTCCCATCAACTAGACAATCTCGTACAGGTTCTCTCTGGGCTTAAGTCAACTACTAATTCTCTACAACTGTGCCCAGAATTTGAACCATCAACAGTCAAGTTGACACCTGTGTCTAAATATGACCAGTGGGAACTGGCCATGATCTGCTGATGCTTGGTCAGGTTCACGTCTAAGAACATCATCATTCTTTGAGAGTGAAAACATGAAGTTGCTGAGAACTTACAAATTACAAAAGTTGCCACTGGTCACTTGTAGATCATTCGTGCTGTGCCTTCATTAATTCATTTCAGTAGCATTGATGAGAACCTGCCAAATGCCAAACCCTGTTTATAGGTTCTGGTAATGAGCGGGAGAAAAAAATTGTTAATTTTTGCTTCCAAGGAGTGGAAAATACAACTCGAAACACAAATATGCAAAGATTAGATATCAGATATTGAGAGAATAGCAAGCATCATATACAGACTAAAAAAGGGAACAGAAAATGAGTGTTTTTTTTTTTTCTTGGATCCAGTTGTCAAGGAAAACCCTTGTAACAAATTTACCTTGAAACTACTTCAATCAAATGACAAAGATATCATGGAAGTAGAAGAAAATGAGGGTGGAAGGGAGCATCCCAATTGTGGAGACCCTCAAAGGGCAACAAGCATTGGGCTGCGAGAGTCACACAAAATGTATCAAAGCAGAAATTCAGGAAAAAAGTTAAATCTCAGACCAGTACAATGGTGATATGAATGAATATATTAACATGCTACTATATGAAGTAGAGGGTGGAACAGCCATTGAATCCAGGAAAAGGAGCATGTGGGTCCCAGACAGAAGGTTTGTTCTAGGCTTACTATCCATCCGACAGTCCCTAGCAGCCTGAGCCAATGGGACTTAAACCTCGACACCCCTCCCCCATTAAGCCCTGGATGCAGCCAGCTAGTGTATCCATGTGCCATGAACTAGGTGATTCATGGAAATCCTCTTCTGATTCTATGCTCATCAATACTTTCTGATCTCTCCTTTGAGAGAAAGAGAGATTGTGCTGATAGAATTGAATTAAGGGTGAAATATCAAGGTAAAAATAAGTAAGTAAGTAAGTAACTGAGTGACTTGTAGGAAAGATTCTGGGTGTGCACCATGCTTGGTGTGGACATTTGTGTACTCTGGTAGCCATACATTGGATATGGATGCCAAAGAAAAAAATACAACTTAGCAGGTGCTAATGTGTATAAACTTATACACATTAATGTTTGCATTCAGTTGGTAGCACCCTGGTTAGTGCGACCTTGTGAGGCAAGTACTGTCATTAGTGTTTTATAGACAAGAAAACCCTAGTACAGGGACTGGAGATATGGCTCAGAAATTAAGCTTCTGCGGAGTTCAGATTCCAGATCCTTGGGAAAGGTGGTGGCTTGTATTTCTGAACCTGGAAGGCCAAGCCTGGGAAACCCCGGAGCAAAAACAAAAGGAGGTAGAACAAGCCAAGATGAGTCCCAGTCACTCTCTGGACAGTGCGCACACACAAAAAGAGAAACAAAGTTATTTAAATCTAGCGGTGTTTCACTTTAATGTAGAGGTTCAGCTGTGACCTTTTCACAGTCTCCAAAAGCAAATCACTGCACAGACACACAGACAAAGAAGAAAAAGAAAAAGCTACAAAAGAAAATGATGCGGGGAAACCGTCTTTTGGCTGTCCCATCTGGGGTGCCAAATGTTGCAGGGACAGGAAACGATGGACGGTACTAACATTATAAGGTTCTTGCATTCTGGAGTTGAAGATTGAAACTAGAACACGTGTAAAGGATTAAGGTAGAGTTTATTAGAGGAGAGACAGGTTGGAACTCATGGACTCTGGACTTGGAGTGCCATAAGGGGCTAGAACACCCTGGAGAACTCATGGACCTAGAAACGGACTCATGACACCTGAGTGCCATGAAGGGCAGGTACCCTGGAGAACTCATGAGAAGTGGGCACCTTGAGTACCATGAGGGGCTAGGGCGCCAAAGATGGCTGCCAGGGCCAGGCATATTTATACACTGGCTTTTTCTCATTGGTTAATTCCCACTGGGGCCCAACCCAGTTGCTCTTGGGCCCATGTGGGCTAGAGATCAAGTTGCTGGATATGGAGAGCTCATCTCCGTAATCTCTTCATAGGGAAATTAATTGGTCATCTTATCTCTGGGAGGATTGGAGTCAGTTCTTCAGCAGGGGTGTTCCTTCAGGGTGATTCCAACAGATGTTCTTCAGGAATTCCAAAGACCTTCAAAGACCTTGAAAGACCCATCTAATCCTGCCTTAAAAAGAAAAAGAAAACCTAGCACTGAAGAGGTTAAAGAGATTTTTTTGTTGTTTTGTTTTGTTTCTTAGTTTTTGTTTTGTTTTGTTTTGGAGTTTGGTTTGGTTTGGTTTGGTTCAGGTTTGGTTTACGTCGGGTCCAGTCGAGCTTACTGACACCAAAGAGGTACAAACACAGCAATCAAAACTCCCAGTGTGGGAGCTGGAGAGATGGCTGAGGGGCTAAGACACTGTCTCTGCAAGCAGAAGGTCTTTAGTTTGAATCCCAGGTCCCACGTGGAAAAGGCAGTTGTCTGCACTTCTAGTCCTGGTGGACAGAGCCTGGAAAATCTTAGAGTGAAGCTAGAAGGAAGTAGAAGCAATCCAGGATGATTCCCAAAGTCACCCTTAATTCTCCATGGATATACAGTGCCCTTTGATAAACACACAGATAAAATAAGCAAATAAGATATTTTTTTAAAAAATCCAGGTGTGGCTAAGTGCCAGAATCAAGACTGCTTTTTATCATTCTCCCATCTAATCCGCATGCAGCTGTGATTTTTATCCTCTGCTCCTTTCTGAGCAGAGGATATGCAAGACTTTATTGCTGAAGTACAAGTAGCAACCTTGAGCATGAAGTGTTAAGAGAGCGAAGCCACAGAGCTCTCCATCAATCCGCCTAGAGCGCTCCGCGGGCGTCGCGCATTCCGCTGAGTCACACCAGGACTTCACGCCAACCCATCATTCTTTAAGCTCCCTGGCATGCTGGCACTGGGTGGATTTATGTCCCACTAAACTTAGATAGCTTACAACACCTCATTGCCTGAGCCCTTGGTAGTGCTGATAAAATACATGTGGCTGCGCTTATAAATCATTATCTTTACTTACATTTAATAAAATTGAAAATAATGTTTGCCAAGAAGTTATTGGACAGTTTCGACTCACTATGGACTGGCTGTGGATGCTTTTTATACCCCATCTCTCTCCTGGTGATTGTCTTTGGTAAAATAGAATGGCTTTGTTTGGATCATTTTTAGTTATTTCTTTTAAGATAAAATTGAGAGAAATTCTTAACATTTATAAGTCCAGGTGAAATTTACTTGCATGATAAAACATGCTTTCTATGGAGTGAATATTTCTGTCCTTGTTCATATGCTAAGTCTTATTTGCCTTTGGGACTGCATTGGGAATATAGATTTCAGGCATAACTAGGAATTGCAGACAGAACCCCTAGCCATGAGATTGGTGGCCTTATTTAGAAGACACAGGAGAACGATCTCTCTTTCTCTCTCTCTCTCTCAGTCTCTCTCTCTGTCTTCCCACCATATACCATGTGAGAAAAGGTCCTAGTGCAGACTAGACTGTATGGCATCTTAGTCTGTTCTTCCCAATCTCAAGAACCATTTCTGTTTATCAAGTCACCTACTCTGTGTGGTTTCCTTACCACAGGACCAAATGAGAAAGGCAGCCTTTCTTCTTACCTCTCCAAACTGAAGTATTTAGCAGGGAGGGGCCATGGTGCCTGCACCATATTTTCAATAAAAAATAAATTTGACAAAGGAGAAATAAAAGAAATATGATATTAACATTTGCTTAATTTAAGTAATAAACATGAAATTACTCTTTTTTGGTAGGCTTCAGATTTTGACAAATGATAACTTGGGAGTATATTGGGCCAAATTCAGCTGACATGTTGCTGCATAATACACATTTCATTTTAAAAAATTCCAGTGATTAACAAAAAAAAATTACTTATAAATGTACTAATTCTCTAGGCAGCTCTACTTCAAGTTGTAGATTAGGTTTGTTTGTCCTGTGCCTTTTCTCATACTGAGATTAGCAGTCCCCTTGCATGTGCTTAACCTGTGGACGAGAACAAGAGATGGGAGAAACATGCAGTGTCTGTGATTTACAATCAGTAGTCCTTCCTTTCCATTTCCCCTTAGCTAATGTAAGACACACGATCTTACCCAATATCAATGACTAGGATACAAGGATAACTACTACCTCCTCTGTCATATAGTAAAGGTTGAAGAGACGAGCATTGGGGAAGGAGACTATGCATACTTAGTACACCACTGTTTCTAAAAATCAAAGGAAGCTTCAATAAAGAAATGATGTTACAAAGCACAATTCAATGGAAGCACATATATATTATATATGTGCACATATATTATATATTGTATTATGTCATGTACTGTATTATATTATACATTATATTATATTCTATATTTTATATATTATATATTCTTTCCTCGACTGATGATAAGGAAGTAAAGTGAAGCAAGTGATCTCAGTAAGAAAATTGTTCATTGTACATTGTCAGCTTTCCAGGCTGCCCAGTTCTCAGAGAACGAGAGCTAAAGCAGCCACATCATATCCACACTGGAGCATTCCTCACAGGCTGGATACGTGTCAACCCTAAACTGTGCGTCTGTCTTATAACTCCCTTTGTGACGAACTGCAGTCTCTAGATGAGGGGGCATCTTAACTTAAAAACTGTGATCCTTACACTAGGATAGTCTCTAATGGTCTCTCTAATTGTCACTATAGTGATTACTCACGGAAGTCTTCTGTATGTTTTATTTTTTTCAACGCTGGTGATCAAGACTACGGCATGTATGCTATGGAAGCCCTCTAATACTGAACTCCAGCTACAAGCCCTGCATGTTGTATAAAGAAAATGTCTGAAGAACAGAAAATCATATATATTCTTTTCAAGATAGCATTTGTACTCAAGATCATATGTAAGAAGCCAAACAATGAGGGCCTAGAATAAAGCTCTCTTTATAAAGTGGCCACATCCCCAAGCAGATTATGTTCCTGACCCTGAACTGAAGGAGCTTGTCAGTTTCCTTCCTTCCAGGTAAATCAGTCCTGTTGGGCTCTGGTCCAGAAAGCCTCTCCGCTCTTGTTCATTTTATCTCTCCCTGACCTTTTCTCCCCACATGTGTATCTCGGGTAACAGGTCTGCACACCTGACCCTGACTGCTTTGATCAAACTCAAAAGAGAAAGGAGTTGAAGGAGAAAGCTTCCTTGCTCTGCCTACGACAGGAAATCTTTTGTTTCGTAAAAAACAGACTTCTCCATGAAAGTTAACTACTTAAGAACGTCTTGAGTAGCATCCAGTCTGAGGTTTTCTGAGTTGTTTGAAATTAGTTTTATTCTCTGTCAAGTTTTAATTATCATAAAGTTTTGCTTCATCTTCTCTCTTATTAAAAGTCTTATTATAAAAAAAAAGTTCATCTGTTTCCAACTCTGGGAAAATTATAAGGCTTAGGGTGACAAATTTAAGTGGTAGAGAGCTTCTTTTTCCTCTGTAATTGAATGTGTAAATAAAGTCAAAGTTTAACAATGAGACATTTCACTATGCTTCATCATTGAAGTCCACAGCTTAAAAGAAGCAGGGAAGATTATCTTTTTAGATGCTTCAAACCTTTCTCAAAACCATTTAGCTTTTTTTCCCAGTGATCCAAGCAATAAAAGACCTAATGTTCCTTGAACAACTTATATTTGAAAATGCTTTTTGCTTCCTGAAAATATTCAAGTTTTATAACATCCAGGGTTTTATTTCAATAAAGTAGAGTTCCAGAATATACGCAAATCTCCCACTCGGGGCCTTTGAAATATCGTGATATATCAGCAATTCAATTTAAACACTAAAAATCATTTCTTCTAGCTCATACATACATTCTTCTAAGGTTTGATTGATTGATACTTCCTCTCTTCAAAACCAAATAATATCTGCTAATAAGTATCCATCATGAATATAGATAAGTATATATATCTATATATATAGATATATGTTATCTGAGTGTTTCAAATAAGGAATAAAGAAAGACTCACTAAAAGAGGAAGCCTTTTTCAGTTGTCTAGATTCAGTCTGAGGACTGACTTTGTGCAAATGGAAATGGTCCTATGTAATTGTGTCACATTTCCAACAAAATAATGATGACTCAAAAGCAAAATATATCTATAGACTAATTTTTTTTCGGGTTCTTGGTAACCTAATGGGAGTATTACTGCTTTGATGTCAATATCCTAGGACCCTTTTCCAAGTGCATCTAGGTTTCCTGTGGGTATCTTTCCAGTTTGTTCCACAGATCTTCCATAGCCCACTGTGCCTCATCCCTCTCCAAGTCTTTAGTAGACTCTACTCTGCATCTCCAGCAATAGGATGATGCCGTATCACAAAGCCCAGAAGATATTTCTCTACCTATTTCTCTACCTTGCTTTAGACCACTTTGAAAGTGCTTAACTCTAAGGTGATTATTTTCTTGTTGTTTTAAAGAAATTTAAGTGAAAAAGTTTTTTCAGTTTCTCAGTCCTGCTCTGTGCAGAGCTCAAAACATGAGAGCAAGCAGTGTTCATTAGCTTGTGGGATAGTGTTAAATCATATGAACACGCTATCTTAAGTGAATTTTTCCAACCATTTTCCAACTGCTATACCAAAAATGAGGTCCTTTGGCAAGAATGTTCTAAGACCTTATTCTTCACGGCCTTGATTTCCTTCCTGCCATGTTATGAAGGGGCTCAAGATGCACCCCTAAAATGTGACTAAAGGGGTGCAGAATACACCACACCAAAATCTATTTCTTTTGCATGGGTTACTTCTAGCCCGTTATTTTGATGAACCACAAAACCATGGTTTCAAAATGTCCCAGAGTTTATGTTAGAAACAAATTCCTAAATACGAATGTTGAGAGGTGAGAACCTAAGAGGTTAAGGCTTGAGAACCCTGGCCATTGCAACATCAGTAGGGAGAGGAGGAACTAGCTCAATGGGTAAAGCGTTCGCCTTGCAAGTACATGTAAGGAAGGACTAGAGCAGCTATGCTGGGATGGGTCTCTAAAGGTCTTTGAAGGTCCTTGAAATTCCTGAAGGCCATCCCCCACTGCTGGGATCACCCTGAAGAAACACCTCGCTGAGGAACTAACTCCAGTCCTCCCAGAGATAAAATGGCCACTTCCCTGTGAAAGGATTGGAGATGAGCTCTCCACATCAAACAATTTAATCTGTAGGCCCAGGGCTCAGCAGCAACTGGGTTGGGCCCCAGTGGGAGCTAACCAATGAGAAAAAGCCATTTTCCTGGGCCTGCCTAGGTACACAAATATGACTGACCCTGGCAGCCATCTTTGACAACTTAGCCCCTCATGGCACTAGGGGTGCCATGACTTCTTTTCCAGCTGCCTGCTTCTCATGGATTCCATGCCTGGGGTCAATGAGTTCTCTAGATGCTTGCCCCTCATGGCACTCTAGTTCTCTGGGGCACCTTAGTCCCTCATGGCACTCCACATGTGGTGTCCGTGAGTTCCAGCCTTTCTCTTCTCTAATAAACTCCACCTTAATCTTCTACACGTGTTCTGGTTTCAATCTTCAACTCTGGAACATAAGAATCCTGCAACATTTGGCCCCCAAAACAAGGACATCCTGCAACACAAGGACCTGATTCAATCCCCAAACATGCACAAATAAGCTGGCATGGCAGTGCACGCTCACAATCCAACTACTGTGGAGACAGAAACATGCAGATTCCTGGATCTCAATGGCCAGCCAGCCTAACCTACCTGGTAAGTTTTGGGTTAGTAAGAGACCACGTCTCAAAAAGAAAAAAGAAAAACAGTACATTGCACCTAAGAACAGACCTCCACATCCATACATTTGCATGTGTACACACACGGGGCATATGTGTGTGCATGGTCTGGCAAATGCATGTCTGCACATCTGTGTCTTTATGTTGTTATTTGTGTATGCTTTTGTTATTAATGTATTGTTTTATAATTTGATTTCACACATGAACACAATAGAGTTATGTCATTTTCATTTGGTATTACTCAATTCCATCTCTCTGTCTTCTCCTACTGAAAATCTTCCCAATCAGTCTCCCTTACTCTTTCATTTGTGCAAATGGCCCACCAAATCTTGTCTGGGTTGCATATACTGGCATATGCCTGAATACTTGCTGGAGCATGGACCATGTTATCAGCAGGTACATTACTGAAAAAAACATTTCCCTTTCCCATAACCAGCTCAAACCTCAAGAGTCTCTCAGAGAAGTGCGGTACCTAATGAGATCCTCCTCCTCCTGTGATGAAATGCAAAAAGTCAAATACTATGTAGGTCTTGTGGAATTAAACAGAGCTGCAGGAAGTTCATGGGTACATCAACCTTGTCATCTCTGGAAGACATTTATCCTCCAGTGTCTCTCCCCTCCCTGAGACTTCTATTCTTACCCCACCTCTTCTGCCATGTTCCCTGAGCTCTGGGTGAGAAGTAATTTAGATATCCCATTTAGAACCAAGGACTCCTCAATCACTCATCATAATGGGGTGTTCAGAGCACTTCACATAAGTGCTCAAAGGTAAAGAAGAATTGAGGAAAATTGGGAAACATTTTAGAGATTAAGAGGCTATGGCAAGAATGATGTCAGAAATGTAGATGAAAAGGTAAATTTGGTGAGAACTTGTTATGAAAGGTCAAAGAACTTGGCTGAATTATGTTTATGACCAAGTGCATTAGGGAAGGTAGAATTTAAGGGCAATGAACTAGGATATCTAAGAGAATAAATTTCCAAGGAAAATGGTGGATGAAGTGCATGACTACTTTTAATCGCATTTTAGCAAAATGTGAGCAAGAAGATACTGTTTTCATAATACATTTACAATGCCAAGGAGCACACATAAAACAATCAGGAAAATCAACACTCTGTCCATTCAATGTACAGAGTGAGCAAGAATGTTTAGGAAAGCAAAACAAAGGCAATTAACAGGGATAAAGACAGGTGCTGTTCCTTGGACAATGGAAGAAAGACCCTAAGGTATTTAGAGTTTGCAAAGCTGCCCCTCCCACCACAGCCTCAGAGTAGAGCAGAGGGGAGGGGGGAGGGGGATTTTCCACACAAGACCTGCACACTGGCTATTTGCCTAGTGCCACCCAGAACTTGGATCTCCGCAGTCTGATGATCTCCTCCCCCACCAGTTTTTGGCACAAGCAGATTCACATCCTGCTGGGCTCCCACCCCTGCATGAGCTAGAAACTTTGGTCACATCTGTGTGATTCTGGTTCCACAGATGTGCAGAATACACGAGACGTGGAGCTATGAACACACACTCCTCGATTCTGAGGAATATCGTGGACAACTTAGGGGTCCAGGCAGCCTGTTGGCAGAGCTGTGCATTTGTCATGGAGAATCCCTATCAAGACACCAGTGATCAGAACTGCAAGGTTGCATCTGCCACAGGAAATCCCTCCTGAAGCAGTATCTCAGGGAACCATGAGAGTGTGACTATCCCAGAAGCCCAGAAGCAGAGGGCCACAGTGTAACACTGGTCCCGGAAATCTACAAGCACAAGACTCTCCCCCTTTGAGCCTGAGGAGAATGAGCGCAAGAAAGGCCTAGAGGTAGGTTGCCAAGACCTTTAACCCCAGCCCCAAGTACCCAGGACTCAGATTTTCCAAGTTTAAGATTGGAGTTTTCGCCACTGAGTTTTGTATTTATCCAGAACCAGTTACCCCTTTCTTTTTGTCTGTTACTCCCTTTTGGAAGGACAATTTCTGACTATGCCTGTTCACCATTATACTTCACAAACAACGACTTTGCTTCACAGCTCCATATTGCCTAGCCATTTTGCTCTAGACAAATGCTGGAGACTCTAGACTAGGAACTTTGAGGTTGCTACTGGAGTAATTAAAGATTTTTGGACTCTGGGGCGATATAAATGTATTTTGCATGTGAGAAGGACATGAATTTTAAGGTTCAGGAATCAGAAGTCTTCCTTCTCACCTCAGCCTCTAGAACTGAAAGATAACAGTATGATTATTGTCCATAATTATTCATTCTATAGTATTCGTTATAGAAACACAAACTAGACATGCAAACCCAGAAAGAGCTCTGGAAAGATGCCTTTTATAATAGAAATTACATCTTTAAAAATAATGCATTGTTGCCAATAAATTTGCAGCTTTATGGCTTAAAGGGGAGCAAGGGGTTCCATGCTTGACTTAGACAGTCTTGTTACAGCTCCTTGTCCAGTTTGGCAGGAGAGCCACACCAACAACCAAGGGCTGAGGGAATTGGCCACACCAAATCTACAGGACAGCTGAGAGGGAAAATGTCTCTCCTTCCCAGACCAGCATGTCTGGCCAAGTATACAAAGGATGCCAACTTCCCTAACCAGCTCCCTCCATCTTATTCACCTACCCAGAAATAACTCCCACCATCACAGGCTGGGTCTTCCCATCAATTAGACAATCTCCTATAAGCTTACTCGGGGCTGAACTCAACTTTTAATCCTCTACAAATATGCCCAGAACTTTCTACCCTCAACAGTCAAGTTGATACCTGTATCTATGACAATAAAGAACCAAGACAGAACTTTTCTATTCTATAAATTGCAAAAGGATCTAACTTCTAGCCAGTTATTTTCCTGAAATAGTCCTAACTACTTCCTCTATAGTTTGCCTTATGTAAAGAGTTCCTGGTAATTACTATCTAGGCCTCCTCAACACGTCAAATGTTGTCTAAGTTGCTACTGTTACATAACTCTTCCTTAGGACAAAGTGTATTCACCACCCCTGGGTCCTGGGTGCTAACAACAGAACAAAGCAAGGATTCTATCTGGCTGAGTAAACTACTGAGCTTACTGGATTTACTCGTGAGCACGAGTGACTCCAACATCTTTGTATCACTGAGAAGTCTGATCTTCATGAATGGTGGCCTCCTAGAAGCTCTCTCCTTCATGCAGTCTCCAACCTCCTAGACCATCCAGCACCTGTCAAGGAAATGTTTAGTTGGGAGGAAGAAGGGAATTGTGGGTGAAAAGCAAAGTGATTCTTCTCCTTGTACAGTGAAGATCTAGCAATCACTGATTTGTACTGTATCCAGGAATATGGGATCACAGTTATCTCTGGGCCTTGAAGACTTGTAATAGCTCCCTATGTGCAAAGGAGAAGCTACTCTATAGCTCGCAAATGGTGGTTGGAGCCATCAGACCAACGGTGTTTCTGCCAGTAGAGCTGAGTCAGAGAAGATCAAACATGAGCTACGCTTATGGCAGAGCAAGTCTCCCACAAGACTAGCTCTAGGTTCCTCTAAGCTGCTGCTCTTTTGACTTCCCAAAAGCACAGCTAAGAGCAAGCTTTCTGAACAAAGCACCTCAAACTCTTAGCTATCCAAGTTTAAGCAAACCCAAGTAGAGCGCACTAATAGCCTTGATTAAATAATATCTTTTAGGAAAATAGTCCGTCAACTCTCAGAAGTCAAACATGTACATATAACTGATATCACCAAAGAGAACACAATGCACGCATTCTGACTCAAGGTAACTTCATACTTGCTTCAGAAGCCAGGGGTAAGACATTTCCTGCTGTCATGCCTGGGATAAAAGAGCCTATTCAGAAGAATTCCCTTAACGAATGTGGTCAGTCCCAAAGGTAAAGACATTTTACCTCCAGAAAACCAAAGGGTAAACCATCTTGAAAGAAATAATGGCTCAGTAAATCCTTTAGAAGGCAATGACCCTACTAACTAAGTCATTTTTAATCTAAAAATAGAGTTGCCTTGTTTTAAAAATCATTTAAAACTTTCAATTCAATGCAATGCAAGGGGGCAGCAAGATGGTGCAGGAGATAAAGACACTTGCTACACAAGACTGATGAACTGAGTTTGACCCTGGAAACGCACATAAAGAATCTACATAAAGATGGAAGGAGAAGGGCTGGTTAGGGAGCCCAGTGGGCAAAGCACCTGTCACAAATCAGGCATCTTAAGCTTGATCCCTGAGTGTCCACATAGTAGGAAGATCATGGTGGAAGGAAGGAAATGACTTCCAAAAGGTATCCCCTGATTTCCACCCTGAGCTACAGCAGGCAATAAACATACTCTACCCTCCCTCTCTCCACCCATCTCTCAAATATGTAAATAAACATTTTTTAAAACGGTAGAAGGAGAGAACGTACTCCACAAAACTGTCCTCTGGCTACATATGCACTGTGGCACGCATACACACACACACACACACACACACACACACACACACACACACACACACTAAAAGTAAAAATAAATAAGTAAATAAATAAATTTTATATATTTATTTTAAAAAATAAGTACTACCTGGTGTTTGAACAAAGCTCAAAACATGCAAATAGATTGTTAGTCACAGTCACCAGGTAAAAAGTCAGAGATGACCAAATGTGCCAAGACAAAATGGAGAGTTTCTGATTCAGAGGGAGACATGTCTCAAAGCAAAAAGGCAGTGACAGAAGAAGCACTCAACGTCCTGCTCTGGTCTCCACGTGCATGCACACAGGTATGGACAACTGTGCTCCCCTGCAAACACCACACACATGCATCCATATGTACATAGATACATGCATACATAAATAACACAACACACAGAGGAGAAAATAAATAAATTATGATACTATTTTGGAACACTGCAAAATCAACTTCTTCCCCTTAAAACTAACTCCCCATGTACTAGGATTCTATTATCTTTGAATTCTGTATTTCCTTCTAGTCCTTGTACTTGCTCTGTCCTGAACCCTTATTATCAGGTTCTTTCATTCATTCTCCCCCATTGCAAGGTGTACCTATCTTACTCTTAATAGTAGCTTTGTTTTGTAGAACGGGGGATCCTCCTCTTGCTGTCCCAGCATGCTGTCATTTATGTCAAATTTTGTTTCTTTGTTTTCCTTATCCAATATATTGTCATATTTATTCTGATTTTTTGAAGATTTTCTGGTTAAACACTTTGTGCAAAGGAAAAAAACCAGCATACATCAAGAACCAGGAACTAACTGTAAAGGGGCTGAGATTCTAACCTACTTGCAAAGCAATACATTAGCCTCCTACAAGCTAATGGATTCCAGGAGAAGAAATGAGACTCCTGGGTCAAAGACAAAGCACAACCTATTGCTGAAAGCAATAGCAATAATCAGGGAATCAGCGTTCCTGCCAGTTTCCCAAGCACTGATTCCCACAGCGTTGACATCAAAAAGACTAACACATCTACTGACGTGGTATGTGTGCTACAGCAGAGGGACCCACCGCATAAAGGTCCCTGGCTTTTTACAACTGGAAATAAACTTCCTTGGCCTTTTCTATTGAAGGCAGTCTCTTTATTATACTGGGCGGTCAGCAAACTTGCCCATTACTCCAAAAGAAGACACTAAATTTATCTTCCAGTGCTGTCTGCATAAACATTCTTGCATAAACATTTTTGAAATGTTTGCATACACATTTTTGAAAATACACCTTTTGGGGAAAGAAGTCAATGTCTCTCCTCACAAGATAACTAGGAATGTGAAATACATATGTGGAGTTGTCCCCACATATACAGTGGATGCAATGTCCTAGAGCTAGATCACTCAACCGACTTTATATTTTCAGCCTGAAACCTATGCTTTATTGATAGTAAGTACTTCAACAGTATCACCCTTCCATATACATCGGAAATTAGGACTTTATGATAAAGTTGCTCTCATTGCTGGAGAAGTGAATTGAATGCAAGATTGAGTTAAAGACTAAGGGCCAAGGTGATTGGGCCGTAAAGTACTCACCACATGGGTGTGAACATGTGTTTGAATCCCCAAAACGCTTGTCAAAGCTGCATGTGGCAGTGCATACTTATAACCCCAAACTGTCATCAAGAGACCCCATTATAAACCAGGTACAAACTTTACTCCAGGAAGC
The DNA here is from genome assembly GCA_023101885.1 of Typhlomys cinereus. Lineage (NCBI taxonomy): Eukaryota > Metazoa > Chordata > Mammalia > Rodentia > Platacanthomyidae > Typhlomys > Typhlomys cinereus. Next base: position 6,951,089 of record JALPQD010000065.1, on the reverse strand, counting down.
ATGGCAGGTGTCTATCTATTAAAGGAAACAGGGCATGGAAGGAATAGTCAGTTATAGATGTCTCAGCTATCAACTTGACACTTGGAAGGTGAGTCTGGGAAAACCTATAAAGAGCTATTTAATTAAGTCAGGCCTCTAAGCAAACATTAACTGTGTTAAATGGAAGTGGAAAGGCCTGCCCATTATGAGGCATGGTTGCCTAGGCAGCTGATGTGTATACAAATGCAGCTTGGATAAAGATAGATGGACACACTGGGGATCCAACCCTTAGCTCTTGACTTTATATATAGTATGGCCGGTTTCCAACTCTCACTGGTAAATCTCCTTCCGTGATGATCCCATCTGTTGAGTTTTGGTAGTAGAGACTGTGCTATTGGATGTCTGTTTAGGAACTGTTGGCCTAGTCCAATCAGCTCAAGGGAGTTTCCTACTCTTTCAACTAAGGTTTTTATAGTCTCTGGCCTTATATTGAAGTCCTTGATCCATTTGGAATTAAGTCTTGTACATGGTGACAAATACGGGTCCAGTTTTAATCTTCTGCATGTGGACAACCAGTTTTGCCAGCACCATTTGTTGAAGATGCTATTTTTATTTTCTACTTTTTTTAAATTTTTTTATTTTTTTTATTTATTCAATTGTGTGTGTATGCGTGTGTGCGCGTGTATGCATGTAGTGTGTGTATGTGTAGAACCACTGACAAATTCGGGAACCACCATAGACCGCCTCCACCTCCTTGTTTACTCTGCCCCAGGATTCACAGGCTCCACCCTACCAGGACCGGAAACACAGGCCGCCCTCACTATTTAAAGTATTTTACTAATTATTTTTTTAATTTGAGAGAGAAATAGGGAGAGAACAGGCATGCATGGATGAGTCATCAAAGAACAACTATCTGTCCAGCTCTTGGTCATCTTCTAATAATTGCATTAATCTTTTTACCTGCACAACTGTGATTAGCTGAGGAATGAGTGCTAAAGCTTGAGGCTCTTGGCTTAAGCCCAGCTTTACCACAACCTTCAACCTTATGTTTTCATAAAGGAATAAAGGAAGAAACTAGCAAAACTGACATGCAAAATGCAAATGCTCACAACTGTGAACTTAACTGATACTTCAGGTCATTAAAAAAATGTTAAGCTGAGGATTTTTCCATTTGATTTCTTTCTAAGTTACAGTAAATTCACTCTGCTTAATCAGATTTTGATATGGTACACATTCACTTATGGAATGTTACATAATAGACAATAAATTATTTTTTGCCAAATATTTTTTTACCTCTACAAGATAAAATTTTCAAGATGAATAAAATAATTTTTTCAAGTTTATATGTAACAAATAACTACTTTTCTAAAAAATAACATTTTAAAGTACTTTAGGCAAGAGAATGTAAGTTCTTCAATCTTACTGTTGTTTATTTTCTCTTTGTTTTTGCACCATTCTGAAACATAATGGGCAAGAGTAACCTGCAAACACTTAAAGTGTGTGGCTTGGGAAACTTTACTACACAGATATATTCACAGACACATCACCACCATCCAGATAATGAACATTTACTCCACAATACATCCAGGTATCCTCTCATGATCATTTCTTCCTCCTTCTCCTTCTCCTCCTCCTCCTCCCATCTTAGTGACTTAGCATTATATCAATCTGTCTGCATTTTCATTTCATGAAATTATCATTAAGCAGACTGATTCTTGCAGTGTGTACTATTTTTTGACCTGGCTTCTTTCAGTAGCACAACATTTTTAAAATTTGTTGGTGTTGGCATCTATATCAATAATTCACTATTTTAACTGACTAGTACTTCATTTATATATATATATATATATATATATATATATATATATATATATATATTCCACAGTGTATTTATCTTGCTGCTTGCTGCTGGAGTTTTACTGTAAAGGCTACTACAGGATGAGACTTGACCACCCATCTGCTGCATACCAATTAGAGACAAGTAGTGGTGAAGGACAGAGAAAAGCGACTAAATCAACATGGCCACAGGGGACCGAACAGATGCTAAGACTTTCTTCAATGTATTAACATGAGCTGTAGGTTTCAATAGGGGAGAACTGGGGCACAGGACAAGAGCTGTGCATAATTAAGCAATCTTTCTCAGAGTGTGGTCTCCTTACCTGAGTCTTTGTCATTAAAAGTCCTGGCTTCCACAGCCTCAGGAAGCTAAGCTTAGCTATCCATCCCAGTTGGCCAATTAAAGAAATGAGTAATGGTGAAAGACAGGAAAAGGAGATTTACTTATCCAGTGTGGCAACATTTGGGAAGAGGAACAAATAAAAAGATCCAATGGCGCCCAAGTTCTTGGCAGTACTGATATAAGGTTTAAATCGAGAAGTAAGCATTGTTAAGCAGTTCTGGTCCATGTAGAGTCCCATCCATCTCAGATCAAGTCCTGCAAGGTGGTCCTACGAGAACTGCTCATCGCTGTCATCACCCAGGGATTAATCTGATTCCTACAAGAAGATAACTTCTCATCCAGGGCTCAGCCTGTCCTCATCTGGAGTGTGAGTCGGGGTGTGTTCTGAAGGTTGTATCCTCTCTATAATTTAAAATGACTCAAGAAGGGAGGTTAGGGAGTAAGATGGCAGATCCCTCTCCTTCCGGGACTGCTAGAGTCTCTACAGAATAAACTGTAGACAGTAGGACGGCAGCTCTCCTAAGAACAAGGACTGCAAACAAGAACTAGGTTTTAGTAGCAAAAGAAATTCAATAGGAAAAACAGTGCAGACTCTGCGTGCTCACAACACAGATTTCTTCCTTGGACCAAGGCTCCCTGTGCTCACAATGGACGGCCTCCATGGGCTGAGTTGTGTGTGCTCACAACATAGATGGCGTCTGTAGACCAGGCTCCTTGTGCTCACACCATGAAATCAGTCTCATAATGACTAACAAAACTGTTCTTTAGCTTTATCATGAGTTCTTTTCTCTTTACTTTTTTTGTCTACAAACAAAACGGATCTATGCCTTTCCCCCAATCCCTCCCTACCTATCTCCTTCCTCTCCCACCCTCCCCTCCTTTCACCATTTCTTCTATGTCCCACCCACCCTCCTGTCCCTCTGCTCTGCTCACATCTGTGTTGATAAGGGAGTCAGATTTCTGTTGAGCTATATGTGGCTCTTCAGTGGGCAGAGTTGTAAGTGGGGACGTTCTCCACTTCCCTGGTCCAGCACCTGCCCCTGAGACACTCTATGAATGCAGCTGTTTCTTCTAAGATCCCAGTGTACTCCCTGGGGAGATGTTATGTCAGCTATGGTGTAGACCTGGTTGCAGAAGCCAAGCAACTATCTAAGTATCATGGGTTCTTATGCATGTAGTGCTGGAAGTTCAATCATAACAGCTATCTATATTCTAAATGTATTTTTTCTTGCTCATATAGATTTTATGTTGCAGTTTTAAACAACAACAACAAAGGAAAAAAAAATCCATGGGTCGGAGAGATGGTTCAGGAGTTAAGACTCTGCCTCTCAAGAAGAAGATCCTGAGTTCTGATCCCAGGTTCCAAACGAAAGGCAAAAATGGCTGCCTGCATTTCCAGCCCTGTAGGCAGAGCCTGGGAAATCCCAGAGTGAGGCAAACAGGAGGTAGAAGCAATCCAGGATGATTCTTGAAGTCACCCTTGGTCCTCTATAAGGATTCACTGTGCCTCTCTCTCTCTCTCTCTCTCTCTCTCTCTCTCTCTCACACACACACACACACACACACACACACACACACACACACATACACACACACACACACAGACATGCATGTACACATATGCACACATAAGCAAAATGAATAAATAAGTAAAGTTTTAAAAGGCAACCCCATAATACTACCTCCAACTTCGGATGCTAAAATGAACCTCAAGTCCTGACCTGTGCTGATAGCCATTCAATTGTCCATTGGGGTTCCCATGACAGTAGAAGTAGATCACAGAACTTAAGCAAACTCTATACTCAAATTCACTGGTTTATTATAAAGGATATTACAGAGTAAACATATGGAAATGTCATTGAAAGAGGCTCATCTGTTTTGGGACTTACAACTGAAATTTAGGAAGCCAAGGTTCCATAGAAATGAGAATGTGTCCCAGTTAGGGAGAGATTCAGAAGGCTTTCTGAAGAAAAAAAAATAGTCTAAGTGGGTTGAATAGGTTGTCTGTCAAGAATCACAGATTAAATGGGTTGGAGAGATGGCTTAGGAGCTAAGATTCTGACTTGCAACCTGAGTTCAGATTCAGGTCCCATGTTAAAAAAAAAAAAAAAAAAAGAAAAAGAAAGAAAAACGAACAAACAAAAACACCTGGCAGAAATGGCTATAGTCTATACTTTCAACTCTGGTGGGTAGAACCTGGGAAATAGCAGAGCAAAGCAAAAAGGAAGTAGAATCAACCCAAGATGACTCCTGAAGTCCCCCTGGTCCTCCACAGGGATACACAGTGCCCTCTGATACACACACACACACACACACACACACACACACACACACACATAAAAATAAATGAATTTGAAAAAGAATCACCAATGAAAGATAAAATTACATCTGTAGAGGCCAGTGAGATAGCTCAGTGAGCAAAGCTGGAGACCTCATGAGTTTGATTCCTGGAAGCCCTCATGGTGCATGCGTGCACCCTCCCTCTCTAGTAAGTAAATAAATAAAATGTTTTTTTATAAAATTACATCTGTAGTTCATTGTTCCAACACAGATAAACTCAAGTTAATCAGTGCACATTGGTAGAGTTCAATCTGAATTTAATCCCCTTTTGATACATTAGCACCATTTGTTGCATTGACATCACAGCACAAGATGGAGTCGGGTCACAAAATGAGCAACTACTGTCAAGTTTCTTTCACAACAGAGCAAAAAGATGGCTAAAGCAAGGAGGAACATCCATGTGTTCAATTACCTGGAAGCTCTTCAATCAGTGTTCTTTGGGCATTAATGGAAACTTCTTTATTTTTTTTCATATTGTTTCAAAAGATTTAAAACAGGAGGACATTTTGTTTTTTTTATTTTTTTATTATTAATACATTTTTATTATTATTTCAGCTCATACAAACTTAATAGGTACACCAGTTCCCTCCCTCCCTCCTCCTCCCCCCGTACCCCCTGCTCCCGCTCCCCACCCCCCTCCCTCCCCATCCCCCAGTGCCTCCCGCCCCAATTCCCAGAGAGAGGAGGACATTTTATGAAAAATTGTGTAGGAGATAGTTTCTAAACTATAAACAGGAATATAATGTTAGAGTGTTTTATAACATACAAAAATAGAAATATAAATGGAATATATACTGTCCAAAAACTTAACCACATTTGAAGTTTCTGGTTATGAGGACTGTATTAGTATACAAATATTCCAACAAAGTAGGTTGTATTTTTCAATTAACTATGCATAATATCAGCTTCTACTAAATCACATCTTTGTGATCACATCAATATGCCCAACTGTATGAAAGCTTCTTTACGTAGACAAGATTACTTGAATTCTTGGCCACTGATGATCAACATCTTTTATTTGCATCCTGGGGATGGGGAGGTTAGAAGTAGTGCTGAAAATCCCATCACGTTACAGATTGATCATGTATCTATGCCACCTGACCCCACCAAGGCTCAGGGAGCAGTTCAGAAGAATAGGCAGGAAGAATGGAAGAGTCAGATATTGGACAGAAGTAAAGCCAAACAGTATCTTTGTGGTCACTAAATTTATGAACTCACTGCAGCTATAGTTACCTGCATGAGATTGGAACAGCCAACACTTTTGTTCATGGAAGAGAAAAGAGCTCAAGAGCCCTAAGGGACTATTAATGCTGGTTGTGGAATATAGTTCTTCATGGATATAATTGTCCATGTTCTAGTAAAATGTCCATGCACTTGCAATTGCAGTAACCTTTATTAAGATCAGTGGAACATACACAAAGTTTAAAATAGAAAGACGACTTGTTGGGAAGGAGAAGGTATACAGCAGGAGAAGGGGAGGTAATAAGATAGGGTAACATGGTGTGAACATAACTAAAATTTATTATGTACAGGTATGTAACTGTCAAAGAATAAAAAAGAAATTAATAAAATAATGCAGTTTTATAGGAAAGGGGAAGTGACTCTCCTGCACTAAGATTCTTTGACTAGGGTATAAATTGAAATCACAGAGGTCAGATAAGGAAAAACACATTATATTTTAATGTACTTTTGTTTTTAACTGACTCATAATAATTATGCACATTAGTAGGGTTTTGATGTAATAACTAAACACAGCTACACAAGTGTACTAATCAGATCCCAGTAATTGGCATGTCTCATTACTCTTTGTGCTGGGAATAGTCAATGTCTACTCTACTACTTTTCTTGAAATAGCCAACTAATTGTTGTCCTCATAGTTATAATGCAGAGCTTATTCGTCTCATCCATACCCTGCCCTCCGTCTGTCAACTGTCTCCATCCCCTTCCCAGGCTCTGGAAACTACTATTCTCCTTTCCACTATGGCATCAATTTCTTAGCTTATACTTGTAAGTGAGAACAATGTAGTAGTTGTCTTTCTGCATCTGACTCATTTTACTTAACATGTTATCTAATGTTTAATTTGCATCTTCTCAATGGTTAAGGATGCTGAACACATGAAAATATGTATTGTTCTTCTGTGCTTCTCCTTTTGAGAAATATCTATTCAGTTCATTAATCCATTTATTGATTGAAAGAGTTGGGTATTGGTGTTCAGATTTTTTTCCCATTCCTCAGATGGTCTCTTCACTCCAGAAATAGTCTATTTTGCTGCATGGAGCTTCTTAATTTCATGCAATCCCATTTATCAGTTCTTGTACTAGTGGAGTCCCTTTCATATAGTTCTTTCTTGTTCCTAAATCTTGAAGCTTCCTCTAGATGCTTCAGGTTTAATATTAAGGTCGTTGATCCATTATGGATTCATATTTATCTAGGGTAATAGATATAGATCTAATGTTATTCTTTTTTATACACATATACTTCAATAAGAGACATAACAATTTGATAGTAGTTCTGGAATTAAATTGCAGTAGAAAACACTTGCAAATTTAACTATGGCCCCTGGTAAGTTTCAGCAATGACTCTGAGATACTAGTTGGGGAAAATGTGGTTATAAAGGGTTGTTTTTTTGTTTCAAGGTTTTTTTGGGGGGGGGTTCATTGGTTCGTTTTATCGAGCTAGGAAATCAATATTTCATATAGGAATGAGAAGGAAATGGGAAAGAGAAAATGGAATAAAAAAAGAATGAGAAGGAAATCAGGAGTTAGAACTTTAAGAAGCAGAGAAGAGAATACTATAAAGTGAGCATAGAGAAGGAAAGGACAGTCATAGAATCATGTTTCGGCAAAATACAAATTAAAACATGACAACCAAATAATTAAAGCATTAAAATATGAAAGATAACAAATAAACATAAAATAAATATAAACAATAAAATGAAAGGGAAAGTATTGTAACTTCAGTCAGTATAGCTTCTCTTCCCCGAAGACAGTCTCTTATATGTCTCCAAAGACTGGGGAGAAATGCTAATCTCCTTAATTCAAACAAGCTAACTCAGTGTGTCCTTCCAGACAGAAGGAATTTTAGTCACAAAAGCATACAGTACAACTTCTGTCAGAAGTCCCTGTCTGAGACTCATCCACCTGCCAGTTATAACTTATGCTTTGGGGTGTTCATCTCCTTCTTTCCATACTCAATACATTCTGAGGCTTTGAGGAGGTCTGGAAGTATTGCCCACCTGTGGTTTATCTTCGACACCTGGAGGTCCATGCCTCTACTTTACAAATCTGTATACTGTGTCAAGTTCCTTGGTTCACATCCTGAGATCCCATGTAACTCGTTTGTACCTCTCTGGTGCATCTCCTTGACACCCACAAGAATCTCAGCTGCAGTCTGCTGTGTCCACATTTCTCCTGCATCCACAGGCTGCTTTGCTCCAGACCTCTATTCATGGATTGCTTATCCAGCCTTTAAATATGTCTCAGTAGCCCAAACTCTCTTTCTCTGAATAATAAAAAATTAAAATTAATTAAAACTTTAAAAAGCAATAAAATGACAAAGAATGTATTATGACCTCATCTACTTAAGACAAGTCTTCTTTAGCAGTTAGAGCTAATCTTAGTCTTGTGTAACCACCATGGAGTGCTTGGGGACTCCTCTGCAGAGAAAATCTCCCCAGGATTAGTTTTGTTTTCTTTACCTTTTTCTCCTATGGGCATAGGACCATCCCAGTCCCACAAACACACATTCTATGCTGCCTTCTTACCCATAAATATGAGTCAATTTCATAGGAAGAAAGTTTCTGCTGACTCTATGGCATGGATATTGGTCAGATATGCTGCAGTAGCTATATTTTAAGTAGATACACATGCAGTGTATCTATATTTACTATAATTTAAGTAGGTTTTTTCATGCAGTGTATCTGGAGATTCTTTAGACGTACTCTATATGGGCGATGTCTACATGTACCAAACTGGGAACAGCTCATTGGCTAAGGCATTTACTGTCTAAAAAAGAAGACTGGAGTTCGGATTCTCAGAACACACATAAATGCCAGGTGGATGCCTATAGTTCAAGCCTTGGAGGGTAAAAATAGAGTAACCCAGCACAAGCTGGCTAATGAGACTAGCTGTCCATGAGCTCTGGGCTTAACTGAAAGACCCTTCCTCAAATAACAAGGAAGAAGACTCATTAGGGGACATTTTGGCATCACTTTAGGCCTCTACGTACATACATGCACAGAATATGTACATATAGTACATACATATACACACACATATGTGTCCACAAATGTGCAAACATTCATCCTCCATGCACTCACACTATACACTATACACATACACTATACACATATACATACTATATACACATGAAAATGAGAAAAAAAATCATTCATAAGTACAATTTTAGTAGCTATCATTAAATGAAAAATGTTTAATTGTAGTATTTACCTAAATAAGATATTTAAACCTAGAATTAGCTATAAAAGTGAAATTATAGGTTATGCCCCACTTATTTATAGTAATTAGTAAATATTTATATTTGATTAAAAATTGTTAAATGTGAGCCTGACATCAAATTCAGCAAACATTCATTTTATTCAGAAAAGATACTTTGTCTTCTAAAAAATATTTTAAAAGTTTCACTTAAAAACTAAAACAGCAATTTTAGTATTATATATCTAAAGCCCTTAGATGCAAAAAAGTAAACAAATTCAACTTGTATAGATCTTTTAAGAACCATTAGTTAATTTCTGTAAATACCTATAGTAATTCTTTCAGACTTCACTTAGACTGTCAATTATTCCAAATTACATGTTCACTATAATTTTGTCATCTATTTTTAAACTATTTCACCTAGTATTGAGATTGCTTTCCAGCAATTAAGCTAAAAAGTGCCTTAGATATTCAATCCTAGACTCTGAATTATATGAGCAGTAACACTTCAAGAAAAACATTTCATGAACTTCAAGAAAAACATTTTTTTAGAATTAAACAAAATAATCATACTTCTCTTAAATGATAAAATAATATTGCTGAAAACAGGATCTTATGAAAATTTCACTTATAACTCATGATGAATTCACTCAAATCTACTTTCATAGTCAAACCATGATGCTCCACCTTTGGCCACCATAGACTGATGGCCACCTCAATTAAAGGTCTCATAGACCATGTCAATAGTCCCAACACAGTTCAAAAGTCCAAAGTCCAAAGCCTACTGTAAAATCGAAAGACAAGTTACATACCTCCACCATACAGTGGCACAGAGTAACCATTCCCATTCCAAAAGAAAGGAACAGGGTCATATTCAGAAAAGATCAGTCCATAGTAAGACTAGGAAAATTCCAAATGTAGCTCCAATTCCAGTATATGGACATTCTGTTGAAATCATCTCAGTTTCAAAGGACTTCCACACCTCTTCAATGTAGCGACTTATAGAATACGTCATTCTCTTGGGCTGACTTCTTTTACAGTATACAGCTTTCCTTGAAAGATGCCCCATGTTGGCTCTGGCATCTCTAACACTTTACATCTCAATAATGAGCCAAGCTTCAACTCCATATTCAATGTCCTTCCTAAGCATCTTTTCAGGTTTTCTAATCCTACCCCACACTTCCAGCCTTCAGTCACCCTCTGAAAGCTTGGAGAAAGAATCCACATCTTCCTCCTCACTCTTGCATCTTTAATGCCTCTAAAACCAGTACCATGTGGACAACATTTCCAGGTTCTGCTATAACCTTGGGTTGGAGACTGGCTCCCTTGAATCACAGCTGGTTCAGCTTTTGTGCTGATTCTGGGAAGATTCAGAGGAACAGACATATTTCCCTTGGAACCCTGCCCTTCAGCTCTTTGCTTCTAAAATAATTTGCATCCTAATGAGTGGGAGCCTTCCCTTATGATTTTGTCCTTAGGACGTGGCCTCTTCTATTATTCCAATGAAGAGCAGACTTTGGTCCACTCATGGTGCTAATCTAGTTAGCAATAATCATTACTTTGCTGTCTGTGTTCTTCTGATTCAACTCTTCAAGTTTGACATCACATTTTGCATCATCCAACCTCATAGTTTATATCTTTTGCCTGAATCCTTGTTCTTTTTCACCACAAATCTGAACAGGAATGATAAAAATTAGCCAAGCCATACTGTCAAGACTATATTGTCTTCAAACTTCACCTATCAAATATTTGAATTTAACTTAAGATAAGCTTTCAGGATGAAGAAAAAAACCTGGCTAAACTCTGCCAAAGCACCAATCCCTTTGTCCCTTGTCCAGTTCCCAATACAGTCTCTGCTTCCCTCTGGACCATCATAAGCTGGGCTTCTGCATCTCTCATAGCTTTGCTGTCTTCAAAGTTCTCACTACAATGGGCTTTTGAGTTTCTTTCCAAGATGCAAAGACTTTCCCAGCCAAAAGTCCCAAAATTCTCCATATTTCGCCCAACAAAGGGTTCTAAAGGCACACCAGCCACATCACAGCAATAGCCATACTGTTCAGTACCAAGTTCTTTCAGTTTCAAAACAACACTTCATTTTCTGGTGCCAGATTTTTGGTCTCACAGGAATATCTCAATTCTCATTACCATTTCTATTGCACTTTCTGTTACTCTTTCTGCTGTTGTAATACACCATTTGAATTCAAACAACAAAGGAGATAAAGGGTAATTTATTTGGTATACAGTTCCAGAGGAGAGATACAGTCCATTATGGTAGGAAAGGAATGGGAGGCAGCAGAAGCTGAAGACTTCTCAGTTCACTACAGATATCATGGAAGCTGTGAGAGCTAGCTGCAGACTCTTGTTTTGCATTTGAGACACGGATCCCTCTCTGTAGGAACTTCATACAGACTTAAGTTGCATGAAATATTGATAGTAGCAGCTGCCACACACATGTAAGACTGCCTGCCACAAGGGGACAGAAACCACATCATCACAACTAGAATAAAATAATGACTGAAATTAGAACATCTTTTATTTCATTACATTGTATGAGGAGATCATATGAACAGTAAAGATATGGGAAAGCCTATCTAACACAGTGAACCTTGCCAACTCCCAAAAAGAAACAGGAAAGAGTCAGCAGTAATCAACCAGCTAGAACAATAGCCAACAGAACCATGGGAAATATCAACCCCCTCACAATAATAAACTTAAATACAAATTGCCACAAATCACCATTAAGAAATGCTAATTAGCTTCATTGCTTTTAAAACAAAATGTAGGAGGCTGGAGAGATGGCTCAGGTGTTAAGACTCTGCCTTGAAAGCAGAAGAATCTGAGTTCAGATCCCAGGTCCCATGTAAAAGCACCAGGCAGAAGCTGCAGCAGCCTGTACTTCTGCCCTGATGGGCAGAGCCTGAGAAATCCCAAAGCAAAGAAAATAAAAAGGAGATGGAAGCAATCCAGGATGAGCAGGATGATTCCCAAAGTCAATATTGGTCCTCCATAGGGACACACACATACACAAAATAAATAACTAGATTAAAAAAAAAAAGCCTCTGCCTCACAAACAGAAGGTCCTGAGTTCAAATCCCAGGTCTTCTGTGAAAACACCAAGCAAAAACAACGGTGGCCTGTACTTCTGACTCTGGTAGGCAGAGCCTGGAAAATCCCAGAGTGAAGCAAAGAGGAGGCAGAAGCAATCCAGGATAGTTCCTGAAGTCACCCTTGGGCCTCCACAAGGACACACAGTGCCCTCTGATGTACACACACACACACACACACACACACACACACACACACACACACCACATGAGTGCACGCATGTGAGCATGCACACATGCACACACATGCGCGAAATAAGTAAGTTTTTAAAAACTGTGGGATCTCAGCTACCTACCCATGTGCATACAGACAATCTTAATTAAACTTAATGTGTCATAAAAGTAAAATGAAAACAAACAAAAGGAAGACATGAAAAGGAGCGGATTTGGTAGAAGAAATGTACAAAAGAAGTGGGAGAGAAATGAGAGGGTAATAGAAAGGGTAATGGCAATTCAAATATATTGTATACATGAGCACAATTGCCAACTAATAGCAATGTTTTTAAAGGAGGATGTACTTTCTATTTCCAAAGAATATATTTTGCTGGCAATGGATAGACATCAACCTCCCAAGCATGCAAAAATCATAAACAAGTTGATTATTAACAGATCTCATGAAAGAGACTTTAAAATTAGTCAAAAGAACTAGAGAAAAACCACTACATGTTACTAAAGGGAACAACTCATGAACAAGAAATAACAATTATAAAATATATGCATCTAATGTTGGAGGTGCCAGTTTCATAAAACAAAGTAAAAGGCAAAAAAGATCAGATAATTCCTGACACAACAGCAAAAGATTTCAGTATCCCACTCTTATCTATCAATAGATCTCCAAACTAAAAATCAGCAAGGGATCTTCAGAGTCAAACTATATGTCAACTGGATTTACAAAGAAAATTCTATGCAACAGACATGAAATGTACATTCTTCTCAGGAGCCCATAGAAACTTCTTTAAAATTGATGCTATTGTAAGTCTCAAAGCAAACCTTAACACATGCAAAAAACTAAAAATAATTCCTTGCATCTCATCATATCAGAGTAGAATATATCTAGGAATCAATAGCAAGTGAAACTACACAAATACTTAGAAATAAAAAATATACTTTTAAATGAATGATGGGTTACTGAAAATATCAGTGAATATATATATTATATAAACATATAACTACAAAGCATAATCACCAAAAAATGAATCTTCCAATCAATACATGAATTGAATAGGTAATTCTGAAAAAAGTGAAAGGCGTCCAACATCTTTATACATTATTAAAATGCAAATAAAACTTTCTCGGCATGGGTACAGGTCTCAATAGCAAAGCCTTTGCCTTGCAAGCAAAAGGACCTGAGTTCAAATAACCAGATTCCACATAAAATGCTGGGTGGATATAATGGCAGCCTGCATTTCTAGCCCTATAAGGCAGATAAATAAGGAAATAAAAACAATACAGGATGATTCCTGATATCAGCCTTGGGCCATCAGAGGCACACACACAAGAGCCTTTTGTGCACAGATATTCAAGAATGCACACATAAATAAATAAATAAATAAATAAATAAATAAATAAATAAATAAATAAATAAATAAATAAATAAAAACAAATAAATAAATAGAATTAAGTAAATCTACCTTGAATTCTGTCTCTCATCAGTCTAGTTAACTTTAGGAAAACCAATGACAACAAACACTGGTGTCCATGTGGAGACATAGAAACCTCATTCACTGTAACTGGGAGTGGAAACTGGTATACCCACTGTGGAAACTAGTACAGAGATTTTAAGAAAACTAATATTAGAACTATGGTAATGCCAGGTATGCTGCTCCTGGATACGGGCACAACGTCTTTTTTTTTAATGGAAAAAAGGAGATTTATTCAACTTATGGTTCCATCTTAAGTCTACCACAGATAAACTTACACATTCATGATTAATGTTGTGCTGTTCACATAGCTAAGAACCATGGGCACTGACAGATGAATGAGTAAAGAAAATGTGTACATGCACATACAATGAAATGTTATTCAGCCATAAACAAAAATAAAATCTTAACATATGTAAGAAAATGAATAGGCTCAAAAATCATTATGCTAAGTGAACTAAGCCATACTCGAAGAGGCAAACACTGCCTGCTTTCCCTCAAATGTGGATCCTAGATTTCATTAGTGTATTAGTGCATGATGGGGAAGACGTGGGTCTAGGTCATGAAACTAAAAAAGCGTCAACGAGAGGAAAAGGAAAGGGAGGTGTGAAGGGGGAAATAAGGATAATGGAAACGTGACAAGAAAATTAGAAAGGAGCTATTTGTAAAATGGCAAATCAGCAATAGGGGAGAGAGAATGTAAAGAATAGGGGAAGGAGGATCTATGGGAGTAGAGTATGAGTACGTGTATGAAAATGCTATAATAAAACTTTACTTTGTATGTTAACGTTAAAAAACTAGCAACAGTAAAATGCTAAAATATATTTTACTTAACATAAAATATATTTTATATTTATTTTCTGTTTGACTATAAATTTTTTCTATCTTCATGTGAATATGGGAAATCTCCGTATGTGTATGAATGTTCATATGTATGTGGGGAAACATAAGTATATGGGTATAAGCACATGCATGTGTGAAGCCCTGAGGTTATACCAGGAATCATCCTCAATCACTCTTCCATCTTAGGTTTTTGAGGCAGAGCTCACCAGTAGGGGCTAGTCTAGCTAGCCAGCTTGCTTGTGTATAGGGGGGAGGGAGGGGTTGTTCCCAGTCTCCTCCTTCGTAGGCTGTAATAATGGGAGGGCCATATTAACAACTGGCATTTTATAATAGACCTGGAGATCTGAATTCCTGTCTTGCTGTTTGTGTGACAAGCACTTTAACCTCTGAAACATTTCCCCAATATATGCACATGCACAAAAAAAAATTTAAAGTATTCTAGAATATTAATTCTAGAATTAGGGCACTATTAGCTAAAATCTATAGAAGGCTGTGATAGTTAAGCACAGGTGTCAATTTGACTATTGAGGGTTTGAGTCTTTGGGCACATCTGTAGAGAATTAGTAGTTGAGTTAAGTTCAGCACAAACCTACAAGAGATTATCTAGTTGATAGGGCAGACTCAGCCCATGGTGGGTGGAACTAGGCTCTAATAGAGAACTGGTTGAGGAAGTTGGCATCCTTCTATACACTTGGCCAGATATGCTGGTCTGATAAGTAAGGATCATCCCTCTCTCAGCTGTTGTGTAGAGATGGTATGGCCAGTTCCCTCGCCTTGGTGTTGGTGTGAACTTTCCTGTCAAGCTGGACTGAGAACTATAACCAGGAATCATAAGAGAAAATAATCACTTGTTCCTGAAGCCATTTGATGGTCATTTATCAGCAACCATGCAGGCGAACTGCAACAGAATTTGGTACCCAAGTGGGGTGTTACTGATAAATCTAACTGTATGGATTTTTGGTTTTTGAAAGGTTTTTCTGGACAAAGTTTGAAATGTTTGAATATTTTGACTTTGTGGATTACCAGTACCATTCTGCAGTTTGGTGGGCCATTTGGAAATTGTGATGCTGAAAGAGTTGCGAATTGTTTAGGCCCAGTTTTTGATGAGGGGAACAAGGACTTTAGCGAAGTTGAATTTAAACATGGTAGATTGGTTTGCTCGACAGAGGAGAGCTGTGTTGGTGGCTGTGAAGTTCTGGATGTGGAAAGGGCAGGCAGCAGAACATCTGCTGCTGTCGGAGAAACGAATATTAGTGAAGGAAAACCTAGTGACTTGTACTGGGATAGTGGAAGACATGAAAAACATAGTATGGCGAGTTCATGGTTGAAAACCCAGATTCCTTCAGGGGCCAAAAGCCCAAGTTAAAGATTTTTTTTGCCCTTTGGTGAGTTTGGCTGCCAAAAAAGAGGTTTTTCCAGCATCAGCACACAAAACTTGGTACAGCTGTAACTCGAGTGGACCAAGCTACCTTTCAACCTCACTTTGGAATCTGGCAGTATCCTCCAGATTTGGTGAACTACTGAAGGGTTCATGGAGGCAGCAAAAGCTTGGCACCAAGTGGCAGGCATAGAGTTCCTGCAAGATGAAGTGAAGCTTATGGCTGCAGAGGTGAATCCAGGGTGTTGTTTTGGATGCCAGAGCCATGGGATATATGCTGAGGACAACTGTGAGTGGAGATTCAGCAGGTTCAGAAGAACTCTGCTTTTACAACTTCAAGCTGCAAACAGGGACTGGAAGTGCCTAGAATCTTTGAGCCACCTTGACTACGTGATAAGCAACAGAAGATGGACTTTGATCTTAACTTAAATGTTTTCTTATTATGTCAAGATACTTCTGTTTTAATGTTTTATCTGTGTTAAAGTATTTAACTTATTTTGACTCCATAGATTTCTAAAGTTAAAAGATCTGAGATATTACGATATCAGAGCCGTGGAGAAACAATGCCAGGTGACTCACTGGGAAAAGCAATACATACTGAGAAAAGTCCTTTTTTCTTCACTGAGAATGAGACAATGTCACAAGCTACCACCACTTATTCCTTCAATGCCCCTTCGGACTTCATCAATTTCTCATCTTTGGATGCTGAGGAAGATACTGAAAATGTAGACTTGTGGTTTGAGGAGAAGGCCAACTTGGAGAATAAGTGTCCTGGGAAGAGTGGGATAGGAGAGCTTTTTCAGGGCAAAGCTTCCCTGAGAAAAGCTAAGCCTCAGCACAGTTCTGTCACACCCTTGAAACCAGTTGACAACACTTACTGTAAAGAGACAGAAAAAGAAAATTATAAGGAACATTCCATTCCATCAAATGCTTGTTCTTCTCTGGATGCTGAGGGAGCCATATCAAAAAATCTCCGTGAAGTCCAACCTCAAAGACGGTCTGCAAGACGCTTTTCTCAGAATTTGAAACAGAAAGAGAAGTGCCGTGCTCAGATGAAAGCAAAGAGATGCATTACTCCTATAACCAATGATAGTTCACCTTCCAAAAAAATGAAAGCACAGAAGGTTTTAAAAAGTACTGAGGAACAGTTGGAGAAGAGAATGAAAATGCAGCAGGAGGTTGTGGAGATGTGGAAAAAAAAATGAAGAATTCAAGAAACTTGTGCTAGCAGGAGCAGGTCAACCTGTGAAACAATCTGTGATACAGATCATCAAAGCAGTTGACTTCCATTTCCACACAGATGACCAAATCAAACGACATCCTAAGAATCAGGAGGAGTATAAGGAAGTGAATTTCGTATCTGAATTACGAAAGCATACTCCATCTCCTGCCCAGGTGACTAAGGGATGTGCCTTTGTTAAGCCTTTCAACCTGTCCGAAGGAAAATAAAAGAACATTTGACGAGTTGGCTTCTACATATGTGCCCCTTGCACAGCAGGTGCCTTCCACAGATGAACTCCTACTCGATACCACTTGAGGAATAAGAAGGAAGATATCAGCTTATTACCCTCCCAATCTTCTGTGACCAAGATGTCTAGAGAGCCACAGACTCCTGTGCTGCAAACCAAACAGTGTGTAAGGCCTGGGACCTGCTGAGCAAGAGGTCGAGGAACTTGAGAAATTGCAGCAATATAAATTCAAAGCACGGGAACTTGATCCCAGAATTCTTCAGGGCAGGCCTGTTGTTGCAGTCCGCCTACCCTAACTAATACACCTGTCTTGCCCAAGAAGCCTCCTGTGAAACCACCTACTCAGCCTGTTGGTTTTGATTTGGAAATTGAGAAACGAATTCAAGAGTCAAAGAAGAAATCCGAGGATGAACACTTTGAATTTCATTCCAGAGCCTGCCCTACTAAGATCTTGGAAGATGTTGTGGGTGTTCCTGAAAAGAAGGTACTTACAATCACCATCCCCAAGTCACCAGCTTTTTCATTGAAGAACAGGATCCGAATGCCCACCAGAGAAGAAGAGGAAGCAGTGATAAAAGCACAACCTGTGCCACATTATGAGAGTGCCTTATAAGCCTCAGATCCCAGAGACAAGAAATGTGGAAGTCTGTCCATTCTCCTTTGATTCTTGGGACAAAGAACGACAGTTACAGAAGGAGAAGAAAATAAAAGAAATGCAAAAGGGGGAGGTGCCCAAATTTAAGGCACTTCCGTTGCCTCATTTTGACACCGTTAAAGGTAAAGAAAGTGACCCAGGCTGAGCCGTTCCTCTTCGAGACCGACAAAAGAGGAGCTCCGAAGGCCGAGATATGGAAGCACCAGCTGGAGGAAGAATTGAAGCAGCAGAAGGAAGCAGCTTGCCTCAAGACTCGTCCAAACACTGTCGTCTTCCAGGAGCCCTTCATACCCAAGAAAGAGAAAAAGCCCGTCGCGGAGGGCCTTTCTGGTTCTCTAGCTCAGGAACCTTTTCAGCTGGCCACGGAGAAGAGAGCCAAGGAGAGGCAGGAGCTGGAAAAGAGAATGGCCGAAACAGAAGCGTGGAAAATGCAGCATTTGGAGGAAATCAGGCAACGGGAAGATGAGCAGAAGAAAGAGGAGGTGGGCAAGCTACGGAAAGGACTGGTACACAAGGCCAACCCAATAAGCAAGTCCTCAGCAGTGGAAGTGAAGTCCAGTGACCAGCCTCTGACTGTGTCCGTGTCTCCTAATTTCTCAAGGTGATTCCACTGTTAAACCCAAACCCAGCCGTGAGCTACAGATGCTGCTTGGTGACAGAAACTGCTTTCATCACACATGCACGGGGAGCCCTTTCCCCAGGCCAGTGTCCTGGCAACGTATCTGACTGTGCATGTCATTTTGCGAAAATTTTCATACATTTTTTGAGGTGAATGAGAACCATCTAGGCCTCAATCAGACTTGTAGTTATATCTTTTAAACATCAGTTGACCTTTTAATTTTGGTCTTACCTCTGACTAGGATTTCAAGTCTTTGTGCCAGCATTGTATAATTCTATTATTTCCCCTTATTCCTTTACCTTTTTATATATGTATTTTAATCAGGAAATAAAGATAGTTAAATCCCGAAAAAAAAAAAGATCTGAGATATTTAAAGAAAGACTTTCAGTTCCAACATTTTAATAACAAGTTTTAATAGAATATTTTAAATTTGTTTATGAAATGTATTTATATTTTTAAGACAACTTTTAACATCTGTGGGGACAAGGAAAGGTTACAGTTTAAAAGTGGTATTGTTTTTATGTCAAGTT
The DNA here is from genome assembly GCA_023101885.1 of Typhlomys cinereus. NCBI lineage: Eukaryota > Metazoa > Chordata > Mammalia > Rodentia > Platacanthomyidae > Typhlomys > Typhlomys cinereus. The sequence goes on along the minus strand of JALPQD010000065.1, from coordinate 6,931,919 downwards.
GACAAGGGGTAGAGTGTCATAGTTACAGACAGGATCAACTTGACAGTTGAGGGTTTGAGCTCTGGGCACATTTGTAGAGAATTAATGGTTGAGTTAAGCCCAGAGCAAACGTGCAAGAGATTGTCTAGTTGATAGAGGAGACCCAGGCCCTGAAGAGGTAAATAAAATACAGAGAGCTGGTTGAGGAAATTGGCATCCTTCTGTCAGACATGCTGGTCTGTCAAGGATCGTCCCTCTCTCAGCTGTTGTGTAGAGATGATGTGGCCAGTTCCTTTGGCCTTGATGTTGGCATGAGCTCTCTGTCAAGCTGGACTAAGAACTGTAACCAGTAATCATAAGAGAAAATAAACCACTTGTTTCCTTAAGCCATTTGATGGTCATTTATCAGCAACCATGCAGGCGAACTGCAACAAAGACCATGGGTTTAGATTGAATTTTTACACTATGCCAAATAGGCTAGGCTACAGCCAAGTGTCTCCTGCTGAAATACTATGTTAATAAGTCAAACTAGGTTTCCATCTGACCTTCTGTGAATTCAGGAAAGAAAGAGATGCTGAATACACTGGCTGAATGAAGATGTCCTCAGTGCTTTAGTCTTTTCCAAGGGAAGTTACTGTCTTTGCTGTGGACATGCCTACCACAGCCTTTTTCTGTTGGGGAAGTCAACCTTCTCATTGCCATCTTGAATCTGTCTGTAACATCAGCTCAGCTCATGGAATTATGTGTAATTCAAGAATTGCACATGAAAGCCAGTGACGGTCAATCCTCAGCACCTAAGGGGAGAAAAAAGCAATGAAAATCTCTCAGTAATGGACTGGTGAGATTGCTCCACAGGTAAGGTGTCTGCTCACAAACCTGGCAACCTGAATTCAGTTCCCTGAAGTCCACATGGTACATGTGCATGCATATGTGCATGTGTGCATGTGTTTCTCTCTCTTTCTCTCTCTCTCTAATAAATGAATCAATAGAATATTTTTTAAAACTTTCAACAAATTTGTTGAAGCAAATTGCTGAACATTTTTCTCTTTACACACTGACTTCCGTTTAACTCTGCGTATACCACCTGCCTCTGAATTATGTATTTTCAAAGGTAAATTTTGTAGTATGCTAATTATTTCTCAACAGAACTGCTCCTTTCCTTAAAACACAAAATCAGAATTCTTGTGAATCCTCCTGTGAATGCTTTAGCACTTTCATTTATACATAATTCTTACTATAAGTATTATTTCACTAGAAATCAGGAAACCGTGGCTCCAATTTCTACCATTCTGTCTGCATCTGTCTATCAGCACTGTTCTCCTACAGAAAGTAACTCTTTCCTTAACTGTTGAAGCAAATCAGCAAACAATTCATGCAGGTAAAGCAGAATGAGCTGGAATCTGCCTTTTCCCATTTTTCAAGGAAATGACTGGTGCTCTGGCAACCTCCAGTGGTGAATGATGAGATACTGTGTTTGTCCTGACTTGCAGTAATTACAGACACTCGTGTGTACATACACGGGCTGACTTTCAATTCACTGAAGTCTTTCTTCATCATGCTCAAATGTGCCGCCCACTCAGCGCCTTCTTTCCAGTTGCCTTACGACCTCTGCTAAGACCTATCAGACCTTTTCATTGCAGCTTTGTCAAGATATGGCAAATATGTTACATATTAAATAAAGAGTATAATTCAACCATTTTGTATATTCATGAAATTGTCTAAGCAGCACCACAATGGATTTCATAACAATTTCTTTACCCTAAAAAAGAAACACCATAAACAAACTCAAACAATGTCCAATCCTTTGGATCGCCCTTCCTCATTTAGTATGTTTTCATGATTCATCCTCATTATAGCATATATTGACATTGTACTTTATGCATTTTAATAGTTCAATAATTTTTTTTGTGGTCAGACCATATTTCATCTGTCCTGTCCTCAGCTGATGGACAGTCAGACTGATTCCGATTTGGAGGTATTATGAGTAATGCTTCTGTGAACATTGACATGCAAGTATTTCTGATGTGTGTTGTTATGCTTGAGTACGTAAATGGAAAGGAGAGTTGCCAGATATATATTATGATTATTTAAAACTTTGAAGGACCTTCCAGGCTGTTTTCCAAGAAGGCTGAACCATCTTACATTCTGTCAATTCTGTGCATATGCTGGCAGGGCCTGAGACATCCTACTACTCCAATCTCTGATTATATTTTACTTGAAAATATAATCAATCTCATTGCAGTGTTTATTTGCATAGTCCTAGGAGAAAATGAGGCTGGACATCTTTTCTATGTTTATGGGCCATTTTTATAACTTCTGCAGAGAAACATCGATTTAGAAACTTCCTTTTTTAATTGAAATTTGGTTCTTTTATTATGGAATTACAAGGTTTGCTATAAATTCTGGCTGCAAGTTCTCAGTTATGATTTGCAGCTGTTCTTTCATTCAGCTGTTTTCCTTTTTATATTCTAGATTGTGTCCTTTGAAGCATAAAGTTTTTAATTTTGATAAAAATCCCATTGATCTTAAAATGTGTTGTTATTGCTTACAGTCTGGATATTGTGTTCAGAAGTCATTACTTGCTCCAAGGACACCTATGTATGCTTTGCATAAGCTTCACATTCTTGTACCTTATATTTATGTCTAGGTCCACTTTGAATTCATTTTTGTGAATGGCTTCTATTCTCCAGGGGTTTTTTTTCTTTTTTAACCCTTTTCTGATAAATATGGATATAAAATTCTTCATATTTATCCTTCTTAGAGCCTATTGGTTGTCTAGAATAGATAGACAATGAACAAATAAATAGAAGATGGATAGAGAGAGAGACAGAGACAGAGAGACAGGGAGAGAGAGACAGAGACAGAGAAAGTGATGATAGATTACCTCGGTTTTATTGTCCTGTTGCTGAAATGGACACATGACTCAAACAATTTAGGAGAACAAGGGCTTTGTGTATGCTCGTGATTCTAGGTTATTTTTGAAGTCACTTTAAATAAATTGTATATCTGTGTAACCCTAACAAAAGCAACTGAAATCACCACTGTGTCTAACCAAGTGATTCTGATGCCTTTGAAACTGGCGTCTGAGAATAATCTGGACAAGTTTAAAGAAGTGGACTAGAGACGGACTAAAATGTTATAAGTGGAGCAGCTACATTTGTTCATTTCCACTGGCTTTTAATATTTGGTCTTTCAATATTTAGTTTTTGTTTTAGTAAAGAAGCTTTCACATGGTACAAAAGTCAAAAGTATAATAAGGCACTATAGCTTAGACCTACAGCATCACCCAAAGCTGTAGGTAAAGGCTTTGTGCCCAGCCTGTGGGGCTACTGGAAGGGGTTAGACACTCAGAAAGGTGCAGCCTACTAGAAAGTATTTAAGTCACCAGGGATGCACTCCTGGAGAGGATATTGGAAGGATGATCTCTTCCTGTCTGTCTCTATGCTTCCTGGCTGCCAAAAGGTAAGCAGCCCCTATAGAATAGCCAGGAACTTAAAAGAGATAAGAATAAACAGCTGACACCTTGGGGACTAAAGCTGGATGAGTCAAGGGAAATGCCTTTATCAGTGGGGTGGCCCAAAGAGAGGCAACTTGATAAGATACAGAGGCCTGAACCCACAAGAATAGACAAGCCAGAGGCAACCCTGGATCCATAGAAGTAGACAGACAGGAGGGTGAGATTGATGGAAAGAAGGGAGAAAGAGACGATGGAGAGAAGCAGGGAAAAGTATTCAATGTGCTTGTAAAAAGTAGAAGGAAAAAAATAGACAAACCAGAGGGAACCCTGGGATCCATAGAGGCAGACAGGCAGGAGGGTAGGAGGGAGTGAGATGGATTGAGGAAGGGAAGGGAAGAAGAATGGGTGGGAGGGGGGTGGAGGGAAGCAGGGATAAGTACTCAATATGCTTGTAAAACTAAAAAATAAAATAATAAATAAATAAGGCGAGCCACTTTCCTGAACCATGAGCCTCACACCATGAGAGCTGCCTCACCACAAACCCACCAACCACAGAGCCAACAAACCGTGAATTGAAACCTCCGAAAATAAATAAATAAATATTTCCTCCTTTCAAGTGGATTTTCCAGCCATTTTTTTTTTTCCCTGCAGTGGTGGAAAGCTAAAGATCATGCAAGGAATAGTCACAAAGTCTTCTCATGAATCCTGTTTCCTCGTCTTTGGCTCCTGACTCCTGGTCTAAGTAAGGATTTTTTTGTCCATTTATTTTGTTTGTTACTCTACTAGTATTTTATGAAAATGTAATCCTTGATATATTGGCCTCCATGTTCCTTTTCTCTGACACGAAACGTGTCACTGACTGTTGCAGCTACTCTTCTTTGGCTATGAGACAATATTTCAACTCAACCAGTGTAGCATTTACTCTTCTCTGTTGCTGTGAGACACTACTGAGGCTCAAACAACTCAAGGGGAAAAAGAGTGATTTATTCAGCTTATGGTTTCAGAGAGGAGATACGGTCCTTTATGGCAGGAAAGGCACAGCTGGCTGGCAGAAGCTGGCAGAAGCAACCTAAGTCACTTCCATCAAGGGAGGCTGAGAGCTACAAAAACTACAAGCTGCAAAAGCAGACTTCTCCTGAAAGTAGGGTGGGGCTCACCAACCTCAAGGCCCACCCTCTGCCACTGCCTTCCTCCAGCAAGGCTCCACCTTCCAAAGGTGCTGTGACTTTCCCAAACAGCCAAAGATTCAAACAAATGTGTCTGTTTAGGACAACTCTGATTTCAAACCATGACAACCAGCTCAAGGAAGCAAGAGTTATTTATGTGGCTTCCTGTTCCAGAGGGGAAATACTCCATTCATGGTGGAAATCACATACCAGAGGGAATGTGGCCAGTGGTCAAAAGCAAGAGAGCAAGTTGCATCATAGCATCAGGAAGCAGAGAAAGCAAGAGAGCGAGAGGAAGCGGGGCTGGGCTACCACACGTAAAGACCACCCCTTTCCCTAGCAAGGCTCTACCTTCTTAAAAATGCCACAACCTTCCCAAACATTAACACAAGCTAAGGATTCAAACACATGAGCCTGTGGGAGTTAGAGGGTGATACACACTCAAACTACAATATATACTAATAGCATTCCTCATTCAGGTTATCTTTACTTCTTTTTACAGCTATACCTTATTCTTTTGTATAAAGGCGCAGTGATTTATCAGATCTGTCCTCTGTTAGACATGTGGTAACATTTCATTTACCAATATACTAGTTTTCAAATACTGAAGAATAAGTTACCACAAATTTAACAACTTTAAGCAACACAGATTTATTATCTCAGAGTTTCTGTGAGTCAAGAACCAAGGTACAGGTTGGCTAAGTCCTTCCTTGGCATCTCACTCACTGAAATCATGGATTCTTCTTCCATTTTTACCAGTTATGACTGGATTCAGTTCCTCTGACTGCACCAATCTTAAAGGATCTTCTACCTCAGACCCTTATCCCAAGACCCCTCCCTGTTCCTGAGGAATCTTCTCTCTAATGATACTATATTTCTCTAAAACTATCTCTTAAGGGCTCAGTGATCAAGTCTGGTGTACCCAGCATAATCAACCTTTGGAGTATTTCAAAGTCAATTGGTTAGAGACCTTAATTACATATAAAAATCCATTTCATTTTGCCTTATGATAAAACTTAATTCTGAGAGTAATAGTCTATGATATTCACAGATTCTGTGATTTTACACGATACACACCAGGAAACAAGAATCTTGGGTCACCTTGGAATTCTGCCTTCGAAATTCAGCATGCAAACAATGGCACAGTGAAGTGTTCCATGCATATGTAATTTTGGACTTTTGCCAAGATGTCTCTGAGCTACATCCCTAGAAGAAGTATTATGCATGTGCGGTTTAGCTATCTATTAGCAAAGTTTTCTCTATAGAGACCTGATGGTCAGATTAGCAGTATGACAAAAAGCTTGCTTCCTAACAGCTTCATTAAATGTATTGTCAAACTGAGAGGTTATCTATCTTAGTAATAATGAATAATACCTTCATATAACTTGAATTTGCATTTTTCTTCTTTGGAGAGAATTTGAACCTGTATATTTTTTCAGATACTGCAGGGTCGTTTCAAATCAATCACAGGATGGGGGTCTGATCTTCTGTACCTTCGAGCATGGTGGTGAAGCTGAGGTGTCCAGGGCCCAAGGTCAGGTCCGTGATGTGTCTTTGTCCATGACCCTGATTGCCCTATCTGCCATTGTTCCTGTTTGCTCCCTTAAGCTTCTCCCTCGGCCTTCCTGAAATCTGCAAAAGCAATTTCTTATTCCCTTTCTGTTTTAACAACCCAGACCAATATATACCTTCATCTTTTTTTTCTTGCAGAAATGAACAGCAACTTACTGAAAATTCTGGTGCAGATCAAAATTGCCACTGTGAAATGTAAATTAGCTTGATGACTGTTCAGAAATGAGAAGTCTAAAGTTATTTGGCAAGAGAAGGGAGCTTAAATTATAGTGATCTTTGACATAACACATTTGTCAGCTTTACTGTGCAATTTCTTTGTACATCTTGTTTCTAATAAGTACTTGATCACAAAGATACATGTTATTATAACCTTTAAGACAGCTCCAGGCCTCTCCACTTCCTTCAGCTTTATGCTCAACTTCCTTGTACTCAGTAAGTTCACACCCCGTGAAAAGGCAAAGTTTTTCCCTCCAGTTTCTGCTAATCCTTCAGCCACTAATGTATGCTTTGCATCCCAAACACCTCTCTGCACTGAGGTCCCTATATTCTCCCACATCCAGCCAACATGAACTTTGTCTTGAATTTTCCCATACACCACACTTTTGCAACATTGATAGATTTGACTGACTCTTCCACAAGGTGTGGGAAGAGATTGAGAGGAACATCACAAGTTATTTTGTGTTGTGCTGTGTGGGTGTTGTCAGGCCCAAAGCCTGCTCTCTGGATGATACATTAGCATCTGAAACTGGCTGTAGCTAGGGGCTCCTCCCCTGGGGGGTTAAGTTTGCCTCTTGTCTGCAAGACAATGGCAGGCCTAACTCCTTCCCTTGGGAGTAGAGTTTACCTTCAACCCGGTTCTTGGATCGCTTTTGTTTCTCTTAGAAACTGGATGGGCTGTTCCTCCCCCAACAGTTCCTTCCTGCTTATCTGAGATATGCTTATACACGGACCAAGTAACTCTGTTTTGAGGCATACATTCCATTTCCTTCTAGCAACAAACTGCCATGCCTATTTTACTTTATCTGGCAACATCATGTCTGATTCTAAAGCAAGTAGATATCACTCCTGCCTTTTCTTTGTTAACTGGAATGTATACATTTTACATAATCCTGTAAAGAATTTGGTCCTGCTCTTCTCTGATATGTTCCTGAATTTGGCCCTGTTCCTTAACTGTTTTCCTATAAATACTGTGTGTGTTGCAGTAAAGTTGGCTTGGATGATGGACATCCTAGGCTCCCTCTGACCCGATGCCTGATCAATTCCTACCACTCCCACTTCTGTTTCCTGTAGGTAAGTCTGGGTTTATGCTGGTTTGTGGGCCCGGACAGTGTTGTTTCAATTTGTGTTGATTGTAAAAGGAAAAGGGTTGAATTTGGTATGGTTGGGCTCGGCTCGGCTCGCTCGGCTCGGCTCGCTCGGCTCGGCTCGCTCGGCTCGGCTCGCTCGGCTCGGCTCGCTCGGCTCGGCTCGCTCGGCTCGGCTCGCTCGGCTCGGCTCGCTCGGCTCGGCTCGCTCGGCTCGGCTCGCTCGGCTCGGCTCGCTCGGCTCGGCTCGGCTCGCTCGGCTCGCTCGGCTCGGCTCGCTCGGCTCGCTCGGCTCGGCTCGCTCGGCTCGCTCGGCTCGGCTCGCTCGGCTCGGCTCGCTCGGCTCGGCTCGCTCGGCTCGGCTCGCTCGGCTCGGCTCGCTCGGCTCGGCTCGCTCGGCTCGGCTCGCTCGGCTCGGCTCGCTCGGCTCGGCTCGCTCGGCTCGGCTCGCTCGGCTCGGCTCGCTCGGCTCGGCTCGCTCGGCTCGGCTCGGTTTGCTGCTTGGCAATGAATCCCACCTAAGCTTATGTTCCACCAATAGGCTGCAGTCTTAGCCCAAGTACTATTCTTAATGATCAAAGATCTCTCAATTTAATGACTTTTAAATTTTTATCTTTTATTATTTATTTTTCTAGTTTTACAAGCATTTTGAGTACTTATTCCTGCTTCCCTCCATCTCCTTCCCACCCATCTCTTCCTTTCCCTTCCTCAATCTGTCTCATTCCTTTCTGCCTGTCTGCTTCTATGGACCCCAGGAATTTAAGACAGATAAGAATAAACAGAGGAAACCTTGGGGACTAAAGTTGGATGAATGAAGGGAAATGTGTCTATCAGTTTGGTGGCCCCGAAAAGAAGCAACTTGGTAAGATACAGAGGCTTGAACCCCCACAAGGGAAGACAAGCTGGAGGCAACCCTGGAATCCATAGAAGCAGACAGGCAGAAGGGTGGGATTAATGAAGGAATGGAAAGAAGAAACCAGTGGAGAAAAGCAGGAATAAGCATTCAATATACTTGTAAAAGTAGAAAAAAATGAAAAGAGTAAATTTTTATTTTTCTATGAAACGAAGAAGTCGTGGTGACTATCTGAAGCTCTGGAATCTTCCTTACCATTGTTCCTTGATTTGTTGTTCTTATAACACATTTTGGGCTGATACTTCCCACTCCATCAGAGAGGTGATAGTTTCCTTGAACAGAATTATAATTAGAAAGGCATCATGCAAAAATAAAACAACATACCACAAGGTTTGGAATTTGGGTTTTTGAGTTGAGTTTGTCTTCTGATTTCTGTTTTACATCTAAAAACTACTGTATGTCAAAAGCAGAAGTGCCTTCAAGGATATAGAACATGCAATATAAGAAATCAAAGAAGTTCTTTCCTTTCACATGCTCTGGGCTTGATTGCAGTCAGGCCTGTGCCCCCACCAGGCTTCAGACTTCATCTTCCACCCCAGCTAATCATTAAAAAAAAATCCTATTAAAAAAAATCACAGTCAAGGACCCATTCCAAAAGGACAACCTTGTGACACAACCATTAGATAAGTAACCAATTTTATTTTGCAGATGTCATTTGCATATTTTGCATTTTCATCTTGTAGATGACTGTCACACCTGCTTAAGGCCTGTATATATTGCACCAACACCCTATAAACCACATCTACTGACTCTTAGCTGATGTTTCTCCCTCCCTCTAAACAGAAATTCCTAGCTACTATACCCACACTAACATATCCTATTAAAGTTGTTCTGATATTCTCGTGGCTTGAATATAAGTTATCTCCCACAGGCTCATGTGTTTGAATCCTCAGCTGTTGTTTGGGAAAGTCACGGTGCCTTTGGGAAGTGGAGCTTTGCTGAAGGAAGGCATGTCACAGGGGTCAGGCCTTGAGCTTGGTTAGTCCTACCCTACTTCTGATAGGAGTCTGCTCTTACAGTTTGCAGTTTGTTCTCTCAGCCTCCATGATGTCTGCAGTGATGTGAGGTGCCTCCAGCTTTTGCTGCCTGCCATGCCTTTTCCACCATAATAAACCGTATTTTCCCTCTGGAACTCTAAACAGAATAAATCTTCCTTTTCACCCCTTAATTTGCCTGAGTCTGAGTGGTATTTCACAGCTTAAGTAAAAATACTTAAGTCAAACCCTACCCAAGAAAACCTGACTCTCAACCTTAAACTTCTTAACTAAAATTAGATCTTAAACACTTTCATCCCCAAATCAGTGTTGGACTTACACACCCCAAGTGTATTGCAGCTACCACATCCATAAAACAGCATTAAACAACCCTGGACTGACCCTTAAACGACATCCCATTCAAATCCAGGGAAATAGTTCCCACAATAGTCAAAGTCAGGCAACTTAGTCTGACTCAAAGAGACAGAACACACAGCAGACAAAGAAAACAAAGACCTAACATGAGATGCCCAAATCACATTGTAAAACCTTAAAATATACCAAATACTAAGAAAACATGTCTTCTGCAAAAAAAAAAAAAAAAACATGATAATAGACTTCAACCAGAATAATTTCTCAGATCCCAGCCAGAAAAACCACAGTCAAATGTATATAATTAATATGTTCAAGGAACTTCAAAAGGAACAGATTTATAAATGCATTGACATATATGAAGAGGAAAATAGCAAGCAGCTAAGTGAGATGAAAATGACAATCAAGAAAACAAAAATAAGCATAAAACAGTTGAAAAAATCACAAGCCAAAATTAAATTTGAGTTAAAATCCAGGCTAACTGCAATAGTGAATTCAACATAAAGTATGACCAACAGAATCCATCAAGCAGAAAATAGAATATCAGATCTGAAAAACAATCTGGCAGTAAAATTTTGCTCAATTGAAAATGAACATATATATATGAAAAGAATATTCAAGAGTTATGGGACACCATGAGGTAGCCAAACCTACAAATTCATAGAATCTCAAAACAAGAAACTCAAGAAAACATTCCAGTACATATTTTTCAATCATAAATGACAATTTTCCACACCTAAACAAAGAGCTCCCCATCCAATCAGATACAACCAAGTTAGAAATGCTCCATGACAAACAGTAGTTAAAACGCTGCAGACATAGCATAAAAGGAATGTCTTGAGAGTTGCAAGACAGAAAAGCCAAGTCCCTGTTAAGGGCAAGCCTGTAAGAATGACAACTGATATTTTAATGGAAACAGAAAGAGCTTGGCAAGACATACTTCAGATTATGAATGAACACAACCCAAGCTGCTCTATCCAGTGAGCTATCAGTCATGATGGAAGGCAAAAGAAAAAAATTCCAAGACAAAAATAAATTGAAGGCCTCTATGACTACCAAGCCAAGTCTGCAGAAGATACTAGAAAAAAAATATTTTAGCTTGAAGAAAATGATAAACATACCCAGAAGAATGGAAGGGAAAATTCATTACAGCACAATCACTATGAAACACAAATATAAAAAACACAAAACCTGATAGCCTGTTGCCTCTGCCCCAGCTTCCCTTCAGGCCCCTTTCAAGTTTGACCAGCTTAGGGTAGCTGGGGGCAGTTTCTCCTGCATCCCTGCCTCCACAGCCCAAGCATGACCCTAATGTCAGCTGGTATGCAGAAGGCAAAGGAGGCAAAACACACCCAGAGCTCTTACTGGTCAGAGATTGCCTGAGTGTCTTTCCTCACCCAAGCTCATTCCTGTATCTATGTTGTGAGGCTTGGGACGGTAGAACAAGGTGGAGAGGGATAAAGGATGCCCTGAAAAAGCTTGTTCTGTTATTGCTGGGATCTGTTCTTGGGGAGAGTGGGATTTGGGGAAGCTTGACCTTGTGTATTTGTCAATAAACTCATTTACATAAAAAACACATTTACATAAAAAACACAAAACCAACAAAAATGATTGGAATCAACAAATATATCTCAATTATAACCTTAAACCTCAATTGATTCAGCTTCTCAACCAAGAGAAAAAGACTAACAGCATAGATCAAAACTCACAACCCATCCATTTGCTGCTTTCAAGAAACACACCTAGGCATGAAAGGCAGGCACTATCATAGGGTAAAAGGTTGCTTTAAAGTGCTCTAAGGAAATGAAACTAGAAAACAAGCAGGGATGGATTGATGAAGGGAAGGGAGAGGGATGGGAGGGAGGGGGGATGGAAGGAAGCAGAGATGAATACTCAATACACTTATAAAACTAGAAAAATTAAAAAGTAAAATAAGCAGGAGTTGCCATTTTAACAGCATTTGACAAAATAGACTTCAAATCAACACAAATTCTAAAAGACCCAAGAGGATAATATATACTTGTCAAAGGAACAATCATCCATCATGAAAACTTCACAATCTAAATACATACTTAAAAAATCAAAATGAAACCACTCCTGGGAATATTCCCAAAGAATACTACATCTTACCATAGAGACACTTGCACATCCATGTTCCTAGCAGCTCTGTTCACAATAGCAATGAAATTGAATCAGCCCAGATGTCCAACAGTAGCTGAATGGACAATGAAAATGTGGTACATATACATAATGGAATACTACTCAGTTGTCAAGAGAAATGAACTGATGAAATGTTATGGTAAATGGATGGTATTAAAAGAAATTATACTCAGTGAGATACCTCAGATGCAGAGATATAGATTCCAGATCTACTCCCTTATAAGTGAATGCTAGCATTGAACCTTCAGAATGTTATACTCGGATGGATAATTATATATCACCCACAAACTACAAAAGAAAAATAAGCCCAGTGTGTAGTGGAAGAGCAAAAAAGAGTAAAAGAAAAAACATAGGCAGACCATTGAACAAGGCGATTACGGAAGGAAAGTATTAAAGAGGGGTGAATACAAGGGATGTGATTAAAAAAAAATAAGGGATGAGGGGAGCAAAAGACGAAATAAAAAAGCAATTGCAGTTGGCACAGCAGAAAAGGTGATCACTGGCCATGCCCTGCTATGAATGCTGCAAGCCACAACAACTCTGGTAAGAAGAATTCAGGGGAGCAATGATGGCAAGCAAGACGCTCAGGATTTACTCTCCAAATGCATTCTAAACTCCCTCATAGCCAGAAAATACATGCCTAGTACTGAAAACTTGTCCAAATAACAGTGGAAGGGGAGGAAATGGTTATTAGGCTGGACCAAAGGTCTTAGTATTAGCTATAAACATTTGACACTAAACTATCATCTAAACACTTCTTATCCTATCCCTAGATTAAAAAAAAATTATCAGCACTCATCCAAGATATGTCCAATCAAACTGGAAGATTACTGAGGGAGAAAACAACAATGGGCCAGAGAGCAGAGTAACAGTGTCATGGTCAGGCACAGGTGTCAACTTAACAGTTGAGAGTTTGAGCTCTGGACACATTTGTGGAGAATTAGTAGTTGAGTTAAGCCCAGAGAAAACCTGCAGGAGATGGTCTAGCTGATGGGGAAGGCCCAGGCCATGGTGGGTGGGATTAGGCCCTGGCATAAAATACAGACCACTAGTTGAGAGAATTGGCATTCTGTGTACATACACTTGGCCAGACATGCTGGCGTGGCAAGTAAGGATCATCCCTCTCTCAGCCATTATGCAGAGATGGTATGGCTAATTCCCTCAGCCCTGGTGTGATTGAGAACTATAACTGGACTGTCGTAAGGAAATAAACCACTTGTCCCCTTAAGCCATTTGATGGTCATTCATTAGCAAACATGCAGGCAAACTGCAACAAACAGCAACACTATAATGCATGTGTAATTCAGGTCATATCAACCTTCCCCCCAGATGAGTATCTCAAGAGAAACAAGTACACTCTTAAGAGAATCTTTGACACAGGTGCTGGACAAGAGAAGGACGGCTTCCCCATTTGTGGGTTCACCAACTGAAGAGCCACATATACTATCATAGAGTCCTGGTTTTTACTAGTACAAATACTCAAAGGGAGCTATCATAGTTTGAAATGTGAGTTGTCCTCTCACAGGCTCATGTGTTTGAATCCTGTTATGTTACATTTTAGTGTCAACTTGACAGTTGCAGACTGTTTGGGGCATAGCTGTGGAGAGTTAATGGTTGGAGCAGCCCCCTGAACAAGTCTGCAGGCACTACTTGATTAATTGATGTGAAAAATCCAGCCCATAGTGGATGGTGCTCTCTAGTGGTGGACCAGATAATAGGAGATGCAAGGAGGAAGAACTTTCTCTTCCCTTATCTTGTGACAACTTGCTGTGGAGTCCACTCTGAGAGCATCCTTCACTTTTAGAGCATCGTCACTTTCTTTGTTGCTGCTGCGGCTGCTGCCTCCATCCTTGGCTGACACAGAGTCTCATCCTTTCCACGTTGCTTCTGTTCCTGCTGCCTTTAGAGCCTGGTCTCTAGGCCTTGTTGCTGTTTGCTGTTCATCGATGACATCGGAGCCCAGCTGCTCTTCACTGACATCGGAACCCAGCATCTTTGATTCTCTAGTGAAGTAAAGGCTTGAGACCTTCTCGGGATCTTTTGGCTTTGTGGGACATTCTGGTCAAGAACTCTGACTAATATAGATCCTTAGCTGCTGTCAGTATGTGAAAAGGTCATGGCACCTTTAGGAGATGGAGCCTTGCTGGAAGAAGGCAGTCATCAGGGGTGGGCCTTGAGGTTGGTTAGTCCCACCCTGCTTGAGTGAGTGAGTCTTCCCTTGATCTTACGACAGTTGCTCTTGTCCTCTATGATGTCTGAAGTGACCTAGCCATTCTCCAGCTTCTGTCATCCAACCACGCCTTTTCTGCCATAGTGGACTGTATCTCCCCTCTGGAACCATAAACTGAATAAATCTCCCTTTTTCTCTTAAGCTGCTTGACTTTGGGTATTGTCTCATAGCAACAGAAAAGAGTAACCCATACAGAACCCTAAGATTCACAGACACAGAGGGGCATGAGGGCAGGAGGGGTAAAGCCTTAGAATATCAGTGCCCCCTATTGGAGCTGAAAGTCATTGCTTTAAGTTTCTTCAGGGGATTAAGGTGGGGTGGGGGAGTTGGAGGAAATCACACAGCTGGTTTTGTAGCCAAGGCTAGCCTTCGGCTTAAAATTCATCAGCTTCCCACCCTTCAAAGTATCGAGCTATAGGTATTGCTCCAGTTTCTCTGCATGTTAGTGATAAATACATAAGCAAACAAGGGAACAAAGGAGTTTTCTGCTTGCCTGTGAGTCTCATTTACAGTTCATAGTTTGGCTTGACAGGAGAGTTCATCTCAACAACATCAGAAAAAGAGGGAATTAGGCACTCTATACCCACAGGAATTACTGAAACAGGGGCAAACTTCCTCACCAGTCAGTTTGTGAGTCGTCCAAAGCATTCCCAAAATACTGAGCCAGTTCTCTCCATCTTATCCACTTCCCAGGGAATGATCCCACTCACGACAGGATGGACCTTTGCACCTCAGTTAGATAACCTCCCACAGATCGGCCTAGGACTTACCTTCACTACCAATTCTTCGCAGATCTGTTCAACGCCTCGGCTATCAATTGTCAAGTTGACACCTGCATCTAACCAGCATGAGCATGAACTACTGTATGGTTTCTGTCTCAACTTAGGGCAGAGAAACCTCAAGCGCTCCCCACGAAAAGTGAATACTTCCATCCGCTGCCCACTCTACTGTTCTTTGAGGAGAGGGGATGCGCAGAGGCCTGACCATCAGTCACATGCATGAGCACATGCTTGTCTTCAAAGCCTTGCAGCTAGACTCCAGAGCATCGCTACCATCTTCTTTCTTCATTTTTATGTACATTTGTGTGGCTCCAATTCTTTGGAGCAAGTCCACACCATTTATTCTCGATCTTTCTATTGCTAGAAAGGTAAATATATTCAGAAATCTCCATGGAGGATCATCCATGACAACATCCAGAATCATCCTGGATTGCTTCAGTGCCCTGTGACACACACACACACACACACACACACACACACACACACACACACGTGCAGTAAATTAAATTTAAAAAAAATAAAAAGAAATCTCTTTTGTCTGACCCACCTTAGTTTCCAAAACGTCGCTTAAACTTGTGGACCTAGTTGCTCTCCTGCCCCTTAATTTAGCTTCCCAGAAGAGTCTTTCAGAGAGTGTATCAAAATTTCAATCAGAAGAAAAAAGTTATTTAAAAGAGAAAAAAAAAATGAACATAGTGCATCAAGTAACAATGTCATTGGAAAGTTAAAGGAGATGAGAGGGCTACAGTGGTGTCACCCAAAGGTAAAAACCTATAGGAAGCCACAGCCTCTGTGACTTCTAAGCAGTGCTTGGCCACTACAGGGGCCATATTCACAGCCCCGCTGCCACCAAGACCCACACATGCCAATGTCCACATGTACGTGAATCACTACTGCAACTGATGCCAGAAGTCAGAAGCCTCTATCTAGCGAAATGCAGACACTTCATCTCACAGAATAGCAGTCCTTCCCATTAGGAGGATCTGCCTGGAAGCCAGGAGCCAAGGAGTCTGGGAAACGTAGTCTTCCTGCTTTCTGCCTCGGGGATCTCAGGTTAGTATGCATCTCAGCACTTCTAGACTGGTATACATTGGAAAATTATGCTTATTTAACAAACAGGGGTTCTGTTTTGTTCCTATCTATCCCTGTGCATTGCTCTCAGCCTTGATAAAAGATTGGAATTTGGACACCAAAACTTTATCTGAGTCCTTAATATTTGTTAGTCACCAAAGGCAAATAAACACAAGATTTCAATTACCTGTCAAAGATGAAACTAGGGCTGGCAAGATGGCACAGTTAGGGAGCCCGTAGACAATGCATCCTGAATTCTACCCCTTCAAGTGGGCTGAGGATCGATCTGTTAATCCCAAGTCCAGTCAAATGGGCAGCCCAGATGGCAATCACGGGTGCTTGCATCCGAGCATGTGGACCTGAGTTCAGTTCCACATAAAAGCGAGGCACGGTGATGCACACTTGTATTCCCAGTGCTGGAGAGGCAGATGGATCCCCGAGACTCCGTGGCAGACAGTTTAGCCTGCTTGTACCAGTGAGAGACAGGTGTTGACTTGACAAATAAGAATTGAACCTTTCCAGTAGGATCCTTAGAGGCAAGGGGTAAAACAGTCATAAAAGAATTCCCGGAAATAATAATAAAAAATGTTAAAAAAAATTAAAGTGAAATAAAAATACCTACTGTCAAAAAAAAAAAAAAAAAGAATTCCCATGCTAGCGGGCAGCCCAAGAAGGGGGGCCCAAGTTATGCCACAGAGTCCTGAATCCTCACTAGTGTAGACGACTCGCAGGGATATTCAGTGCCCACATAAATGGATGCTCTGGGGGATGGGAGGGAGAAAGAGGTAGGCTCAGAGGGAGGGGGAGAAAGGGGAGTAGAGAAGGAGAGAAGTGGGGTACCTATTGAGCTTGTATGATTAGGCAAAAATAAAACCTGTAATAAAAAAATGAGCCTTTCAGCACAGCTGTGAGAATTATTTAGCTAAGGCCTTATGCCGTGTGTATGGATTTTTACATAACATCTGGGAGTTGAAATTCAGTTTGTCAGATTTGTGCTATGCTGACGAACATGACCAGTAACTGTAAGCAAGAATAAAACCACCTGCTTCTCTAAGTTGTTTGGGCTCTGTAGTCATGTCTTCAAGAAGAGTCACTTCAGCGATGTAATTCCAACCCGGGCAAATCCACAGCTCCTGACTGTGACCTCTGTTCCAACCAACCAGCCAAATCATTAGGAAACAGATTCGTTCAGTTCTATGTCATGTTTTCCCCAAACAACACCTAGTTCATGGGAGTAAATTGTTTCTCAATGAGTGGTTCTCTGAGAACAATAATGAATCCATTCTGTGCTCAAAGATTACTATCATTTTGCACTCCATCTGACCGTGGACATGGCTAAGCGTGGTGATGTTATAGCAGGCTAGATTCTAACACTGGACAGATGCAGCCGTCTGCGCCTGGATTGGTTTCAGTCCTTTTAAAAGAGTGAGTGAACAGAGAAGGCTTGTCAATACCTGCCAAGCCATAAGACTAATAACTAGTTGGGCAGTACTAAAGTTAAGAACAGAATCATAGGACCCCAGACAACTTGAACTGGTAAATTAGAAACTGCACACCTGAAAGACACACTACAATAAACGCCATTGTGAAAGCTATTTAAAGACATTCCCACCTTCTGAAGAGAAGGCTTCTTTTTTTTTAATTTTTTTTATTCAATTGTGTGTGTGTGTGTGTGTGTGTGTATCTGTGTGTAGAACCACGGGCAAATTCAGGAACCACCATGGACCACCTCCACCTCCTCCTTGTTTACTCTGCCTGGAATTCACAGGCTCCACCCTACCAGGACCAGAAACGCAGGCCGCCCCCCCCTCCCCCGGCCGGGCGTCTACACGTAGGATCTAGGATCTGAATTCAGGACCTTCCGCCTGCAAGGCAGAGGCTTAACCCCTGAGCTACCTCTTCAGCCCCAGAGAAGGCTTCTTAATAGCTATATTATTCACATATGCTCTTATATACTAGAAATAAAAAGAAATGCTCCAAAGTCACGTTTTTAGGGCAAAAAATACAAATCTCTCAAATGTATGTGAAAGATGGTAAGGAAATACACCACTGTTACAACAGTGTTAACATGTTATCGATTTGCTAGATTCCAATGTCTATAAAGTAACAAAATTTCAAGTGAATCATCTATTTTGACAGCCTAACTAACTCTCCACTTACTGAGGGAAAAATATCCAGTGAATGACCAAATTAAATTAGAATGACTGGGACAGATGAAAGCAAAGGAGATCTCATGTAGTGTTCAAAATAACAATGCCGTGCTTGCCAATGAAATCCTACCTTAAAGCATAGCCTGGGAAGGTTAAAAAAAAGCAAGTTGGGAAAGGTGTGCCCAGAAGGAGAGTGGTTAATCCTACTCTGCCAAGCATTCACATATCATTTTCTTAAGGTCAAATGACAATTATAGATTGGGCTGGACTATAAATGTCACCATGTGTCATAGTTAAGCACAGGTGTGTCAACTTGACAGTTGAGGGTTTGAGCTCTGGGCACATTTGTAGAGAATTAATGGTTGAGTTAAGCCCAGAGCAAACCTGCAAGAGATTGTCTCAGCTGATGGGGAAGGTCCAGTCTATGGTGGGTGGAACTAGGCCTTGAACAGGTGAATTAAATACTGAGAGCTAGGTGAGGAAGTCAGCATCCTTGTATGTACCTGGCCAGACATGCTGGTCTGGCAAGTAAGGATCATTCCTCTCTCAGCCGTTATGCAGTGATGGTGTGGCCAGTTCCCTTGGCCTTGATGTTGGCATGAGCTCTCCTGTCAATCTGGACTATGAACTGTAACCAGAAATCATAAGAGAAAATAAACCCCTTGTTCCCTTAAGCCATTTGATGGTCATTTATGAGTAACCATACAGGCAAACTGCAACACCATGTAAGAATCGTGTGAGAAATTCTAAGCTTAAACTTGACTACTAGCAATATATATATATTAAAAACATTTATTGTTGGATTAAACAAAAAATAAAAATTGTCATCCAGGAAAACATCCCTTGTTCTGATGATGTGATACATTTACTTTGAGTTACAGAAACACCAGATGGCCTCCCACCAGCCAGCCCTGGCAACACCAAGGCTGCCTTCTGTTTGCCAGGCCCATGCCCCGGGTCCCAGCCCTTTTGTTCCTCCCATCCGCCTGTCCGCCCGATCAGGTCGGGACTCTCTCGGGGATCCTCCATCATAGGTGGGTTACTCAGGTCGCCCCTTGACCCAGCTCCTCCCACCAGCCAGCCTGGGCAACACCCAGGCTGCCTCCGGTTCGCCCCAACCCCTTTGTTCCTCCTGTCTGCCTGCCCGCCAACCGGGACTTGCTCTGGGTCCTCCATCCCTGGAGCCTGAGTGGGCTACTAAGCCAAGTCCCAGGTCCAGGTGAAGAGTTCTGCCATCACCATCAGCCCCTCTGCCTCTCCGACCCATCGGGGACCCTCGCTGGTGCTCCACAGTTCTGCTACTCAGAACTCAACAGAATCCAAAGAAAACCCAACCTAACCTCTATGGGACAAAGGCCTTACATCTGAAGTCCTCTAAAATCATCCTATCACATGGGACAGATTCTTCACATCCAGCCCAAAGATAAGTAAACCTCTTTTTTTTTTATCCATACTGCTACTTTTTAGTATTAATCACTGTAGATTAACTTTTCCATACAGCCAGCCCAAAAATATATGCAACTCCAGGGATTATACCACTCACCCTCAAAAGATACTAAAACGTAAAAGTGCACTACCATACTAATATTCACCCCCTGTCTACTTAACCTGACTTAACTGATGTACTAACAGCCTAATAGCCTCATCTAGGAAATAATGCTAACAGACAAACGAACCCATGAGAAACAAAACCCAGGAAGACCAATCTCCCACCAAAAGAATTAACCCCATAATGATGGATTCCAACCAGAATAAATTCACAGATAATAGCCAAGAAAGCCAGATCCAAGATAACGACTTTCAAAGTATGATCATTACCATAATTAATACTATGAAAGAGGAAATCCGGGAGGAGTTAAACAACCACATCAACCACTTTGAACAGGAACACAACAGGCACTTGGAAGAGTTGAGAAAAACAGTGCAAGAAAAAAAAATAGGCATAGAGCAGTTAAAACGGTCTCAGGCAGAGTTTAAAATCGAACTAAAAGACAAGTTACCTTCAACCCAGAACTCAACAGAGAGTCTTATCAGCAGAACCAACGAAGCAGAAAATAGAATTTCAGATCTTGAAGACAAAGTGGGAGAATTAACCAACTCAATGGAAGAGGTTCTTAAAGCCAAAAAGATACTTGAGAGGAATATTCAAGAGATGTGGGACACCCTGAAGAAGCCTAACATGTGCATTGATGGAATCCCAGAGCAAGAATTCCAAAATAGCACACCTGAGGAAATTTTTCAAATTATCATAAGTGAAAACTTCCCTCAACTAAAAAATGAGAGACCCATCCTAATACAATTTTCCACTCCAAACAAATATGACCAAAATAAAAAATCGTCACAACAAATAATAGTCAAAACACTCCACATTCAAGACAAAGAAAAGGTGCTGAGAAAAAAAACAAGTCACTTTTAAAGGTAAACCTATGAAAATAACAAATGACTTCTCAATGGAAACAGTAAAAGCAAGAAGAGCACGGAGAGATGTACTTCAAGTATTAAATGAGCAAAAATGCCAACCCAGACTGATATACCTGGCCAAACTATCTGTCATGATCGAGGGAGAAAGAAAAGTTTTCCAGCACAAAGACAACTTGAAGGCTTACATGCCTTCAAAACAAGCATATTCAGGAGGACAGAAGGGAAGTATAATACCACCAAAACCTAAATGTCAAAAAATACACTTACAAAAGCCACTAAATTTAAAAAATGTCCAGAATTAAAAATAATTTCTCCATTATAACATTAAATGTCAATGGTATTAACTCACTGATCAAGAGACACAGATTACAAACTTGGATTAAAAACCACAAACCATCAATTTGCTGCCTTCAGGAAACTCATCTCACCACAAAAGATAGGCACATCTTAAAAATAAAAGGCTGGTCAAAAATTCTGCAAGCTAATGGAACCAGGAAACAGGCAGGGGTAGCCATTATGCTTTCGGACAAAGTGGACTTCAAACCAAAAAAAAATCATAAGAGACACAGATGGATACTACATTTTGGTCACAGGTACAATTCACCAGGAAGACTTCAATCCTGAACATATATGCACCTAATACGGGCCCCTCCACATTCATTAAGCAAACCCTACAGCATCTAAAGTGAAAAATCAACCCCCAAACAATAATTTTTGGGGATTTCAACACTGCCCTCTCAACATGGGATAGATCAACAGGTCAAAAGCTTAACAGAGACATTTTAGAACTTAATCAAACCCTTAAAGAAATGGACCTTACAGATCTCTATCGAACTTTTCATCCATGCACCAAAGAATACACACACAGAACTCTCTCCAAAATAGATCACATATTGGGCCACAAAACAAATCTCCACATATACAGGAAAGTTGAAATTCTAGCCTGTACCCTATCAGACCACAAGGGTCTAAAGCTTGACATCCACAACACAATAAACAACATAAAATACACTAATTCCTGGAAACTTAATACTATAATGCTGAATGAGAATTGGATTCAGGAAGAAATTAAAAAAGAAATTCAAGATTTCCTGAAAGTGAACGATAATGAAAATACAATTTATCAAAATCTCTGGGACACAATGAAAGTTGTCCTAAGAGGTAAGTTCATAGCTCTTAATGCCTACATCAAAAAAAGGAAACATCAGAATTAAATAACTTAACAATGCAGCTTAAAGCTTTAGAGACATTAGTGCAATATGATCCCAAAAGCAGTAGAAGAAAGGAGATTAGCAAAATCAAGGGAGAAATATCTGAAATCGAGATTAGGAAAACGATACAGAAAATCAACCATTCAAAAAGTAGGTTTTTTGAAAAAATCAATAAGATTGACACACCCCTAGCTAAATTAACCAGAAGCAAGAGAGAAAAAACCCAAATTAACAAAATTAGAAATGAAAATGGAGTTATCACTACAGATACCCAAGAAATCCAGAGAATTATAACATCATATTTCAAAAACTTATACTCTGTGAAATTTGACAACACAAAACAGATGGATGAATTCCTAAGTAAGCATAACTTACTGAAATTGAATCAGGAAGTTGTGAATTATTTAAATAGTACTATAACATATGAGGAAATCGATGAAGTAATCTTGAATCTTCCCACCAAAAAATGTCCTGGACCAGATGGATTTAACACAGAGTTCTACCAGACATTTAAAGAGCTAATAACACCAATACTACTTAAACTGTTCTATCAAATAGCAAAGGAAGGAACATTACCAGATTCTTTTCTATGAAGCTAATATCGTCTTAATCCCCAAACCTAATAAAGATACAGGTAAAAAAGAAAACTATAGGCCAATCTCTTTGATGAACACAGATGCAAAGATTCTCGGCAAAGTCTTACCAAATCAGATTCAAAAACATATCAAAAAGATCATTCACAGGAATTGAGTAGGCTTTATCCCAGGCACACAAAGTTGGTTCAACATATGCAAATCAATAAATGTAACCCACCATATAAACAAGTCTAAAATCCAAGATCACATGATACTCTCGATAGATGCAGAAAAAGCTTTTGACAAGATCCAACAGCCTTTTATGATCAAAACTCTAGAGACAGTTGGAATGGAAG
Source organism: Typhlomys cinereus (assembly GCA_023101885.1). Taxonomy (NCBI): domain Eukaryota; kingdom Metazoa; phylum Chordata; class Mammalia; order Rodentia; family Platacanthomyidae; genus Typhlomys; species Typhlomys cinereus. The sequence continues at coordinate 6,909,229 of JALPQD010000065.1, read as the reverse complement.
GAACCTTCATCAATATAATAAAAGCTGCTACAAACAAGCCCACAGCAAGGATTATACTCAATGGGGAAAAACTCGAAGCATTCCCGCTTTGATCAGGAACTAGACAAGGCTGTCTACTTTCACCACTCCTCTTCAATACTGTACTTGAAGTCTTAGCTGAAGCCATAAGAAAAGAAAGGGGTATAAAAGGGATTCAAATCAGCAAGGAAGAAGTCAAGTTATCTCTATTCGCTGATGGCATGATTTTATACCTGAGTGATCCCAAAAACTCCATCAGGAAGCTCCTGGAACTAACACAGAAGTTCAGCAGGGTAGCAGGATACAAAGTAAACATACAAAAATCAGTGGCCTTCCCATATGCAAAGAATGAAAGAAGTGAAAAAGCCCTGAGAGAAGCAATCCCATTTACTATAGCCCCTAAAAAAATGAAATACCTTGGTATAAACCTAACCAAAGAGGTAAAAGACCTTTACAATGAAAACTTTAAAACCCTAAAGAAAGAAGTTACAGAAGACACTAGAAGGTGGAAAGACCTCCCATGTTCCTGGATTGGCAGAATCAATATCATAAAAATGACCATCCTACCAAAGCAATATACAGATTCAATGCTATACCAATTAAAATCCCAAAGCAATTCTTTAAAGAAGTTGATCAAACAATCTCAACGTTTATGTGGAGGCACAAAAGACCCAGGATAGCAAAAACAATCCTGAGTAACAAAAACACAGCTGGAGATATCACCATACCAAATCTTAGTCTATACTACAAATCCATAGTTATAAAAGCAGCCTGGTTCTAGCTCCAAAATAGACACACACAGATCAATGGATAAGGGTTGAAGACCCAGATATAAGTCCACACAATTACAGCCATTTGATCTTTGACAAAGGGGCACAGAAAATCCAATGGAAAAAGAACAGCATCTTCAACAAATGGTGCTGGCAAAACTGGATCTCCACATGCAGAAGATTAAAACTGGACCCATACTTGTCACCATGTACAAGACTTACTTCCAAATGGATCAAGGACTTCAATAGAAGGCCACAGACTATAAAAACCTTAGTTGAAAGGGTAGGGAACTCCCTGGAGTTGATTGAACTAGGCCAACAGTTCCTAATCAGAAATCCAATAGTGCAGTCAATACAACTAACACTCAACAGATGGGATCTTATGAAATTAAAGAGCTTCTGTTCAGATAAAGAGGTTGTAACTCAAGCACAAAGGCAACCCACAGAATGGGAGAAAATCTTCACTAACCATATATCTGATAAAGCACTATTATCCAGAGTGCACAAAGAACTTAGAAGACTAAACACCAAGGAAACAAATGGGCCAATTAAAAAATGGGCCTTGGAACTTAAAAGAAACTTTACCAGGGATGAAATTAAAATGTCTAACAAATATCTTTAAAAATGTTCCACATCCTTAGCCATCAGGGAAATGTATGCCCTCCCTGAGATATAATCTCACCCCAGTCAGGATGGCAAAAATCCACAATACAAACAACACCAAATGCTGGAGAGGATGTGGAGAGAGGGGAACTCTTCTATATTGCTGGTGGGAATGCAGGCTCATACAACCACTCTGGCAAGCCGTCTGGCAATTCTTAAAGAAGTTAATGATTAAAATGCCATATGATCCAGCTATTCCACTTTTGGGAATAACCCTCCATACAGCAAAAATCTACCTTGATAGCACAAATATGACCATGTTCATAGCAGCACTGTTTACAATAGCAAAGTCATGGAATCAGCCCAAATGTCCAACAGTTGATGAGTGGATAAGGAAAATGTGGTACATTTATACAATGGAATACTACTCAGCCATCAAAATGATGAATTAATGCAATTTGCCGGGAAATGGATGGAATTAGAAACAATTATATTGAGTGAAGTATTCCAGACACAGAAAATTAAGCACCGTATGTACTCCCTAATAGGTGAATCCTAATACCAAACCCACTTACAGACACACTCAAAGATAAATCTCTGTAATACCTACAGTAATTGCAAAGATTATAAACAGGAGAGAAGGGGAAGGAGGGCCCCACCAGAAACAAGGAGAGAGGGGATCATGCTACAGCAGAGATAATAGGCCACCATCAAAGACTGCAAGTAAGAAATGAGACATCTAGTTAAGCTCACAGACTGTCCTTCCTGGTCACTTGCAACAGATGGGGTATGATCTTACCAGAAAGGGAGAGCATACAGTCTGGCAGATAGAAAGTAATCATTCTGCAATGGGAGACTGACCCACTCCTCACCACAATCTCCTACTCTTATTCCATCTACTTTTGAATCTATCCTTATAATAAGACTCTATTTTAACAGCTTTTTATCTCTGGCCAGGGGGGTGACATCCAATACCCATCATGATGGAGCCAAGGGCACTGCAGGAGCAGCAAAACTGAAAAAAAAATCAACACACCATAATTCAGAACATCAGACTACTCTATATCAACCACCTGGAATCAGGCCTGCCTAATCTCTTCCCATCCTGAAGCTCCGGGAAATTTCAGGAAGAAGAGGCGGTAAGATTGTAAGAACACAAGGATGGGAGGAGTCATGATATGCAAGATACTCCACACAAGTTAGGGCTGAAGCAATTATAATAGCAAATATAATAATGATCTGTGCAATGACCAAAATATCATTGACCCCTCAAAGTCTACTATGGGCTCAAGGCACTAGGATCCTTAGAAGCAAGGGATTAGCAGTCACAATAGTGTTCCTATACTTAAGGGGAACACAAGAAAGAGTTCTAGGAAATGCCACTGAGTCCTTACACCTCATCAGAGAGGAGGACCCAGAGGAAAGTTTGATATACACATTAAAGGATGCTTCAGAGATGGGGGAGGGGGCACTGGGAGAAAGGGAGGGAGGGGGAAAGGAAGGGGAAAACGGGGGAGGGAGCAGGGAGGTCCAGGGAGAGGTAGAGGGAGGGAGGGGACAAGGGTACTTTTTACGTTTGTATGAGCAGAAAAAAAAAAAAAAAGAAATACCAGATGGAACTGAGACCATCCTAGAATAGATCTTTTTATCCTTAAATTGGTGAAAAATAGGCTAAAAAAAAAATCTGAGCTGTATTCCTTAGTGTCTCACAGAAATTGTCAGGTTTTTTAGTTTTATTGTGTGTGTGTGTGTGTGTGTGTGTGTGTGTGTGTGTGTGTGTGTTGTGTATATGTGCACATATATGTGTTTGTGTGTGTCAGAAGCACTATGTGCACCTGTGAAAGCCCAAGGGTGACTTTGGGAATCATCCTGAATTGCTCCACTTCCTTTTTGCTTTGCTCTGGATTTTCCCAGGTCCCCCTTTCCAGGGCCAGAAGTGCAGACCAGTGCCATTTCCACTCGACTTTTTTACATGGGATCCAGGATTTGAACTCAGATCCTTCTACTTGCTAGGCAGGGTCTTAACCACTGAGCCATCTCTTCAGCCCAGAAATTATCAGTTTTATGACTGATTCAGGTAGTAAGGGGAAAGGAACCATGGTAGACACACACACACATACACACTGCTCCCTTTTATAAAGTTCTGAAGACCGGGCAATATTTCAAAATTATAATTGGTCAATTTATAGTCTAGCATTTGATGATGACTGTTAAACTTTAATCCAAATCACAGCTTACGGTCTGCACTGTCCTTGGTCCTGCTGATAGGACTCCCACTCCTTGGTCCCCCCCACTTTCAGGATAGAGCTTCTGCTTGATGGCCCCTGTGCTCAGAGCTGTAGGACAGGTCAAGGTCAAAGACCTTGGGCAAAGGTCATGGAAATCACCTCCAGATGCTGCTCCCTCTACCCACCCACCAACCCTCAGGGTATAAAACCCACCATTCACTCAGCACTCTCTTTTCTCTCTCTCTCTCTCTCTCTCTCTCTCTCTCTCTCTCTCTCTCTCTCTCTCTCTTCTCTCTGTCTGTCTCTCTCTCCTCCTCTCTTTCCTCTCCTCTCCTTCTTCCCACAATTGGCCCTGAGGTTCTTGAACTTCATTAAAAAATTCCATCTAGTCCATGGTGCAGGGGTTTTGGAGGTAACTAGCTTACATTTATATCTTACACCGGCTCGGTTTCTTCACATGTAAAATGTAAAGAACTTGTACCTTGTGCTGTGACACTGTGAGAAGTAAAGACTACGTATTGCGGTTTGCAGTGGTTGGTATGAATTGTAACCTGACCCAAAAAGGCGGGTCTCCAGGACCACCTAACAGCTGTTCTCCAAATCAGCGTCAGTCTCTGCAACTATCTTCATCATCACTGCACACCTCCCTGTGCACACCTGTGTCCAGAGTCCCTTTTTAATAAGGACCTTAGTCTGTTGGGTATCTACACTGCTCATGTTAACTGTTCACATCTGCAAGGACTCCGTTTCCAAATTAGGTCATGTTCCAGGACAGAGTTAGAATTTCAACTATAGGCTTTATAGGACACAATTGCACCCCAGAGAGAAGGCTCCAACAGTCTCATTATTCCCATAACCTTTCTGGACCATAAACTCCAGAAGAGACAAGCAAAACCTAATTACAAGTCAGCTTGTCTTATCGTGCACAGAGCCTGCACTGGAGCATGCATATGTAGCATTGTGGACATGGGAAAGGGAGCAACTTTTCTGCAAAATGTCCTCCAGGATCTTAGCTGATCTTGTAAAAGTGGAAATGACACCACTAATGTCTTAAATGTCTCTTTTGACTAATACTTTATCTAAAAATCATATCAGGGCTCAGGGGTTAAGCCTTTGCTTGGCAACAGAAGGATCTGATTTCAAATCCTGGATCCCATGTTTTAAAAAAAGTGAGGTGGAAATGAAATGGTACTTGTCTGCACTTCTGGCCCTGGAAAGTGGAACCTAGGGAAAATCCACAACAAAGCAAAAAGGAAGTAGAGCAATCCAAGATGATTCCCAAAGTCACACCAGTACCTCCACAGATACATACAGACACATAGACACACAGACACACAGACACACACACACAGACACACACAGACACACACACACACACACACACACACAGACCACCACCACATACAAAAAAAAAAAACCCTTAAAACTCATATTCACTGATGAAAGGAGATTTCAGAAACTAAAAGGCAACATTTAAATTCATTCAGCTTAGTCATAAACTTAATGGTTAGAATATGGTACATTTGTTACTCAGCCTCATCCTGTATCGCCATGAATCTGAAACAAGACATCCCACGCATAGTGGCAGGACAATGTTTACCAGAGATCAAAGGAGATCCTGAAATACTTAACTTCAGATTTGTAAAGGAAATCATGAGCACAAGCACAAAACATAGCAGAATGGTAGAAAAAAAGGAGAATCCTTCCCCTGTGGGGTACAAAGGGGGAAAGAACAAGAGAAGATCCATTGGTCCTACAACAGACACTCTGAAGACCCAAAGTTTCAGATAGAACACCTGCATAGCACACTGTAAGCAGACACCAGGATTAAAGACAACTTCTATGTGTTTGTGGTCTGCAAAAAAAAATACATCTCATTGGAAAAAACTCACACACTGACTAGAATACTGAAAGTGTGGTAAACAGATGGAAATTATGACAGTCCCAGAAACATGGATAGAACGTGTGAATGTTAGTTTCTTGAAAGAAAATGATGCAAAGGGTAATTAATTAAGAGTCTCAATGAAAAGGAAGTCCCTACTTTTTTCTGTATTTCATTAATTTAAATTTTTTATTTTATACAAGAACCGCAAGTTACATTTCAACATGTTTCAGTGATAACCAGTATTTAGTCTATTAAAAATGCTCTTTCAAAAAAAACAGTTTCAAAATCTCTGACTAGCCAGGGTATAGTGTGGGTCTTCACTGAGAAATATAATGACCTAATTTCTTTGTGAAAACCTAGGAAAATGCAAGTGTGGGTGTGATGTGGGTGTTCTGTTTGCATTGGAACAATGCAATTTTGCGTTTTCTTTTTGCTTTTCCTGACATATTTCAGAAATTGTACAGTTGGAGGGGTGGGAGTCTTTTCTGTTATAATATATTTACAGTTCATTAAATGATATGGAAAGTTTAAAAAAGAGTGTCAGTGATGTGGAGAGGTCTGAAATGTTTTAAATCCAGGCCAGATTATCTTGGGTCATCCATTACCCACCTCTGTGGACCTAGCATCCTGGTGCCTATTGGTGCATTCTTTGAAATGCACAACAGACTCCTGGTCTCCATCAACCAAAAGGCTAAGAATCCCATTAGAAAGCATCTAAATCCTCTAACAGAGATCTCCCCACTTTGCTATATAACTGGCCCGCTTGATATTTCTATCATTGTATTGAAAAATGCCTTCATTCATGGTCTCCTTTGTTCTATAGCTATTTTTTTAAAAAAATCTTGAAAGACTGTTATCACAGCAGACCAGAATTTGGGAAAACCTGAATCTGTGTTCCCATGCATGCCATGGTCGCTCATATTTGGTTCTAGAATAAATAATCTCTTCCACCTTTATATTAACAAACTCGAGACAGCCACCTTTGGCAGAATAACACAGACCTAGAGAGACAAATAGTGTCTGTATTTTTTCATATGTGAAATCTAGATTTTAATAGAAATCATACTTGAAAGCAAGGGGGAGAGGGAAGGATGGAAGATAGTAAAGGGAATGGCAGATCACCACATGCCAGGGATGATGCTGTAAACCTGTTTTGGACAATTCATATTCACAGAGGAAAATTATATTTAAAAACTAATAGTACACTTCAGCTTTGAAGCCAAGCACTGAGGCTCAAAATGGTCGTCAAGACAAAGTGTAAGGAAATCAATGTTTTGTTTTGTTTTTTCAATTGTGGTTTTTATTTTCTGGAGTTGGAAAAAGGGAATGACTCAGTGCAGTGGAAAGATAATCCTGTCCTCCCGGATCCCAGCTACCCAAGTCCCCTCCTTGTTGGCAATTCCTTCTCATCAGTGATTCTCAGCCACTGGGGCGTAGGAACCCACAGAAAGGGCAGCATCTGTAGACAGCCCTGCACCTGATTTTTATTTATTTCACCTGTGTCCTGCAGATTCTGCCATTCAATGAGGGTTTCCTTCTCCCTAACAGCTGCGTTCATTGTGTCCCTTTTCAGTAGGCATGTATCTGCGTAAGGTAACAACATGGTGTTCTCACGGTAATGAAGTGTCCTGGCCAGCTCACCCACATCACATGGCTCAGTTCTGTCAGATACTGGAAAGCAGAGCCCCTGGCCAGCACAAGGCTAGCTGGAAGAGAGGCAGGCTGAACAAGGACTTTCAAGGACGCCATTGTATTACAGAATCTCTGTTTGGTTGCTTGTGGTTCAAAAAATAATAATGGTCAAGTTCAAGACTCATTGCTTCCTTGTACAGTTTCTATCCTAGGTCTTTGCTCCCAAAATTTACGAGTAAAAGAAGTGTTTTTTTTTTCTAAAAATCACAGAGAGAATCAAAGAGTTGAAAGGAGAGGGGGACAGAACAGAGGAAGAGAGGGGAGGAAAGAGAAGAGGCGAGAAGAAAGGAGGGAATAGAAAAGATAGGAGGGACGAGAAGGGAAGTGGAGGGGAGAGAAGAGGAAGAGAAAGGAAAAAAGTGAGAGAAAAGGGGGAAGGAAGGAGAAAAGAAGAGAATAAAGAAGACAGAAGAGAAAATCTGTATGGAAATGTGAATTCTCATGGCTAGCGCCAGTGCAAAATAATTGCGAGAGTTTACTTCAATATTCTAAAGTGGCGTTTCTTGCTAATGCTTTTTTCTTAATTATTTCATTTTATTTTATTTTACTCTTCTTTGCTCAGTCTATTATCCTAGTAATGAAGCAATACAAAGGCTTTAGTGGATTACAAAAGTGCTGAACGGCACAGATTTTTACATTTGCTTGCAAAGTTAAGTTTTTCAAGCAGCTTGAAAATGTTTAGAAAGGCTCTGTGCCTGTGGAAGTAACTTGGGGAGTATTACATGAGTATTGTTCTCGTCCTTAGCACATTTCCATGGATCTGCACCTGTGTGGTTTTAGTGCTATAAAATCTCCTGTGTGGAGTCTAGCACTAATACTGTAGCATGTACCTTCATTTTCTGTGCACATGATACATTCACATCCTAATAAACTTGGTTCCCAACACCCACATGAAACAGACGCTACCTTCTCTATCTCTCATGAGCTCTATTAACAATTGCTAGAGTGTCACCGTCTTAGAGTTGGGATGATTTACTAATTTCAAATCTTCTGTGGTTGAGCATTCACATGACCTGTAGTTCTTAAGCATTCAGAACATTTTTTGGAACATATACGCCAAAGATCTTTTAGGCCACATTTTGACAAATTATGATCTGAAACTATTTAAATCTGCATTATGAACATTCGGGAGCACAGATCTTTTGGAGAATCTGATAGATTTTTGGATTGTGTGCCTCTCCTCATATAAAAAGGAATATAAGACTCAAAACTTTCAGGGGAAAAAAAATTAAAAAAAAAAAAAAACTTTCAGGGGACCTTAGTATCTTTCTCTAGAATAAACCCTATTTGTTAGGTAGATGGGGCAAGTGGGAGTCAAAATCAGGTCTATAACCATATGTAAGGTTAACATGGAGGTCTATTGATAAAAAGAAGCTAACACAAGGGTACAAGGGAGATGTTAGGTCGGCGGGGGGGGGGAAGGAATGGAGAGCGACTCAGACCATGCGTGGGTACCATGTGGAGGTCCATGAATAAAGGGAAACTGATTTGAGGGAGAGACTTAAAAAATAGAAGTTTATGTGAAGCTGGTGGCCAAGGGAGATGTAGCTTAACCCTAAGATGGGAGAGCGTTTGAACAGAAGAGACTCAAAGTCACACAGGACAGGACCTGATGATGAAATAGAGACCCTTGGCAGGGCCTATCTGAGGACTCCAGACATTGCTAAGGAGCCAGGCAGTAAGGGGAGCATAGTTTAGCCTTAAGGTAAGAGAGCATTAGAACAGAAAAGATAGCTCAAAATGGGAGAGAATGAGGTAGAAAAATTTAAGCTGTTAAGTTACAATAGAGATGGAAACCCCAAAGGTAATGAAGTAAGGACACAACCCCATCTCTACAGCCTGCACCTGCCACTGATAACCTGAAGTCCTGGGCCCCCTGCAATGAGCCTGTCCTGCTGACCTTTTTTCCTGCTTCTGGAAAGTCCTGCTTTGCTCGCTCCACCTCTGCCCTGCTTTAGCATAAAATGAAAGTACAAGCTAAAATGGGGGGCTGGAGTCCCTGGAAAATGATCTCAGCTCCAGACCACCAGTGAGTGAAACTCCTCTTTTCCACCTTAATTGGTGTCAAAGAAATTATTCCAGAATGGCTCCCACAACAAGAATAAACAGACAGCCACCATAGACCACAGAGTGAGATAATTTGTACTTAACATCATGAGTGGGAGAGGGAATATATAACACCCTAAAGAACAAAGGAAGTTTCTACTTTTATAGTTTTCAGATGTTGCTAAGGGTTGCCAAGGAAGTGGGACAGTGCAGGGTGGAAGTGAAAAGAACTTTGGTTTAGTAGGTAAAGCGCTTGCCTCACAAGCATGAGGCACCCATATAAAAGACCAGGCATAGCCATACATGCTGTAACCCCAGTACTGGGGGAACAGATGCAGTAGGCTCCCTGGATTTACCAGCCTGCCTGCACTGATGAGCTCCAAACTGATAAAAGACCTGGTCTCAAAAAAACACAGTGAAAAACAATTGAGGAAGACCCCCAAATTCCACCCATGATCTGAATGTTCATGTAAACTCACGTGGACACACGAATGGTACACAAAGACACACACACAGCATAACTCCGTTTCTTCATAGGTGATCTTTTATTGCTAGTGAAATCTGAACACTTTTTTCAGAACTCGATTGGCCATGTATTTTTGGATTTTGCTTATTCAAGGATTTTAGATTAATGATTCTTGGTTTCAATATTAAATAAATATCGACACAGCACTATAAGATCAGAGATAAGCTGGACTATCCAATTCCCGATGTTCCCTCAGTTATGGTCTTTAGAACAATAGAAGCACATAGATTCATTTTATTCATGTGTGAAAGTATCAAAGAACAGTAGAATTTTTAACATTTTTTATTATTATTTCCGCTCATACAAACTTAATAGGTACACCGGTTCCCTCCCTCCCTCCTTCCTCCCCCCAAACCTCCTGCTCCCCCTCCCCTCACCCCTCCCTCCCGATCCCCCAGTGCCTCCCACCGCAATTCCCAGAGAGTCCTTTAATATGCATCTCTGACTCTCCTCTGGGCCCTCCTCTCCAATGACGTACAAGGACCCAGTGGCATTTCCCTGAACCCTTTCCCGTGTTCCCCTTAAGCATAGGAACACTACTGTGGCTGCCAATCCCTTGCCTCCAAGGATCCTGGTGCCTTTAGCAGATGCTAGACTTTGTGAGGTCAATAGTGTGTTGGACATTGCGCAGGGCATGCAAAGTCCAATTATGATTGCTTCGGCCCTAACTTGTGTGGAGTATCTTGCAAATCATTGCTTCTCCCATCCTTTTGCTCTTATACTCTTCCGCAAATTTCCCTGAGCTTCAGGATGGGGAGAGATTAGTCTGGCCTAGTTCTAGGTGGTTGATATAGAGTCTCTGATTTCTGGATTGTGATTTATTGATTTTCTTTTGCAGTTTTGCTGCTCTTGCAATGCCCTTCACTCCATCCTGCTGGGCACTGTATGTCACCCCTTGCAGTCCTTGATGGAGGCCTATTTTCTCTACTGTAACATGGTCACTTCTCTCCTTGTTTCTGGTGTGGCCCTCCAACCCCATCCCTCCTGTTCTTAATCCTTGCAATTACAAAGAAGAGTAGAATTTGTAAAAGGTACCTATGAAAGAGAAAAATAGTAAATGATTCCCAACATGTCATGCCTCCTTTATTCCACTAGAGAGCAGTATAAGATCACCTATTCTCTGGTTTGCATCTGCTCAATTATATTTTTACTTGGAATTATCTGTCTAAAACAATACTCGCAAAGAATAGTATTAATTAATTATATATGTAATACATTTTTATAGAAAAACAACAATATTGTAATTTTCTATTTAATTTCTTTAAATACAAGGAAATGCACAAATGGAATTTCAATCACAATAAACAGGATTTCAGGTGAAAACTGTCTTCGGCATTATTACATTAAATTACTCCAATTATCTTTACATATTGAATGGTTTTTACAGAAAAATTTACAATAGATACTTTTTAAACCGCTGATACAAATTAAGGGAGAGCAATTAACTCCCATGATCAGATCAACCCTTGTATATTGGATAGAACATGTAGAGAGTATATATGGAATTTATTACACTGGCTTACATGGCACCATCAGTTTATCCAACAATGACTGTCCTCTCACTGGAGAGGCTGAGAAGGTGGTAGCTACTCTGTCCACCAGCCCAGATACCTTCACAGCTCAACCTGCAAGCCTGGAGGCTCCCAAGAAGCCTCTGGTTTCCAAGCCACAATGAAGGGCTGAAAAACTCGGTTTTAATGTCTGTGAAAAATACTAGCAGTAGCAGCAAGACCCAACAAGATCGATGAACTTACCAGCACCCAGCATGCCAAGAAAACAAGCAGGCAGAGGACAAGCTTTGTTTTCTCAGAGGTCCCTTCATCTAGGTTGCCGTGGAAAGCACACCCACCCCCCAAGTTTAAAGTGGGTCTTTCCACTTCAGTTATAGAGATTCAAAAAAATCCCACACAGACTGGAATTCACAACTGGAATCTGTTGATTCCACACCTTGTCAAGTGTTAACTAAGTCAACTTAGCCATTCCACAGTGTGTGTGTGTGTGTGTGTGTGTGTGTGTGTGTGTGTGTGTGTACGTACATATATATACATATATATACATACACATACACTATATATATAGCTGTGCACTAACAAATATACACAACCTATACATATTCACTGTGCATCAAAAATATATACCCCACTTTTTACAACTTTTTTTTTTTAATTCAATTGTGTGTGTATGTGTGTGTGCACATGTGTGTATGTATGTGTGTGTGTGTAGAACCACGGACGAATTCGCGAACCACCATGGACGCCTCCACCTCCTCCTTGTTTACTCTGCCCCGGGATTCACAGGCTCTGCCCTACCAGCACCAGAAACACAGGCCGCCCCCACCCTCCCCACTCCCCGCCCGGCGTCTATACGTGGGATCTAGGATCTGAACTCAGAACCTTCTGCCTGCAAGGCAGAGGCTTAACCCCTGAGCCACCTCTCCAGCCCCGCACTTTTTACAACTTTTTAAAGAGTAAGAAATTTTCTACCTGCATAAGTGCATCCTCCCCAGTCTTCGAGACTAAGATTTTGAAACTTTTTTTTTCTAAGTACACTGACATAAAATGATATTTATTACCAAGTCTTATTTTCAGGTATATGTGTATTGTATTTAATAAAGGAAGAGAATAGTGTTTGGGATAACAAAAAGCAAAAAGAAAATGCTGTTACTCCATGTATGTGATGGCTGCTGAGACCCCAACCAGCCTCCTGCTTCTGCCCCCAGCCATGCCTTCTGCTGCGCCATCCCTACCATAACAGCTTGTATCCCCCTCTGACTGGTTGACTTGTGTCTTTCGACTGCATGGACCACACCTCATCCTCTTTCCAGATTCTGCTAAAAGGTTACCGTCTCACGATACTTAGCGACGTGCTCGCAGCTCTGTGCACACCAACCTGTGTTGGCTTGGCTTCCCAGTGCCCTGGCCATCCTGACCGTCTCTCAGTTCCCAGAGCACACAGCAAGACAATGCGCTCTAAGAGTGCTGGGTACGTGGGCTGATGTGACCCTGCTCCGTAGAGGAAGAGGAACAGAGAGCTGGAACTGGCAGGAATCGTGAAATCTTGGGGACACACAAAAACAATGTTCAGTTCTAACCAAGCATACGTTACTTCACTTGACGACTCTATCTTAAGTGCGGACAAGTCATCGCACACTGTTCTGTTACCAGCATAGATGGCTAAACAATGTCAGGAGGAAACATGAAGTTGTTGGGAAAGAGCTGGAATGAAGCTTAGCTAGGGAGCCTGTGTTTCCAGGTTCTTGGCATCTCATTCAATGAACTGGAAGAAATGAACACACAAAATTAAAGCAGCAAATGTTTCAAAAAGAGCAAAGCAAAAGTACAGGTTTTGGATGGACTGCCAAGAGAGGAAGCAGGTCATCCGAGGGACAGAATGCTCAAGGACCCTGGGGTGTCAATGCTCAAGGACCCTGGGGTTTCTCTGTCCAACAGAAGAAAAGCTGGTTGCTATAACTTGGGCAGTTCTCTGTTTCATTTGACAGACTTGGGTTATGCAAACTTTTTCTCTACTGAGCATGTCCCTTCCCATAATTCATCTAAATTTAATCATAGGTATGTGCAATTATGCATGAGATACTAAACAGGGGATTCCCTAACCCTTCATTCAGAAGATGCAGTTTGCCTTGTTACGTATGCACTCAAAATCAGTTCAGGTCAGATTGTTGACACATTCTCGAATGGAAACTGACCTCAAAAACTGCGGGGTTCCGTGACCTGCACGCTTACCTCACAATCCTGATAGGTACCAGAGTGGGATCAGCAAGAACTGAATCAGGCTGGGACAAGAGGGGATCTTGGAAAAGCTGAAAACTAAGTCCAGTCTATTATGGATTCTAATCCCTTATATACCTGAAACAGGGGGATGACATTGCGCACATAGATGGCATCATACACATTGCAACATAGACTACAGCCACGGGCGAGATCAACAATAGGTGGGGCCACCAACAACAACACAGCCCTGGGAATCTTAAAACCTGCCGTATGTCCTAATGGCCTCCAGAGAGTAGGAGGAGATATGTAGAAAACACCTTGCCCTGTGGCCAGTTTCCAGGGAGGAACAGAACCACCCTGGCCCCTTCTGGGATGGCCAGCGGGAGGCAGATCTCTACTCTTGGCACAGGAACTTGCCTTCTACCACTGGCTACTATGAGCGTCACGTCAACCAACTCAAGAAACTAGAGCCTTAGGTTTCAGTGTTTCCTACAAAAAAGTCTGTAGGGAGGAAAGTCTTGGTTACTTTTGTTACTGTGACAAAATACCTTGGCAAAAGCAATTTAGGAGAGAGTTTATTTTGGCCTATCATTCCAGGAAGATATCAAGCTGGGGACAGCAGGCAGGAAAGGTGTGATGGCTGATACCCGGGACGTAATAGTCACATTACATCCACATTCAGACAGCAGAGAGAGAACAGAAAGTAGAATCATGCTGTAAAGTCTCTAGGCCCATCTCCAGGGATGCACTTCCTCCAGCAAAACTTGTATCCCGAAGGTTCCACAACCTTCCCAGAGTCATAAGCTTGAGATCAAGTGTTTAAACATGAGAGCCTATGAAATAAGTTTCACATTCAAATTGCAACAAGAAGTAACATACCCTATTATCCAAAGTGGGTTATAAAGAAGACCTCCCCCCAAGGGAGTGGAGACAAAGGAACACAGGTAAAGTAGATGAATAAGGTCATTACAGAAGAAAACCCCATAAAGGGGGAGGCGGGGGTGGAGGAAGGGGCTAGGTCTTATTAAAGGGTAAGAGTGGGGGGAGGTAAGTGGCTCAGGGGGAAAATCGAGATCAAGGGCCTAATCCAGGCGTAAACACCCACTGCAAGCTGCTATAGTTCTGGTAAGAAGAATCTAAGGGTGCAACAGAGGTTATAAGACCCATGGGTAAGCAATTATTATCTGAATGGATTCTCTTTTTTTTCTTTTTTTATTATTATTTCAGATCATACAAACTTAATAAGTACACCAGTTCCCTCCCTCCCTCCTCCTTCTCCCTCCGAACCCCCTGCTCCACCTCCCCTCACCCCTCCCTCCCCATCCCCCAGTACCTCCCGCCCCAATTCCCAGAGAGTCCTTTCTTGTGCATGCCTGAGTCTCCTCTGGGCCCTCCTCTCCAATGACGTACAAGACCCAGTGGCATTTCCCTGAACCCTTTCCCGTGTTCCCCTTAAGTATAGGAACACTACTGTGGCTGTCAATGCCTTGCCTCCAAGGATCCTGGTGCCTTTAGCAGATGCTAGACTTTGTGAGGTCAATAGTGTGTTGGACATTGCGCAGGGCATGCAAAGTCCAATTATGATTGCTTCAGCCCTAACTTGTGTGGAGTATCTTGCAAATCATTGCTCCTCCCATCCTTCTGCTCTTACACTCTTGTCGCCTCCTCTTCTGCAAATGTCCCTGAGCTTCAGGATGGGGAGAGGTTAGTCTGGCCTAGTTCTAGGTGGTTGATATAGAGTCTCTGAAGTTCTGGATTGTGGTTTGTTGATTTTCTTCTGCAGTTTTGCTGCTCCTGCAATGCCCTTCACTCCATCCTGATGGGCATTGTATGTCACCCCCTGGCCAGAGACAAAAAGCTGTTAAACTAGAGTCTTGTTATAAGAGCACATTCAAAGGAAACCACAGTGAGGGAGGGGTCTATCACCCATTTGCAAAATGGTTAATTTTTATCTGCCAGACTATATGCCCTCCTCTTCTGGTGAGATCATACCCCCTCAGTAGTAAATGATCACGAACAAAAGTCTGTGAACTTAATCAGATGTCTCATTACTTATTTGAGTCCTTGATGGAGGCCTATTTTCTCTGCTATAACATGGTCCCCTCTCTCCTTGTTTCTGGTGTAGCCCTCCAACCCCATCCCTCCTGTTCATAATCCTTGCAATTACTGTAGGTATTACAGAGATTTTTCTTTGAGTGTCTCTAGGTGGGCTGGGTGGGTTTGGTACTAGGAGCCACCTATTAGGGAGTACATACGGCGCTTAATTTTCTGGGTCTGGGATACTTCACTTAATATAATTGTTTCTAATGGCATCCATTTCCCGGCAAATTCCAGTAATTCATCATTTTTGATGGCTGAGTAGTACTCCATTGTATAGATGTACCACTGTTTCCTTATCCACTCGTCAACTGTTGGACATGTGGGTTGATTCCATGACTTTGCTATTGTAAACAGTGCTGCTATGAACATGATCGTGCTTGTGCTATCGAGGTGAACCTCTGCTGTATGGGGGGTTATTCCCAAAAGTGGAATAGCAGGGTCATACGGCATTTCAATCTTTAATTTCTTTAAGAATCTCCAGACGGCTCACCAGAGTGGCTGTATGAGCCTGCATTCCCACCAGCAATGTAAAAGAGTTCCCCTCTCTCCACATTCTTTCCAGCATTTGTTGTTGTTTGTATTGTGGATTTTTGCCATCCTGACTGGGGTGAGATGATATCCCAGGGAAGTTTTGATTTGCATTTCCCTGATGGCTAAGGAAGTGGAGCATTTTTTAAGATATTTGTTAGACATATTAATTTCATCCCTGGCAAAGTTTCTTTTAAGTTCCAGGGCCCATTTTTTAATTGGGCCATTGGTTTCCTTGGTGTTTAGTTTTCTAAGTTCTTTGTGCACTCTGGACAGCAGAGCTCTATCAGATATGTGGTTAGTGAAGATTTTCTCCCATTCTGTGGGTTGCCTTTGAGCTCGTGTTACAATCTCTTTATCTGAACAGAAGCTCTTTAATTTCACCAGATCCCAACTGTTGAGAGTTGGTAGCAGTGACTGTGTCATTGGATGTCTGTTTAGGAAATGTTGGCCTAGCTCAATCAGCTCGAGGGAGTTCCCTATACTTTCTACTATGGTTTTTATAGTCTCTGGCCTGATATCAAGGTCCTTGATCCATTTGGAATTAAGTCTTGTACATGGTGACAAGTATGGGTTCAGCTTTAATCTTCTGCATGTGGAGATCCAGTTGTGCCAGCACCATTTGTTGAAGATGCTGTTCTTTTTCCATTGGATTCTTTGGGCCCTTTTGGCAAAGATCAAATGGCTGTAATTTTGTGGGCTTGTATCTGGGTCTTCAACCCTTATCCATTGATCTGTGTGTCTATTTTGGAGCCAGTACCAGGCTGTTTTTATAACTATGAATTTGTAGTATAGACTAAAGTTTGGTATGGTAATACCTCCAGCAGTGTTTTTGTTACTCAGGATTGTCTTTGCTATCCTGGGTCTTTTGTGCCTCCATATGAATTTTGAGATTATTTGGTCAACTTCTTTAAAGAATTGCTTTGGGATTTTAATTGGTATAGCATTGAATTTGTGTATTGCCTTTGGTAGGATGGTCATTTTTATAATGTTGATTCTGCCAATCCAGGAACAAGGGAGGTCTTTCCACCTTCTGATGTCTTCTGCAATTTCTTTCTTTAGGGTTTTAAAGTTTTCATTGTAAAGGTCTTTTACCTCCTTGGTTAGGTTTATACCAAGGTACTTCATTTTTTTAGAGGCTATAGTAAATGGGATTGTTTCTCGCAAGGCTTTTTCACTTCTTTCATTCTGGGTATATAGGAAGGCCTCTGATTTTTGCACATTTATTTTGTATCCTGCCACCCTGCTGAACTTCTCAATTAGTTCCAGGAGCTTCCTGGTGGAGTTTTTGGGATCCCTCAGGTATAAGATCATGTCATCTGCAAATAGGGATAGCTTGACTTCTTCCTTGCCGATTTGAATCCCTCTTATGTCCCTTTCTTGTCTTATAGCTTCAGCTAAGACTTCAAGTACAATATTGAATAGAAGTGGTGAGAGTGGACAACCTTGTCTAGTTCCTGATCGAAGTGGGAATGATTCCAATTGTTCCCCATTGAGCATAATCCTTGCTGTAGGCTTGTTGTATACAGCTTTTATTATATTGATAAAGGTTCCTTCCATTCCTACTGTCTCTAGCGTTTTGATCATAAAAGACTGTTGGATCGTGTCAAAAGCTTTTTCTGCATCTATAGAGAGTATCATGTGCTCTTGGACTTTGGACTGGTTTACATGATGAATTACATTTATTGATTTGCTTATGTTGAACCAACCTTGTGTGCCGGGGATGAAGCCTACTTGGTCCCCATGAATAATCTTTTTAATGTGTTTTTGAATCCGATTTGCCAAGACTTTGTTGAGAATCTTTACGTCTGTATTCATCAGAGAGATTGGCCTATAGTTTTCTTTTTTAAGTGAATCTTTATTAGGTTTTGGGATTAAGACGATATTAGCTTCATAGAAGGAATTTGGTAGTGTTCCTTCCTTTGCTATTTGATGGAACAGTTTAAAGAGTATTGGTGTTATTAACTCCTTAAATGTCTGGTAGAACTCTGTGCTGAATCCATCTGGTCCAGGACATTTTTTGGTGGGAAGATTCAAGATTACTTCTTCAATTTCCTTATATGTTATAGAACTATTTAAATAATTCACAACTTCCTGATTCAATTTAGGTAGGTTGTGTTTACTTAAAAATTCATCCATCTCTTTTGTGTTGTCAAACTTCACAGAGTATAATTTTTTGAAATATGATGATATAATTCTCTGGATTTCTTGGGTATCAGTAATGATAACTCCATGTTCATTTCTAATTTTGTTAATTTGGGTTTTCTCTCTCTTGCTTTTGGTTAATTTAGCTAGAGGTGTATCAATCTTATTGATTTTTTCAAAGAACCACCTTTTTAAAGACTGATTGATTTTTTCTATTGTTTTCTTAATCTCGATTTCAGATATTTCTCCCCTTATTTTGCTAATCTCCTCTCTTCTACTACTTTTGGGATCAGATTGCTCTAGTTTCTCTAAAGCTATAAGCTCCATTGTTAAGTTGTTTATTTCTGATGTTTCCATTTTTTTGATGTAGGCATTAAGAGCTATGAACTTACCTCTTAAGAACAGCTTTCATTGTGTCCCAGAAATTTTGGTAAGTTGTATTTTCATTATCATTCGCTTTCAGGAAATCTTGAATTTCCTTTTTAATTTCTTCCTGAATCCAGTTCTCATTCAGCATCATATTATTAAGTTTCCAGGAGTTAGTGTATTTTCTCTTGTTTGTTGTGTTGTGGATGTCCAGCTTTAGGCCATGGTGGTCTGACAGGGCACAGGTTAGAATTTCAACTTTTTTGTATATGTGTAGATTCGTTTTGTGGCCCAGTATGTGATCTATTTTGGAGAAAGTTCCATGTGCTGCTGAGAAAAATGTGTATTCTTTGGTGTGTGGGTGAAAAGTTCGATAGAGATCTGTAAGGTCCATTTCTTTAAGGGTTTGATTAAGGTCCAAAGTGTCTCTGTTAAGCTTTTGGCCTGTTGATCTATCCCATGTTGACAGGGCGTTGTTGAAGTCCCCAAGAATTATTGTTTGGGGGTTGATTTCTTGCGTTAGACGCTGTAGGGTTTTCTTAATGAATGTGGAGGGGCCTGTATTGGGTGCATATATGTTCAGTATTGTGAAGTCTTCCTGGTGAATTATACCTCTGACTAACATGTAGTATCCATCCGTGTCTCTTATAATTTTCTTTGGTTTGAAGTCCACTTTGTCTGATAGCATAATGGCTACCCCTGCCTGTTTTCTGCTTCCATTAGCTTGTAGAATTGTTGACCAGCCTTTTATTTTTAAGGCATGCCTATCTTTTGTGGTGAGATGGGTTTCCTGCAGGCAGCAGATTGATGGATTGTGATTTTTAATCCAAATTTGTAATCTGTGTCTCTTGATCGGTGAGTTAATTCCATTAACATTTAGTGTTATAATAGAGAAACTATTTTTAATTCCAGACATTTATTATGTTTAGTAGTTTTTATAAGTATATTGCTTCGCTTTTAATGGTGTTATACTTGCCTTCTGTTTTCCTGGATATGCCTGTTTTTTTCTTCATGCTTGAGTATCATTTCTAGCATTTTTTGAAGGCCTGGTTTGATGGATATGTATCCCTTCAAGTTATCTTTGTGCTGGAAGATTTTTCTTTCTCCCTCGATCATGACTGATAGTTTTGCAGGGTAAATCAGCCTGGGTTGACATTTTTGCTCATTCAATACTTGAAATATGTCTCTCCAAGCTCTTCTTGCTTTTACTGTTTCGACTGAAAAGTCATTTGTGGTTTTAATAGGTTTACCTTTAAAAGTGACTTGTTTTTTCTCCCTTGAAGCTCTCAGCACCAGTTCTTTATCTTGAATGTGGAGTGTTTTGACTATTATTTGCCGTGGTGATTTTCTATTTTGTTCATATCTGTTTGAGGTGCGGAATGCCTCTCGTATATGGATGGGCCTCTCTTTTTTTTTTTTTTTTTTTAATTTCAGCTCATACAAACATATTAGGTACACCAGTTCCCTCCCTCCCTCCTCCTCCCCCCGTACCCCCTGCTCCCCCTCCCCACCCCTCTCCCTCCCCATCCCCCAGTGCCTCCCACCCCAATTCCCAGAGAGTCCTTTCTTGTGCATGACTGATTTTCCTCTGGGCCCTCCTCTCCGATGACGTACAAGGCCCAGTGGCTTTTCCCGAACCCTTTCCCGTGTTCCCCTTAGGTATAGGAACACTGCTGTGGCTGCCAATCCTTTGCTTCCAAGGATCTTGGTGCCTTTAGCTCTTTTTTTTTTTTTTTTAATTTTTTTTTTAACGTGGGACCTGGGATCCGAACTCAGAACCTTCTGCTTGTGAGACAGAGTCACAACCCCTGAGCCATCTCTCCAGCCCCATGGCCTCTCTTTTTTTAGATGAGGAAGGTTTTCCTTGATGATCGTTTGAAAAATTTCCTCAGGGGTGGTATTTTGAGATTCTTGCTCTGGTATTCCATGAATACGCATGTTAGGCTTCTTCAGGGTGTCCCATATCTCCTGGATATTTCTCTCAAGTATCTTTTTGGCTTTAACAACCTCTTCCACTGAGCTGGTTAATACTCCCACTTTATCTTCAAGGTCTGAAATTCTGTTTTCTGCTTCATTAGTTCTGCTGATAAGACTCTCTGTGGAGTTCTGGGTTGAAGATAACTTGTCTTTTAGCTCAGTTTTAAACTCTGTTTGAGTCTGCTTTAACTGCTCTATGCCAGTTTTTTTTTTTCTTGCACTGTTTTTCTCAACTCCTCCAAGTGTCTGTTGTGTTCCTCTTCAAAGCGATTGATTCGATTATTTAATTCCTCCCGGATTTCCTCTTTCATAGTATTGAACATGGTAATGATCATATTTTGAAGGTCGTTATCCTGGGTCAGGCTTTCTTGGCCATTTTCCATGGGTTTGTTCTGGTTGGAGTCTAACATTATGGGATTAATTCCTTCAGTGGGAGATTTGTTTACTTGAGTGTTGTTTCTCATGGATTTGCACTTTGACTTTGGCATTGTCATTTTAACTCTTAAGATCTTCTTTCAATTTCTGTGCATTTTTCACTAAACTGAATTATTTGGCCTGGGGTTTTGGGGGTGGGTGGAGATGGAGTTTACCTAGGTCGCGCGGTGAGGCCCGGCTGGACCACGCGCGTGCGTCCTGGGCGGCGGAGTGGAGGGAAGGTATCTGAATGGATTCTAAACCTCTTAATGTTGGGGAAATCATGCCTGATACTGTAAACCTATCCAAATAATAGTAAAGGGGAAGTAAATTTACAGGAACAGACATCTAAGTGTTAACTATAAAAAAATTGATAATAGTCATGGAACCAACTCAAATGTCCAACAGTAGACGAGTTGATAAGGAAAATGTGGTACATCTATACAATGGAGTACTACTCAGCCATCAAAAATGATGAATTAATGGAATTTGCCAGGAAATAGATGGAATTAGAAACAATATTGAGTGAAGTATCCCAGACACAGAAAATTAAGTGCCATATATACTCCCTAATAGGTGGCTCCTAGTACGAAACCCACTTAGAGACACTCAAAGATAAATCTCTGTAATAACTACAGTAATTACTAAGATTATGAACTGGAATGATGGGGAAGGAGGGCCACACCAGAAACAAGGAGAGAGGGGACCATGTTACAGCAGAGAAAATAGGCCTCCATTAAGGACTGCAAGTAAGTAATGAGATATCTGATTAAGTTCACAGACTTTCCTTCCTGATCATTTACAACTGATAGGGTATGATCTTACCCAAGGGGAGGGCATATAGTCTGGCAGGTAGAAAGTAACCATTTTGCAGATGGGTGATTGACCCCTCCCTCACCACCGTTTCCTACTTTTATTACATCTACCTTTGAATATAATCTTATAACAAGACTCTAATTTAACAGGTTTTTATCTCTGGCCAGGGGGTGACATCCAATACCCATCAAGGTGGAGCCAAGGACATTGCAGGAGCAGCAAAACTGAAAAAAGAAAATCAACATAATCCAGAACATCAGGCAAGGGATTAACAGCCATAGTAATGTTCCTATGCTTAAGGGGAACACAGGAAAGGGTTTTGGGAAATGCCACTGGGTCCTTGCACCTATATCAATCACCTGGAACTAGGCCAGCCTAATCTCTCCCCATCCTGAAGCTCAGGGAAATTTGCGGAAGAGGGGGTGGTAAGATTGTAAGAGCACAAGGATGGGAGGAGCAATGATATGCAAGATACTCTACACAAGTTAGGGCCGAAGTAATCATATTTGGACTTTATATGCCCTGCGCAGTGTCCAGCACACTATTGACCTCACAAAGTCTAGCAGTTGCAAAAGGCACTAGGATCCTTGGGGGCAAGGGATTGACAGCCACAGTAGTGTTCCTATGCTTAAGGGGAACACAGGAAAAGGTTCTGGGAAAGCCACTGGATCCTTGCACCTCATCGGAGAGGAGGACCCAGAGGAGAGTTTAGCATGCACATTAAAGGATGCTCCAGGGATGGGAGGGGGAGGCACTGGGGAATGGGGAGGGAAGGGGGAGGGAAGGGGGGCACAGGAGGATAGAGGGTTGGAGAGAGGGGGGACCGGTGTACCTGTTAAGTTTGTATGAGTGGAAATAAAAAAAAAATTGATGATAATATACCATCTAAACACTCCTCTTTTTTATTTGTGTGTGTCTGTGTCTGTGTGTGTGTGTGTGTGTGTGTGTGTATGTGTGTGTGTCTGTGTGTGTGTGTGTGTGTGTGTGTGTGTGTCTGTGTGTGTGTGTGTGTGTTTGTCCCTGTGGAGGACCAAGAGTGAGTTGGGGAATCATCCTGGATTGCTTCTACCTCCTTTTTGCTTCACTCTGGGGTTTCCTAGCCTCCGCCCACCAGGGCCAGAGGTTCAGGGGGCAGTTTCTGCCTGGTGATTTTTACATGAGACCTGAGATCTGAACTCAGGACTCTCTGCTCGTGGGGCAGTCTTAACCCCTGAGCTGTCTCTCACAGCCCAACATTCCTTTTTTAACCCTCAGATAAGAAAAGCTCTCAGAGCCAAGATGCACCTCATTACAGTGGAAGACTAGTGAGGCACAAAACCACATCTCACCAGAGCACAGAATATCGATGAACCTGGAATGTTCAGCCCTAATCAGTCCATCACTACAGACGAAGGCTTTCCCAACACCAAGGCTCAGGGAACTTGGTGGAAGAAGAAACAGTCAGATTGTAACAGCATAAAGGTGTGTTGGGCCTCATGGAGCCTGGGCCTGACTTGAGGCCTGGTGGAAATTCCTGAGCCTGACTAAAGTGTGGCGACCTGCGAATTCCACATCAGGGTGACTCATGTTCTGACACCCTGATAAGGAGTAGCCCCTGCCTAGTTACTGCTTTTGTGGTGACCCTTTATTGGCCCTTACACCTCGACCTCCATCCCTATACTCCCACCCCTTCCCCCAACTCTATATAAGTGCCTGCCTGATACAATAAAGTGAAATCCTGCTTCAACAAGTCTCCCGGCCCGGTTTGTTTCTCCCCGGTGGTGAGGAGGGTCCGGGCCATTGACACTCATCATCCCGCTCAGCCCCAGGGCCTGCCCAGCTGGTCTGTGCAGCCCCTACGCATCCCTTGTTGAGGAGTCAGGCAAAGGTGGGGTGAGGTACTTATGACCAACACACTCCAGACACAACAGGGCTGCTGTACCCAGAAGGTCACTACAATGAGAACTTCTACTACCAGAGCTACACAGTGACAGACCATCAGCATTCCTCCAAGGCCTAACTGGGGTCTTAGAAGAAACAACTGTTCTCACAGTGTGTCTCAGGAGTAAGTGCTAATTATGACTTTGTCCACTGAAGAACCACATTTAGTTCAACAGAAATCTGACTCCCTTACCAACAAAGACACCCCAAAGGGAGTCCTGTGACAAACCCGAGCAGAGGGACAGGAGAGTGGGTGGGACCTGGCAGGATTGAGGAAGGGAGGGTGGGAGAAGGGTGTGTGGATGGGGAAGGTGGGAAAGAAGAGGGGTGAGTGGAGAGGGGGTGTGGCAAAGACATAATAGACCCATTTTGTTTGTAAATGAAAAATGAAAAAGCAGAAATTTTAAAAAATTAAAATTCACGTGCATGTGAATTCAGGTGAGAGTCCCAGGTTGCTAGGTGCATTGTTAGGGGAGTGGTGTGTATCTGGCTCAAGCCAACTGGAGTCCCAGATTGCTAAATCATTCCCTGGTCTGGCCTGACATGAATCATATGGCTAGTGAAAGGTTTGTTTGTGGAAACTAACTCTTTCCAAATTATAAAGAAATATAATCTGGGTGTGGTGGTTTATGCCTATAATCCTAGCGACCTGAAAGACTGTAAACTCCAAGCCAGCCTAGGCTACTTACTGAATTCCAGGGCTAGCCCGAGTTACAGTGTAAGACCCTACCACAAAAACAAAATCCATGGATAGCTCAGTTGGTAGAGGAGCCCTGAAAATACATTTATTCATTGTTTTCAATTATTTGGTCAATAAATGTGTAGCAGTCACTCTTTCTGCTGCTGTGAGTAGCACTCAAACTCAAGGAGAAAAAAGATTTATTTGGCTTACAATTCCAGAGGGGAGATACGGTCCTTCATGGTTGAAGAGGCATGGCTGGCTGGTAGAAGCTGGGGGAGGCATAAGTCACACCCATCATGGCAGTTGAGAAAGCTCAAACTGCAAGCTGCAAGAGCAGACTTCTAGCAGAAGTAATGAAGGAGACTTTCCTTAATCACTTTAAGGACTCTGTAACACATAACCAGTGTACCCTCCAGATCCTAAGGTGAGCCCCACTTTTCAAGTGATCCCATCAAACCAGTTTTATTTAGTGTCTTTTTTAAAAGGAAGCTTAAAATGCAGTTGCCTAATTGAACAAAGCTTCGGGTAGGATTCCAACTCATTTAAATTGCTTTGGGAATTCATCCAAATACTAATGTAATTGTTGGCACCAATAACCATGGGCAAGGTCATGGAGAGAGAAAAGCAAAGATCAGCTCATCTGTCACATACAAGGAAGGAATTCTGCTCCCTTCAGCATTACTTAGATCTCTGGGAAAATTTGGGGACTCTTTCTAGAGTCTTATGGAAGTCTCAAATAGATGTCAGGTGAAGAATTTGCACAATGGGTTATTACAATCATCCCTAAGCAAGACAAGTTTGATTCAATTAAATTGATAAAATACCAATTATGTTTTCTTGTGGTTAAGGAATTCTCCTCAACAGAATTCTATTGTCCTCCACATAGAATTTAGATACACAATCAATAAGAATAAATCTCAGCTTTTGTGTCACTCCAGTTTTAGGGGAAAAGAAAAAGTTATAATGAAATGATAAAACATGATGTTGAAAATATAGGCATGAAGAAATTCTGGGAGAAAAAAGTATAAAGAAAAGTGAAATATTTTTTGACTGTCAGGTTTATTTGAGCCCCATAAACTTCATAAAACTTAATATGATTATCAGCTAGTGTGTAAATATTACCACCAGAAAAGTAGCATTTTAGGAACTGTGAACTTTTTGGTCATTTTCTTTTTATTTCAAAATCAACTTTTTTTTTTTACTAATAAATCCTAGGCATGGCTATCTCTGCATAATGTCCTGTTGATTTGGGTGGTGTATATTTGAATATGCTTGCTATGATGTTAGTGTTAGTCCAAAATGCAACGGGACCTAGAATCACCTACGAGACCAGCATTCTCTGGGAGCACCCGCAGGGATTAGCTAGGCTGAGGTTAGCTTCTAAGAATCCTTCTGTGAGGGATGATCTTAATTAAATGAATGGCTATGGGAAGATTCATCCTAACTGTGGGTGGGAACATTCTCCCTGGGTGAGGATCCTGGTGTAAACTGGAGGAGTAGACCAAGTAAATAGTGTTCACGGGCTCTGTTTCTGGCTGAGTGCAAGGGGCACCTACTTCACATTCTTTCTGCCTTGCCACCCCGACTGATACGGGGAACTCATCCTTGAATATGATCCAAAATAAACCCTTTCTTTCTTAAGTTGCATTTGTCAGTAACAAAAAAGAAACTAAAACAGTTACTATAAGTAAAGTTTCTTATTGTTTTTTAGTTTCGTGTGTGTGTGTGTGTGTGTGTGTGTGTGTGTGTGTGTGTGTGTACTTCCGGTGTGGGTACGTGCACCTCTAGTGGCCAGGGGAGGACATCAAGTGTCCTGCCATATCACTGTCTGCCATATTCCTTGGCGACAGGGTCTCTTGTTGAGCACAGGGCTTGCCGTGTCAGGACTCACAGCGACTCACTGGAGATCCTGCCGTCCTGTCCTTCCACAGTGCTGGGGTCACCCGTCCAGGCCAGTGCCCTGCTTTTACACATAGGTGTGGGGATCAAACTCAAGTCCTCCTGCTTGCCTTTGTCCACTAAGCCATCTGTGGTTTTTAAGGGACAGTGTGACAACTGAGAATCAAGCTTTTTAGACATAGCTATGGAGAAATTTAGTCACGGCAAGCCTCTAAGAAATTATCTAATTGATGTGGGAAGTTGGGCCTACAGTGGGTGGAACCATCCCCTTGTGCAAGTGGATAAGGTGGAGAAATACTTGGTTGGTTTCAGCAGGCTGGCAAGCCAGAAACTATGCCCTTCTTTCAGTGTTTCTGTGAATATGGTGTGGTCAGTTCCCCCAGGTCCTATGATTACTCTCCAGCTATGATGAAGTGTAAGTCGATAATAAGCCCTTGTTCAGGCCAAGTATTCAGCAATGGAAACGAGCAATTAAGACATCATCTCTCTACCACTGTGAACAGTGCACATTGTTACCTATACCACACACACACACACACACACACACACACACACACACACACACACACGAGTGGACTACAAACCAAAACAGGGATTATACCTTAGTCTTTTAAATCTTCCATAATTTTTATTCCAGAATTTATTGATAATACTTAGTAAATGTTCATCAAATGGAATTGAAGCTTGCTTTTACAATTTAAACTTTTGACTCATATTTTCTTTTTTGTGATCTTTTTTATTATTACACATTTTGTTTTTGCCTAATCATACAAGCTCAATAGGTACCAACCTCTCTCCCTCTGCCCTTCCCTCCCACGTCATCCCCCATTACACTCGCCCCCCCTTCTCTTCTCTCATCCCCTTCCCTCCCTCCCCCTCTTCTAGTGCCTACCAATTCTTCCCTCTCTTCCATCCCCCAGAACATCCATTTATGTGGGTGCTGAACCTCCCTGTGAGACCTTGGGAAGGCGTGACCTGGCCTGTCACATTGGGCACCCTGACAACATGGATTTTTTACAACCTCTCAAGAGGGGTTGACGTCTGAGAACATTGAACTGTCAAGTGCAGGCTGACACTGAGCAAAGACCGGCTTTCTTGTTTTCAGGACTCAGTGGCATAGCTTGGGGCCCCTTCTTGAGCTCCCCACTAGCGTGGGAACTCTATTATGACTATTTTACCCCTTGCCTCTAAGGATCCTACTGCCTGAAGCCTTCTCCCCTGTGATCCATGCTAGATTTTTTTTTGGGGGGGGGGTTGCTGACATGTCAGCCATTGTATAGGTCAGGCAAATTGACTTATATTTTCTTAAGTTAAAAACCTTGAAAAAGAAAAATAAAAGCCTAATTTTTAAAATACCTAGTGGACTCCAAAATGTTATAGCCCAGCCACATAAAGTACAGACTAAATTTTGCTTTTAATCATACCTGTGGTCCACAGAAATTTTACTGCTCAGTAAGTAGGCTCGGTTTCCTGGATTTCAGATTCCCTGTTCAAAACGTGAAGCTGCATTGAAAGGTATGCCAAAGAAGCTGAGCGCAAGAGCCCATGATTAAATTAGTATTGGATGAGCTTTATTGTCTTCCTGCCTAATACTTCGCCGCTGACGGGTCATCACTCCAAGAGTGAATTTGTGTTATGTGGTTTGGAAGGGCATGGCTTGCCTTTAAGATTTTAGCCACTTTTCCCCAAGACCAATTCCTTTAATTAAAAAGACAAGTGTTGCCTTTCTCTCCCTTTGCATCAGGGTAGATTCTGTATGAAAGGCTTAGGCACAGCAATGTACATGAGATCAACACATGGATTCAGCTGTGTTGAAGCAGAGAGGAAAGGAAGCAAAAGAAGAGTAGCAAGGAAATAGAATGAAAACCTCATCGAAAGCAGACAAACAGAGGACAGATGAACACATATAAGTTGAAGGACGCTCTGCCCCGTAGGACTGTGTTCTTAATGCGGTCGCCCTAAACATCCGTCACACTCTGCTCCCTGTGCACGCTCCGCCGACGAGATCCATACATTGCAAAATTGAATGTGCACTCCCTGGAGACCTTGGGAAGGCGTGGCTCCTGACCTGGCCTGTCACGTTGGGCGCCCTGACAACATGGATTTTTTTACAACCGCTCAAGTGGTGTTGACGTCTGAGAACATTGAACTGTCAACTGCAGGCTGACACTGAGCAGAGACCAGCTTTCTTGCTTTCAGATACAAAGCCAGGCTCTCCACCTTGGCGCTGATGCCACTGTGGGGCAGCTAATTCTTGGTGCATGTGGAAGGTTTGGCAGCCTCCTGGCTTCCTCCCCTAATTGGAGCAATCAGTAGTGTCTCCCCATGTTGCTCCATTCCTGGGGGAAGGCGATGTTGCTCTGCCCCGAAGACCACGGAAATAGAAGGCATGTCAGAGTCAGCCGTTTCAAGAGAAAGGAAGGCGACCTAAAAGTGTACACATGTCTATAAGCTGCTCTGTGCCTCACAGCTTCCAACATCAGCCCTGCGCCAGCTTTGACGCTTATCCAACCTTGGCTTTCTGCAGCCAACAGTGGCAGAAAACACACTGGCAGACACCTTCGTGCCAACACCTCAGATGAAATCACTTCAGCCAAGCCAACTGCAGCCTGGCCTCCCTCCAGGGTATCTGCCATCCAAGAACCGCAGGGCCCCTTGTTATGGACCCTCTTACTGCAGGGCTGCATGATCTCAGAACAGTCCTAGCTCCCAAAAGGAAGCCAGCCCTTTGTACCTGTTCTTGTGTTCTGGGTACAGGTTAAACTAGTTTAAAACTAGATGAACACTTTTACTGTTTTACTGTTTTACCATGTTAAGTCAGACACTGAGAAAATGTCATTTTAGCATCTCCCACACTGTGGGCCTCAAAGACATTCCTTCTTTTGCTGAAGAACACAGACAGCAAATTTTGGGGTTTCTAGAAATATTTTATTAATTTGAGAGAGAGAGGGAAGAGAGATAGAAGGCACACCATGCGTGCCATGATGTGTATGTAAGCACGTGTGTGCACGCATGTGTGTGAGCACATGTATGTGTATCTGAGTGCACACGTGTATGAGTATGCATGTGTCTTCATGTATGGAGTGTGTGTGTGTGTGTGTGTGTGTGTGTGTGTGTGTGTGTGCGTGTGTGTATGCTGTTCACAGAATAACTTTCGCAGGTCACTCCTTCCGTTGTGTGGTCTTCGGAACTAGAATTCAAGTCACCAGGTTTGGAATCATACACCTTTATCCACTGAGCTATCTTACCAGCTCTACGAATAGCAAATCTTATAAAACGTTAAAAAAGAGGGAGGATTAAAAAGTATCTTGATGCAGAGGGTGAAGTTTATTTTCTTATCCCTGTGATCAAAAGCCGGCAAGAATACAGCTCCTTCAGGCATTGACTTTCCAGTTTCTACAGAGCAGGGCGCCAGATCAGAGGCCCTGCAGAACACTCTTCTAGAAACCTCTTTTTCTGCTCTGAGGCTCTGTCCAGATTCCCCACTTGGCATTGGTGGTATAGTAGTGAGCATAGCTGCCTTCCAGACTCCTCACCTTGAAGACCCACTTGCTCTTCTGAATTCAGAAGACTTGAGTTCCCAGACAGGAAGCAAGTACCTTCTGACTGGGCTATGCCAGATGTGCTGTTAAAATCCTGCTCAAGTTCAGGAAGGCTATTGCTTAACTTCTGTGGGCTTAAAAATTGATGGGCAATCCTCAAACTGACATGGCTAAGACGTGCTTTTCTTCCCAAGTCAAATTTCCCAAAGTGATAACTTACAAAGATGAAGTGTTGTTGTTATTGAGTGTTCTTCACTCAATTCCCAGATTTCTCCAAATTCTCTTCTAAAGTCATTTTCTTTATGTAATTTATCAATTGTATTGAAGAAATTCAGCAGCACATTTATGCAGCAGCATTAAACTATCCATTGTGCAGAAGACAAAGTAATAAGTGTCTCACCTCAAAGAAGCTACTTAGCTAAGGTGAGGCTAAGTAACTGGAGAATGATACACTAAGGGTCCAACTTGAACAAAGCCTGGACCATAGGAGACTCCCAGTTAATATTTGTGAATGAATGAATGAACTTTTTCTCAATGCCATGAAAATTGACAGGTAGAGAGACTTGAGATGCTTATACTGACTAGAGAAGGTGAAGAACTCTGCTCACTGAGAGAAGACCAAGCTCCAGCAGGTTTTTGGCAGCACAAGGCCCTGGTCCCTAATGTGATTCCGACCCTCCACTGAAATACCCTTGAGAAGGTTCAGTGCTGCTGAGACAAGTGCACTGTGCTCTGAAGACAGGCCTCTCACCTCCCAGAACAGTTACTCTGCATCGTTGCCAATAAATTCACGACCAAATGGCTTAAGAAAACAGGGGCTTTTATTCTGGTTTGTGGTTGTCCCATTACAGTTACTTGTCCAGCTTGGCAGGCAACTCACACCAATACCAAAGGGGCCGAGGGAGGGACAATCCTCAATTGCCAAAGCAGCACTCTGGCCAAGTATACCAAAGGATGCAAATTTCCTTACCTAATCTCTCCATCTTATCTACCTGCACAAGGACTAGCCACACCCGCCATGGGCTGGGCCTTCCCCACCAACCAGGTAACCTCCTGCAGGCTTGTTCGTAGCTTAACTCAACTACCAATTCTTCACAAATGTGCCCAGAGTTCTGAGCCTTCAACCGCCAACCTATATCTAAGAAGACACCTCCTTAAAGAGATTACTAAACATGGCTTTGCATTGTGATTAATGTGTCTCTCCTTCAACTTGGGATTTTTCTCAAGACCCAAAAGGCATTTTCCAAAGGCAGCCATCATGACAGAATCCTAACATTGGTACCTGCCATGTGGAACCTAGTTAACCAAGTGACATTTCCACTGACTAAACTTTTGCCGGGTTTCACTTGAACCTTGCTTCATACCGGCTCTCCTGCTCGGTCTTTGGCTTGTTCTCGTGATCTGGCTCTTGCTCCATTTCCGTTCAAGGACATGTGTGTGTTCCACATGGTGACAGTATCATCATTGGATATATATGTTCAGACAGGTCAAAAAGTCTGCATTAAATGCATGCAACTTTTTTCAAGTTATCTCAAGAGAACTGTGTGATAGTTAATCCTGGGTGTCACTTGACACACCTGACATTAAGATCAGCTGAGACCACCTGAAGAGCTTATCCCAATCAATTACAATCATTTACAATACAAAGACCAGCCCTACATCTGATTGGAACCTCCCAGTAGTGGACCAGATAAAAGGAACCACAGAACAGAAGACTGGGAAGAAGAGACTCTAGGAATCCATCCACTAACCTACTGGATGTCTGCAATGACTTAGCCTGCCTGCTTTAGCCACCAGCCATGTCACCTCCATTGCGAAACACTGTATCTCCCCTCTGGACCCATAAGATGAATAAATCTCCCTTTGTCCCTTAAGTTATTTAACTTTGGGTGTTCTCTCACAGCAATAGTTAAGAGTAACTGGTACAAACTGCGAATGGATTGATTAGCAATGCAAATACATCCCAAAGTTTTACAGCTGGCTTTTAAACATAATAACTCTTGTTGGGTCTATCTCTGCATAAATCCGAAGCTTTTTATTGCAGTGCTTGTGTTGCTAGTTAGATATAAGCAGGCTTATAATCCATGGGGAATGGAAAAGTCTGCAAAGAGTCATAAAAAGTTGAGGGAATGGACCTTTCCTTACAATCTGTAGTTTATAAAACTAGGAACTGAAACTGGAACATCAGAGAATGGAGCCATGTTTCTGGCCCCAGTTGGAAGTTTGTCATTCTGAACTGCCAGGAAGGTAATTAACAGGTAATTATCTAACTGTGATATGAGATTATTATCTACGCAGAGGTTTTCTGATAAAGAACAAGGACCTATCATGCTCACCTTCTATGTGACTTTGACTAACTGGGATTGTCGCCGGAAAGAACTCTCAGAAAGCCGGAGACAGTAATCTCAGTGCTTCTGGGGTGAGAGAGGAGGAAGAGGAGGGTGCACGGCAGCAGAGGAAAGATAGAACTGACCTCCAAAATGGCATCTGAGAAAGTTCAATGCCGAGATGCAAAGAAAAGAAGTCTTGCTTGAGATTTTACAGCCATCACATAGCAGAACTGGAACTCGAAAGCACTTAGCCAGGTAGGTGACTCAGGATCTGGGAGGCAGAAGCAGGAGGAGCAGAAGTTCAAGTTCATCCTTTGCCACACAGCAAGTTGGTGGCCACCCTAGACAACCAGGGACTCTTGAAACAACCAAAAAGACAAGGAAAAAAAAAAAACCCCACTAAATTCCCACATAAGTGAAAATTGAAATTAGCTGCAGCTGTATCTCTGGGTTCAGTGAAATGTTAAGACCACAGGTGCATGTCCTTTGATCTGTAATTCCACTTCCTATGTCCACACTGCAGAGAAGTTTAGCTTGTGTAAGCAAGAAGACGGGTTTAATGATATTGACATCATTTTGTCAGTACAAACAGGTTCAAAGGGATGATCCCCGTGGCACTTTGTAAAATATATTTTTAAATTTTTAAAATATTTTATTTGACTATGAGAAAGCAGGAAATGGAGAGAAAGAGAGACAGAGAGACAGAGAGATACAGATCATGGCACATGGTAGAAGTCGAAAGACAACCTTTGGAACTCGGTTCTCTCCTTCTCGCACCATGTGGAATTTCCAGAGATTGAACTCAGGTCACTATGTTGGTCACCAGGTGCCTTACCTGCCGAACTATCCGGCCAGCCCCGTGTATTCATTCTTCACGAGTGTAAAGTGGTCAATCAGCCGGAAAAACCTGCGAAGAGTCATAAAAGCACAGAAAAGTCTGTGAACTTACTGGCACATAATTCTGTTTTCATCAGAGATAATCCACTTACAATGAAAATGATAAAGTAACGTGTTCTCAGGAGACTAGAACAAGCAAATCTTTTTCTTCAGTTGCTTCAGCTGCAAAATCCTAATTCAGTCAAGAATGTTGCAATGATCACAAGTTCCATCAGGGGGCAGCATGAGGCCGTCATACAGCACCGACATCGCGTCCAAGCTCTGGAAGGCTTCTCTTTAACCTCCTCGTTTCTAGAGCCCCAGTTCACGCCAAAAATAATGTTTCTGGGAATTGATTTTAAGAATCGCTGCCAGGAATCCCTGGCTCTGACGAACCTCTTCCCGTGATGGGCACGGCTAAGAACCTTGGAGTGAGTGAATGTAAGCCCAGTGCTTTGACCTTGAGCAAGTCTCTTGACATCTACACTGAACACAGAGTGAGACATATCACTCACACCGCTTATCGTGGAAGTAGGTGCTGATTCCCATAGCAACACTACATCTGTGCACAGAAGATTCTTAGATTCCACCAAAACCACAGTCATTTCAAATAGGCTGCTGCGTTACATAAGCACAAGGTCCCCAAGACAGCATGGATGTTACAAGCACAAAGCTAGAGGATAATGGCTACAGTGCGGGTCACTGAAGTCACGTGGTAGCCAAGGAAATCCTAGCCTCAGGTGTTCTAGTTACGCTGCACGGGTTACTGATAAATTCACAACCAAATAGCTTGTAAGGGAACAGGGGGTTTTATTTTGGTTTATGATAGTCCAGTTCCGTTCTTAACCCAGCTTGGCAGCAGTGTCTATACCATTGCCAGAGGCCAAGGGAGCCCTACACCATATCTATACATCCACAGGACTGCTAAGAGAGGGTCAATCCCTACTTGCTAGACCACCGTGTTTGGTCAAGTATAACAGTTCTCTCTATCTTAGTCACCTGCCCAGGAACTAGTAGCACCCACCATGGCCCAGGCCTCCCCACCCATAGACAATCTCCTGCAGGCTTGCCCTGGGCTTAACTCACTTATTAATTTCTCACAATTGTGCCCAGAGCTCAGAGCCTCAGGCATCAAGCTGACACCTGTATCTACTTATAACATCAGGTAAAACCCTCACTCAGCAGCAGAGTCCCTGGCAGGAATGGGAGGGGAGGCGACAAGAAGGTATAGAATGCATGGCTTTAAACTACTATGACTTCTCCCAAGGATGATAAAGCTACCTGTGAGCCTCAAGAACCAGTATCCTATGTATGCACTTAGTGCCAACCACACGAGTACACAGATTCAAACCACACATTTAACAGTCCCTCCTAATGAGTGGAGCAGCTAGGAAGGCTGAGGCAGGAGGACAGCAAATTCAAAGTCAGCCCAGGTTGCACAGTGAGAATTTATTTTTGCTGCTTCCCAAGCTGAGAACTGAATTTAGAACCTTGCGCTTGATCCTTGATCAACAACAACGCTACCACTGGCTAAATCTAAAACCTTGTGATCTTTTCTTAAAACAAGCAGGCCAGTGAGGTGGCTCTATGGTTAAAGGTGCTTCAGGGCAAGCCCTGATGATCTAGGTTCAAGTCCCAGAATCAGTGTAAAGATAGAAGGAGAGGACTGACTCCACAAAGTTGTACTCCAACTTCTATAAATGTGCCATAATATATGCACCCATGCACCTGAGCACATTCACATGCAATAATAATAAAGTTCTTTTTAAAGTGGGGTTGGAAAGATGGCTCAGAGGTTAAGACTTTGCCTCAAAAGCAGAAGGTGCTAGTTCAGATTCCAGGTTCCACATAAAAACACCAGGCAGAAATGATGGCAGCCTGCACTTCTGGCCCTGGTGGGCAGAGCCTGAGGAATCCCAGAGAAGAAGCAAAAAGGAGGTAGAAGCAATTAGGATGATTCCTGAAGTCACCCTTGGTCCTCCACAGGGACACACAGTGCCTTCCGATTCTCTTTCTCTCTCTTTCACACACACTGCGCACACACACACGCGCGCACACACGCACGCGCATGCACATGCACACGCACACAAATAAACAAATATATGTTAAAAAAAGTTTTATGATTATGCAATTTTATGATATGTTGATGGCACCCTGTCAATTGAAGGCTGAGTCATGTGGCACAGCTGTGAAAAATTAGTGGTTAAGAGAAGCCCCAGACAAGCCTGTGGAAGATGGTCGAATAGATATAGGAAGATTTGGCACACAGTGGGTAGGACCATTCCCTGGGCACATGGATAAGATGGAGGAAAAACTAGTTCAATAGTTCGGCATTCTTTAGCATATTTGGACAGGTATGTTGTCTGGCAAGTGAGGTTTCCCTCTCTTGGAAACCCCAGTGGATACAGTGTGGTCAGTTCCCTTGGCTCCTGGTGTTGGTTGAGCTCTCCTGCTAAGTCAGACTAAGAACTGTGACCGATAATCATAAAAAGGAATAAAACCATAAAACTCCCTTGTTCCCCAAAGCTCTCTGGTCATGAATTTATCAACAACATTCAGGCAAACTGCAACCATGATGCGATTGACATTCCAAGGTGATTTAATGGTCTTCGGGGAAATTTCTCTTGTGCCAATCAATGATTTGTCCACTGTTCATGCTACAGGTAGAAACTTTGGGTATTGCTTAGTCACAGCACTGCCAGTGTGCCTGTTGATGTAAAAGGTTCGACCTCAGGAATCCTGCTTCAAGCATGTACCGAAGAACTACTTGCTGTGTGCACTTACTCCGCACTTTCTTCATCTCCAGAATTAATTCTGAAAGCATTTTCAAAATTTGTCATTCAAGGTTTCTTGCTCATAGGAGGAATTTTTTTTTTCTTAAATCAGTCTTAAAATGGGAAATGCTAAAAATAAGATAAATAAAACAACAGGATCAGTAAGGGATCCGTAGGGATCACCTAAGAATTTGTAGGATTGGGGGCTGGAGAGATGACTCAGGGGTTAAAGTCTTTGCCTTGCAAGCAAAAGAACCTAAGCTGAGAAATGCCAGGAACCTGTACTTCTAGCCCTGGAAGACAGAACTTGGAAAGCCCAGAACAAAGCATAAAGGAAGTAGAGCAATCCAGGATGAATCCCAAAGTTACCCTTGAGCCTCCACGGGTATTCACAGTGACCTTTTCTACACACACACATACACATGCATGCCCACACCTATACATGCAACACAGGGGGAAAAAAAGAATTTGCAGGATTGAACCAAAGATGAGTTTTCAAAGGAGGAACCCTAGGTGATAAAAATCTTACAGAGCATTTTATATGAATGTATATTCTGGAAACATGGTGTAACCATCTCATTGTAAAAGAGTTCATCAATTAGGGGAAGAAAGAATGCATAACTCTTAGTCAGAGTTATAACAGGCCCAACCCTTGAGGGAAAATAAAATAGTATGTTCAATTCTGGGCTCATCCAGTCATTCAGTCAATATTTGCACATTCAGAACTGACAGTATCAAATGTACCTATTTGCTTTGAAAATAATTTTGGATCTCTC
Organism: Typhlomys cinereus; assembly: GCA_023101885.1. Taxonomy (NCBI): domain Eukaryota; kingdom Metazoa; phylum Chordata; class Mammalia; order Rodentia; family Platacanthomyidae; genus Typhlomys; species Typhlomys cinereus. The sequence continues at coordinate 6,872,585 of JALPQD010000065.1, read as the reverse complement.
ATTTGATATCTCCTGTTATTTCTTTCACTGTAAGTAAAAATTTCTCATGAGAAACTTGGGTCCTCAGAATTTTTAAGGTTCTCACTAGTGTATGGAGAAACCCAGCACTGGAAATGAGAAGAGTCTTAGGCCTGCACCTGCAGGCCCTGAAGCCCACCAAGAAGCTTTACTTTTGATTTGCCTTTGAAAGCCGACCCTGTCAGAGAAACAAGGAGAGAAGGAAGGAGAAAAAGACAAAATCAAAGGATTCTGTATTCAAAGAAAATTCCAAGATGGTGGTGGTGTGATAGAAAATATCGGGCTGGAGAGGTGGCTCAGGGGTTAAGCCTCTGCCTTGCAGGTGGAAGGTCCTGAGTTCGGATCCCAGATCCCACATATAGATGCCAGGTGGAAGCGGGGGGTGGCCTGCGTTTCTGGTCCTGGTAGGGTGGAGCCTGTGAATCCCAGGGCAGAATAAACAAGGAGGCGGAGGTGGTCCATGGTGGTTCCTGAATTCGCCAGTGGTTCTACACACACACAATTAAATAAATAATTTTAAAAAAATTTTTTAAAAAAGAAAATATTTATGCTGGTCCATAACTAAGCTATTGGGATGAGTGCTGTCAATAGCAGAGAATGCATAGAGAAATAAATTCAACAGACTAGTGGAATTTTTTTCAATCATTTAGCCTCAGATGTGAGACCTAGAATTATAGATACATAATACCAATATATACAGATGACAGGAAAATCGAAGTGAAATTAACAAAGAGGACTAATGGCAGGGTGGAAGAGGGAAAGTTTTAAGGCATAAGGGAAATGCTTAAAGAACATTACATTAACATATGCTTGCCTGTAAGTGGTCTTACATAACCATGTATAGTGTTTTAAAAAGAATAGAATATTTTTAAAAGGGGGCTGGAGCGATGGCTCAGCAGTTAAGAGCACTTACTCTACAATCATAAGGATGGGTGTTCAGATTCTTGCACCCACATAGCAAACCAAGGGTCCCCGCAAACACCTGGAACCCTGGCTCCAATGTGCGTGGAGGCTGGAGGGCTCATGGCCTTGGCCGTGACTCAAGACTCGACTTGTGAAATCAGCAAACAGGCCAAGTGATAGAAGACACAAGCGCCCTCTTCTGGCCTCCAAGTGTGCTTACAGGTCTGCACACCCACACATGCATGTGTGCGTACACTCACCCAAACACATACAAACACAAGCACATGAACGAACGAACGAACGAATGAATATTTAAAACAAATAATAAAGGTCTAAGGAATTTTCAAAATGGAAGCTACTCAGAAAGAATCAATAGCATGCTTGGAAGCAGACCTGACATAGACCCTAGTATATAGCACTAGAGTTAGATTCTGGTGTATGGCTACAGGAAACCAAAGCATCACCCGCAACTCTGCAAGCAATGACCACCCTTTCTCAGAGGTATCTTATTCTCATGCACACTGAATTTTTCAGGCCACATTATACATGTCCAGTACAATCTCTGCCAAGGCGATCTTTGCTCTAATAAAGTAACTATCTTAGTCCATTCATGATGCTGTAGCAGAATACCGGCAGCTGGGTAATTTCCAATGAACCAAAACTTGTTCACTCAGCAATTCTGGAGGCAAGAAAACCTAAGATTAAGTCACCAGAAGGCTTAAGCCCCAGAGATGGTGCCATCGAGATGCTTGATGGACAAGACAGAAGGGCGAGGAAGGAGCTGGAATGTGGCTCTGACCAGCTGATGGGGTACGTGTCTGGCGGCATCACGAGGTCTTAAGTTCAGTCCCCAGCAACTCATAACCTAAATGTAGTAGCTGATGTCTGTAAACCCAGGACTTACTAGTGGAGGCAAGGAGACCAGAAGTTCAAGGTCACCCTCAGCTCCGTACCCAGTTCAAGGTCAGCCCTAGGTTAAATAAGACACTGTCACAGAAAGAAACAAGAGGAAGAAAGCAAAGGAAGAGGAGGAAGAGGCATGAATGGCAGAAGAAAGGACAGGCACAAGTTACCCCAAGTGGGTTCTTTCCTTCCCTTCCAAAAGGCATTATTACACAATTCGCCAAAACAGAAACCTGACTTAATCACTCCCCCAAAATTCCTAACATGAGGTTCACCCTCCTACTTATCCCCAACCCATGCAGGCGTAACCCTAAGCTTGGGTCCAGTCTCCTGCCAATTGTCAATCCATTGATCTGTGCATTGCACCTACCTCAGCCCTCCTCTCCTTGACCTGTGGCTGAACCTTGGTCAGCAAGTCTCTCTGGCCACACCCCAGAAGACAGGCCGGCTCTCCTACCAGTCTCACAGGCATCGGGATTGCCCACAGTGATCTGACCTTTCCAAGAAACTGAAAGCAGGTGACATGTGCTTCACGCACCGGCGCCCCCTTCCCATGGATTCCCTCCCCTTTCAGAACCTTGCTCATCCTTCCACTTCCCCTCCCCTACACTGTAGTATCAGGAAGTCCCTCGCCTCCAAGACCTGCACACACCCCTCTGCTACGGGCAGCCTGTGGGGGAGCTGAAACTGGCATCTCTGGAGGGGTGGTGACTTCCAGCATGCACCAGGTTTTCCTCACGTTCTCAAGACAACTGCCATTGGGTTCAGAAGGCAACCTCACAATATACACTGTTCTCATGCCCATTTCCTCATGCATGCGTAGAAGCCATAAAACAACCAGGTTGGCAAGAATGTAGGTCTTATGTCAGTGGCTTTTGTAGATAAGCCCAGAAATGTTGAGTAGGCGAGGTCAAGAAAATTTTCAGCACTAAAGTTCAACTGGATTCAACGTGTCATAGACCATCAATAGAGAAAGTGTGCAAAGGGAAGCAAGCGTTTGGCAGTACAGTGAGAAGGATCTGAAAGCAGAATGACTACTGTATCAAAGAATGAAGTGAAACAAATTCCATTTACACATATAATTAATTCTCTGTGTGTGTGTGTGTGTGTGTGTGTGTGTGTGTGTGTGTGTGTGTACCAAAGAGCACTTGAGTGTGTGCACCTATACAGGCCCAAGGGTGACATTGGGAGCACTCTGGCTTGCTCTACCTCCTTATTGCTTTGCTCTGGGATTTCCCAGACTCTGCTTCCCAGAACTACAAATACAACCACAGCCATATTTGCCTGGTATTTTTACATGAAACCTGGAAATGCGAAAACAGGTCCTTTTACTTGTCGAGGCAGACTTTAACCCCCTGAGCCATCTTCTCTGTCCCCCACCCCACCCCTGCCTTTTTTTAGATCTGCATGAATCAGGCAACGTCCCATCTACACAAATGAATGATGCTCTGACAAATCAACCTGAAGGGGCTGGAGTCAAATATGGGAAAGGCTGGATGCTACAGAGACAAGACACAGAGCGAACCAGTCATTCAAAGTACCTTTGTGTGTAGGGTCAAAGCAGACAAGGTGTCTGACTGGGTCCCTTTAGACCAGGTGCCTTATATCTCCTTCGTTTGGAAAAACTGATCCGTTCCTAAGTGCTCATTGATGGCATGACAATTGACATGAACAACTCCATGAACAACTTGCTATGGTTCATCCATGTCTGGTGCAGTAACTGAGTCCAGAACAAAGGGCTCCTGTGAATTGCATGCAACAACTGGAGGCAAATACAATTCTCCATCAAGGAAATCCTTAGGACCCAAGCCAGAGAAAAGCAAAAGGAGTTCAGACACAGGAACACTGACCAAAAGAAGAGGCCAGCACAGGAGGACTCAGAGTGGACAGTAGGCAGATGTGATAAGGCGAGGCTTCGAGCCCTGGCTCTGGGTTCAGCCGTGGGACCAAAAGTGTCAGGGCCTGCCCAGGGATAACAGTCTGGGAGGGAGTGAGCAGGGCGTAGCTTAGCACATGGGACCAAAGATGGCGCTGGGAGCTAGTGTCCTAGGCGTAACCCTGATCACATTACAGAGAGCCCTAATTGGCTTATAGGAGCCAACATAGATTTATGTTTAGCCTGACCTATGCAGAGTATGTGCTGTGCTGACCATTAAGGTAATTGGCTGCCTGTTTCACGTGCTCTGGTTCTTTGTCTATATAAGCTGATTTGTTACCCCCAGTAAACGGAGATCTTGCTCTGACAAACTCCCCGTCCGTTGCCGAGTCTCTGGAGGGCTGAGGCAGAGGTGCGGGTGGTCAGGCTTTACTTATGTTCGTCATCACAGCCAGCAGCTGTGTGATTGAGTGAGTGAATGAGTAAGTGAATGAGTCTCGCCTTGACAGACTCCCTGCTGTGTCCGGAGTCCTCTGGATTTGGGTGAGGAGGTGAAGGACCTGCACCACGTTCGCCTTTCTCCACCTTGATGGCCTGGAGTCATCACAGTGTGTGCGTGGGAAAATCAGTCCCGCATAAAAGCAGACATCTTTTCATTTCACTCAAGAGGTGAGACTCTCTAGTTTCCCCACCAGAAACACGAGTCGATTGCAACAGGAGTCTCACTTTCTGTCATCCAACATCATTTAATTAGAACTTCCAATGCTTCGGGATGTGAGAAGCAAAGAATTCATCAACTTGTTTTATGACTTATGAGTAAGCATCTTGGCTCTCTCGTCTCCGAAATATAAAATTGTCACTCAGTTTTTATTGGTGATTTCCCTGGCAACTAATTATTTGCCCATTAGGTGGTAAGACCTGTGTGCCATTTTGGAGCCACTGCTGACCATTGTTGTGTGTCGAAGAGAACACACAACAGGGTTGGAGTGGTAGCCCAGGGTGGGATGATTTCCCAGTATGCAAGAGACTCTTGGTTCAATCCCCTGGGATGCCAGAAGAAAAATGCAAGGAAAAATATATTCAGGGCCATCGAAATGGTTCAGCAGGCTTGGTTTGGTTTTATTCATTTCCAGCCTGTCTACATTTACTATTAGTGCAACTCATGTGTGTCTTTGAACTCTGAACTAACATTTCAATAGATCTATGAAATCTAACAGAGCCATAAAGAGAATGACTATCCAGTCATTGGCGCTGCAGAGGATTCTGGTGGAAACCACTGTGAAAGACAGAGTGGTCAGTTGGGCACAGGCCCACCCCCCCCCAACCCCGTCCCTCCCTCGGAATCTCCTGCCACTCATGCCTCCAGCCAATCATCAGAGGCTTTTGGTGTCCCTATTCCTCACAAGACATGAGCAGGTGCCTTACCTGTTGAACTCTCTCAGCAGGACCTCACCTCCCTTTTTTATTTTCTTAAGATATGGTCTCAATATATTGCCCAAGTTGGTCTCAAATTGCTGGCCTCAAGTGATCCTTTAGCTCAGGCACCTGAACGGTTGACCTGCAGCCATACATCATGTACCTGGTTCATTGGGATATATTTAGTGCACATCTTTTTGTTTGTATATGTTCTCACAAATGGATAATGCTATGCAGATATATTAGTCATTTTAATTCACATTAATCAATACTTAGTTTTCTCTCTTGTGCTTTTACCACTAAGACTTAAGATTTGGAAATCTGTTCATGTTAAGATTTACGGCTATATGGGCAGGCACCTGCTATTTCTCATTTGGCATGATATGAATCTGACAAATTTACACACCCCAAACATGGAACCCTTGATGACTCTTGGCACACTGAATAACAATGAAGAATCCAAAGAGGTTCCTTGGTGCATGTGTCTTTATAAGCCTAGGTAAACACATACATTCACACACAGAGAGAGAGAGAGAGAGAGAGAGAGAGAGAGGAGTATGGCTGAGTCATAGCATTCCCTTTGTTGAAGATTAATTGCTTAATTTTTACTCAGACATAGTCAGCTTTGCCGCTCAACTTGTGATTTTTGAAAACTGGTTTTAGAAATTCCTTCCAGGCCTCTAGGCTACAAGGACACTCTATAATTTCATCTATTAATGTCACAACTTTCACATTTAGGAAGCTAGGACAGGCAAAATTGCCTCCTTCGTTTTGTACAAAGCTTTGGCTCCCCATAGGAGCCGTCTCCTTGTAAGCTGACTTGCACCTCCGGGTCCTCTACAGAGCAGGCAGGTCTAGGAAAGATCCACGAGCAAGGGATGCTCACTTGAGTCTCCCACCATCTTCATCTTCCCAAATCTCCAGCCTCTGTCAATCATTCTGATGGAAACAGAGGTGCTTCGAATAATATTTACATTCTACCTGGAGTCTCTTTTCTCACTGAAAGAAAAAAACCAGGAACGGAAGCAATAAAAATGGGGGATTAAGACAAGCACACCAAGGATTCCCTCCCCCCAACCCCCTCCTTGCTTCACTGCCTGCTTAGTGAACACAAGGCAGGAATAGGAGGTTACCCTGACCCTTTGGTATCTCCTGTCACGATAACCTCAGCCTTCAGTAGAATTGAAGTATGACGGAACTTTAATTTTCCCTGAGCTTGGCAGCTCAGGAGACTGAAGTCTGGGTTTTCTATGACTGCCTGTCATATTTGAAACATAAATCTCCCCCAAAAGCTCATGTTTTAGAGGACTGGTCTCCAGCCAGGGATTGCCAAGGCGACTGGAACTAGATCCTTCCTGGGTTGGTCCATGCAGGCACTTACAGATGAGTGTCCTACCTAGGAGGACTTAAGTCAGTGGGGTGTGCTGTGGAGGACATCTTGTCCCTGGCCTCCTGCCCTCTCCCCATTTTTAGTTGTCATGAGTGAGCAGCTTTCTCTGTCTCCTGCCCCCAATGCTCTGGGCCTTGCCTCAGGCCCAAGGCAACCATGGGCAGAAACCCTTGAAATGGGCAGAAACCCCACAATAAATCTTTCTCCCTTTAAGTTGCTCTGCACAAGAATCTTGCTTGGCACAGCAGAGGAAAAGCTCAGTGACACTCTGGGCTTCAGTTCACCATAGTTATCCATCTGGTGCTTTTCATTGATTACCGATGCTTGATCAGATTCAGAAATCCCATATTTCCAGAACATCCAGAACATTCCAGAAGCATGTGGCAGAAGAAGTAGAGAGAGAAAGAAGAACACTTTCAACAAGCTGTACTCTCCAAAGGTATCCCCCTAGGGACCTATACTATTAATTAGACCCCATTTTCTAATACCCCATCCTTCTGTGAACTCACCTGAGGTTGGTAGCCTTACGATCTCATCACCTTCAAAATATAAAGGCCCCTAAATTAGGTATTTACTATGCGGACCATAATATCCAGCAAGGAAATAGAACTCATCAAAACATTTTCAGGACAAATAAATAAACTGCATAACCAAAGACCAAAGGAGGCCATAGAAACTACATTAAAAGAGATTGCAGAAGCTATTTGTCTAATTTCACTGTGTGGTTCTTGCTTGGCTTAAAGTGACCTAATTACTAAAACCATTCCTGAGTGCTCTACAATACTTTTTCCCCTCTGTGTATAACATGATGCCCTTTTGGAATCCTCCCCACCCTGTGACCTAATAGGGCCAATTAGGTTCTTTCAGAACCTATAGTTATCTGAAGCATTTCATCTTAGAGAGAGGCTCATTAAGCATCAGGAGGTCCCTAAAACTTGCAAGATAGGGAGAAGGGGGAAGGATTCCACAAGGTGAAGAACAGCAGTAAATCACACTGCCGAGGAGAGACATCTGGCTGGCCAGGCAAGCAGTCCAGAAGATGCTGGAAGCAGAGCAGCCCAGCAATCTGGAGTAGATGCACCAATGAACAAGCTATTCAGAGACCTCCAAGTTTATAGCTCAGTACGTTTCACCCAGATGGGGGTGGGCTTTTTGGCGATATAGCTGCCTTTGAACAGTTCACGTTTCTGTAAGTAACCCCAATAGTATAGTGAGTTAGCTAAATAATTGTTAACGACAATTATTAAGCAACATTATTACAGTTTTTTTTTTACTTTCTTCTAGACAGGCTCTCAGGTAGCCCACAGTGGCCTTGAACTTCTGATCCTTCTGCCTGCCTCCACCTCTCAAGTACTGCAATTACAGGTGTGAGCTACCCAACTCATTATCAACGTGCAGCTTGACCCTTGCAAGTGAAAGGAGAGGTGGACATATAAATGATGAGCTTCTCTGTTCTAGCAACTGTGACATTCTAGGAACACAATGTCAAAGAACAGCAAAAGGTCAGGCTGATGTTCCAGAAAGCTAAACTGTTGGATTACTGTTGTCGTTGTTGCTGTTGTTTTGTGTTTTCTGGCATGCGTGCATGTATGTGTGTGTGCACCTGTGTGCAGGTGTGTATACAAGATGGCGTTTGAGTGTGTATACTTGTGGAGGCCCAAGGGTTACAAATGGAAGCATCCTGGATTGCTCTATCTCTTTATTGTTTTCCTCTGGGGTTTCCCAGACTCCACCTTCTAAGGCAGACAGCTGCCATTTCTGCTCCACAGTTTACATGGTATCTGAGCATCTGAACTCAGGTCCTTTGGCTTGTGAGACAAGGACTTTAACCCCTGAGCCATCTCCCAAGCTGTTTTATTTCAGAAGATGGATTGGGCATGCACAGCTGGTGGAGCAAAAATTTTTCAGAATGTTGGGTGGTTCACAGAGAAGCACATTGAAGGCAGAAGTTCTAGGGAAATACTAAGGCAGAGAACTATCCTGGTAAGGAAAATGTCCCTGTTACTGGTGCCACCCACTCAAAGCCACGGCTGTGCCACATGTACTACCTCCCATCCACTGCAGAAACAGTCTACGTCACAATCCCAGACAGACAAATGGGCAAGGCAGGGATCTATCCTCCACCACTTACCCATTTCTAACTCTAGCTGTCCAGTGAATGAATGAAAGATGTTAAGAGAATTCACAGAGAGTTTTCTGTGTTGTGCTTGAAGACACGCGACTCAAGAGCTGGGCAGTCTCCAAATACAGATGTGTTAGCTACATAAAGGCATCAACTTGACAGCAGAAGGGCTGAGTCTTTAACCTCATCTGTGAAGAACTGGTGGTTTAGCAAACTTGAAGAAAGCCTACAGGAGGGCTGGAGAGATGGCTCAGGGGTTAAGACCTGTCTCGCAAGCAGAAGGTCCTGAGTTCAGATCTCAGGTCCCACGTAAAAACCAGGGCAAAAATGGCTGCGGGCCTGCACTTCTGGCTCTGATGGGCGGAGCCTGGGAAATCTCAGCGTGAAGCAAGAAGGAAGTAAAAGCAATCCAGGATGATTCCTGAAGCCATCCTTGGTCCTCCACAAGGACACACAGTGCCCTCTGATACACACACACACACACACACACACACACACACACACACACACTAGATAAATGATAGATAGATAGATAGATAGATAGATAGATAGATAGATAGATAGATAGATAGATAGATGAAAAAAAATTTAAAAGCTTACAAGAGATTGTCTAACTGATGAGGGAAGATCCAGCCCATGGTGAATGGGACCATTCCCTGGGCAAGTAAGTAAGCCAGAGAGGGCTGGTTCAACACTTCAGCAAGCTTCAGCATACTTTGGCAGACTTACAGTATGATGGTAAGTAATTTTGCCCCTCTCTCAGCAATGCCTATGGATATGTTGTGATCAGTTCCCTAGACTCCTGGTTTTGTTATCCCTGCCAGGCTGGACCATGAACTGTAACCAGAATCATAAGCCAGAATAAAACCCCTTTTCCCTTAATGTGTTTGGGTCCTGTATTCATATCAGCAATATAAAGTGGCTGCAACAGTAAGCAAGACATTCAAAGAGTGTTATATAGCCAGGAAACAGGTGAACATCCGGCCAGATGATAGGCACCTGGGAGGCCAAGCAAGACCTTCTACAAAGACTCTGGGTGAGTCTCACGGAGCTCGGGCTGCCGGTAAGCACGAGGGTATTGACCTTCGGTGACCAAGGCTGTGATGGGAATCATCACCCTTGAGGCAAGCAGGCAGGAACAGGCTCAACAAACCCATCTTATCAGTTGAGCGAACACAGGAACCTTGAGTGGTACAACCGCATTTCTAATACAAAGATCACACAAATGTTATGAAGCTGCAGGGAAGAAGATTGGTATCAAACCAAGTCAAAAATTAAAATGACGGCTGGGGAGATGGCTCAGTGATTAAAGCTTTGGCCTCACAAACAAAAAGGGCCTGAGTTTGGATCCCCAGATCCTACGCCAAAAAAAAAAATGGCAGACAGGTGTGACAGCCTGCCTGTAATTCTAGCCCTGAAAGGCAGAGCCTGGGAATCTTTGGAGTAAGCTGGGCAGCCAGACTAGCCCCAAGAGCGTGCTCTGGGTTTAATTAGAGACGTAAGTTCATGAAAATACAGGGGCAGAGCAATTGAGGATGGTTCCTGATATTACTCGAGTCTCCATAGGCGCACACTCAAATGCTCTCGTGTACAGATACCCATATATACACTTATACCCAACCACATGCAAATTTACACACATACACACACACACACACACACACACACACACACACACACACACACATACACATAAGAAAAAGAAACGCACAGATATGACTTGTGTTTCCTCCACACATGACACTGATTAAAAATGTTGCCAGAGTTGTTAGGGTCAGGGCCTGGGACCTGGTGACCGTAAACACACCAGACCCAGTCATTTGTCCTCGATAAGCCAATTGAAGAGATGCAGGAGAGCAAAAAACAGAAAGGTATTTCTGGCCACATTAGAAAGTGGAACAAATTGTTCCAGTGAACCCCTCCCACAAGGCCCACCTTCCAGGTCCTGATGTGAGGTTTTAGGTTTACACAGAAGGCAACTGGGTACACATAAGCTGGCAGTCCTTGCCCTTCTTGCACACCATAAGCTGTGGTCTTGCCCATCTTTGACCCATAATTGTCTTGGCTCTAGTCTGTCTTGAAAAGTGATCAGTACAGGTTGTCAGACTCTGTGACATTTCTTCCTGGGAGAAAAGTTCCTCCTCTAACTGACTCCAACCCCTACCATCTTTGAGGGAGGGTCCAGATTCAAGTCTGATAGCCAAAGGAACTGTCTCAAGGGTCTTTTTAGAATATCTTCATTCTTGTTAGGAAGGTTACAAGCGACATACTAGCCATGAACTCTAATAACCTCATAGATTAGGCAACACTGTCTCAGCAATTTTCCTTCTCCCTCTCTCCTTCCTTCCCTCCCTTCCCTTTCCTCACCTGTAATAGCAAAATAACAACCATTCCTTCCTCACACACTTGGGGTGAGAATCAAGTCACGAATCAGTGATGCAATCACAGAATCTGGCACACAGAAAAGCCCTCGACATGTTCACTTTCAGACGAGTGTCTAAAATCAATGCCACATTGTCCCGTAGAATTAAAAGGGCCTCTTTGTGCATGAAAGGGGAAAGAGACACAAATCAATGTGGAGTGGTGTACTCTGTGAAGACCAACACATAAAATAAGTTCTGAAAGAAAATGTTCCCCAGTGAATGGGCCAAACCAAGCAGTTTCCATGTAAAACATCAGTTTCATTAGCTGCCTTCCTGCTCTCCCAGACTTCATCTTCTTCTCTTACTTTGCCTTTGCAGATCAGTCATCCCCATCCCTGTATGTAGTCGTCATTACAGAGAGCACCCCACACTTCTAGGCTCATCGTTTCCTCCTCCTTCCCGCCAAGGCTCCGGGGCATTGACAGTGCGGCCAGCCATGACCTTGCTTACAGGCCAAGCGGTAAACCGAGCACACCATTTCATCTCCCACTAAGTGCTTCCCAAGCAGTGATTTGCAGATATCACAGCGGTTTCCTTCTCCAGGCCCGAGCACGGCTGTGCATCCCTTCCCTTGTGAGGGGGAGCAAGACTGTCCTGTAGAGCATCAGACACCGCTGACTGGCTGGAGACCGCCTGTTGCCATCTTAGTTGGAAAAGATCACAAACTCCTCAACATTTCCTTTCAAAGTTCCTGCTGAGCCTAAGAGGTGGCTCAGTGGGTAAAGGCGCCCATGTGCAAACCTGAGGATCTGAGTTCGATCCCCAGATCTTCCTACAGTTGTCCTCTGACCTTCGCCCATGAACGACGGCAAATGTCCTGTCTCTTTCTTTCTATCACCCCTCTCTCCCTTTCTCTGAAATAAATATCGAAACAAAACCCTTCTAATCATCCAACCTTTATGTCTTTCAAGACCCCTCCCAACTTTCTTTAAGACCAGATTTGAGTGGATTCAGTTATCATAGTAATCTTTTCTTGGATTTTAAGGTTGTCTCAGACAACATACTTGAGTCAATTTATATGCATACTTTGAGCAACTTTTCATATTCACATCAATTATTGAAAGGCAGACTCATAAAATTTTACATTGAGTCCTGGGGTGTGTGACAAGTTTGTTGACTATGGATAAAGAAAGGAAGCCTGGAGACATTAGTGAATCCATAATGTAAAATGAATAAGATTCTTTCAGATTTCTTTGATTTTTCCTTCTGGCCTTATTCACCCACACATTTAACTGGCTCTCTGAACAAGGAGCAACTTCCCACGTGTCTTCCTTTTTCTTGAACAGAACAGAAAATCAAGAAAGGACATAATTATCTGCACGCACTTTGTCTTGGAGCAAAAACCTCCCACGCCTTGTTTTCATGAAGATTTTACTGAGAAATAGGTTCTCCTGTTTCATCCAGACTCTATAAATAATACATTTGCACCTTCAGAAATCCAAAAGAGGATTTGATTCCATACGTCGGAAACCCCACAGCAAGATGAGCTTTAACACCATATGATCACATTCCTTTAAATCATGCATTCTTCTTTCATGTCAATGTGTGAGGAGGAGGGGGCATTTGAACGTGTGTGTATGTGTGTGTGTGTGTGTAGGTTTATGTGCCTATGCACTTGAAGGCAGAGGTGGATCTTGGCTGTCCCACTCATTCTATCACTCTCCATCCACCTTGTGCCTTTCAGACAAAATCTCTCTGAACCTGGAGCGAGACCTAGAGCAGGCCAGAACCTTCTGTCTCTGACCTCACGCTCCAGTGCTGAGATTACGTGCATGACCACACCTACTTTTTCAAATGTGTCCTGGGGATTTGAACTCAGGCCCTCGAGCTTGAGCAGCAAGTGCTCTTACCCGCTGATACATCTCCCAAGTGTAAACCATTCCTGACAGAATACAGGCAGACCAAGCTTCGCACCAGGAACTTCCAAGATCTGGAGAGGGAGGTGGGAGCACCTCACACTGTCCTTTCCAAGTAGAAAGGAAGACTCTAGAAGTCTGGATACTGTGTAAACAAGCTGCTGTGTGGCACACTAGATAAAGGAGCTTGTCTTGCCTCATGGCCATCTTGTTTCCTCTTTGGCACCAGGAATGATAAGACTACTCAATGTGTGCAACATTGAGTCCTTTATCTTCCAGATCCTGGGGCCAGCTTCAGCAATCCACCTACTCTACCTGAGAAGCTCAGTCTTAGCAGAGGTTACCCCAGAGTAGGGATGAATTGTAGAATAAGTCCATTGTTCCTAGTCTTTCTCTATCTAAGGTGGCTGGAGCCAAACTGAATCCTCGTGTCAGACAAGGCAGAACTCTTGGTCAAGTTCAGAAGCAAATCTGCCTCAAAAGAAAAAATAAAGGGGGAGGGCAGGAGGAGAGCAGAGGGCCTGGGGCCAAAGCCAGGACTGCCTGGGTCACCAACAGGGAACGTTATGTTCCTTCCTTTTCTGAATCCTAGCTTCTAGATATGGAGTTCTCTCTCTCTCTCTCTCTCTCTCTCTCTCTCTCTCTCTCTCTCTCTCTCTCTCTCTCTCTCTCTCATAAATAAACTTTAAAAAATACTTGTTTAGGGTGCTGGAGAGATAGATCAGGGGTTAAACCTCTGCCTCACAAGCTGAAGAACCTGAGTTCAGATTCCAAATCCCATGTAAAAATATCAGGCAGAAATGGTAGAAGTTTGTATGGAAGCAAAAGAAGAGGTAGAGCAATTATGATACACACGCACACACACACAGAGAGATACACATGTGCACACATACACACGACAGGTATGCAGAAAAAAAAGAAAAGACTTCCTTGGAAAAGAACATGAGAAATCTCTTTGGGCAGCAGAAATATTCTACATCCTGGAGTTGGGGAGATAGCTCAGCTGGGAAAGTGCTTACCATACAAGCACAAGGGCCTTAGTTTGACGCACTCCCACACACACACTACATAAAAGAGGCAGGTGTGATAACACCTGCTTGTTATTCCAGTACTGTGGAAGTGGAGATGAATGGATCACCTTACTCAGCAAACTCCAAGCCAACACACACACACACACACACACGAATATGCACCTCCATATGTATAAATACTCTATATCTTGGTTATATATATATATATATATATATATATATATATATATATATATATATAAAGAAGCTGGAGAGATGGTTCAATCAGTAAAGTGCCTACCTTGTAAGCATAAGGGCCTGAGTTCAGATCAGACCCTGCCTCAAAAGATGAGATGGAGTGACAGAGGAAGATACCCCATGTCGACCTCTGACCCTGACCTCTGTCTTCCACATACACACAAATGAACTAGCAAATTCTCTCTCTTTCTCACCTTCTCTCTCCCACACAAAGAGAAAACGAAATTGGAAAGTACGTTATAATTTTATAAAGAGTAAATCTTATGTAATGATAAGATGCTATCATTGCTCACTGAGATGTTGGACATTTTCACCCCGCTGCTTACTCAGATAACCTCATACAAATGAACTGCAGTGACGCTGAAAGATGTTTTTCATGAAGGTTGCTTATTATCCAGAGCTTGGGTTAAATGTGAATATAGGTACTTCTGAGAATATCAAAGAGGACACAAATAAAACAATCCTAAGTTTAGAAAGAGTGAGTCACATTACAATACCAAGTGGCATATGGGCCATTCTGCAGCATCTACACACTTCCTCTAAGTCAGATTCCCTAGGTTTCTGTAGGAAAAGGAAGTTATATTTAAATTTTAGATCGAGAAAAGCAAGTGGCAATAAAAAGAATAATAACTACTTGCACTGGGCATGTTGGCACCTTCCAAATGTTCTTATTTTTGCTCACAAGAGCCCTGCAAGCCAGCATGTTGCTATTTCAAGGATACAAACAATCAGGCTCAGGGTGGACAAGTTACTTGAAGTAAGCTGTATGCCAGGAATTCAGAGCTGTGTGCCTGGCTCCATGGCTTCTGGGTGTAAGTGCCCGCTTACTATTCTAATTCGTCACCATCACATTTGCTTTCATATACAACACTCATTAATAGCAATGGCTAACATTTATTACAGTTTCATCATGGATTAGCCCTCCTCCCTCCCTTCTCCATCCCTCATGAGGGATCAAATCCAGGGCTTCACACATGCTAGGGAAGTGTTACAGTTTGTCTCGATGTCGCTGATAAAGTCACCACCAAACAACTTAGGAGAACAAGGGTATTTTATTCTTGCCTATGATTCTCAGTTACAGTATTGTCATAATTAGACACAGGTGTCAACTTGTGTTCTGGGCATATTTGTAGAGAATTAGTAGTTGAGTTAGCCCAGAGTGAACCTGAAGGAGATTTTCTAGCTGATGGAGCCGACCCAACCTATAAGTGGGTGGGACTAGGTCCTGAACAGGTGAGTAAAATACAGACAGCTGGTTGAGGAAGGTGGCATCTTGTGTATACTTGGCCAGACATGCTGGTCTAAGGATGATTCCTCTCTCAGCCAGTATGTGGTGATGGTGTGGCCAGTTCTCTTGGCCCTCATGTTGGTGCATGCTCTCCCATCAAGCTGGACTACAAACTGTAACTGCACTATCGTAAGAAAATAAACCCCTTGTTCTTTAAGCCATTTGATGGTGATTTATCAGCAATCATGTAGGCAAGCTGCAATAAATATATAACCCAGCTTGGTAGCTAAGGGGCCAAGGAAACTGGCCACATATATCCACAGGGACTGCTAAGAGTGACAAACCTCACTTGCCAGACTGCAAGCACACCGAACTATGTCAAAAGACTGAACCACTTCTACCCAGCGAATGGTCCCACCCACTGTGGGCTGGTCCTCCCATGTCAATTATATACCCTCCTACAGGCTTGCTCAGGACTTGCCTTGACTACCAATACTTCACAAATGTGCCCAGCGTTCAGTCTTCAGTTGTCAAGTTGACACCTGTGATAATTAAGCCTGGGTGTCAACTTGACACACCCGGTATTAACTAAAATAGGCTGAGACCACACCTGGAAGGATCAACTGAGACTGCTTGAAAGGATTATACCCATCCTAGATCCTATCTGAACCTCCAAAGATCTCATAGGATCCTCTCAGTACTGGTCCATATAAAAAGGAGCCACCAAAGAGAAGAGATGTTCCTTCCAGCTGCCCAGTTTCTTTGACTCTTTAGCCTCCAACCCTCCAAGTCGTTGACTAGATTAAAGACTCTAGGAATTCTCCAGCCTTCAGCCATCACCCACTTGACCACCGAACTGAGCAGCTACTGGCAGCCATGGATGGACTACTCAGCTCCTGGCAGCAATTGTTGGACTACCTCAGCCATACTGTAAGCCAACACAATATTCCATATATATTCATTGTGTCGATTCTGCATCTTTAGAGAGCCTAATACAACACTTATATATCTAACTACCACAAGGATCACTGAGTCATGTCCCCATAACCTGAGTTATTAGCTTTTTAATTGTTTAACACAAGGAATAGTTAGCCATGGTCATTTTAAAAATGTTAAGTAGAGGGCTGAAGAAACGGCTCAGTGGTTAAAACCTTTGCCTCACAAGCAAAAGGACTTGCATTCAGATCCCCAGGTAAAAATGTCCAGGTGAAAATGGTGACAGCCTGTCATTCCAGTCCTGGATGACAGAGCCTGAGAATCTCCAAAGCAAAGCAATCTAGGATGATTCCTGATGTCACTCTCGGGCCTCTAGAGGAACACACACTCGAGTGTCCTCATATATTCCCCTGCACAACTTTACATGCAGACACATGTTCACGTGTGACATACACAGACACACACACAAGAAAAAAAATGAAGTAGAGACTCTAAGTCCGGGTGTCTCCAAAGTCACACAAGTGGAAGAGTAGAATAGAGTATGAACATCTTCAAATCTCCTAGTAAAGTTCTGCAATCAGGTTTGTCTTAGCTTCCCTCAGCATAGCCGTTGGGCCTCTCAGTGCCACTAGATGGAAAGACGACAGAAATGTACAAAACTTAACTGGCAAATATGCTATGAGGGTCACAAGGTCAGGCTGTGACCCCAGGATGTTGGACCATCTCTTAAAACGTCCTTCCATTACTTCAGTGGCCCACCCACTTCTGAAGTGGCTTCCAATGGCCCAGTCATACTCTTGGAGAAATTGGAGGAGGTCCTAGGTCAGAGAAAGAAAACAGAGGCCCTTTTCTGAAGTCTCAGCTACTTCTGGTCTGCGTTCGCCTATAACACTGCCCATCTAAGACTCATACTTCCATCCCAAGGTTCTCCAACCCTAGCATGAGGCAGAATCACCTAGAGTAGAGAGATGTCTATCAAGTTTCCCTGTGGAAGCTAACACTTGGGTAGACTAAGGCACAAAGGCCAGCTAGCAAGCAGAAAGTCCGAGTTTGGATCCTGAATCCCATGTAAAAACTCTAGGCAGAAATAGTAGCGGCCTGTACTTCTGATCCTGGAAGATGGAGCCTGGGAAACTCCAAAGCAAAGCAAATAGGAGATAGAGATAATCCAGGGTGATTCCTGAAATCATCCTTGGTTCTCCACATAGATGCATACACAGAGACACACAGACATACATGCAATTAATCAATCAACCAATAATTAAGATAATAGCAAACAACAATTAGAAACCCCTCCAACTCCAAATCTAAGCTATGTGCAACAGAAGTGCATGCATAGAGACAAACCTTGTGATCTCCATGATAGATGGGAATAAATGATCTATACAGGAAGGAGAATAAATGGACCAATCCCAGGTCTCTAGTTCAATTCCATTCCTAGAGAAGCCTTTCTTTCTTCACTCTCTCTGTTTCTGTCACTAGCCATGTGTCACTAGCCAATTCTTTGTCAGAGAGCGGGTGCTCTATGAACTCTGATCCACGTCTGTAAAGTACTACTGGCCAAGAGCCCGGACGTTGAGAACCACCTGCTGTAAGTCCACTAAAACCCCTCCAACCACAAGGGGTACTGAAGGAACGTTTACGGCTGCCCACAAAACAAAGCAAGGACGTTACCATTTCATTTACCTGCCTGGAAATAGCACCACAGGTTAAGCAAAGACTCTGCATCAATAAGTGCAAAACATATTTGCCTACAAAATAAAAACAATGGAAGTAGATACATTTCACTAAAAAGTAAACCCCGACTATGTTCTTTAATCACTCTGGGAAAGCCCACGTACAGTACTATGCCTTATCCGAAGGAATCCCAGCAGACCCGGTAGCAGCTGAGTCTCTGCGGAGCTAATTCAGCTCCAATCATCTCCAGCTCTGGTTCACAGCCAGAGGCACCGATCAATGAGCACTTGCTCAGTCAAGCTTTCCGCCTGCCTCCGCTTGCTTTGCAGAAAGGACAGGCCAGGGTCGATCATGCCGCAGACATACCCCTGTCTGCCTGCTTGGGAGCACACACCACAGTTACAAAGCTAAGCACCACTTCATGGATGGCTCTCTGTGTCTTTCTGGGGTTGTTTTAGAGACACCCTCCACCCCCACCCCTGCCACTTACATCAGTTTGCTGCAAGTTAGCAAATCCTAGCCGCGAAAGAGGTTCAAAAGTTTGGTACTTTAGCTCCTTGTCAGCCTGTAAGTATGAGACCATGATTGTTCATGTTACTTACTTTTGAAGGGTTCAATTTTAGTTGAATCCTAGCAACGCTCTCTCTTATTTCATTCATTCATTCATTTATTCATTCATTTATGGTGCCAGGACTCAAATCCAGAAGGCAGATACTCTACCACTGAGCTATAGCCTCAGCCCCCAGCCACACTTTTATATGGAAGCTACTCAGAATGAAAGTTGGAACCTTTATTAACTCATTTAATTCTAGATTGTCATTTTACCCCATTTCCATAAATCCTCATCGTCAGTTTCTCTGGTAAAGAAAAAAGCTAAGTGCCCCTAGCAGCTGCTGGGTGAGGCAGCCGAGTGGCTCTTTAGCTCTATCGACAGGTGCTCTGTCAGGGTCTTTAGCTCCAACAACGACCCAATCAAGCCAAGTTTAAATCTGCAAGTCCGATCTAAAGTAAATGTCACAACTGTTGAAAAGTGCTGAATTTGAAAAGCAAATACATAAAGTTGAACAGTAAACTTCTCATTCTCAGGGTAAATGACAAGAACTGGAGGAAACGACAGTTGATTGGACAGTGAGAAAAGCAGTTCAGCATCTAGTCACCTAGTCACCATTGGCTGTGCCTGTGGGCCAATGTCATGACACAGAGTCAACCAAAAAGACTGCAAGCGGCTTTTTAAGGAATTGCCGGGAGGGGAGACCAAGAGGCCAGAAAACTCCCCAAAGTGCCAGAGGCCTCCAATGAAGAACAGGTAATGTATGCCAAAAGGGGAGGCTCGCACAGCGCCTGCCCCCTGAAAACTAAGTCCCCTTACTCCAGCCTCTGGTTTCTACCCATCTCTCCCCAACTGAACCTGTTTTTATTTCTCCCTTCATGTTAGAGGAGAATCATCTGTTTTTGTCTCTTCTGGTCTTCTCTCCATGTTTCCTAAACTCATTTCTTCTCATTATATGTCTCCATGTGGCCAGGGATGGGGAAGTGTTTGCAGTTTTATAGTCCTTGACTGGAAACGTTTGTAATTCTTTTTAAAAAAGTGTCAACTATTTTTAAAATATTAATTAATTAATTAATCAATCAATCAATCAATCGTGTATCAGAGAGCACTGTATGTCCCTGTGGAGGACCAAAGGTGACTTTGCGAACCATTCTGGATTGTTTCTATCCTCTTCTTGGGTTTACTCTGGATTTCCCAGGCTCTACCCATCAGAGCCAGAAGCCAGGCTGGCAGCTGTTTCCACCTGGCATTTTTACAAAAGACCTGGGATCCGAACTCAGGACCTTCTGCGTTGAGAGGCAGAGTCTTAACCCCTGAGCCAGAAGTGCAGGCCAGAAGCTGTTTCCACCTGATTTTTTTACACAGGATCTGCTTTGAGAGGCAGAGTCTTAACCCCTGAGCCATCTCTCCAGCCCGTGTTAACTAATTTTTATATTCAAGTCTTGTTTAAAACTTCAAAGTTAGGGGTAGATAGATATCTCACACAAGTATGAGGATCTGTGTTTAAGTTCCCAGACCATGCAAATCAAGGTATGTGTCCTTAAACTCAGGGTTTCTAGAGGAGGTGGGAAGTGAAGATAGGAGAATCCTTGGGAGCTCGAGGTCACCTAGTTTGGGGTACATGGCAGCGAAAGACAAAAGAAACCCTGTTCCTAGCAAGGTGGAAGGCAAAGAGCAACACCCAAGGCTGTCCTTTGACCTCCACATATCCACCCACAAGCATACAAACTCACAGACATGCATGCACACACATTTCTGGTCCTGGTGGGTGGAGCTTGTGAATTCCGGGGCAGAGTAAACAAGGAGGAGGTGGAGGCATCCATGGTGGTTCCCGAATTCATCTGTGGTTCTACACACACACACACACACACACACACACACACACACACACACATGCATACACGCACAATTGAATAAAAAAAAAAGAAGTTTGGAGCACATAAAACCTGCTGACATTGAGCTACAAAATGAATCATTGACAAACTGTCACATCCTTTCAATATGGAGAGAGATACCTGAAGCAGGAAAAAGCATTTTAAAGAAATCAAATATAGAGCACTTTTCAAAGGTAAAGAGAAATTCTGTCCCAAGTATTCGTTTGGCTTCAGCTATTGATCAATCTCCTGTTTGCTCCTTCCTTCATTACTATTGATTTCAAAAATCAGAAGTCCTTCCCTTTTCTCCTTCTGTTTGGCCTTCACCTACCTGCAGGGACTAAAGGATGACAAGGGGTCAGTTCTTCTTATCTGTGCAGCTTCTAAACTTAAAGACAGCTTGAGAGTCAAATATCTCAAAGGGGAAGGCACAAATGCAGACATTTTGCTGGCCAACTGCTTATAAAGACCAAAGGAAAAAAAGCCGTGTCCCAAGATGCTTCACAGCTTCAGAAAGAATCTTTCAAGATCCTATCATAGGTCTAAATCACCTTTTTGTTACTTGGCCGCAGGAGAGGCTTTTTTATTGCTAAGCCCACTCTAGCTCTAGCTCTGTTCTCCTGGGATATGAAATGCCCTTTGTACTTAAAAAGAATGTAAGTTTAGATTTTAGCTAGCATCATCACCGAAGACCTCTGGAAGACAGAATTCCGAGGAGGCCCTCCACAAAATGAGTTGCGCCCAAACAGCCACTACAGCAAAATAGCTCTCGTCCTTGAAGAATGGAAAGCCACACATGGAATAGAGCAGATATTTTTTGTCAAGCATCTCAGCAAAAAGCCCAGATAACCTATTACTCAAAACTGTATCTCAGTTTTCCTTAGCGGAAACAATAATCCGATTCTTTTCTGAGAATCTGTGAGCTTGAAACTAAGTGGGAGGCCAAGCTTTAACCTGGTCTCCATGGTCCACCCACAGTCAATACTTCCTGGGGTAGAGCGTTATTAAATTTTTGATCATTTGTAATCAAAAGTTTTTGCCTCTTAGGACCAAGAGGCCATCACCTTTGATCCATTTCAGACCTGACAAGTCTTAGCCACAGTGGTCTGCTCCAAACCAATGTCTGACGATTAGCACTTCTCCTGCTAAGCTTCCTGTTATGTCCTCAAGAAACCGTCCTTTCCTTTGTTAACAAGAACGGCGTGATCACCACTATCTAAGCCATGGCACAGCGTCTGCCCTTGGTCCATCGGGTTGCTGAAGAGCACCTTCCTGACAGACCAGGACTCTTACTACATACTGGACACCCATCCTCTCTTCTTTGCTTAATCATGGTCCTCTGTTCATGTGCTGTCCCCTTCTGAGATGCCTATTACATTCTTGGCCAGATGTTCACGGGGTGAAATCTAAAGCCCAAAGCAGAAACAATACTGCAGAAGGTAGAAACTCAATAAACACACCCCTACCCTTAAAATGCAGGTAGAGAAGAGAAAGTGGAAAGTTAGTTACCTTTTTAGCTGCATCTAGGAGTCTGAACTTAGGTTTCATTCAGCAAGATGAACACAAAAGTTCAGCGCAACATCACTGATGTGGCATGCAAATAACTCAACCTCCTTTCAAGACTCTTTGTTAATTTAAAAGTTTGAGGAAGATATACTTCTGCTGAATGAAACCTTTCTTTTAACCCCAAAGGAACTGGATGATGGACAATATGCACTTTAATGTATCAATTTAAATTGCTTAGTGCCAGCCACTTTCCTCCTGATCACCATGTCTTTTTGCCTTTAAAAGACTTTAAAATAAATACATTACTATGGAGAAATGTGGAATTGTACTGCGGTTGTTTTTCATTTCACATTGACTGAGAACCTTTGACCATGTAAATTGACCTTTTTGTCCTTAACATATAATCCAGTGGGAAATTTTCCTATTAAATGAAGTTCATTCTCCTCCTGTTTTCTTAATGATATGCTATAGGGAGAAGGAAATGATACTGTGAACTTTCTGTGGATATGAAAGATGCTTTGGCAGTTTACTTTGGCAAGCATAGAGATTTCCAGCCACAACGCAAGGCCTAAGCTAGGAAGGAGGTAGTATCTAATGATACTGGTATAAAAAATTGGTAGTTGAGTTAAGCCCCAAATAAGCCTGTAGGAGATTGTCTGATTGATGGGGAGATCCAGCCTATGGTGGATGGAACCAGTCCCTGGGCAGGTGAATAAGATGGAGGGAACTGGTTGAGAAAGTTGGCATCGTTCTGTATATTTAGCTGGATATTCTGGTCTGGCAGGTAAGGATTATGTCTCTCAGCAGTCCTGTGGATTTGGTGTGGCTAATTCCCTTGGCCCTTGGTATTGGTGTGAACTCTCCTTCCAAACTGAACAAGAAACTATAACCAGACAATTGTAAGACAAAATAAAACCCATCATTTCCTTAAACCTTTGGTCAAGAATTTATCAGCAAGAATGTAGGGTAACTTCTGGGCCTTGGTGAGCTTCATTAAACTTAGAGTTTAAAATAATAGTTTAGCTTAAGAATTATAAGCCTTTTATACTGAAAACTACAAAGCTCTATTAGAAAAAGAAAGACTGAAAGGAAAGACCACTACTGTTCATGAATCAGAGTACCTAATACTGTTAAGATCCTGTGAGGTCCCAAATTTATTTATAGATTCAGTCCATAGGATTATCAACATTGATCAATATCCCATATGCCCTTTGCATTAAAAAGATCACCCCACTGATTTCAAAATTTACATGAAATGCAAAGGATCAAGAACAGCCAGAGTCATCCTAAATGAAAGGTTTAGAAACAGAGAACAAACATTTCCCACCTTCAAAACAACATTGCAAAACTATAATAATCAAAATAGCAGGGCTGGGGAGGTGGCTCAGGGGTTAAGCCTCCGCCTTGCAGGCGGAAGGTCCCGAGTTCGGATCCCAGATCCCACGTATAGACGCCAGGCAGAAGCAGGGCGGCCTGCGCTTCTGGTCCTGCTAGGGCGGAGCCTGTGAATCCCGGGGCAGAAGGAGATGGAGGAGTCCATGGTGGTTCGCGAATTCATCCGTGGTTCTACACAGACACAGACACACGCACACACAGATACACACACACGGCGCGCGCACATACACACGCACATGCACACAGTTGAATAAATAATAATAATAAAAAAAATTTAAAAAAATAGCATAGCATGGCTGTAACCCTAAATTTATGAATCAATGGAATGGAGTGGAATGTTGCAGAAACAATCCCTTACATTTGTGGCCAATTAGTTTTATAAAGATATTAAGAAACTGTGTGTACAAACAGTGCACAAAAATTAACTTAAAATGGATTATATACCTAAATATAAGATATAAAACGCCTAGAAGAAAACAAAAGGAAATTTTAGCAACCTCATGTCAACATATTTTTAGATCTTTTTAGATATAACGCCAAGCACATAAGACACCAAAGTGTGAGGCAGGGAAGGGGAGTGGATTTTATGAAAATTCACCCCTTTGTAGAGTTCAAAGGACACTAAATTGAAAATAGACAACCCGCAAGAAGGGAGACGCTCTTTGCAAATTGGATATTTGATGAGTGACTTGTATCCAGGACTATGTAAGATTCTTAAAACTTCAATAAAAGGACAAAAGATCACATTTTAAAACAGCAAATCATCTGGCTGGACATTTCTTTATGGGTGTGCAGTTTATCGAAAGATAATACAGGAAAGGATGCTCAGAATGGCTGTTCAGTGAGTAAATGTGAATCAAAACAGTCACAAAGACAGACAATAGCAAGTATTAGCTACAGAGTGAAGTAATCAGGGCTTCAGAGAGTCCTGGTGGGCTAGTGGAAATACCATGACCATCCTGGAAAAACAGTGTGGCAAGACCTCGGAAAGCCAAACAGGTTTATTACATAACTCAGAATGTCTAAGAGAAATGGAAACGTGTCCACATAGAACCGGTACATGAATGTGCACATCAGCATTGTTCTGACAGTCCAAAAGTAAAAACAATGTCTGTCATCGATGAACTGAGTAAACACAACCCAGTTTAGCTGAACCCTCGTCCATCCGCAAGGGGAATGAGGCACGTGGAGATCTCGTGCCAAGTGCTGAGATGAAGCAGAGATTGCCCCGAGAGACTCCATCTTACAAGCAGCCTTGGACTGCATTGTGAAGGTGGAGGGTGACAGCATCTGGTGGGTCTGTCAGGGGCACCTTCTGCTGGGTATCATCTGTAGTACACGAGTGAACACATGACTTATTCCTAAAAGCCAAAAGGGTGATACTCAGGACTAACAAGATAACTCAGTGGATAAAGAGCACCTGTGCATAAACTTGGTGACCTGAATTTGATCCCTTTAGCTCATATAGGGTGGAAAGAGAGAACCAACTTCCAAAATTGTCGTTTGACCTCTACTTGCCATGGTATGTACATACCAGATCTCCTCCCCCATTTCTCTCTTTTATAATAAATAAATAGATAGATAAATACATAGACAACTCTATTAGGGTAAATTTAAATTGTTAGGTGCATGTGGGTGTTTTTAAAATTTGTTTATATTTTTGGTGTTGCATATATGAATATAGTGAATTTATAATATTTTCACTCCTTAATCCCATCTCCCCTCCTTCTCCCCTTACAATCCTTCATCTCCCCTGCCAGACTCCCTCTTATTTTCAAATCTTTTCACTTGTGAGACAAGCTGTGTTTCATCTAGTTTGTCTTTGACGACATATGCCTGACATGACTCATGCTCCGGCAAGTACCATGTGGGTGTGCCATGGAGGAAAGCATCTTCTTTTCCTTCCTATCAGCATCAGTCCTCATCAGTCTCTCAGGGAGATGTGGAGTTTCTTGAGATCTTTCCTTTCATGGTGAGATAATTGATATGATAGTCCCTGGGCAGGTATCTGCCATGAATTTCATGTACACTACAATCTTGTCATGTCTAGAAGACAATGTCTTATATAGGAATGATTTAAGATTCTATCAGGCCTTATCAGATACACAAGACAAAAGAAAGGGATGTCACAGTAAAGAGGTGGACCAGAGCACTGCGATGCACAAAGTGCTGTGACGGTGATGGCTTCTGAAGTCTGTGATCTGACCACCCAGCGTGTGCATTAAGGGCTAACTCCAGCTGTCCCGGGGCTTTTGGCCCAATTGGTCCTTGCTGTTGAATGACCTACTCACCCTCTTCTTCCTGTCCATCTGCTGTCCAGTCTAGACCTGGAGCTGCTGCAATGAAAGTTACATAACTGTGAATTGACTGAAAACCACCAAAGTGTACCGAAGTGAATTGTATGACATGATAATTCTGCATCAATCGCAGCACTGCAATTCCTATATCTATATCCACTAGTTCCTATATCTGGGTCCAGTCCTGCCCTTTTGTCTCTGTAATTGGACTCTTACCTGTGACTAGTAGGCCCGACTCACAGCACTAACCTCTCCCTTCATCTTCCTTTAAGTTCATTATCTTATCCGTGCAGAGATTCTTGCCTTTCCATCCCAGTTTTGGCTTCTCAGTTCTCTTTAGCACTCCGTAGTCACCCTGTAGCCAACATAGATACATTGACAGACAGAAGAGAGATAGGTAGGTAGAGAGATAAATAAATAAGCAGATAGATGGCAGAGAGATGATAGATGATTGATAGAAAGAGAGAGAGAGATAGGTAGATAGATAATAGACATATAGACAGATAGATGACAGGTAGATAGGTAGGTAGACAGAAAGATAGAAAAGTAGATGACACACAGATAGATGATAATAAGTGGACAGACAGATTGGCTTACTGTGTGATATGTAACGCATGATCCAAGATTAATACTAGTAATACTTAAGATTAGACAAGAGAACCTGTGTTGTTCTCCTCCTAGGTTACCAATGAAAGCAGGAATATCTACCAGTGAAACCACTGTACACTGTAAATGTATTGCTATCCATAAACTGACATTATAGAAAGTCACAAATATAACCGCCCATGCCTCTGACATAGTGTGCTCATGACAGTGAGGGAAAGAAATTCTCTGCTAACGATCATGTGTGTGAAAAGTCTGAAGTTGACAAATCCACACAAATGAAAAATAGGCAGTGTTTGAGAGTAGGGGTGGGGATGGGTGAAGCAGCTAAGGGACAAGAGTTTCTTTTGGGTGTCAAGAGAGTGTTGTGCAGTTGGACAGCAATGAAAGTTACATAACTGTGAATTGACTGAAAACCACCAAAGTGTACCGAAGTGAATTGTATGACATGTTAATTCTGCATCAATCGCAGCACTGCGTTTAAAACATATGGCAGGTGGGAGAATAATTGCATCCATTTGCAGATTGGAAAGATGGACAATATTGTCATTGTGGTTGGGGTGACGTGGTTTGAATTCACACAGTTGTCATCTGACTTATGTCAGATGAGGAAAGAGGAGTTTTTTAGGTAATTATCACCCCAGCACCAATCGTTATGTAAATTGCAGTTCTTAAGATCAGACACTAGAAGATGGAGCCCGAGCTACTCAGGAAGGATTGCAGGTTTTTTTTCCAACTACCATGGTGCTTCCACCATCTCTTTTTTTTTTTTTTTTTTTAATTTTTTTTATTATTATTATTATTTATTCAACTGTGTGTATGTGCGCGTGCGCGTGTCTGTGTGTGTGTGTATGTGTGTGTCTGTGTATGTGTAGAACCACGGACGAATTCGCGAACCACCATGGACGCCTCCACCTCCTTCTGCCCCGGGATTCACAGGCTCCGCCCTACCAGGACCAGAAGCGCAGGCCGCCCCCGCTTCCGTCTGGCGTCTATACGTGGGATCTGGGATCCGAACTCGGGACCTTCCGCCTGCAAGGCGGAGGCTTAACCCCTGAGCCACCTCTCCAGCCCACTTCCACCATCTCTTGACTGAGACATCTGAATTCTCTCTCCTAACGTTTTTTACTCTGTGTTTGCTCTTTTCATCCCAAATCACAAGCATGACCTTAAAAAATTTGATTTGACAGCAATTAAAATATTATACCTTTATAATAAATGTCAAATTTTCCACAGAAAAATATCACGGTGCTAGAGTCGCTGTGAATTTTCATGGTACCTTAGAATCCATGAAAGCTGTTTGGTGGATGATGAGTGGCAGCTCACTCGACGGGGCTGGAATACGGTGGGCTGGATCCTTTTCTGTCTCATACAGCTGTCATTGCAGCCGGAGTCCGAAACAATCCACTAAGCACAGCAACCATTCAGGGGAGCTGATTGCTAAATAGAAAGCCTTCGAAGAAAGAAGCAGTGAATCCCTTAGCAATAGACAGGCAAAGTAAGTTTCTTCTGGGAAGAGACATGGTTACTTGCCAAATCTTAAAGTAAAACAGATCATTCAAATGTCTGGCCATTCGAGACCTAATGAGCACTCTCTCTCTCTCTCTCTCTCTCTCTTTCTCTCTCTCTCCAAATTAACACCTACTATCAAAACCTGAAGATTGGGTACTGGAGAGCTTCAGGGTTTAAGACTCTGCCTCACAAACAGAAGGTCATGAGTTCAGATCCCAGATCCCACAGAAAAATGCCAGGGGGAAAAGGCAACTGCCTGCACTTCTGGCCCTAGTGGACAAGGGAAGCCTGGGAAATCACAGAGACAAGCAGAAAGAAGGTAGAAGTAATCCAGAATGATTCCCAAAGTCACCCTTGCTCCTCCTCAGAGACACACAGTGTCTTCACACACACACACACACACATGCACAAATAAATAAATAAACATTAAAAAACCTGAAGATTGGACTGGGGAGATGACTCAGGGGTTAAAGCTTTTGCCTCACAAACAAATGGACCTGAGTTTGAATCACTCAATTCCATGTAAAAATGCAGGGCCAATATGGTAGGGCCTGTAATTCTGGCCCTAGAAGGCAGAGCCTGAGAAACCTCAGAGCAAAGCAATAAGTTAGAGCAATCCGGGTTGATTTTTGCTGTCACTCTTGGGCCTCAACATGCACACACACCCAAGGGCTCTCTTGTACACACACACACACACACACACACACACACACACACACACACGCGCGCGCGCGCGCGCACACACGCACGAGCACACACACCATGCAAAAAGAAAAAGTCTGAAGATTCTTATTTTTTTTTTTATCAACTACCATTTTTGGAAAGTCTTTTAAGGAGGTAAGAAAACAGTGATCTGCTCTACTATGCATCCTGAGGAACTTATGTATATTACGTATATGTATGTATATATGTTATATGGGTTATATATATATGTTGAAAACCAGCATATATTACATAATATGTTTAATATATGATTTATGTATATAATTTGTATATAATACATGTATGTAATCTCGAACTCTCTAAACAGTAATGGACAGTGTGGTTCTTTCCTTCCACCGTGTGAGAATCAAATCCAGGTCACCAGGCTTCGAACGCAGGCACCTTTACCCACTGAGCCATCTTGCCAGTCTGGTTTTAACATTTTGCGTCGTCACATGAGTATTTTAATATTGTCAGCTCTACATACGAAATTCTAAGTCAGCGAAGAAATGTTCTATTCCATATCTCTAGTCCCAGCACTTCAGCAATAGATCCTTTCAAGCGAGCCAAGCACTGAGCGATGAACGGGCAGCATGAGAAGTTAGAGGTGGTGCTTAACCCCAGGTTTAAGGTAAAACATATGCAGAACACGCATGGCAAAAAGATGCTTTCCTGAGAAAGAAAAACATATTTTCCCGCTCTACAGCCATGCAATCCTTGACATTTCCAGCAAATTAACCAAATGCTTTCAACAGGAGGGAGAAACAGTCTTTGCTTTTCTACCCTAATGTTCCATCATGAAGATTATAATATTCACTATATTCCATCAAAGAACCTCATGCATAGCTAATGACAACTGATCTGTCTAGAATAAATGAATGACACCTGTTGGTACTGCATACCTGTGCTCCCAGCACGTGGGTGGTGGATGCAGGAGAGGATCAGGAGTTCAAGGCCAGCCTTGGCTACATTGAGATCCTGTCTCAAAAATAAATAAAAAGAACAACAAATAATAATAATAATAAAAGAAATGAAACAATAATATTAATAAAAGAAATGAGTATTCCATAATAGAACTATTGCTCCTCAACACAAACAATGTTTTATGACATCAGAAATAACAGCTTGGCAGAATTTTCCACATCATTGGGTAAGATGAAGACCCCACACAGAAAGGTAGCATTTATCTGGTGATAGCACATGTACAATGCAGGTGATTTCAGATTGTCTGGAAGACTGGGGGGGGGGGGACACCAGCTACAGTATAAAGCATCGAGAATGGATATAGGCCAATGGGGAAATGACAGAAAGTTAGAATGCATCAGAGCAGCACCATAAATCAAAGACGAAGTTAGCTGGCTACAACAGAGGTGTGTAACTCATGGACAACTGTGGCCGTGGAATGTGTAATCTTCCTGAGCCTAGGACAACTGCTCTAATGACCTGCAGTACGAGGAAGCATTCTTTTCCACGACAGTGTCACTGTGCCGTTGAGAAACAAATGTAGCCAGAGCTAGCACGATGACTCAGTGGGTGAAGGTACCTGCCCAAAACACAGCAAACTAGAGACCAGAGCTCCAATTTCAGAGCCTCATGGTCCTCTGCCTTCCACAGGCACAAACACCCTGGCTGGAGCACATTCTCAGATATTCTCTCTCCCTCCTCCTCTTCTTCCTCCTCCTTCTCCTCCTCCTCCTCCTCCTCCTCCTTTCCCCCTCCTCCTCCTTCTTCTTCTCTCTGTGTCTATCCTCTTCCTCCTCCTCTTCCTTCTTCCTTTTTCTCTCTTCCCCCCTTCCCCCTCCCCCCTCTCTCTCAATAAAATATTAGAAAAGAAAAAAAATGAAGGAGTTAATAGCTAAGGTCCAAAGAAGAAAGAAAAGCCAACATGCACATTGTGAAGGCAAACCCTAAAGAACCCAAAGACATGACTCCAAATTCTGTTCTTGATTTCGAATATTCACTTCTGGTACTGGTCTTCTCCTCTTTTGTTTTCTGATGCAAGAGGAATAAAAGAGGGTAGAGCCGATGACCAGAGGGAGGTGACCCCGATACAGGTAAGTGGAGATTGGTTTTCTCTAGATTTTGTTCTCGTCCACGGTCTTCTACATCTCACCTCCACAGACGTGATGACTCAAAAATGGACATTGTGAACAAAGACCATTTTGTGAAACTAGCCTTGTTGACCGCCCTGGAGTGTCTTTATTCTGATGGAGAAAGTTTTTCAAAGGCAAGAATCCTGCTGTTATAACAGACCTCTTACATTTGCTAATGGTTGGTGGGGAGACCCGTCAGTCTCTAAACAGAAGGTTTCTTTTCCAGTGGTCTAAACATACTTCTGCTTCTCACTATCAAAATGGTATTTAGTTTAAATTTAAGTTCTAGAATCTTCAAGGGTTAGGGTTTTCTACAGTGAAAGACTGACTTCTCAGCCTAAACACATGCATATCCATGAAATTGGAAGCGATGTATTGTAGTAATACCACTTATGTGTAGTCTTGTAAGAACTCAAAGGCAATAAACAGTACTTCAGGAATGGTATTTCATTTAACCTGCAGATGAACCCTATGAAATCGACATGTATTCTACTCCATAATCATGAAGATGAAGTACAGAGATGCAGACTATAAAGTTGGTTATCAGAAAGAGCAAGAACTTGGGCTGGGGGATGGCCTTTGCCTCACAAGCAAAAGGACCTGAATTCAGATCACAGTTCCCATGCAAAAAATGTTAGGCATATGGTAATGTTCTGTAATTCTGGTCCTGGATTGTGGGGGTCTAGAAAAAAACAGAGCAAAGCAATAAGGTGGAAGAGAAATCCAGGATGATTCCTTTGGGCCTCCCACTCGAAAATAAATAAAATATTAAAACATAAAAATAAAGCATATATGTGTTCACCTACACTTGGAACAGTTTAATCCAGATTAAAACACCCTTCCGTTTCCAACTGTATATCAAATAGAATTTTTTTCACTAATTTTATCCTTATATTTTGATGGGTGACGCAGTGTGCATATTCTCTGCCTTTGACATTGTGATGACCTGTATTTTGAGACATCACTATGTCCATTTAGTAATCCACATATATACATACAGATGTTCCTGTAAGTCCTATAGAATGCTGTTGGTCTCAGGACATTCCTGCCAGCTATGTGGGTTTCTCCCAACCTCCATGAAAAGTAGTGGAGACGCCTCTCCTATCCATTTTACAAACTCTTGGCAGGAGGACTCATTTCTGTATTTCCAAGAATGCTCAATCCATTGGGAGGTGGTATGACAACCTAGTGGGAGTACTAGAGAGCCCCTGAGATTTAGGAACTAGTACGAATAGTGTGGTTCACACTATGAATGGTGATCCTAGCCGCCTCTCTTCTCTGGGTTTCTATTTCCTCGTCTGGAGTCAAGGGTGATATCCGCCCCACCAGCTTTACAAGGCATGTAGTGAGTCGCCAAGAGACAAGAAAGGTGAGTAACATAAAGTGATTAAGAAATAAAAATACTTGGTGAGGTGCTGGTATACACAGGAGATGAAGGAGAAGCCAGCCCCGTAAAGCAGTCAGCTCGGGCCGGTGTTCTATTGGCTCAGATCCCTGTCCCCAACCACCTTCAGCTCTCTCTGGGGACACCCTGCCTCTGCATGGAGACACCACGGTCCAATAGCGAAAGGCTCCCTCTCCCCGGTACCCGCAGCTCCCACGCTGCCCAAGTGTGTGGTGAGAAGGAGCAGAGACCAACCAGCAGCTCAAATTCGCTTTTCAACACAGTGGGCCGCGCGCGGCCAGTCAATGCTTCCTCCTCCTCCTCCTCTCCCTCCTCCTTCTCTTCCTCCTCTCCCGCAGCCGAGGCCAAGAGGCAGATGCTGCTCAAATGTTCATCCATCAAGAGGCTCCCCCTCCCATCCCACACCGTCCCCAGACGCCCCTGGACCATCTCGGTCGCGGAGAAGCAGGCTAGGGAGTCTCCCGCCCGGCTGCGCCCTGCGCGGACAGCCGCGGGGTCAAATGCTAGCGCAGCCCGCGGTCGGGCAGAGATCGATAGAGTGAGTCCTGGATGCGGATTTCCAGGGAAGATGCTCGGCGCAAGGCACGCAGTCCCGGGAGCCGGGCTGCCAGGCTCTGCTCCACCCCGCCGCCGCCCTCTCTCGCAGTTTGCCCTCCTGCCTGCCGCAGTGGTGCCCACACGAATTCTCTGCACTTGTGAGTGAGCGCACAGAAGTTCCGCAGGCTCGATCTTAGGGAACCCCCCAACATACACACACCGTCCCCCCACAACATACACGCACCGTGTCCCCCCGCCCCCGGACGGTGCGGGCACGTTTTTCAACCGTGAACCTCCTCCTAGCCACCTGGGGAAAGGTGGAGCGCGCGGTTGGAATGGGGGAGTGTGGGGGAGTGTGTGTGTGTGTGTGTGTGTGTCGGGGAGGGGGGGTACTTTGCAGATTCCCAGGCAGCAGAATTAGCCTTCCGCGCTGAAGGGGTCCTCAGTCCCAGGTGTCTGCCTGCCCACCTGGCTGCCCGCCTGGCTGCCACACAGCTAGCGGGCTGCCAGCTGGGCCGATAGATCGCCGGCCCCGAGCCCCAGGCGCACTTTGCTGCCTGATGCTGAGTTTCAGATCGCGCGCGGCCCCGCTCGGCGCACGCCCGGCCTTCGTCGCCCGCTGGCCGGATGCTGGACACCTTTGCCCAGAGCGGTGCTTAAAGCCCCAGATCGCTCACCTAGGCACCTCTTGTTTATCTACCTCCTCCTCCTCCTTTTCTTCTTCCTTCTCCTCTTCCTCTTCCTCCTCCACTCCACCCCCCCCCCCCCATCAGCACCACCGCCACTAGCCGGGGCTCCCAGCCGGAGCGAGGGGGGAGGGGAGGGCGCCTCCTCTCCCTCCTCCCCAGCCGTCTCTGCCGCGGCTCGGGGTTTACTGCAGCAGCCGGAGGTGACGGCGACGCCTGGCTCCTCGCTCTTGCTCTCGGAGCCCCAGCTTTCTCCCCCCCCCCCCCGCCATCCTCCATCGGGAAAGCTCCCCCACTTCTCGAGAAGCTTGTCTGGGGAGAAGTGCGAAGGAGCCACGGAAAGGCGAGTTTTAGAATGCATTCCTCCGAGCACAACCAGGTCTCGCAGGACAGCGAGGCAGCGCGTGGGAAGTTGGGACCGTAAAGCCGGGGGGCAAGCGGGGGGCGGGGCGAGAGTGGTACAGCCGGCTGTCTCGGCTGGAAGGAGCCGCTGTGAGCCGTGCGGTCAGACACAAGTTTGCGTAAGAGTGTTTTCCTTTTGTCAATTATTAATCACCGGAATCAGTTTGGCAGAATTGGAGTTTTAGCAATAGTGCGGAGGGCGGGGCCCGAACCCCTAAACTCCGGGAGCCTCCGCGGCGCTCCGCGCAGTGAGAAGCTCGCAGCTGCTGGGGAGGAGCCGGAGCATCCAAGTGCACCTGAAGCCGAGGTAAGCATCTTCCAAAATACCCATGTCCCAATACAATTCCCGTCTTTCCGCGGAGAGGGGTGACTGCCGAACTTCAATGGACTGTATCAGTTCATTATTTAACTGCATGACAACTTGAAGAATTAGAATGAGTTTTTCCATTTATCTTCTATGTTGGGAACTAAGATGTTTCACGCGACAGAAGCTAAACTCTACCACTGAAACTTTCCTAGGCCACAGGAAGCTATTTTCTTATGCTTAGCCTTATGTGGTGCACAATAACTACTCAGGGAAATCTCTCTGGGGGTGCACATAGTTTCCTGAAGCAGTAATGCTCGTGGGGTTTGGTACTCAGTATTTGTCTACAAGCGACTTCATACAGTGACAGACCAAGTCAGGTGCCAATGCGGTGAAGTTTTTAATGTTTTTCAACATTTTTTTCATGATCCCATAGAATGAGGAGGAGAGTCAGAATGAACAGAGAGGTTTGCTTGTGATTCTGGATGTTTCCAGTACATTCAACTGGTTATTGCACATCAGCCCAGTCCACGCTTAAAGAATACAAATGAGTGTTAAATCTAAAATTTGTCCCCCCAAAAGTTCAAAGAAATACATCAGGGAAATTGGAATGGTTGGTTTTTGAAAGACTCTGGTACAATATAAGTTGTTTAGGATAAAAAAAATTACGAAGTCATTTTTGCTAGAGAACTTTTAAAGTTCATGCATTAATAAACTGGATTTCCACATGCGAATTGTTAAATTGTTACTATGCTTCTTAGCTACCATTTCAGTGACTTTCAGTGCTAAAATGACTGTGTATTAATATATATACCACTAGGTCAGCAACAAGAAACTTTTGTATGAAATGCACTAACTCATTTTTCATTTATTTAGTGGCAATATATTAAGAATGGTTTGCTAAGCTAAACATATGGCCATTTTAGAATTAAT
Organism: Typhlomys cinereus; assembly: GCA_023101885.1. Taxonomy (NCBI): domain Eukaryota; kingdom Metazoa; phylum Chordata; class Mammalia; order Rodentia; family Platacanthomyidae; genus Typhlomys; species Typhlomys cinereus. Next base: position 6,837,770 of record JALPQD010000065.1, on the reverse strand, counting down.
TTGGGTATTAAGTGGAAAGTGAACCAGACTTCAACTTACTGGTTTTCTTAAACTACCGTTTATAGATTTGTAGTTTTTTAAGATAAAAATTGCCTCTCATAATTCTAAAGCCAAGTTTATCTATGAAAAGATATAAACTATTTTACCACAAAGTATACCAAAAATTCTTTAGTTAAAAAAAATAAAAAAATCCACACAACGTGGCCTGATAGTTCGTGCCTGTAGTCCCAGCACTTAGAAGCCTGAGGGTAGCAGATCTCGGTGAGTTCAAGGACAGCCTAGACTACATACTGAATCCTAAGACAGTTGGGCCACGAAGTGAGAGACCTTGTCTCAAAAGAATACATTCATCCAAAAAGGCTTCACGGCGATGGTTCAGTGGGTAAAGAGCCCCCTGTGCAAGCAGGAGACCTGTGCTCAGATCTCCAGCGCAGCATCACACACTTGTAATCCCAGCAGAGATGGAAGCCTGCAGAGCCCAGCCAGCCAGCCTATCGAATGAGCTCCAAGTTCAGTAAAAGACCCGATCTCAAAAGCTAAGGTAGAGAGATCAATAAAGGACCCCCCAGTGCTGACCCCTGGACTCCACTCACACATGCACGGGCAAGTGTACTCACATGCCCATGTGCACACACACCTGTATTACACACACACACCAACACACACACACAAACACACACACACACAAGGCAGATCATCCAGATAGATTCACCTTCTACAATAACAGTGAGAAGCTCTGAGAACCAACCTTTATAAAACAATAATCAGTACACAATATCTCTGGATACAGTAAATAGAAAAAAAATATTTATTCAAGACTATCTGCGGCACTCTAAGAAGGAGTAGCAGGCGTGTATAGCATCTGAGCACAACCTATCTCCCCACCCTTCTCTGGCTGGGTGTGATGCGACTCCACCCTGGCCCCTGGTGATTTGTTCTGGGCAGATATGCAGAGCTCCCTGTCAGCCAAGAACCCAGCCCAAAACTATAGCATGAATTCCAGGGAGAAGAGGGCCAGAGTGTTTCTCATTCCTTCACACAAGCTCTATTTCAGGCAAAGTCAAGTCTGTCTTGCCCCCCCCCACACACACACATTTAAGGCAAAAGATGAAGAACTTAATTACAAAAAACCTATTAATATGGGCAAAGGATTTGAAAGGATATTTTTCCAAAGAGGCTGAACCAATAAATGTATGAAAAGGTGCTTGCTACCATTGTTGCAAAAACAAAAATCAAAATCATAATGAGGTACACCTCACACCAACCACAATAATTAGCAATAAAAACCAATAAATGTATGAAAAGATGCCTGTTACCATTGGTTGTTACAAAAATGAAAATCAAAATCATAATGAGGCACATCTCACATCAACCACAATAATGAGCAATAAAAGAAACTATATTACTAACAGATCAGCCCTGCCCAAATAAAGGACTTGGGAGAGGAAGTAGAATAGTCATGGTTGGGGGCATAACTCAGTGGCAGAGTGCCTGCCTGGCATGCGTAGTGCCCTGGATTTAATGCCAGTGCAACAGGGAAGAGGAGGAAAAGGAGGAAGAAAATGAGAGAGAAAAGAAGAGAGGACAGAGAGAGGAAGTAGAACCATCATATATTGTTAGTGAGACTGTAAAAGGGCAGAGTGGGTAAAAGTTTGATAATGCCTCAAAAATTGTACCTGAAGGTGACAGTTACTCTAACAATTCCACTCTTAAGCTTATATATTCAGGAAAGTTGTAACGCAATGCCCATGCAAGATTGGGCACACAAATCTTCATATTAGTATGATTCACAATAGAACAAAACCCCAAAACAACCTTGGTATTAAAATTTTAGTATAGTATACATGTAATACCGTAGAATATCATTCAGCCATCAAAGGGATACAAAATGGAAGAGCACACAGATGTAAACACTCACATATCATGTCTCAAACCAGCAACTCTGTAGAGGCAGAAAGTAGGTCAGTTGTTGCTACAGGGAGGTGGGTAGGAGATAGGCTTGGGGCAAAAGGGGAGTGATTTGGATACAGAGTGTCTTTGTGGGATAAAATGAATAGTCTAAAGTTGATTGTGGGCACTGTGAATGCTACATCACTAAAAACATTGAATTGCATACTTAAGTTTGGTCAGCTGTATGGTGCGCACTATATCTCAATAAAGTGGTTTAACTTAAAAAAAAATCATCCAGTGTAGGCAGGTATGGTGGTACTTAACTGTAAGTCCAGCACGTGGTAGGCAGACACAGGAAATTGCAGGTTTGAGGTTAGCCTGTCTTAAAATGCAAAGGGCTAAGAATGTGGCTTCATGGCAGAACACTTGCTTGGTATATGCAAAGGTCCATTTTCAATCCCTGGGTTCTCACTGGAAAAAAATTATCCAAAGTATCGAAAGAAACATGAATCCATAATTCCGGACTTCAAGAATCCCCATGTACTACTGAATCAATAGTTTATATCAAGACTTCTCCCCCACTAAAGATTGTATTTAAATACATGAAGTAAGAGAGGCATGGATATAACACAGCCTCATGCAAATGCTCACATACCTGCCTAAGCGCTTCTACATAGAAATAAACCAGACATCATTAATACAGTGTTTTAGGGCATTTGCTCTCAGTGATACATGTGCTTGAGCCCACCCATTCATTATATTAATCTCAAACCTGTGGGGCCAGTTATTCGTCTTGCCTGTAGGAAAGACCCTTATCATCCCCTGGGATCAATTGTTGACTTTGCCAGGTCACACATGGGATGAGGGAAGATGGGACATGAATCCCAGTGGAAGGTGGATTTCTCTGGTGTGCAGATTAGCCGGCTGTTACTTACCCTAGATTGACTCTGGAAGCCAGAGAAACCTGTGTTGCCGTCCCTAGAGCACTCTGTCTTGTCCTTGCTGGAAAGCATCTGCTGAGATTGTGACAACCTCAAATGCAAGAGGCGTCTAAATAATTGATTCATTGTTCTCCTGGCTCTCCTCTTTTGTGTTTTGAGTTCCCACAAGCTTCCTACTGCTCTCATAAGAATCATGGAACAGGATGGCTACACTGCTTCTACTCAGAATTAGTACAAAATTAGTGTATTCTGGAGTCGTGGGGTGAAAATAATTAGGACATGTTGCTGGCTGGGGAAAACGCTCAGGGGTGAAAGCCTTTGCCTCACAAGCAAAAGTACCTGAGTTTAGATTCCCAGATCCCATGTAAAAATGGCAGCAGCCTCTAATTCTGGCCCTGGAAGGCAGAGCCCGAGAAACCCCAGAGCAAAAACAATGAGAAAGTAGAGGACGGTTCCTGATGTCAACCTTGGGACTCCACAGGAACACACACTCAAGTGCCCTATGGTACAGACACACACACACACACACACACACACACACACACACACACATGCTCCCAGGACACTGTGGAACGCACGGAGCCAAATGATACCATTAGCCCTTAGCTTTGAGACGTAAAGTGCCTTCCCCCGGCTTCCTTTCTTATTGATGGAGAAAGGCTTCATTCAGCCTTTGACCATCCCATTCCTTGTCATCTTTTATCCAATTGAAAGATTTAAACGATTTTATTTTGTTTGCATGTGTGGTATGTGTGCGTGGAAGTATGTGGAAGTGTGTGTGTATGGAGGTGTATGTGTGGGTGTGCATGTAAGTATGTGGAAGTGTGTGTGGATGTATGTAGGGGTGTGTGTAAGGGGTGTGTGTATATAGGTCTGTGTGTGTAGTGTGTTTGTGTGTGTGTGTGTGTGTGTGTGCATGTGCATGAGGAGGTCAGAGGATAGCCTCAGTCTTAGGTGTCACTCTCAGTTCCAGGGGTCTTCCTGAGACCACTTTCCCAGCTCTAGGATAACAAATGTGCAGAGCGACATATGATTCTTTTAAGTGGGATCAAATTTAGATCCTCATGCTTGTAAGAGAAACAACCAGCCGAGCTTCCTCCCCAGCCACTATGCAGAATACGTTAATGCAAAAAATTTGTCCATCAATTAAATACATGTAGAGAAAGCTGATCTTTTCTTTTTGGGGAAGGGAGGTAATAAGACAGTATTATCATCTATATAGCCCAGGCTGGTCTCAAAACCATAATCCTCCTTGCCTCAACCTACTAAATGCTAGGATAGCTATGAACTACCATGCTTGGTCTAGTTATTACCTAATAATGTTGCTTCTATGCGGTATTAATAACACTTCTTCAACAGACATTTATTGCACGTTTACATTGTAGCAAGACACACTTAAGCCCCGGATAAATAAGGAACGCACAACAAAAACTCCTGCTTTCAAGTAGTTTAAATTGCATTAGGAATATCAGACATTAGTAGCAAAAAAAAAAAAAAAAAAAAAAAAAAAAAAGTGAATGTGTAACACGAGATACAGAACTCTGGAGAAAAAATAAAACAGAGAAAAGAATGAGGTGCACCTTGACATTTGTGGGTTTGGCTATGTCGATGCTTGTCTGCATGTTGCTGATAAACTCACACCAAACTACTCATGGGAACAGGTTTCATTCCTGCTTACAATTATCAGTAACTGTTCACAGTCCAGCTTGGCAGAGTTCCTACCAACATCAGGAAGCTAAGAAATGAAACCTACCATATCACAGGACTTGCTGAGAGAGAGGCAAATTTCACTTGTAAGTCTGCCAAAGTATGCCAGACTAGCCACCCAACCCTGGCTTCCTTCTCTACCTGCCCAGGGAATGGTTTCACACACTATGTGCTGGGTCTTCTCACCTCCATAAGAGAATCCCCAACAGGCTCGTTCAGGGCTTAACTGTCAATTCTTCACAGATGTGCAGGGAGTTCCGTCAAGATGATACCTGTATCTGGCTAGCATGGGCCATGATATAATGGTCATGCACAGCTGTCCATGTGACTCTGAGAGAAGCTGTCCGGGTCTCTAGCTTCGACCACTGTCTCTTCCCTGGTGAACTTTGTTCCCCCTTCACATTAGCTTCATCCACCTGCAGTATTCGACTACCTCAATATTCCATTGATTCTTCAAGGAAAGATTATTCCCCAATATATTCAAGGCAAGTACCAGGAAGCTGTATCCAAACATCTGCTATAGAATTAGAAGTAAAAGAAAACAGTGTCTCTAGAGAATAAGAACTCGCACATGGGGTGACTGTCAGCCTGGGCTTCTTGCTTTCCATGCAGTCTTTTCCTCTAGCTTTTTCCACGGACCCTTGTGGTTTCCAAGGGATTGTGTTTATATAATTAAGATCTGCCCCCTACCTCCAAAGTCAGTGCCTCTTGGCGAGTAGGATGGGAGAGAATTGAGGGGCTGTCCTGGAAAGATAAAAAGAGGGAGCGCTTTTTAGAACTACAGAAGCTGAGCGGAGCATCCAGTCTTACAGATCAATGCGTAGGCATTCAGGGAAGGGGGAAAAGTGTGTCACCCCCACTGTCTCAGAATTTCTACATTTAAAATGTACCCGAGGAGGTCTTTTCTAATAATATACAATGGGTGTAGTGACTTTAATGGAATGAAGCTTTTAAATACAGCTTCAGAGGAGCAGGAACACTGGATTTTGGAGAGGGGAACATGTATTTTAAACTTAAAAGAGAAGTGTTTAAGGATGTCAAGAGTTGAAATAAGTCTTAGGACCCCTATGACAATGGAGCATTGGGATGCCAGTTCATTTATTCAGCAGACCTTAATTAAGCAGCTACTGAGGGAAAGACAAGACCAGAGGAAACTTTGCTTCAGATTTCTCTGGTTCTAGATGGTAAATAATACAGGTTTGGGGTGCGGTGCTGGAAATTGAACCCAGAGCTTCAGTTGTGCCAAGGGAGCACCCTACCAATGATCCACGCCCCGATTTATGTGCCTTTTGCTACAAAGCAGATAAAGAATGGGATAAGAATGAGAACATTCTGACCCCCTCTTCTGATCCTGACACTCTTTTCCTTCTTTGAGTCTCTTCGTGTGGCCCAGCATAACCAGCACCTCCCTGTCACGACCACACCAGAGGCCTGGGAGAGATGCTTGCTGAAATGCCTTTCCTTAAAAGAAGGTGGCCTCAGGTCTTGGGGGGTGGGGGGTGGCTCAGCTGATAAAGAGCACCTGTGTAAGAGTGAGTACTCAAGTTCAAATCCTCAGATCCTGCACACAGAGCCAGGTGTGGTCATACAGCCCCAGTGCTACGGGGTACTTGAGGCTTGCTGGCCACTAGCTTAGCTTAGGCTGAAGGGACTGAGGCAGAAAATGATAGGTCAAGATCCTGAAGTCTTCTTCTGGCCTCTGCACACACGTGCATATCCCACATACATCACACACACACACACACACACACACACACACACACACACACACACTTTTTTTTTTTAAGTTTTTTTTTTAAATTTTTTTATTATTATTTATTCAACTGTGTGCATATGCGTGTGTATGTGCACGCGCGCGCGTGTGTGTGTGTATGTGTGTGTAGAACCACGGACGAATTCGGGAACCACCATGGACGCATCCACCTCCTTCTGCCCCAGGATTCACAGGCTCCACCCTACCAGGACCAGAAGCGCAGGCCGCCCCTGCTTCTGCCTGGCGTCTATACGTGGGATCTGGGATCCGAACTCAGGACCTTCCGCCTGCAAGGCGGAGGCTTAACCCCTGAGCCACCTCTCCAGCCCACACACACACTTTTATAAATGGCTTGGAGACAAGAAACCATGTCTATCTTATTGAAGTTTATGCCCCTCCTATGACCTTGTTAAATACTTGTTGAATAAAACTCTCTGGCTGGATGAATGGATGATAGTTGGGGAGAGAGAGAGTGAGAGTGAGAGAGAGAGTTATTTCCTGGCCTATGGTGAAAATTGTTTGCACAGAGTGCTGTGGAATTGCTCAGTGGTTAAAACCTTTGCCTCGCAAGCAGGAAGACGAGTTTGGATTTCCAGATCCCACATAAAAATGCTGGGAGGGCGTGGTGACCTGCCCGTAATTCTGGCCTTGATGATGGAGAGCAAGTTGACTAGCCAGACTAGTCCTAATAGAGAGTTCTGGGTTAATTAGTGACTAGACTCACAACCACAAGGTGGAAGGCCTATTAAGGATAATTCTAGAGATCAACCTTGGGCCACCACAGGCACACACACTCAAATACACACTCAAGTGTTCCCACCCACAGGCAAACATATACACGCATGCACACACACACACACAACTACATAGCCCATACATACATACATGAAAGAAAAAAAATCTTTGCATAGAAAGTAGCCAAGCATTTGTGCTCTACATTTCTGTGAAACTTTGGGTGAATTTCTAAATTTGCTAATACTTGTTTCCACTTTGCAAACTGTAGAAACAGTGCTCTCTACAGTGTTACTAAGTAAACTGTATGAGGTAAAACCTGAAAAGCGCCTGAGTTGTGGAATATAAATTGTATAATTATCTGTTGTTATCAAACTTGGGAAGCTTCCGGGGAGATAGTTGCTATTCAAATATTACCTTCTTGCTCTTTCAGTGCCATTAAAGGAGCAAAATATGGGCTGGAGAGATGGTTCAGGGGTTAAGACTCTGCCTCACAAGCAAAAATTCCTGAGTTCAAATCACATATCCCAAGAAAAAAATGCCAGGTGGAAATAGTGGTGACCTGCCCTAGGGGGTGGCGCCTGGGAAATCCCAAAATAAAGCAAAAAGGAAGTAGAAGCAATCCAGAATGATTCCTGAAGTCACCCTTGGTCCTCCACAAGGACACACAGTACCCTTTCACATATGCACACACACACACAAAATCAAAGGATGTCAGTAATTCTAAGCTAAAGATTACATGTGGGATTTGATATCTATAGAAATATTAAAAAGAAAATTTGGGAAGAATATTTTAATGTTTTTTTTGAGAAAGAGAGAGAGAGAAAACAGCACATGCATACCATGGTGCATGGGTGGAGGTCAAAGGACAGCTTCCAGAAGTAAACTCTCTTCTCCCCCCATGTGGACTTTGGGGGATCAAACTCAGGTCACCTCATCCATTGAGCTATCCACAAGTCCACGGGAAGGAATTTAAGCAACATATTTGAAAGGAAAAGCAAAAGGATGAGGGATAGGACAAAAATCTCAAGATGAAAAGCCAGCAGCAACTCCTCAGGTGCCCAACATTCTGCCCTACACCCCAGTCCACCCCCACAGCTGGGCAAAGCACCAGTTCTGAAACACCCTCTTGAGCCCAGCAGAATGTCATGTCCAATGAGTGTCAGTGCACATTCACTGATGTAGAAGAAGAAAGAAACATGAAAACAAAACAAAAAAAAATCTTTTTTGAGAATAGTCTTCTCTATACCACAGGGCATTAAATCGTCTCTTTTGCTTCTTTTGAAATTCTGGTGATCTTTTCTGTGTAAGACTGTTAGTCAAACTTATCCCTGAGCCTCCTCACATAGAGTCATCTGGGGTGAATCTTCTAAATGAGAGGAGGGAAAAGAGAGCTAGCCTATGACCAACCTAGGGAAATCCAGCTTGTCCTATCAAAGGAATATAGGGAAATCCAGCTTGTCCTCTCAAAGGAATAGAATACCCAGGACTCTTCCCCAACCAAATGCATCCACAGAGAATCAAATAAAAAGAAATGTTTTAATTAGTCATGTAGAGTCTCCAGTGAACCTCAGATCTCCGAACTGGCAACCTCAACCATAACAAAGTGTTGGCAGTGTATGCTGGAGCCAGGGCACACTAGAGAGAAGTTGTTCTGTTCACTGAGGCAATACCTTCCATTTACCATTATTTGTCATTATCATTAAGATGTGGCTGCTATATGCCTGTTCAGAGAGATAATCGAAAGGAAAAGAAAAGCTTTATAAGTGTTACAGGTTCAACCTGGCGCAAATCATACACTTCCTACTTGCATTGGCTGATAATCAACAACTAAGTCAAGTCTCAAGTATCTAATGCTAGGGAGCAATATCACTGAATTAAGAGATGAAGGTAACTGAGCAGTAGAGAGCCAACCTGACATATGAAAGGCCTGGGGTTCAATCACCTGCACCACGAAAGACATTAGTGTCTGCATTAAGATTTCATGGATTTGGGGACTGGCTGGAGAGTTCAATGGGTAAAGTCACCTATCTGCAAACTTGGTAACCTGAGTTGGATCCTTGGCACCCACATGATGGAACAAGAGAACAGACTAACAAAAATTGTCTTGTGTGCCTTCTCTCTCTCTCTTTCCTTTCTTTTCCTTTCCTCCTTTTCTCCTCCCTACCCACCTTGTCTTTCTTCCTTCTTCTTCTGTTTCACTTCCTTCCTCCCTCCTCAACTCTCAAATAAACAGTAACTTTTAGAAAAGACTTATGGATTTTTACATCTCCCATATGTGCATCCTTTAACATTCTTCTATAGAATACACAAGCCCAGTTCATGTCAATGTGTATACAACAGCCGGACTCCTATTAGCTGCTCAAGAAATCTTCGTGGTTTGAATTGAACAAATTTCATATTAACTTAAAATTTAGCCTAATGGGCTCCATGAAGAGGTGACTTTGAAATCTGTATAGTAATGTAGGAAAAAAAATCCTTCTGGGTAAAATTAATTTATAAACTCAGAATATGGAGTTAAATACACATTGCAATTACAGGTGAGTTTAAAAGAAAAAATATATATATTCAAAAAGGATCAGCACATGCTTTTTTAAGATAATAACATTTCTTTTGTGGAAGACTTTATCATTTTTACTGTGATATTTCAAATTTTTTAAATTTTTTTATTTATTATTTATTCAATTGTGCGTGTATGTGTGTATGCGTGTGTATGTGTATGTGTGTGTATGTGTGTGTGTGTGTGTGTGTGTGTGTGTGTGTGTGTGTGTGTGTGTGTAGAACCACGGGCGAATTCGGGAACCACCATGGATGCCTCCACCTCCTCCTTGTTTACTCTGACCCAGGATTCACAGGCTCTGCCCTACCAGGACCGGAAATGCAGGCTGCCCCCGCTTCCGCCTGGCGTCTATACGTGGGGTCTAGGATCCAAACTCAGGACCTTCCACCTGCAAGGCAGAGGCCTAACCCCTGAGCCACCTCTCCATCCCCGATATTTCAATGTTTTTAATAGTAAATATAGCTTCAACAGTCATCAAAATTGTTAAATTTCTGCATCCCATTCCTTTCTGCAATCCCAGCTCAAGAAACTAATGCAGAAGGATCGTGACTGTGAGACTAGCCTGGACTGCACAGCAAAACATTTTCATGTACAAAAATTTTTGTTGTGTTTTGTTTAAAGACCAAAGGCTATTTATATAGCAACATTATATATTTTTAAAGTTGCCAACAAACTATTTTGACCTACCTCCATTTCACCTAATATTAGGTTAGTATATAAGAATCAATATTTAACATTAAAAGAGTCATGAAGTACTGAATAATGAGCATTTCTAGAGCAAATCATGTTAAATGTGATTCAAATGAGAAGTGCTGTTTGTTACATTATGGGGACTTACATATTGTTCATAATGCTAAATGATAGAACCATGTTTTCTCGAGAGAATTTGTGTGTTCTTCCTAAAAACTTTCAAGTGAAACATATCATCTACAAGCATAATAAACATAAACTTCAGAAACAAATAAATAAAAACTGTTCTTAGTATTTAGCAATGATAAATGCTAAGAAATAGACATAGCTGTTTCCCTGTTTACAACTTATAATATAAATTAATTCTGTTACTTTAAATAAAAGTTTATATGGTTCATAAGTGCACATATAGATGTAAATATGTAGAGATAGATATAAAATAAAAAACTCATCTTCATACAAACATGCCCCAAGTTGTACATTTGATAATCAGACATGATACCATTGCTATTCACTAAATTCAGTGCTGCAGAAAGTGACTGGTCCATTTTCATAGACTTTATGAATAGATACTAAATATCCGGGACTCGTCTTAGGAAGTTTTGATAAATTACCTCATACAGTTGGGATTGCTTTAGTCATTTCTGTTCTACACATCACTTTTGATCAGTTACCTTGCAAATGTTTCCTGTTTGTATCATTGCTTAGAGATCAAGCAGAAGTGTGAGGTCCTGGAAAAAGTCTTCACTTTGAGCAGTTAATGTGGAGCACACATTTGCTTTTTAGAAGGAAAAAAGTAGCAAAAAATAAATAAGTAAAAGTAGCTGAGACACAGAGTGAGAAGTCCGAGATCTCCTGTGAACCATCATGGGTCGGTTCACAGGGTGCATGAACACACACACACACACACACACACACACACACACACACACACACCCTTTCACTCAGGCACTTCACTCCCTGGTTCCCCTCTGGCCAGATCTACCCACTTAATATTTGGCAGGATGCCTGACTTCTGCTAAGAATTCTAAGTGCCTCTTCATTAGCTCAGTCATTGGGGAATCTATTTATTAATCTAAACGTGTGTATTTGTGTCTGTCTTTGTGTCTGTCTTTCTGTTTGTCTATAGTCTATCTACTTTCATCTGTCTGTCTATATGTGGGTATGTTTGTGCCTCCTGCCACTGTATGGGATCCAGGGATCAAACTCAGGCTTGCACACAAACACTTTTACCCACTGAGCAATCTCATCAGCCCACCTTTTTTTAAAAATTAATTTAGGGTTGCTTTGATTGGCAGATGAAGCAGAGAAAGAAGACGTAACCAGCCCAGTCAATACTCAAGTTACGAACCTAGTTCCCTCCTCAAAGCTCCAGATAGCCAATCTATGACACTGTTTGAGGCTTTAATATGTTGAGAAGGTGTTTCATTGCCTAGATTTCTAAACAAAGAGCAACCACGTTGGCCTAGTTCCAATTTGGTGGGCAGGAAAATCAGGTTATAATTTAGGACAAAAGAAAAAAAAAAAAAAAACTCTGCTGCACAGGTTTCTTCCACACAGGAACATGCCACTGTGAGCTGACTTCCTTCTGGATAATTCTTTCCCCCAGATGGATGAGTGTCACCACCTTAGCCACCTACCTAAAGAGAGTGGCCAGAAAGGACTTGTTCAGATGAAGGAGGAGCAAGTACCTGGAGAACAGGAAAAACAAGTCAGAACTGGGTTCAAAGTGACTATGCTCAGTGCTTCCATCAAGTGTGACTAAGGATCTTTTGCCAGTGCTGGGTGGTGTGGTCCCCACGCCAGGTCAGGACTGATGAGTCATCTCCACTGCCCAGACAATGAAACCGATGTCCAGAGAGGTCACCAACATCCAAAACAACAAGATATAGTTCCCAATTTCCAAGATTCACACCTTGCTAAGGCATAAAACTCTTTCCTACTTAGTGTGTGTGTGTGTGTGTGTGTGTGTGTGTGTGTGTGTGTGTGTGTGTGTGTGTAAGAAGACACTTGAGTATGTGTGCCTATGGAAGCCCTAGGTTAGCATCCAGAATAATCCTGGATTGTTCTATCTCCTTATTGCTTTACTCTAAGGTTTCCCAAGCTCTGCCTTCCAGCGCTAGAATTGCAGACCACCACCATTTCCATTCAACATTTTTATGTGCGATCTGGGAAATCTGAATTCAAGTCCTTTTGCTTGGGAAACAAAGGCTTTAACCACTTGAGCCATCTCCCCAACCTGAAACATTTTAAACGAAGCACAGTATTTTCCCATAGGACATTTATTCTCCTGCACATAAGAGATCTTAGAATTGGTGAATGTTTAGCAACTGCTTTTTGTTCCTTGATATTTCAAAATGGTTGAGTGTCCCTCCCTGTAAGGACACAGGTGACCTTCAGCTCCTCCTGCCTCTGCTTCCCTCAGGTTGGGGTCACAGGCCTGCATCGCCATCCTCTACAGTTGTGTTTAAGTCCTTCCTTTTATCTATTTATCTTTCTATTATCTAGTTTCTGCTTGGACCATCAAGCGGCAACATTCCCCTTTATGGAACCCTGGGCTTCTTCATGCATGCTAGGCAGATGCTCTGTCAGGAGCTGTTCTCCATCCACACTCTTTCCCCTTTACGCAGCTCTTACTGTCAGTGTTTTTCCCTGGGAAAGACAATAAGTCAGTTCTAAACGTTCTCCACAATTACCTGTAGTGTGTTTTAAAAGACAGATTTTTTTTTCAAGACTCTTGAGTCCTTCCTCCTCTGAGATCTATTCCCCCTCCCTGATTCATTCAGGGAAAACTTTCCACACTTTTCTGAGAGTGCATTCACGCTGACTATAGTGACCATTCTTTTTTTTTTTAATTTTTTTTAAATTTTTTTATTATTATTTATTCAACTGTGCGCATGTGCGTCTGTGTGTGTGTGTGTGTGTGTGTGTGTGTGTAGAACCACGGATGAATTCGCGAACCACCATGGACACCTCCACCTCCTTCTGCCCCGGGATTCACAGGCTCCGCCCTACCAGGACCAGAAACGCAGGCGGCCCCTGCTTCTGCCTGGCATCTATACGTGGGATCTGGGATCCGAACTCAGGACCTTCTGCCTGCAAGGCGGAGGCTTAACCCCTGAGCCACCTCTCCAGCCCCTGTAGTGACCATTCTTAAGAGCTAGAAGAACTCTGCTCCCCTTTACTCAGAAACATTATCACAGTTTGTAAATACATAAAAATATTAAGTCAGTTATTTATTTATCAAACATATCAGCTAATAATGAACTTGAAAACAAGAAATTCTTAGACTTTTTTTAATTTTGAAATTTTTAATTTTTAAATTTTCCTGTCTTAGCCTTGGACAATTAACTTTCCGAAAGAGACATTGGGACCTTTTATTTCCCTGGAAGTTTTACCCACAGACATTCTGACCACTGCAGTTTGCTGTCTCTGATACTTCTGCTCTATAATTTTGAGTTCTTTTATAAATAGTATTCATGCTTTCTGTGAGTTCATTTAAGTTAGAAAAACTGCCATTATGGTAGGATAAAATGCAAAGCGATGGGTTCACCCCTGAATTCATACTGGACACTGTCAACTTTAATGATGCCAGGTTTATCTTATTTAATTCTCCTGAGTGCTGTATGTGTAAGACACCTCACTGTTTTATATGTGAGAGAAAAGGCTGAGAAAGACTACATGGAGTGCTGAATGGAAACTGTTCATAAATGAGCCAGAAAGCTAGTCTTACTGCTCTGGCGGTTTCCAGTGTACTTTCAAAGATAAACATTTAATTATTGTCATTTTCCTTTTGAGTTTTTGGTGTTGGAGATCCGACGCACTGATCAGTGATCAACACTCCAGCAATACCCAAAGACATGTATTTTCATTAACTAAATGTATTCTTTGACAATTTCATATGATTGTTGGTCCCTTAATTCTTTATTTCCCTTAAGCCCCATCGACCCCCATATAACCTCCTCCCTGCACATGTGGGAACATTCATATTTTTTCTCTTGGTTACATGATCCATTGAGTTTGACCAAGGCTGTCCACATGACCGTGAGCTTAGAAAGACCCATCAAAGCCAGTGGGTACTAAACTTGAAGACCATGACTTCCTCTCCTCTAACATCCATTGATTCACCTGGAAATATGAATAAGATGAATTTTTAAATGCAAAGATTTATCTGAATCCCCCCACACACACACCCTTGATATTAGCAGAGAAATTTCAAACAAGAAACATTTCCTACAAACAAACTCTTACTCCTTTCTGTCCCATGCCTGAAACAGATTAAGACAGTCTAACCGAGCATTTGAGGGAGAGTCTTATGTATTCAACCAGATATTGTCCTATGTCAGGATGAAATAGGAATTTCACTAACCAAAATGGCATGTTCTCAAACTGTGACCTTCTCTGAAAATATTTCTTTTAAATTCACAGTAGCATATGCGTTGTTTTTTATGATTCATTCAAGACTTTTATGAGAGATTATCTAAAGGGCTTAATGACATTTTACAGAGCACAGTTTCCTTGAAGTTTGAAAGCCATTTTGGGTTAATTCCATTGACATTTTCATTTTTCAGATGAAGACACAGTAACTTGCAGCAGAGACGTAACTCACACAGAATCATTCAGAGAACGAGCAAAGCCAAGAAGCAGACCTGAAATCTGCCCAGGTAAATATCTCTGTGTGTAGACTGACTGGACTCTTACTTTTAGGAACCTGATCCTTCTCCCTGTCACATCTGTGTGTGCCAAGATGAAGTTCTAGTTCTTTCTTAAACCACCAACCACAAGTACAACATACTGTCTATTAGGGTGTCATTGAAAATCATTTGAAGGAGAAAAATGCTCCCATTAGCTTTATTGATGAGGTCACAAAACAATAGTTCTCAGCTAACAGACATTGCAGGCATCATTGAAATGTACATAGCCAAATGTTCATCTATACAAGTTTTGCATAAATTGTGAGGGTCTGCCCTCCACTCTCGCCTCACTCAAACTTCTGGCCAAAAAAAAAAAAAAAAAAAAAAAAGCCAATCAATCGAAATACAAGTACCAAGGCAGGATAGCATAGCGCCAGCTACCACCTTATTTATGGGTCTGCTTCTGTGGCGACGTCCTTCATCTTTTATTTAAATGAAGCAGCAGCTTATCCTGGAAGGCCTTTGTATGAGAAGAATGAGTCTTAATAAGCATTTAATCATCCAGGTGGGACAAATTACGAGAACAAATATGGGCAAATGAAGACATTGTCTTCCCAAGATGTAAGCAGTGCAAGTGAACCTGGTCAGTACTTACCCCAAGGAACCTTCATCCCAAACCCACCCCAAAAATATCTGATCTGGAGAGCTGTAGTACCCCCAAACAGTCCCCTGACTGGGGATTGGCTGAGCAAGCACATCAGTAGAACTTCGTGGGGCTCTATGGTCCTTGAAATCACCCAGGCTCCCTACTCATCTTCCTGAATGTAGTAATCACTGAGATGGGGGCACAGGCCACTGAGGGGGTGAATGGACAGCTGACCTAACCACACTGATCCCACAACATCACATCTATGGAAGTCCAATGTGGTTGGTCATACAAATAAGAAAATCGCCAAACTCCTCACCAGGAGCTTTGCAGACAGTGTAAGAAGAAATAAAGAATTAGCTGAGCTGCATGTGGTGACACACACCAGGAAATCCCAGCACTTGGAAGGCTAGGATGGGAGAATCAAAAGTTCAAGGCCAGTCTGCTCTGCAAGTTAGATCCTATGTCAAAAAGAAGCAGCGTGGGGGAGGAGGGAGGAGAAAGAGGATCGGAGAGAGGAGAAGAGAAAGGGAAAGGAAGAAAAAGAAAAAAAGGGAAAGATCATCAGTGAACAAAACTAAAGGAAAAAGCAATATATAGGCATATCTGGTCAATGTTACCAAAAACATGCAAAGAAAATAGAGAATTCATGTTCTAAAATACCATTGGGAAGGTCTTGCTTGCGTGTGGCTGGATTCTCTGTGACAAAATTCTGGGGGCAACTACTCAACAGGTGTGCTCCTGACAAATCACACCATGGGCACCCCTTCCTTTAATTTTTATTTCTGGAAGAAGAGTAAAAGTGTTCTATTTCTAAAATCATCAAATATAATAAAGATGAGTAAGAGTAAATTAAAGATCAAAATTTTCATGGCCAATCTTCCAACTACTAAGAAAAAAAGTTCTTAGACACCAAGAGTAAGCAAGCAGCTTCTTTTTCTTAACTGCAGATGCATCGTCTGGGATAAGAGCCAGGGAAAAGAAAGACTAAGTTCAAGATGAGTTCCCAGAGTATGGGTCTCAGGACAGCAGGAGAGCATCTCTGGTCAAACAGTTTACTGTTTTCTCCCTCTTCCTCCCATCTCCACGATCTAGGTTTGGGGACTCATGAACCTTCTTTGCAAAAGCAGACTGCATGTTATCCATGTAAGGAGTTCTCACAAGCACTGACAAGAGGTCAGGTTACTAGAATCTCACCAATAATGCCTGCTGAAAACCTACATCAGCCACCTCTTCTGTCAGAAGGCTCTTTAGAGCTTGGAAGAGTCCATTTTGTTTTTGTATCCCCAAATTCAGGAAGAAGGGAAGCCCAGCTGGGATCTGGCAATTATTACTTTGAAGACTTTGGGGTTGGTTATTTCTGTGGCCATGGGTAGTACATGCATGAACTAGGCTACTCGTGCCCCATTCCACTTGAGACTCAAGGTGACTTTTCATGAGTTTGACAAAGTTGTTCTTCATACTACTTTAGAATTTAAGTTAGAATTTCAGTCCTTGATTATATAAGATTACTAGTTGACATTTAATTTTTATTGTGGTTCTAAAAATTAAGTTTTCCATTTTAGTTATCATTAAGAGTCAGTTCAGTAATGCTAAATATGTTCACGATCTCCAGAGCTCTGTCATCTTGCAGAATGGTTGTCTATCCAATAAACACCAAGCTCACATGAGCCTGCAAATCCTCATTGAACTTTCTGCTTCCGTAGGATTAGCTACCCAAGGTTGCAGGCAAAGTGAAGTGAAATGACAGTATTTGTCCATTAGGAGTGACTATAACTTTCCTTCAACAAGATGCCATCACAGTATAAGCAGGTGTCAGAACTTGCTCTTTTTATTTTTAAGGCTGAATAAAGTTGTGACATGTGGCTAGATCTCCCTCGATTTGTCTGGTGCAGGCATTTGGACAGGGTCTGTTACAAGTATTGCTGCCATGTATATGGGGACACACTTAAGAGCTTTTTGAAAGGACTTTCTCATGCCTTTAAAGCCAGTGTTACTTGTGCAGTTTGGTTCACTTTTTACTTTGGAAAACAAGTTGGTAGCCTTTGGCAAAAGCAATACCTGTAGGATTGTTAGCTGCTTGGAAGCTGTACATTTTCCTCTTTCTGTCTTCACAGAGTAAGAGGACTTAATTTTTAATAAAACAGTAATAAGGAAGCTCGCCCTAAGCAGTGCACTGCAGCCAATCCTGGGCCCAGAAGCCCAACTCTCCTTTCTAGGACTTCCACAAATAAACTGAGATATTTGGCCCATGTCTAAATGAATAGATTCTAAGGCTTCAGAAAAAACACGTAGTAGATCATCCTCTACACTGTTACAAATGTCTCTTCCTACCATGACATTTCAGAAGTAAATACATTTTCCTATCTCTTTTAAAATCAATGCTTCCATTTTGATAATCACTTAACAATGAAATTAAACTCATCTGAATCTAGCGTGGATTCCTCAGCAGTCCATCAGAAGGGAAAAGAAAAGGGGAGGGGACTGCTTTGGAATTACATTACTCAACATGTACCACGTTGCCCAGTAGCATCAGTTGATCATTAGACTGGTAAATGTGCTTCCTATGACTCCACTTTGGGCAGTGTCAGTGAAAATTACAGGCAGTAGGGTTGCTTCTGAGAGTCACAAAGCACTTTTATCAAGGACTTGACTTGGCTGTGTTCTTAGTG
Source organism: Typhlomys cinereus (assembly GCA_023101885.1). NCBI lineage: Eukaryota > Metazoa > Chordata > Mammalia > Rodentia > Platacanthomyidae > Typhlomys > Typhlomys cinereus. Next base: position 6,819,545 of record JALPQD010000065.1, on the reverse strand, counting down.
CCTCTTTCCTTTCACAACATTATTTCAGCAACTCACTCCTCAGCATGAGGTTATGAAATTATTAAAGTAAAGCAGTTGCCTAAAATCAACACATGCTTTAACCTGTCAGTTTTCTTCTCTGGGGATCCCAAATGTGTAAAGAAGACCCAATAATTGCTCCCCAGCGGCTTACTCTTCCCTCCTTGCCTTTGAGTCATCTTGAGCTCAGTTTGCTTTTACAGCTTCCACTAGGCCTTGGCTTTCTAGTCCAACTTCTAGAATTGACTGCGCTGTCAATATCAGGAACGGGATGCTAACGACAGCCTGGCAAGTATTCTGGGATGTCCAGCAAGGGCACCCTCTGTGGCACAAGAGAAAACATCAGGAAGCATTTCTGAGAACCAGACAGCCAGACAATACTGACACGCCCCGTTTCCACATAGATAAGATGATGTGAGATTGTGCCATCAATACGCAGATTTCAACAGTATCATGAGTCTGTGTCAGGATGACAAATTGCATACCACAGACATCTTTGTAAATCAAGCTGTGTTGAAAGGAAGTCCTGAGACAAAACTATGGCTGGAGAGATGGCTTGGGACTTAAGATTCTGCCTCTTAAGCAGATGATTCTGAGTTCAGATTCCAGGTCCCATGTAAAAAATGCCAGGTGGAAATGGAGGCAGCATGCACTTCCAGCCCTATTGGGCAGAGCCTGGGAAATCCTAGAGAGAAACAAAAAAGAAGTAGACGCAATCCAGGATGATTCCAGGTGTCCTCTGATACACACACACAGAGAGAGAGAGAGAGAGAGAGAGAGAGACAGTCACACAAAATAAATGATTTTTAAAAAAAAAAAAGAACTACTATAGAAGGTTATGCAGTGCCCAACCCACACAAGTCTATGAGGTAGCCTGCCAGAGACACACTGGAGCACTCTATACATATCCATCATGTGTACGATTCACAAGTGCAAGTCAGGGTTTATCCTATAAATTATACAAATCACTCCACTGTTAAGTAACTGTAATAGGATACTCAGTCAAGACTCTGGAATCTGTAATTCAGCAAAAATCTTACATTCAGTCAAGAATTGTAACGAGTCTCCAAATAACAGCAGATGGTGCTTTGCTGTGACCATTTCTACTACTTCTGAAGAGCCCAAAACATCACCATCACATTCCACCACTCAGACCAGTTTGAAAGCAGCTACTCATTCTGTGTATGAACAGCATGTGACATAAGTGATCAGGGACATTTCCAGGAATTCAAATTAAAATAAGTGAATAGACATCTGCTAAAGGCACCAAGATCCTTGGTGGCAAGGGATTGGCAGCTACAGTAGTGTTCCTATGCTTAAGGGGAACACGGGAAAGGGTTCAGGGAAATGCCACTGGGTCCTTGTACATCATGGGAAAGGAGGACCCAGAGGAGAGTCGGGGATGCATATTAAAGGACTCTTGGAAATTGGGGCGGGAGGCACTGGGGGATGGGGAGAGAAGGGTGAGGAGAGGGGGAGCAGGGGGTTTGGGGGGAGGAGGAGGGAGGGAGGGAACCGGTGTACCTATTAAGTTTGTATGAGCGGAAATAATAATAAAAATGTTTAAAAAAATAAGTGAATAGAGATAAAACAAGAGAAGAGGTGAGGAAAAGAAAAGAAAAGGAAAATGAAAGGAGGAGGAAATGGAAGGGAAAGGCAGAAAACAGGAGGGGAGGGCTATAATGGAATTAAAGTTTTTAGGTAGTCTCATTTTTTTTATAAGAATCACTTTCCTGATAATCTTAAATTATTACTCACCTAGAACAAGCACTTGTAAAAAGCCATTTCAGTGGGATTTAAATACACTTCACAAGTGTTTTTAATTCCCCCATAGAATCAGTGAACTTTAATATCCTGAGAAACCACCAAAGCATTTGGGATTTTCCAGATTTTAGAAAATGTTGTCCAGCTAAAGGCACTAGGATCTTAGAAGCAAGGGATTAACAGTCACAATAGTGTTCCTATACTTAAGGGGAACACAAGAAAGAGTTCTAGGAATTGCCACTGAGTCCTTACACCTCATCAGAGAGGAGGACCCAGAGGAAAGTTTGATATACACATTAAAGGATGCTTCAGAGATGGGGGGAGGTGGCACTGGGAGAAAGGGAAGGAGGGGGGAAAGGAAGGGGCAAAGCCGGGAGAGAACAGGGAGGTCCAGGGAGGGGTGGAGGGAGGGCGGGGACAGGGGTTCCTATTACATTTGTATGCGCAGAAAAAAAAATTTTAAAAAGAAAATGTCCAGCCTGAGAGCTCAGAAGTCACACTCTAGAAGTGGAGAAATGGACCTCAGCGGGTCTGTGAATGATGCATCAGTTGTAGGGAATGGAGCACGTTGGAATGATGAATCTCCTAAGTTTATGAAGGTAATTTTAACAGCAGAATGAAAACTGATGAGCTGAAAGACAGTAAGTTGATCAGCTAGCTATTTTGTTAGACCAAGCAAAGAGTGAGAAATTTCCTTGCAACCATATAGAAACTCTCCTGTGATGACACATTAGTTTACCATATGGACACCACCTGCCACCGGGGACTATGAACAACAGAAATTCAAATGTCCGTGTATAGCAAATGGCTGGGCCAGGATGACAGCCTCGAAATGTCTTAATGCAAAGGGGGGGTGCTCCGTTGGTCAGTGTTTGCTTAGCATACATGGGACCCCGGGTTCAATCCCCAGCACCATTTAACAAGGTGTGTTGGTGATACAGGTGTTCCAGCACTTGGGAAGTGGAGGTTAGGGGACCAGGATGATTGATGTCATTCTTGGCTACGTAACAAGTTCAAGGCCGGCCTTGGAGATATGAGACTTTACCAAAAGAGAGCAAGAAAGTAAGAAAGAAAGAGGGAAGGGAGGAAGAGAAAGAAAGGACATCTCACAGAATTTAACACGAGTCAAGCTTAAAAATAGGGTTTTTTTCCAACTACTGGTTGCAATTATTAAGAAACCTATGCGTTAGGACTGATAGTGTAGCTCATTTGCTTACATGCCAGAATTTACAGATCAGGGATTTAATCTTCAGATAACATAGAAATATGTATCTATATCTAACCTGGATCACAATATAAACTGTATTTTTCTTCCTGCTGTGTTTAATGATATTGATCCTTTGTAGTATAGTGGTATTTATTATTATTTTGTCATTTTTATTTATTTATTTTGTATGCATATAACTGTGGGTGTATTCATATATGTGCTGGGAGTGAGTGTGTAGAAGAAGGGCACTTTGGAGGCACAAAGGTAACTTCAGGAATCATCCTGGATTGTTCTACCTCCTTACTGCTTTGCTCTGGGGTTTCCCAAACTCAGCCTTCCAGGGCTGGAAGTGCAGGCCAGCATCATTTCTGATGGGCATTTTAACATGGGATCTGAGATCCGAACCCAGGTCCTTTTGCTTGTGAGGCAAAGGCTTAAACCCTGAGCTATCTCTCCTGCCCCTCATTTTTATTTATTATTTTGTGGTGTTTTGTGTTGTGGTATTAGTAGTGGTAGTAGTAGCAGCAACAGCTATTTAACTATATAAAAGTCGTATTTATCTATATAGAAGAATTTGGGGAAGCTTTCCAGAAGTGAAGAACAGCATAAACAAATTTCACAAGTGTTAAGAGAAAAGATAACTCTAGCCAGGAATGATGGTATATTATAACCCCAGCACTTGCGTGGTTAAAGTGGGAAAATCACCATTCTGTGTCCAGCCTATGTTGTACAACAGGACTTTGTCTTGAAAAGAACACAGTACCAACAAGAGGATGACTGGACTTAACCACTGTCAGAAGAATTTAGGTCTCTGAAATTTTTAAATGGACTTTATTTTTTAGATAAATCTAGAAGGCAAGCAGAGTTCACCTTGTATTCAATTTCTTTTATTCAAACGTTTCTTAGCTTGATGTGTTTGCTATTGACAAGGAGA